>OX637864.1:7630712-8300712 GCA_951802705.1 Netelia virgata | reverse complement strand
CCCTGCTACCAAATACAAATCTTCTCGATACAAAATATCAAAACGATTATGTTTCGAAAAAAAAAACCTTTCGCATTTCTGTCTGCGTATGTGCCGTCGACCTTGATAGCATTCGATCGTAAATAATTCCAATACTTCGCGAGTTATCGAGCTTAATACTTTGTACGGAGGCGACATCAAAAAGAATTTTAGATTAAATTGGAAGAAGGTCCATTATTTTGTCGTTAAAATACTGTCGAAAATAATTATTTTCAAAGAATTTTGACAATTTTTATGAATATTTGAAAACTATTTCTTTTTTATTTATTAAGTTTTCAATTTTGATGATCAAAATATTTAAAAATCTATGATCTGTCGTTGTTAGTAAAATTTAACGAACGAATTTGATCCGATTTATGAGCGTTGGTAGAGGCGTATGAGTTTTAACTCTCGCGGTCCTTAAGGGGCGAGTAACAACATTTCTTATTCCACGATTGCACAATGTCAATTCATAACGCAATTAAAACTCCTCGAAATTGGCATCACGATTTTCAGCGTCTATAATAACACGGGAATTACTACGTTTACTCATTGTCTAAATGCCAGATATCGTAGACTCGCGTGTGTTAATACGAAAATACCTGTATCTATATATGTGTGTGAAGATATACATGTGTACACGATATATATATCTGCATACTCGCGTATATCTCATTCTCCGCGGCTATGGCACAAAAATGCAAACTCCGAGGCCTCCGCACTCCAGAAGCTCGGAACTATGTGAGCGCATACGTACTAACTACAGGCTCGTTCAAAATCGATCGACATTTTATTAATCAATTTTTTTCATTTTTCACTTCAGGAAATTATACGTTGTATAATTTAATAAAACGAATTTGTTCACCGATCGTAAACTTTGCAAAGATTATCTTTGTGCAAGATACACGAACAATCGATATGAAAAATTATTTTTGAAAATTGTCAATTACGTCGATAATTAATTATCGTTAATATATTTTGTAAAATCGAGGAATTCTTTCGAAGCGAGTTTATATTTATTTATATTACGTGTAATATTTGAATAATGTTTATGTATACAATATTTAAACAAAATTTATCTCGCATTTGGACATTTTTTTTGCGATAAATAAGGAAAGAAAAATATTATATCCGCGTGATTTTTATCGTCGCGCGAGAAATCCGATGATTATTTTTTTTTAAAGAGCCTGTAGCAAATGTAACGCGTGCGTGTTTTCCTTTCACCGCGGGCGCTATATACTCGTGGGCCTTGCTATGCCGCGCGTTACCGCCTATGTGTGTATGCCTTTGATATTCTTTTCTCCGTTGCACTTTTGCCCGAGAGCTACCGCGGGGCTTACCCGTGGTCATAAGAGTTTTGCCTCTACCGATAATTCCCGCAAATCTCACTCGATGTATAAGTATATCAACGTTTCAAACGTTCGATTAAAAAAAAAACAAAAACAAAAACAAATACAAATAAATTAACAAAATTAAATAAATCGATAAATCCGATCTCTAATCCACTCTGGGACCTGTTAAAAATTCTTTTCTCACATAACGATCTTTCTCCGTCTTTTAAATCTCGTCAAACCTTTCGTTTCGCACAATTTCAATGAAAAAAAAAAATAATACGACAAAATAAGAATAAAAATAAAAAAATAAAAATTAAGAAGAAAAAAAATCGATCCGATCGACTCCTGGTTCGTCGAGTCAAGCCGATCGTCCTTCAACGAACAAAGACAAGAATTAAGAACGAAGAAAGTAATCGAAATTTGATTTTTGTTCAACTTATAATCGAGAAAATGCAACGAGAAAAACGACACGGTACGTTGTACATGTGTACAAATGTCTACGTACTATATATAGTAAACTTGCGGACAAACGAACGGAATCGTGGGTCACGAGAGTGCCTGTCTCAAGCCAGACAGCGGCGTAAGGTCGACGGTCGAGTTCGCGCACCAGAAGAGACCAATCTCTGTATTCTCTCTCTCTCTCTCTCTCTCTCTCTCTCTCTTTCTCTCTCATCGAGCGAGCAGAAAGTACAGTTACATGCTCAGAACACTCGCTGCCGCCGCCGTCGTGTCTTTCGATCTCTCTATCTTCATTTCTCTCGTCCCTTGCGACATATATATATATATATATATATATATACACCCTACATATATATATATATATATATATAAATATATGTGTACGTGATAAAAGCAAAAAGAAAAGATAAAGAGAAAAAGAGAAGACGTATGTTACCTACGAGACGAAATGAGGAGAACGAGCAGGACGATGCTGTATTACACACGAGAAACGACCGGCCAGACTGTAAGGCGGTGCAACAACGACGACGACGACGACGACGACGTCGACGTCGACGTCGAGGAGAAGTTAGCGTTACGTCGGGTCGGGACTCGGAACGTGTAGATATGTCCTAGGAAACGCGGCTTAGCTCGAGATGTAAAAGAAAATAGTTATCCTCGGGGTTCTCCCTAACCCCACCATCGTGTCCCTCGTAGGTACTTCTCCTCCTTGGTAAGAGCGAGATAGGTACGCGTATATAGGAGAAACTTGGAAAAGCCGTATACCGAGACCGACGACCACGACGTTAGACGACGTGTACGGTTAACTTCTCGTAACAGTAGTGCACATTGCGAACTGGTTACGGTTACGAGACGGAGACGAGGCTCGAGAATTATCTTTGTTATTACTTTATTGCTATTTGGTTGTTGGAGTTTGTGTTTTTTTTTTTTTTTTTTAGAAAGTCATCGATTTTTAAGGTTTTTTTGCTGTTATGACGTCATTGTGGAGTTGGTAATGTTCAAGGTCGTTGGTCGATTGGTTTTACCAACTGGCGGCTCGACGAGGATATAATTTCGTTTTTATTGGATTTTTCGCTAATTCCGAGGAGAATGTTTGTCGAAGGGGGTGATAAATTATTTTCGTATTTTTATATCGTCGATGGAACGATGGTTTTTATTGTCTGCTTCGAATACTTTTCATTATAATTTGAATTTCAATCGTATTATTTTAATCGTCGTAATATAAATTTTTGTATACTTTTGATTTGAATAATTGTCATTTAATGGATTATAATTTTCATAATATCAATTATACAATCGTTATCGATTCGAATAAATTGAACGTTTTTTTATTATTTTAATTCACAGACCTCGATGAGAACGCACGGCTGCAAAAAAAACCTTCGAGTCTATGATTAAATAGGTGTGGGTGATATTCCACGTTTCTGAACGGCCGACTAATTACGAATGATCAATTTTAGCATACACACACCACATACACATTCTCGTATGTCCATAATTATAGACGTTTTTTTTTCTTCCTTCGATTTGAATGCCACAGATGAAAGTTATCAACCAGTTTGCAAAAGTTGCCTGGCTGTGAGATCCGCGAGTGAGCGGCTTGGCGCGATCCAAAGCCTCGGCATAAATGTATATCCCCTGCGTATGTATATCACTGCACCTCGGTCGAGCGTAGAAAAATTATTTTTTTTAATCTTTTTTTTATTTACTTATTTTTTCATTTTTTTTTTTTTTTTTTATTATGACAAATACGAATGGCACGAGAAGAACGCGCGTGGTCGGGGTCTCCCAGGAAACTGTACACGTATATAGATATACGCCTGTATATATATATATATATATATATATATATATATATATATATATATTATGTATGTAAAATATGCCTCGGCAATCGCTCGGTAGCGAACACAGTCGAGGTCTATAAAAACCGACGAGAAAGGTTCATCAATATTCATAAAGTAATGTAACGCGGCGATGTCCCGGCGTTCCCTCCGCGTTTCGATCCTCGCTTCGTCTCAAGGATTTACCAGTGGGACAGTCACCAGGACGAACATCGTTTTTCTTTTCTTTTTTTTTCACGACGAAATTAAAACCCTGATATTGTTCAGATTTCGATGATCGATCGTTTTTGAAAGATTCACGAATTTATCAAAAAAAACAAAAAAAAAAAGATCAATTTCTTTGGGAAAGTGTTTTGAGAAATTTTTAGGCGATTTTTTTTTACAAGAGCTCCGTAAATAAATGTAATTTAAATATCTCCTTTTTAATTCTATGATAATTGGCGAAAAATAATAAAAAGGAATATTAAATTTTTGTACAATTCATAAATTTGTAAAAGTCCGTAATTTATAATACTTTAAATCTTTATTTTTGTATTTTTTTAAAATAAATTTATATAAATTAATAATTTATCGATTTAATAATTAATAACTCAATAAAAAAAAACCGTGACAATTATTTTTCAAAATGGTTACAAGAATAAGATATAGTTTTTTTTTTCAATTTTTTAATAATTGTTTGTAAATTTCTTTTTCCGATTCTACTAATATATATATATACACATATGCACACATGTAATACCGAGAATCCGAGCACGTACATTTTCCTCATACTGGTACATACGGCAACGCGAGTCCGTTTATATCGTACCTACGTCTACAGTATCCTTACTTTTACCAGCTCCTGCTCAACGGCACAAACCTTCCATATATATAAATATACATTTATATATATATCACCGTACATAATACGTGCGAGAGAGAGAGAGAGAGAGAGAGAGAGAGAGAGGTGAGTGCGATAAGATCTATTCGCGAACTTGCGCAACCGGCGACGGCCCGATTACGGGAGCCAAGCGCTCTCTCTCTCTCTCTCTCTCTCTCTCTCTCTCTCTCTATATATATATATATATATATATATATTTGTGTGTATTTTCATATATAGATATGAACTGGTGAGGGCATCGAGACTCGCGTCCCAACGTCTCATGGTGCGAGTGCGCGGAGCCCAAGAGCGGCGGTGTGGTCCACGTAGGTTTCGTTCTTAGCACACGCGTTATTGCAATCGACAAGATTTTGCTACGGCGTTCGCCTAATCATTACAGTCGTTGGCCTATGTTTACTACCACGAGCCACGAATGCAGCGGTAACACCGTGAAAGAGAAAGAAAAGGAGAGAGAAAGAGAGAGGGAGAGGGGGGAGAGAGAGAGAGAGAGAGAGAGAGAGAGAGAGAGAGAGAGAGAGAGAGAGAGAGAGAGAGAGAGAGAGAGAGAGAGAGAGAGAGAGAGAGAGAGAGAGAGAGAGACGGAACTCCGGCTCTAGTGATATGTTTACATTTTTTTTAAGTGCCGATAACCGTGCACGAATTAACGACTGGTATGGTAAAATCTCGAGCCACGGGAGAACGGAACGAGAGAAGAATTTTTTTTTTACAATTTTATTCGCGAATCTTTGCACGCGCTAGCGTCATTATGCAATTTTTAATTTGATTTCTTTATTCGAGTTGATTATTTTTTTCAAAATTCGTACTACGAGGTCGACTACAAAAATTGATAAGGAGACGCTTCGCGTGTACGAGAATAGAAACTTGATCATCGGGCGTATCAATCAGTAAACATGGAGATCGAAGCGTCGAATCCAGGTAAGCACACCGACGCGAATACCCGAAATTATCTCTACGTACAAGCTGATTTTACTTCAGCTTCAAATTTATCAACGATACGGATAAAAATAGAAATTTCGAATCTCGTTGTATCTCATTAAAAAAAAAACAAAAAATTATTACAAAAATACATTTTTATTAAATCCAACTTACAAATTTCACTCTTCGACTTCAAACGTAAAATCAAGCAAACTTAACTTTATTAAAAAAAACAAAGATAATTATAATGAAATAAATCAAAAAATCTAAAATTTGTTTTTTTTTCTGAGATTCACGAGTTAACGCTGCTCGAATAAAAATAGACCACCCTGTATGTGATTACGACGTATCGATTTTTGAATAATTAAATCCTTATAGATTTATTTACACATACGCCCTATTATTATCCCCGTACAATATTGCGTGATATACGACTGTTTGCAAAGTTATGCGTACGTGCGCATGCGTACAAGTGTATTGTGCGGTATGCGTGTAAATAGGCGTCTAGTGTGTGGGATATATGGGAAAACGAAGGAAGGAGAGGGAGGTAACGACTATGAATCAACTAGAGCAGTCGGTACGAGACTCAAGATCCAGGTTGCAACGCGTGTGATATTATACACGCCGGATTATGTATACAGGGTGTTCTCAAACTATCCGTACACAGAAAATAGCTAAGTAGTAAGTAGTCTGCGTCGGTGCTAGTAAAACGCTTTTTTTTATATTATAAATTGTCCCACGACAAAAATTGACCAAAATATTAATTCGCAATATCTGATAATTTAAAAAATACCATCGAGTCACTTGCGATCGAGCGACAAAATAAAAATTATTTTATTTTATCGCGTCGACTCGTAGTCGATTATTAATAATTATTTTGTCAAAATCGACGAACAAAAAAGAAAGAAAAAAAATTCTGTAAAAAAAGTGTCCTGAGTGGGATTCGAACCGGCGACCCCGGCGTTTATCGACACGGGTTCGATCGCATTTTTTTACATAACCTCTAACTTTCAAACTTTACGAATTAATATCTCGGCCATTTTTTGTCCTATGACAATTCTAAAAAAAAACTATTTTGTTTATAACGATGCCAGCTACGGGGATACTTTCTGTGTTCGGATAATTTGCGAACACCCTGTATATATATATAAAACGAGACAATTATATATATAATAATAATAATAATAGTATAAATAATATATGATATATATATATATGTAAAGAGAGAGCATGAATTACGTATAGTTTACAGCGCGTGAAACGTTGCATAGAAACGATTGGCGCGGGCTATGAATCAACGGAGTACGTAGGTGATAAGTCGTTTCCCATCTCGGAATAAAAAATAAGAAAAAAAAAATTATCAAATTTATAGCACAACGTTTTCATACGTGTACGTGATACACGTATCGCGGACTCGATTTCGTATACGCGCGATACGCGGGGAACAGAGGGCGCGCGCGAAATATATTACGCGTTGCCAATGTGAAAATCTCGAAACGATAAAAATCGCGCCTAACCCTGCGGGGGTCTTTGGCCTGGCGCGCATGCGCGCGTTCTAATAGAAAACGATATTTATTTCCAAACGGACAAATTTCGTCCCGGCGATTAATAAATTATTGTCTCGTTCGTGACCAATGGGCATTGTTCTCTTGGAAAGTATACTCGGGCCGGACTGATAAATCGAGCTTTGTTCCATCCGAATCGCACAGCGTAACGAACTAATTCCAACTCGTGGGCGATAAATTTCGATCGAATGATTAATGTATTTGAAAAAAAAATTTGTTTATATTATTTTATTTTTTATCATTTATTTATTTTGTTGTTATGTATTTATTTTGTTTTTAACGAACGTCGCACAGCAAATTTTACACATTTACGTTGATTATAAAGGATTAATTAACTACGATTATTAATTACGTCTTAATCGTTAATTAATCATATTATATTATTGATTAATGAGAATTTATAAAAATCTCTCGACAAGACGTGACGAAATCGTGACAAACGTCGAGACGAGAGAATCGATCGAAGAACGAGAATAACCATCGGGTCGTTATTTACGTTTCGTTCAACTTTGGACGCGAAACGAAAAATAATCGAATCGACGAAAGGTTAAGTACGATATTAAAATTTGAAACGACGTGGGGGTAGCGCCGATTCGCTACCCGTGGTCCGACTATAGATATATATGTGAAAAGTGAAAGAAATCTGAAAAAAAGAACAAAGAAAAAAAACAAAAAAAAAGTTATATATATATATATATATATATATTTTACAGATGGAGAGATCGATAAAGAGTCCCGTGGGATCATCGAGGCCTACGAGGACGCCGAGCCAACGCAAACCCGAAGAGAAAGAGAGTCATAGGGAAAGGGGGAGAAGATCGCTGCTGTTGAATCGAAAGAAAAATATTTGCAACGGGCGGAAGAGAAACGGAAAGACACGATGAGATTCGGAGTGAGAGAAAAAGAAGAAGAAGAAGAAGAAGAAGAAGAATACGACGAAGAAGAATAAAAAGAAGAAGCCGAAGAAGAAGAAGAATAAAAAGAAAAAGAAAAAGAAGAAAAAGGAAAAGAAGAAGAAGAAGAAGAAGAAACCGTCGAGTCGATCGGTGGCAAAGGTTTCCACGCGATTGTGAGAGCGGCTCGCTCTTGGATTCGCGTATATAACACGCGGATCGCATCCAAGTAGATGCGCGCGCACGCGCGGGGATAGAGAGGGGGGGGGCTCTGGTGACGGTGCTGGATTTACGATCGAGAAGACGATGCTCCTGGGTATATCGCGCGTCTCGCGCTCGAGAAAGGTCGAATTTGTTGCGTTAGGCATTCACCGTTTGTCGTATTATATCGCTGATCGTTGACTTTTCACATGCCCCTTTATTTCGATTCGGTCGAATTATATTTACGAATCATCGTTTTAAACGGAAAATTTATAAAGATTCGTGAGCACAATAACCGTTATAAATTTTGGGAGTTATTCGAATCGAAGAAAAAATTTGATCGACGAAGAGAAAGTTGTTGTTTTTTTTAATTTTGTAAATGCTAAATCGTTATCTTTCGATGGCGATGGACAGTGACGGACGCTGATAAAATAACAAGTTACCGTGAACTTTGCAAATTTGAAAAAAAAAACGTTGGGAAAACAATAAAAAAAAAACAAATTGATTTTATAAGTAAGAAAAAATTATTTTATAAATAAAAAAAGAATTATTTTTCAAATAAAATCGTTATCCGTTATAAATAAAGAATATTATTTACGCGATAAAAAGAAAAATGAAATAAAGTGTCAGAGATAATGAAGTAATTAACTTAAAATACGTTGAAAATTTCTGATTTTGTTGTTATTTTTTTTATTCTGAGAAAGCAAAATTGTCAACTTCGCGTCTCATTCTCATTCGACGCGAAAGATCGAAGCGAAGCGGAGTCCCGAGTCGCGATGTACGTATAGAAATGTATGGGTGCGTGTGCGCATGCGCGCGTGTGTGTGGACGTTGCACCAATAGGGATTACCGTAACCGCGATATACCGCTAGGCCATCGAACGAAACGACGAAGCGAGATGGGAAGAGGAGCAACAGCGCGGGAAGCGACACAAACGGACTGTGCACTCGCGACAACGAGGACGTCGATTCGTTCCCATTTCTCCTTTTATACTCGTGATCTTTATTTTATTCCTATTTTTGTTTGTTTTTTTCCTTTCATTCGCGCGCGTAGGTTGGGATTGTCCCGTGTGTTCCGCAAGTACGTGTCCACCGGGCGTGAAATACGCTCGAATCGTCGTTGCCCAATGATAACAGAATTCGTGGACACGAGCGATAAAAATAATATTGGTAAAATTCCATGAATTTCGTGAAAACGCGTGAATCCCGCTGTTGCGAAAAATAAATCATTCGGCAATTCTGCGAAATTCATTAATTTTCTTTTATTAACGAAATTCGAATGAAACGCATATTTCTTTTTCAATTAAATTAAATTATTTTTAATTTGTTCTATTTTTCATAAATTTCCACATTCACGATATTTGAATCGAAGAAAGAAATTCTCATTATTTACGAAGAGTTGCGAATTTGTTTTTTCTAAAGGGGGTAGAACTTTCGATATTCGTGTTAGATACCTCGACGAAGTTAAACGTCGAACGACGAAACGATGAGAAAAAAGAACGAAGATGTTCAAGAAACGTGAGAGGACTCCCACTGTATAGTTTATATAGATATATAGATATATATATATGTATACGTGTGCTATATAGTAAAATGGTAGGGATGGACAGACAGGGGGAGGGAGGAGCTAGGGGAGGCTCAAGGCCGGTCACACTGTCAGGCAGGCCAGAAGCCTCGCCGAGTCGAAATATCAACACGAAGAGAGGAGAGCGAGAAGGAGAGAAAATAACGAGGGAACTCGCTTTTGAGCCACGCCACTTCCCTCTACGACCGAGACAAACTTTTCTTCTCTCGCTTCGACCCTCGTCTGTTTCACTCTCTTTCTCTTTCTCTGTTGCCGGTCTATACACATTTTATCTCCGGCGTTTCGTCGATCTATAGTTCCGATAACGTAGTCACTCAGTTTCGTTGAAAATCTTCACGATCGGCCCATGTGCCGTTGAGTTTTTTGTTTTTCCATCGTATTCGACTATTTCATATTTCTCGGTTCGAGAAATTTGGCCGTTTAATATTTTACGTTAAGTTTATACGAGGTTGAAAATGTAAGGAAAAATCAATTTTGTAAATGTATATGAAATAAAATTATATATGATTTTCTGTTGTTGTTTTATAACAAATCGCATGTCTGGAAACGATAGTACAAATTTTCTGATTTTCTGTGAAGGAAAAAATGTACGACCGTTTGCGTCGTTTCATAGCTGTCAATATTTTTGTTTGAGGTACTCAAACATTCGCTAGCATCGTTTTCCTCTTCGAGCATCTTAAAAAAACGTTGGTCGCTAAGACAAAGGAAAGGAGAGAAAGAGGGAAAGGAGATAACAGACAATGGACGGAAATTTGTCGATCATAATCATTAAAAAATATATATTTCCTTCGCAATTTACGATCTAATACGTTACTAAGATATTGTTATTCCGTTTATACGTAAATATTTCGAGGTTAGAATATCGATAGTCTTTAAATTTTGTCCATTGCAAAAACTTTGAATATCCAGTTATCGGCGTAAACGGAAAAAAAACTTTCGCGCTCGATCTTCGATTTAATGTGAAAACGAGCGAAACTCCTCCGGCCGCGTATACGCAGAGTCTCGGGAGCTCGATTTATAACGCGGGTACATAATATATATCCGCACCGATTTCAGGAGCACTCTCACCTCGCTCAGGCTCCATGCTCGCGCGTTGGAAGAGTTTTATAGAAGGTGGAGGAGATCGGCCTCGCTCGTGACTTACCTCATGCTCTCTATCCGTTGCTCCCTGAGAACGTGTGTGCGAGAGCGCGAGCGCTCCGCGCTGCCTCGAGAGTCGCGAGAACTCAAACGCTGATCCCTCCGGCCACGGTATACACCTATACATGTACAGTATATGTGTGTGTGTATATATATATATATATATATGTATATATATATATATATTTGAAAAAAGAAACAGCACCACTCAGCTAGTCAACTGCGCGTGTATACACACAGGACTATATATATACAAGTATGTACGTGTATATAGCCACACGCGAAGAAGAGAGCTGCTGAAACTCACACATACACGCACGCGCGAGATTCTCGGCTGTGCGACTGCGCACAGCGGAACGTACACTGTGTGACACACACGCACACGCGCGCACCAACTTCGCTGGACACGCGTACCTCCACACCGGGCGAGCGCACGCACGCACGCACTCTTTCCCTTTCTTTACTTCTCTCTTTATACCTCTCTTTCTTCTGTTCTCGGTCGACACAACGCAGGTCTCCTCGTTCCTCAATATCTCTCGCTCGCTCCCATCGTTTCGCGCAACACACTCCGTTGTGGAGGAACAAAAAAACAATCTCCTGTTTCGTACGGTTTTCTTACGCGACTTGCGTTTACACCGTGCAGCCTGGTGTGTGCGCTCTCGCGAGGTTAACGAAAGCGAGTTGTGTTCACTGGACAGCCCCACACGATTATCGGTGAAATTTGTCGTACACACAGACACACGCAAATGCAACACTTTCAGTACTCGGGAACGTGGCAAGACGATCAAATCTCACGCGTTTTTTTTCTCACTTGTACATCTTTTTTTTCTCGTCTTCCATTAAAAATATGTTTATGTGAAAACCGCGAGAAGGGTTGAAATGCAGCAGGTGAGATGGTGGGGGTGAGAAGGAAAAAAGACACTCGCGCTGCGTATCGCCGAGACACGGAACCACCGGAAACACCGAGAGTCGAAGTCACCGTTTGGAGAACGGCTGGAGAACGCTTTTTTGTTTAGTTTGTTATTCTTTTATTTTGCTCTTGCCAATCCACCTTGGTCAGTATCGCTACAGCGACGCGATCGAGATTCACCAATACGAGATTACGTTTACGGGAAACGTACGGAAAGATATTAAACACGAGACGAAGCCACAAGTCGCAGCGAGCACAACACACATACAGGCACACACGCGACGAACTATCTTCTCTGTGTCTCACGTTGTACTGCTGCTTTAGTACCTAACCGTGTCTCTTCTGGCGCAGCTCTCCCGCACCACCGCGAGACACTTTCTGATTCTCTGTGCTGCTGCTGCTGCTTGCTACCGCTTACCCGTACTGTAGCCAAGCCAGAACCACGGACCTCCGTTACAGTGCATGGCCGCCAGAGGCCGACTGACTGTTGACGGATGGTGCCACCACTGCAGCCATGTATACACTAAGTTATTCGAACACTTTCGTCACTGAATTAGCAGTTGAATCAAAGAAGGAAGATTCTTGTATGATAATGTGATAATGGTATGGATCAGGTAAAGATAACACGGAAAAGTTTCACGCGAACGAAACATTCACCTAACAATCGCGCCAGACATATTTCTCTTGTACGCTATCTTCATTACCATTCTTAATACAATTCTATTTTACGTTAAATTGATTTATACAAACAATCGTCTTTTTATCGCAACTTTTTTTGCGATAATTATCGATAATTGTTGCGATATTTCTACTTCTCGATAAGTTTATCGATGTACTTTTAATAATGTCCAACTCGGTTGAAAGGTCACTGTTTTATCCTTCGGGCACTTTTCCCCCTCCACAATCATAGAACGACAGGCAATTGTCTTAGCTGTCGATCTTTCTAACCTCAAATCTTCCGTGACAACACGAATTGTTTTTTCACAACAAATCATTAACATATCGGCATTGTCTTTGTTTCAAAACGCCTTGAGAATTGAGAAAGTAAATCCGGTTAATCCAACGAGTAGTTTCGATGAACAAGTGCAATGCATAATATCGAAATCGAAGACTTTTATCATCATGATTTCACCACTGCATCGGAATGGGAAGTGTTTATCGCCCGTTTGGAAGAAATTATTCACGAATGGAAATTGCCTCAGACGAAAATCGGACCGAATTTGAAAGCAGGAGATTTTGTCAATTTGCCGTGGGTCCAAAAGTCCGAAGAGCTCAATTTCGCAGGTATTTTCGAACGCCTGTACTATCACCCTTAATTACTCCTTCTTTATAAGAATAATACGAGATATCATCACAAAGCATATCAACGAAGGCGCTGTATCGAATCCATTTTTTAAACAGATGTTGGATTTACCTTGAAACATTTTAAACTAAAAGTCGAAGACGTCGAATCTGTGGACGGTGTTGTGGAAGACTTCGAAGATGGTCATACGCAGGCTCACATCGACGCGCTCGACACTTCGAATGATTTCGCTCGTCCCAACGAAGATCATTTGGAAATCGCTCGATACTACGGTGTTCGAGAATTTATAGTTTTGGTACCAGTAAAGCGTCAAGCTATTCTCGATGAAACGAGGATCAAAATTCTAGTCAGTTCTCTCACAATAGCAGCGAACAATGCAAATTGGTACGAATTTGAATATTTTCGTACCGTAGTCAATTATTCCTCGATGATAATGAAAAATACAAGCTATAAATTGTTTATTACAGCGAGATACCAGCCCTGGTTCAAGTCCAAGAACAATGGCAACAATTTTATCTTGGTATCAGCACTGGCAGAGGCACCGCCACGAACTTGGATATGATTCATTTGAAAAAAACCCCACCGCACTGCCGATATCTCACGGGTGTGTATAATTCCTTAACGAAACGCGCCTATTTTGCATAATTTTGATTTTTGCGATTTTGGCAATCTGCTCGTGCTTATCAGTTTTTCTTTGGTTTATTCTTTTTAGGCTTGCTTGCGCTGTTCAAACAAAAAGTTGGCGATGGTTGCGGCATAAGACTGGATCCTGCTATGGTCTCGTCGAGATTCTCATACGTACTTAAAGATTGGACAAATTTCACATGGACGCAGGAGCCACCCGATTTTGATTTTATGCAAGGCGAAACTGTTGGCGTTGCTGAGCTTGGCAAACTTCCATTTGGAGCGACATTCGATCCTGTCGGGTATGCACCGCATTATTTTTACAACGTTTTCAAAACGAAAATAACATTAAATTGATTCTTAGTAACTCAATAATATTATTTTTCAGTGAGCTCAATCTCTTCACAACTTGGCCACAAATGTCAGAAAACGTTGTAGTCGACAGTGAAGGTTTCACAGACTTTGAACCTCAATTGGCTCCAGAATGGTCGGTGCAAGTTAAAATGATCGCATCGCCAGCCTGTTTACTCGGTGAATATCTAACCGATTTCATTCACTTATGCTCGAGCCAAAAGAGCATGATCGATTTGTTGGGTGACGCCGCCGATTGCTCTTTCGATGCTAACGATCAAATGTTGAGTTCGGCATTCAACGTTTTGACGGAATCGAAAATACCAACTTTATCGAACGTCGTTAATAAATCAACTTCGAAACGCAAGAAAAACGTTGAAGGGCCTATATCGGAAGAAGTTCTCGTACCTATATTATACTTTCTCTTCCCAGACGCTGAGGATAATCAGGTGAGCTTCATTAGTTTTTTAAGAAAAAATAATTCTTTCGAAAGTTTCATTCTACTCACAAAAATATTATTTTTATAAATGCTGTCCTTACACGTATTATGATGATGATTACAACATTTATAAAAATCATCTCTTGCATTGATGAGTCTAACAAAAATCACGTGTTCATACTCAACATCACTTTTTCACATACTTTATATTTGAGTCGTCCGTTACTTCCAATTCTGCCGTGTCGATACTTTAACTCCTTATCGCATACGAACCAATATATCACTGTTAAAGTTTCTTCTTTTTGTTCAGTATGTTAAAAGATTTTTTGTCAATTGCTTTGCTTCGCAACAACAAAAAATACGCCTCGTTACACGAAGTGGGCAATTAGGATTCCGAGTTCGTTTTGAAAAAAAAATCTTTTAAGATACTGAACAAAAATTATAAACTTTAGCAATCATATATGGCTGCTAAAGTTTTCATGCGCTAAGGGAGATAAAATAAAGATGTTTTCACTAAATAAAAATTCATGCAAAAAGAGTTTAACCTCCTGACTACTCGAGGTACTCGAGGCACTCGAGGTTGATTTCCTATGAGTACTACAAGGGTGATCAGAAGTTTATGAAAAGTACGAATATCTCTAATCTCATCGTACAAAATTGTTCTGTCGCAGAAAGCTCCTTACGGTGATATAAATGCGTACAGTGTCGAGGACGATCCTTGGCGAGGTGTGAAAACCTGTGCAGTCGATGGTTTAGTGTGGAGATTATCGATCGTAGCAGCTCACTGTGCTCACAATCTTGGCGGTGCATCGGCCCTGGCGCAGATTTGGCACGAGTTCGTCCAGGAGATTCGCTATCGATGGGAAAAGAACATCTTGATCCCGGGGTAAGTACATTTATTCTATTATTTATTCATGTTGATCTCACGATCGTGAGTGATAAAGAGTGACGTTCGATTTGATCGAACAAAACATCAATCTTGTACATCGTTACGCTACGAATTAACGGATGTACAAATACTTGGGTATATCCTATCGAGCGTAAACATAACATAATTCCCCAATGTCTTTTTCTTTTTCTCTTCGTTTTTCAATATGCATATAGTACTTTTACGTATATTTGATAATTCGTGTATGGTCACTCATTACTTTCTTCGGTATGTGGAAGTATGTTCCTCTGAAAAATTACGCATAGGGTATACATATATATATATTTATAGAAATTATTTACCAAAAATATTTACGTGATGAAAAATGTTCACAACTATGCTATATAGTAGCTTACAATTAATTAATCAGCTCGGTCACACGCTACAGTCTTTGGGGCAAACCACGAGCATAGCTTCGACATTAATCTACATGGTTCGTACTATAAATCCACTAAATTCCCAAATTCTTGTTTTCTTCTTGGAAATTCACTGTAGAGTCTTCAGCAGGGCAGGTCCTCGCGGAAGCTCGTTAATTCATTAACATCTTCGAGTTTCTAGTGATTTACGCAATTATTATTTTTTGTTTTTACACGATAATTCGTCCTAACTATGATTCTCGTGTTTCGTATATTCGATACGAGGAAACAACGGATAGGACGTACGTATTGATAAGTTTTCTAAAATACGTCTCTTATCGTCGAGCACCTTTCATAGATGGGGCGTTTTTCGTTCTTGCTCTCGCGGACGATGATGCGAAATATCATCGCGTTTGTCAGCACGAAACATGTACCACAATGACTGAGCTTGAAATATCAGGGATTACGAGTTCGTGAATAAGCACGGGTCAATCTTCTTATTTATTGCTATTCGCCGTGTGTGTGGAAGACTAGTGGCTCGAATAAGTGAACGTTTAAGCTTCTT
Organism: Netelia virgata; assembly: GCA_951802705.1. Taxonomy (NCBI): domain Eukaryota; kingdom Metazoa; phylum Arthropoda; class Insecta; order Hymenoptera; family Ichneumonidae; genus Netelia; species Netelia virgata. The sequence goes on along the minus strand of OX637864.1, from coordinate 8,284,403 downwards.
TCCTACGCCATTTTTCATCCATCAGTGCTTTTACACATACAACAAAGGTACATGATTTCTTCAATAAATACTCAGAATTTGTTTCATCATGAAAAGTTCTACTTGCAGAATTATCGACAGTTTTTATACGAAATTTGTCGAATCGATTAATTTTCATGAAATCTAACTTTTAGGTTATACCGAGTGGATGAAAATAATTGTGAAACGAGGAGCGCTATTTTGGCCACTACGAGCGTTACTCAACAAGTCTTAGTTGTCTCTCGTTAAAATTCTTGCACACAGCGAGTAGAACGATTATCGCTCTTTGCACCGAAATTGCTCGATTAATCGTATGGTACACGTAATGTACTAAAAAGGTAACTTAAACGTAAACGTTACTAATATTATTTACGAGCACGATTTTGAGCAATGATAAAAAACGCCAATTTTTGTTTCTTTTGTTCCTTTCTTGTTTTTTTTTACAACGGTACTAGGCCACTTCTTGTCGTCGGATTGCGCGCCATGTAAATATCCATATCGTGATCGGTCCAGTTGTTCTCCTCGTAATTGTTCAGCGTATGCGTCGAATCTGCAAGACTGTATCGACTTCCTGGTCTTGGTGGATTCTGTTCCATGTTACGATTGCGCGATCTCGGTCGTTGACGACGTGCCGATGCGTGAGGTGGCAAATGATTCGTTGGAAAACCACTGCGCGACATTCTGTCGGATGCAGCTGCGAGCGACTGCCTCGACTGTCGCAATTCTGATGAAACAGAACAAAATTCAATTTATTAAATAATGCAAATTATTGAATTTCAATTGAATATTTAGCGATATGGGAAATTCAGCAATTTGGAAATATATTGCAACCCTTTCTCGCGATGAATAGGAACACGTACCTGGTCTGGTGCTAACAAGATTACTAGCCAATGCAGCATTTGCGAAATAACGTGATGAATTGTTCGAAAAACTATGCTGCGATTGTCCATCAGCGACAGAACGCGCCGATACTTTGCCACCGTAATGTCCAACCTGTGATCTACCTTCGTCTATGCACGAGGCTCTCGTGATAGAACCTGAGTTAAAGAAAATCGCAAAGAAACGTATGAATATAAACATTTTTCAAAGTAATTCAAGATTTTTCAAAGAAACAATGAAGATTCTTAGTAGAATTTGTCAAAATAAACATTTCTAGTAGCTAGAATAAATATTTTTACTAAATACAGTCAAAGTGAATTCTCTCGTGAGAAGTTTTCAAATCGAACCAGCCAACAATCAATCTAATAATTTTCATTACTAGCAGAAACAGGGAAAATGAAGATTCTTAGTAAAATTTGTCAAAGTACACATTTTTAGTGCCCAGAATAAATATTTTGGCTAAATACAGTCAAAGTAAATTGTCTCTTGAAAATTTTGAAAGCGAACTATACCTTGTCTATCGATGGGGAAGATTCTCGGTCGTGGTATACTTCGATTGCTGTAAGCGGATACTTGGTCCCATTCTTTTTGTGCGTTGTAAGCGCTAAGAGTGGCCATAGAAGCCAGCGGTCCACCGGGACTCGGTGTTGGACCAACGTTCGAGCAACAATTGACCGGTAAGCCAGCAATCGGTCCACCCATTTTTGTCTGATCGATGCTGTGCAACGTATGAAGCTTTCTCGCTCTTCGACGAAGAGCGACGAGGAATATTATCAGAGCAACAGCGACGGTTGCGCATATCGCCGCACTCGCTGCGATTGTAATTTTGTCCATGTTCGAGGTCGGTGAATTTTCCGTGCGTACTTCTCTGCACTGGTTATAAGGCACGTTCGCTGGTGTTATATTAGTTTCCTCGAGTGAGACTACACAAACCACGATGCATTCCTGAAATTTTGAATGACAAGAAAACCGCTGTATTAATTCTCGTTTCGAAAAATTCATGAAAATCACGGAACACAAAATTTCATTGTTTTTCCAAAGAAACGTGAAATTTGTTGCTTTCGTTCTTTGATTCTATTTATAGAAAATATATCGTTATGATTTATTGTCTATCGAAAAGGTGAAATATGTTAAATTGGCTCACCTGTAATGGAACGTTCTTGATCTTGAACTCCCGTTCGCTCGCTTCCAACGGTGGTGCTTGTTTGAAGCTGGTATCGCCAAAAAGTCGGTAAATAACTCTAAAACCAAGGATATTCGATACCTCGGTATCCCAGTAAATAATTACAGCGTGATCTTGTCTGAGTACGTCCTTAACGATAATATCCTTTTCCGAACTTTTAGATTTGTACAGAGGAGAGCCAAGAACGAGAGGTGGTCTCGGTAAATGTTGCTGCTGGGAAGGTGGAAGATCCTGATTGTGCTTGATCGAGCTAGGAGTAGTTCTTACAACGACGACATTGCCGGTTCTAGCGACGGTAGGACGATTCGTCGTTGGTGGAAGAGTCGAACTCGGCAACGGTGAAGTTTCCATTCTTCTATTATCCTGTGTGCTCGGTGTCGCCAGGATCGTCGAATACGTGGTATTTTGAAGAATCGTTCTTTGAGTCGTTCTATAAGTCGACGGGGGTGGTCGACTGGTTGGAAGCAAGACATCGACGACACCGTTGACCGGACCCGTTGGTTCTTTCGTATCGACGCTCTCGACGGTACCGATACCGATTATTTCAGACGGTCGTTCGCAAACCATGTCTGGAAAACAGAAAAATAAGGAAATAATTTCGTAACGAAAGATTGTCAAACGTTCGACGCAGATTGGTTCACGTCGTAACGACGAATGAACGTCGAGGGAAGAATGTATTATCCGAGGATCGTGGAACAAAAACAAAATATCCGTCTCGAGTTTCGAAAAGGACTCGTTCAACTTTTGTTCGAAACTGGTAATTACCGCTCGGATCGATGTGGTAAAAACTGCGCTCTTGAAGCCTCGACGGGCTACCGCAGAATTGTGGCTTTCTCTCACGACTCGTAACTTGCAGGTCTCTCGTACGTATCCAGTTGATGATCCATTGGAGCTTGCAGTCGCAAACTAGAAAACGTCCGCCGAGGCTCAGACCGCGAAGAGTTCCGTTCAAACGTGCCAGTGCCTCCTCCGGCACGGTCGATAATGGATTTCCGTCTATCGCCAGAAGCGTTATCGAGGGATTATTCTCGAAGGCGTTCACTGGCAATGCGTCGATTAGATTGAAACCGATGTCTAGCACCTGTGCAACATTTTATAAAAACAAAACATTTTTTACTGGCAAAACCAAAATTCTGGAACGAAACTTTTGAAAGATTGGGACGTTTAATAAGTTCTCGTTGTTTTCTAACGGACGGTTTTATCAGAATTGCGTGCTTGTGGTATAAGACAGTAACGCATCTATAAAAAAGCACTATAAGCAAGCTTGAAATCCAGTGTTTGCCATTTCGCCGAAATGTAAACAATTTTTTTTATTGTCGAACTTAGTGCAAAACAATAATATTTTCAGGAAATTTTACCGCACTACTTTATTAACGAAAATCTGTAGCTAAAAGACACAGAATTCTTGTTGAGTCTTACAGCGACGATGCTCTGTCGCAAACAATATGCAGAGATTGTTTTAGAAGTTTTTAAAAAAGAGTAATTTTGATGTTGAAGATAAAAAACGCTCTGGCGTACTGAAAAAGTTTGAAGACCTAGCAGAATCATTATGAGTTAATCACACAACAGTTTCGAAACGTTTGCAAACATTTTCTACTAGTTATTTTAAATAAAGCATTAATTTTCATAAAGAAACAGCGAAAACTTATTAAACGTCCTGATACAAAAATTCGAGAAGAATCTTCGAACCCTTTGAAAAAATTGGATCAAATGTATGAAGAAATTCCTGCCGGAAAATTAGTAAACAAATTAAACTCACCCTAAGATCATGAATGCTGTTGATAGCAGCGGTAGGAAAATCGGGAATAACATTATTGAGCAAACTCAGCGACGTAAGAGTCGTCTTGATGCCGTGAAAAGCATCGTTTCCAATGCTCTGTATCAAATTTCTCTCTAAATTAAGCCCCGTTAACGAGTCGAGTCCCTCGAACGCTTTAACGCCAGCCGGTCCGGGCAATTCTCTTATAGCGTTTTGGGAAAGATCAAGAAAAGCCAAAGTCTTCAGTCCTCTCAGTGCTTCGGGTACTTTTTTCTGTTTGGTTCCTTTGAGATTGAGATTCTTCAAAGTCCTTTCGAGACCACGAAACGCACTAGGCGACAGGATTACCTCGTTGTCGGACAATTTAAGCGTAACTAGTTTCAAACCACCAAAAGCGTTATCGTGGACACGAACGATCTTGTTCACCGACAGATCCAGAACGGTCAAATTTTTAAGTGTCTTGAGCGTGTCGCTCGCTATTTCCGTCATCTCGTTGTCTTTCAGATTCAAACTTTTTAATGAATTTTCCTGACCCTTGAAGGCATCTCGCTCGACATTCTTGATACGACAACCAGACAATTGAACGTTGTTGATTCTTAGTGCGGACAACGAACCGTTTCTCAGTGTGCCGATCGTGCTGTTGTTTATGTAAAAAAGATCGACGGTCATTTTGGACGCGTAGCGTCTCATCGCCGTCAATAATTGTCCGTAATCGACGATGTCGCATTGCACCGATAATTCACGGGCGAGATTGTAATCGCAGATGCAAGAGCTCTCGAGCTCGGCTACGTCCGATGCCCAGGGACAGGGTGATGTCGATTCGACGATCGTTATCCCAACGACCAGCAAAAGAAGCAACAGTTTCATCGTCGTGGAATCTGAAACAAGGAGAAGATAGGAGTGAGTTCGATGCTTGATACGACGTGAAAGTTTCCAACGAATGGAATTAAGGTGTGCGAGTAAAGGCTGTCGTTGAAATCTTGGAAGGATGATGCGATTGTGAAGTAAGCTCTGGTGCGCTCATCGCACAAAAGGAGATAAATCGTTTCTCAATGATTCACAACTTTCTTTCGTCGATTTAATTTTGTTCTTTTCTCTATATTTTCTTATTTAATTGTTTCTGAATCAATAATTTTATATTATGGTTTTAGGATCGATGGAAAATATGTTTGGGAATGGAGAGAGCGAATTCTACAAAGAATACTTGTGGAGATGAATCATTTGGTCGATTGGAAAAAGAATTGAGCGAGTTATCGATTTTGTTCTCGTTTATAGAAAAACTGAACATGAATTTTTATGTTTGGGTGTGGTGCTTGTAGTCCGTGGAAGTAGAATGGAATTTCTGCATCGGTGTTTAAGAATCGTGTTTATGGTTTTCGCTCGATCGAATACGTAGAAAGTAAACATCAATAGGATTCGATCAAAGGAGAAAGAGAAAACAGTTCGATCGATGACTGGGTGTGTTATGATCACTGTAAAAAAATAATAACGACGAGGGAGGTTTGAACTTCTCGCTTGGTTGACAAACTGAATGAAGCAATTTAAACGAGGAACTCGTCACGAATTTCCGAATGAACGAAACACAAATCTGGTGTTTGGGAAAAAATGGGCCAAGTTTAGAAAATTGTAGTTTAGACAAAAAGTTGCAAGGTATAATGCATCGTGGTTTTATGACCAAACATTGAGCTAGCTTCAAGCACGTTTTTCAGTATTATTATCTTTTTCTCTAGCATTTTCTTCAATCTAGATTTTCACTCTTTACTAACAATTTTTTTTATGAAACTCGTGCAAATGATTTTTCCAATCATGACACGATGATTGAACCCTTGCTACCGGTTCCAGCCTCGTAAAAGATTTCTATTCTATTCTCACAATTTTTGTTTTTTATTTTTCTATTTGTCGGAACTACGCGGTAAGAATTTCTATCGATCACTTGTCCTCCAACTTTGTATTATATCGAGTATGAAAATAGTTCCAATTTAACGATTATTATCACAAATTTTGATTATTTTTAAAGTGCAAATAATCTTCGCAATTCGAACATTTTTTATTTTTTTTCCTGTATTTTTGTAATCCTTTGCAAATAATGATTCACCCACCAATACTATTATTTTTCAAACCTTAAGAAAATGTTGGTCACTCCCTTTATCACAAAAATCAGATTTGATCGCTCTAATTTATAAGAATCGATTTTTTATATTTATCTTTCAAGAAAAATTGTACCAAGTGTAAGTTTTTCTCGTAGAACGTAGGAATATTAATCGTTTCGAAGAACAGATAAATTCAACAAGATACCCAATTACGTTAGCTAGGCAGAATATCGTAATTCCAATTTAACGATTATTATCACAAATTTTGATTATTTTTAAACGAGTGCGAATAATATTTCTAATTCGAACATTTGTTTTTTTTTCTGTAGTTTTGTAATCTTTTGCAAATAATGATTTGCCCACTAATACTATTATTTTTCAAACCTTAAGAAAACGTTGGTCACTCCCTTTATCACAAAAATCAGATTTAATCGTTCTATTTTATAAGAATTTATTTTTTATATTTATCTTTTAAGAAAAATTATACCAAATGTATGTTTTTCTCGTAGAACGTAGGAATATCAATCGTTTCGAAGAACAGATAAATTCAACGAGATACCCAATTACGTTAGCTAGAGGCAGAATATCGTAATTAGCGTCTACGCTGGTAAAACAACGTATGGCCGTGTCTCGAGCTTTACCACACGTTCTTGGTTTATAGTACGCGATGAACGCGAGAGAGACGATAGTGCAGACCCGTTACGAGTCAATGGCCCCCACAACGTGGCGCTCGAGTCCTTCTCTCGATCCTCTCTACCTGTCGATGACACCGGTTCGAGCCCACCACGCGTGTTACCGTACAAATTCCTCAAAGACACACGACTCTCTCGCATTTTATTTTCTCATTTTTAAAAATTTTGTTTCTTTCTCTCGTATATTCTCATAATGAAAAGATAAAAAGAAGAAGAACAAAAATCATCAGGCAAGTTTACGCGCCTGAATTAAAAATTCTCAAGGGCGTTTCACAGTTCTTACGGTCTCGTCGAGGTAACGAGATACTTTCGCGATATCCGAATTCCTGTGAGAACGAGAGAGGAGGATATATAAATAGTTTCAAGTTGCAGAACTCGATGGTTGCACGAATCGAAGAAACCGTATTAATTCGAATCGATGAAATTTTATTGAAGCCTTTTAAGTCGTTCCGCGCGAGACGAACGTTTCCGCTCGTAGAATTTGAATTCTGGTTATTAATTTTTGTGCGATCGGTCGGATGATGCTTATATCGTTCGAAAGATTGCGACTAGAGAACCGTCCAATGCGAATATCGGCCACTGTCTTATCTTCGAAATTTTAATTATCGATAACAGCAAAAAAATTATTGAAAATAGTCGCAAGATCCAAATGGTAATCAAATTTTCAATCTCACGATCGTCCGAGCGCTATTCAATGTTAAAAATAATCTTAAAACTGGCGAAATTGATAAACTCGACAAGTTGAAAAAATATTTACCAAACAAAATAAAAAATATTACAAAATTGCCAAAAATAATCAAACATTCGATTCGTAAACAAAAATCATTAAATCGTGACTGAAAAAAAACCTTCTATACCCCACGTCGATCGATAATCGTTTCACGAATCAAAAACTCCACCAGAACAATAATAATAATAATAAAAACAAAAACAAAAATTCTGTAAAATCGTTCGTAGATCGTTTCAAAAATGTGACTTGTTAACCATCGTTTTAACTCGTATCTGGTACGTAAGAGGCAGGTATCGGGTCGGCATTTAGCATTCCGACGATGCCGAGACGCGTCGGAAAGGAAAAATCGTTTCGCTTCTTCGATATAATTGCGCGACTTTGCCGGCGCGAAGCCGACGCTTGCAATTATATCTCAAGGACGAGGTTCTCTGTCGAAGAAGAAGAACAACAAGAAGACGAAGAAGAAGAAGAAGAAGAAGTGGGAATCGAGACGAGTCTCGTTCGATCCAGAGTGCAAACCAGATCGTCTCTTTTCTTCTTTATTGACACGACTCTCTCTCTCTATCTCTCTCTCTCTCTCTCTCGTTTGGACCGATATCTCGTCGAGATTTCAACGCGAGAAAGAGAAGGCAAGTCGCGAGTCTCGTTACCCGTTTGCTTAGGTCGTCTGACCGAATCGCGATCGGTACGATTAATCGGTACGTTCGATAAACGAATATCGGTAAAAGTGCATAAACGACGAACCGCATAAACGGTTCGTCGGGGGTACAGTAACGTATATGGGGTGAAACAGAGCGTTTCAGAGGACTCTGGGAAACACCTAATGGCGTCGTTCGGTTTTTCTAACCGTTTGCCACGTTACTGCTATAATGAAATTATCGACGATTTATCGTTTGAAATACGTACGAAATATCATTTGTATTTCACTATTTTTCTATTTATGTATAAAGTGCGAGAGAAACTGGATTTTTTATTATAAAATTTGTAAAATTGTACATTTTTTCATGAAATTGGAATTTTTTGAAAAAATGTTTGATATAATTTGAATATTAACATAAAAAATGAAAATTTTCGATGAAGAATCGATGATAAAATATTTTATCAAGAATTTAGAAATTTTGTATCGATAATATAAAATGTCGAGAAGCGATAATTCGTATATATATTTTCAAATAATCATCGCTTGGAAAGAGTCGAAATCGATGATTGGTAAATTAAACAAAAATATACGATCGACTCGAAATGACCGATCGATCGCGAAACCTTACGCGCGATAATTCCAATAATATTATCAAAGAAAAATTATCTCCACGAAAAAAAGAATAATAAAAATTCTATTATAAGCAGAGTCCGATCGATACGATCGTTAATTCGAAATAGACAATCACCGTTAGCGTTCTCGAGCTCGTAATGAAAATTAATCCGACATACGCGAATTATATTCTCCCCCAGCGTTCTTCGAGCTCTGTAAAATTGCGAAATTTTAACAAGCCTTCGAAATTTAACAGTAACATAATTGCCATTGAAAATCAGAAATTGGGCACGTGGTGGTGAAGCAATTCGAAAGTCGTAGGAGGATTCGTATTCGCTATAATTTATTAACGAATAAAATATTTCATCCTCGTCTCTCGCTCGTATCTTCGTCGTAACAACCGAATATAAAATAATGAATAAATCGCCATCAGTTAATTACGAACGGCGTCGAACACTAACTCCCCTCTCTGCTCGTCTAAACTAACGGTAAAAAGAAAAATAACACTCCTAACGAAGATAACGCTTTAACTTTTAGCGTAAAAGATCGTACGAGCTCGTAAATCTTGTTACGAGAAACGATTTTCTCATCGCGTAATCCGATTACGATGATTGACCTCGCACAGTTATAAGCATCATTTGTTCCTCGATGAGCGAACGTATATATCTGTATATAACGCGAAATATAATTATAGACACAGATTGGTATCACACGTGTGCGATAAATTAATCGTGCGGATGTTTTTCTTTTTTTTTTCTTTTTTCTTTCTTTTCATTTTGTTCGTTTTTTTTTCTTCACTCTACAAGATTATAAATTTGCAACATTCGCTACATTTAAACGGGAGTAAGGTTCGCCGTCCATTAGTTTTCGTTATGCATTATACATCCACTTCTCGTATCTCGTTCTTTCGCGTATCTCATTTTCGCGTATCTCATTTTCTTTCCACTTAATATATCTTACGTATCTCTTCTATATTTATACTCGTAGATAAATGTGTTTGTGGGTGTTTGTTAGAATGTATTTTGGTAAAGTGGGGGGGCGTAGATCGTTAATGGTATAAACGACAACGAAAGGGATATGGCCGAGGAACCTTTCACTCACGATTTCGATCGTATCCCTATGGAAACACACATTCCCATGCCACAATTTACCACGTGAATTTCTCGAGCGTAACGCCCATTAGACAATAATAATCGAAAGGTTTTATTCGGTGTGAGAACCATCCATTGAGAGGAGAAATACTGTAACGACTTTGTTTTTTTTTTATTCTTTTCTTTTTCTTTTTCAAACTTCTTAGGGAATTTTATCGCTCCATTGTGGCTAGAAAATTTATTGGCTGAATCTCATTAGGGTTCATTTTTAGGAATTGCAACGAATTATAATTTTTGGGTGTGGGTTTTTATCGTGAATTTTGGGATTTTAGGATTTTTACAAAAAAAAAGAAATCGAACATTTCGTGGTACGTTTTAAAGCGGCTAGGTGTAAGGTTTCGATGGATCGTATTTTATCAATGATAAATCTGGATAGGTTGGCAGAATGTAATTAACGATTTCGAACGTTGCGTCACTATGTCGAGGGACAAGGTCGATGAACTTTTAATGTACGATGCTCCATGCACGAATCCATATTCGACTCGTTCGACCAGTCTCGAACCAAAATCAGATTCAATTTATTGGTCTCCCCATTATGAAGAACTGATTCTTGTGGTCGTACGTTTCCGATTGGACACTTCGTATGCTAAAAGTCTACGTATGCTAAAAATTATTTCCGTCTTAAAAAATTTCAAGCATTCGTTATACCGAAATTATTTAATTCTAAAGTAGACTTTATTTATTAAAAAATAATTATTAACCTTGATTAAATATCATAAAAAGAAATACCAAAAAAGTAACAATTTATGATGAATTATTTATTATTAAATTCATGAATAATTTCTCATAATTCCATCTATTCTTTTGTTTTTAATTTTTAATTTAAATAATAATTTTCTTATCTCCATGACAATTATCAAGAATATTATTTTAAGGTAACGAACGTATCAGGAGTCTGAAATACGATAGTGAAATTTTATGCGAGATAATCCGAGTGACCGGAGAATTAAAAAAAAATGTTATCGGAAGGATCCGGAAGGAATCTTGTTTTACAGAGCGGAATTATTGAGCGATACAATTATTAAGCCAACTGTTTTTCTGTACTGCGTTAAACGTTCTTGATAATTAAGGAAAAGCACGAATGGTTAATTAATCGTGTTGGCGGGTCCGTTACAGGCCTTACAGTCTCTACGTATCTATATGTTTTTTATATTTAAATATATATACGTATTGTACTCATACGTATATATATTTATATACGAGTGTATATCAAGAAGCCAGTAGGACGCGGTACACTTGCTAAGCGGGCCACTCGCCTAGATACCCGCGGCCAACCACCACCTCTCAAACACCTTCTCGCGCTCGAGTTTTAACGTTTGCTCCTATTTATTTACCATGCATGTATCCTACACATTACCGGTATACGAGAACAATATACAGTTTTACGTATTCGTGGTCGTTTATAAATCATCTCGCGGGCTCGCAATTATTCTTTTTTACGTCGAGCCAACAACGACCATCTTTTATCACGGTCGTTAATATCTCCTAGTTCTGAAATGTCATTCATAATTTATATTATTTTTCTAAAATGGAAAATTTTACATTTATTGTGAATATTAGCGGCAATTTTTAAGTTGATAATTTCGTTAAAATTGTGAAATATGAAAATTTCATTTATTTTGTGGTTTTGTTTTAAACTGGAGGAATGGGATTTTACCGAATGTTTATCCAACTCGTGCCAGCTAGGAAATTTCAATCATAATTTGGTCAATTTTTCATGTGCGAAATTTTGCATTTATTACAAAAAATTGACAATTTTTATCTCGATATATTTTTTAAATCGTAAAATAAAAATTTCATTTATTTTTTGTTTTTGTTTCAAACATAAAAGTGAGACTTCGCCAAATATTTTTTCAGGTTCAAATTTGTCACGCTCGTTACTTCAGTGCATTTTTTTAAGTTAATTAGTCTTATCGCAAGACTCGAATCACAATTCTGTTAATCGACATTAGGGGAAAAAAGAAAGAGGCAGAAATGTATATATATATATTTCGACCATATAATTCCGTATTTAAAGATCGCGCCCGCGAGAGGACTATCAGAGTATGACCGAGAGAGCCTCGAGTTTTCCCTTGTTACACATTATTATTTTATTACTGTACATAGAAACATGTTAAACGCGAGATAGCCGGGAGAGACGATGACCTTGGATTTTCTTCTCCTCCAAGGATTATCGGCCGCTCTCGAGTGATTTCCGCTTCGTAGAATTCGCACGCGATCCTCGCCACTAAACGGAGCAGGAAAAATAGAAAGAGGAGAGACAAGAAGAGAGAAGACAGATAGAGAAAGAGAGAGAGAGATTTCTTCGCAGGAGATAACGAAAGAAAAATAATAATAAAACACGTGCTAGACATATATTTATCAGACGATTAAACATTCATTAGAAATTCGCACGACGAAACCCACCTTTCTCATTCTTTAATTATTTAACAATTTGCTTCGTTCGAAATATTTTCCAAATTTTCCTAACACCGATTTTTAATTATAAATATTACTGTGTTTTTTTTCTCTCAATAACGATGTTAATTACACTATTGTGTTAATTAACAACGATTTAATGAAAAAAAAAACAAAAAAACAAGTGAAAAAATTGCAACGACCCGATTTCCAATTTTGCGTCACGAATAATTTTTCCTCCCGACGATAATTCGTCACGAAGAGTCATCGCTCGAGGACTTTCTGATTTCTTCCTCGTTAGTCATCGAATGAATAAATTAACGATGAATAAGAAAAGATCCTTTCTCCCAGTTCCGCAAAGAGAACAGCAATGGTTGGTTAGAAATTAAAAAAAAAACCCTGCCTGCGGTCTTATGTTAGTCACGAAGTCGCGTTAATTGTTCGTCGATCGTGAAAATACGTCGAGGATGCGAAATTACATATAAGTATGTATAACAACAAAAAAACATACGCGCGTATCTATAACCCATTGTTCCAACAGCGGTTAACCTTCGCGAAGCACGTCCATGGATTTTAATATCATCTCTCGTATCTCGTCGAGAAATTGCAGAGCCTCGAGGATTCACGACGAGACCTTAGCATTTAACTTGGTTAGGAAAAAGTAAAATACCCAACGGAGAAGAGCGTATTTACGACGCGTATACGACGATTACGTATATTAAAATAAATATAAATATCGACAAGCTCGAACCCCAATAATCTTCGTTATTGTAATCAAGATCGTTGAAACGATTCAATCGTCCGCACTCGTCGATCGATAATTACATCCTTTTGATAGAAGGCGAAAATAACCAACTACATTCGAAGGATGAACGAAAATAAAATAAGAAAAAAAGACAGACACACACATTATTACCACACAAATATGTAAGGTGTATCTAATAGTCGGGACTCGTTCACGTGCAATGGAATCCGGCGTCCTTTCACTTTCGTTCTCTTTCGAATCTCTCGCTCTTTCTTCACTTAGAATAGCTCGGTGGAAACGTCATATGTATATATATATATATATATCGAATCGCTACTGCGACTTTTTATTATATATTTATAAATTTACAGGGTATTGGATTTAATAGCGCATAACCTACAAATCTGTATATAAATATTGATACATATGCATGTATGAACAACTATATATGTATATATGCATATAAATTCAGGAAACTCCCGTTTGGCGGCGCTTCCGTCGCGAAGTGATCATCTCTAGCCACTCCGAGCATTCGCGCCGCCGTGGCGTTTAGCGCAGTTGCGAAGAAACTCGCGGAAGTACGCCACTCGACAAATTCCATTTCTTTCTATTTTCCATGGTGACGAACATTCGCAAATACGTTGGAGACGTAACCTTCGCGAAGATAGCAACATGTCGATATTATTTTTCTACCGACGTATCGACTTTTTGTGCGAAATATTCGATTCAAATGCATCGGGTTATGTCACGTTCGAACATAACCTTAAACTGTTGTTTTACCGAGATTATTGAAAAGTTCGTCACCTGTGTATTGCCATTGCAAAGGCGAATTATATTTTAATAGATTGTTAATAAATAATTGCGATTGTTTCTCATTGATGAACACACACGTCCATCTAAAAAAAGTGCAATTACTTTTTGGCCAATTCGATATACGTATGAATTTATAGGTTATACATGAGTCATGTAGCGGTCTCGTTTGGCTTTCGGTTTACTAACGTACAACCATAATTACCGCGGAATGCCGAGTTAGCTAGTAGACGAGATATTAAAAGTTGCATAATCGATCTTCCGTAAATAAATCGATACGTAGGAATACGCGTAGAACGATCTCGATCCCACGAGCTAAATCGAATCGATTTTATCGGTATCTCATTAGTACACACGGCTCTCCCTTGTTCGACCCAAAACAAATAACGAAACCAAGTAACCGATCGTTTTTTAAAAGATTATAATTACGTACCTCTAATACTCATTTGTCAATTGTGCAACGTGTAAAACTATATTCACAAACTTGCTCAATGAAATTGAAAGTAGCGATAAAAATATTTAAATCTCGATGAATGATCTAGATCGACAGATACTGAAGAGAGAAAATATTGAAATCTTGATAAGGCCATCCTGCAACCAGTACTCAGGTGCGAATTTAACGCGGCGGTAGTGCTGATCGATTTATCGGCACTTGCGTTCATGCCACTGGCGATTTATAGTCATCGAGAAATTTTCACTCAACCTCATAAATATCCATAATAACATCGATAATGATAAAAGTACGTAACGATCATCGTAGCCAACGAATCGTGGATTTCAGTACGAAGAGCGAGATGAGCGTCAGCCTGAAACTGTATATTTCTCAGTCGTTTTGTGCTCATCGTGAAGGAAAAACCTCCAAGTTCAACTTTTATGGCAATTTATATATTTATATATATATACATTTAAGAACATGATACGAGTCATCAAACCGGGTTGCTAGCACTCTAGAAAAAGCACTATATATATATTATTTGTCTTACTATATACAGGGTGTCTCAGAATTTACGGAGCACCCGGTACCTGCGGGTAGCTATCGATGCTAGGAATTCACGCACGAAGTCCGAACGGCCAATTCGCGATAGTTTTCAAATGAGAGACGATCTAAGTTGTCCAATGGGACAGTTGAAATCGGTTGCGTTCGAACGCGATCGAGAGGGTAGCGACGCGTATCCTGAGTTTAAAGGGATATCGATCGTCGCCGACGCGAAACCAGGCTGAAGACTGTAACTATCGACTGCGAGTTTTAGCTCATCGATCGTAGTTAGTTCGAACTTTGCTCACGCACTGCCATAGCACGAGAAACGCAACGATCGATGTCCCTTCGAACTTCGCATACGCGTTGCTATAGTCTCGATCGGCGTTCGAACGCAGCCGTTTCCAGTTCTCCGCTTGGAAAACTTAGATCGTCTGTCATTTAAAAACTATCGCGAATTAAGCGTCCGGACTTTGCACATGCATTCGTAACACCCTAAACTAGCCGTGGCTAGCAAATGATCCGTGAATTTTCGTGACACCCGGTATATATTTTTTTCTCACTATATATGTATATGTAGCAAGAGACGTTTCACAAATGACTCTATAAGCGATGTATCTTGTGCGTGTCTCGTCTTATGAACCTCCCGGACACTTTTTCCCCGCTAATTGGTCCGATCTTGTAAAACCAGGTATATACGGTATACGTGCCAATAATCCCACAGACCGTGTGACGCGGGATTAGACAGATAATTATCTTGATACGCGAAGACGATTAGGCGACTACGGATGGAAAGATCACAAAATCCTTGTTATTTATTAATATCTTTCAACGTACTCGCATCTATACGTATATAAATAATAATAAAAAAAAAACCATATCTGAACCACGAAGAATAGCTCGACGAAGCTCGCCTCGCTACATATACCTTGTAAAGAGTGACTAGCATAATTTATATCGCGTCTTTATAAAATACGACACACGGTGTGGTCGTCGTGAATTCTTCAACAATGGGAATAATAAGCTCGCGTTATACGAATAAACTCTCGGTGTATCGTGCCACGAAATGAAGAAGACTAGAGGGAAAGGAGAGACACAAAACGGAGTAAGAGCGCGAACGCGACGGAGGTTCGTTGTCCCGTCTTCTTATTGTTACATAAAAAATATATTTCACACTATTAATCTAAAATGCTTTTGTGAAAGCTGGAACGTACGACGAGTCCCCGGATGGCACATGTGCGGATGTTAAATAGAATTCACGCACGAGACTCTTTTTACATATCGTCTCTCCCCCCTCTCTCTTTATATATATATATATATACGTACGATAGAGCCGCGAGAACGGAAGTTTTCTCATTCTTTCACCTTTCTTCCTTCCTCGCGCCTCGAGAGCCTCGTGTTTCATACCGCAACGAGAGAGCGTTATACCCTCCTCGAACTCTACGACTTCCTCCGTCGAGTCTCTATTAAGATTCTAAATATCCACCTAGCGAGATACGCCAACTAATGTTACCGATGGCTTTTATACGACCGGGGTTTTGTGAAAGAGAAAGACGATGCACGAATAAACGGTGAGGAGAGTGATCGATACGCTTCTCGATTTCACAATGGAACATTGCCGGAGGTCAGGGATTCTTTCGATCTGGAGAGCGTATCGGTCGTTACGAGACTTAACTATCAGTTGTCTCGAGGGAGAGAGTCGAAATTAATCTTTGCTTTTGAACGGTTTGTTATTTTGATTTCTTTTTGTTTCGAACGAGGCGATGAGAAATCGGGAGCCGAGGAGACCTTGACGGTTAACTCGTGATGGACGATCGGCAATGATCGATGATTAATGCAACTGATTAAGAAAATTATACGGTTGTCCGAATTTTTCGATACTTCACGAACAAATCGTTCGTTTCTTCGTTTCGTACGAAGAGTGAATCGAACAAAAACGATGTTGGAAGCTTTTCGTATATTGGTCAAGGCGCTCGCGTGTGCGCTTCTCTTCGAGAATTTACAACCGCTCGTTTGCACGCGCATAGACGCCCATCAAGGATCGAAGAGTTGAGTCATTTTGACGTCGAGTTCCATAAAGCTGTAAAAGTACCGTTTACGGCTGGAAAATAATACGTATGCCGGAATTATTTTACGGCAAAAAGTGTATAACGATCATCGGGTAAGATATTATTGCGGTATTTATGAGACGGTGGGAAAGAAAAATTTGACGACGACGGGGACGGATAATTTGGATTTAGGGAACGTCGCGAGTTTTTATCGCGACGATAATTCAGTTCTAACCGAGATGGTTAATCGGTTTACGAAATGGAATCGCCAATGCTCTTGGACGTCCGACAGGCTCTCGAGATATTTTTCCAACAGAAATTATCGTCGCGTCACGCATTAATAATTACCTAAATTAATTTCACCGGAAATATAAAAAATTGTTATAACAATTCTATTCTTCGTCCAAAGGACTAATAATTTTCATCTCCTAGAAATCATTTATATCGTTTTATTGGAAGAAAAAATAATTCCATCGAGCGATTAATTAAAATTGCATCGAAAAATCGAAAAATTTGTTCGAACTATAACGAGCGACTTTTTTTCGTTATTCGTTCTGCGGTTTCCACTTATTTATAGTCAACCGTTAAATTAAATTTTCGAATTCGACACGGTCCTTCGTAGAATCGCTTCGAGTTAAAGAACGATTATCGACTGATCGAAAAAAAAGCGTTTCTTTTTGTTATTTTCATCGCGAGAAAAACCACGAAGATTCGTGAATTCTGGAAAAAGTGACCATCGCGAAGAAGTGAAGCACGCGCGAATGGAATTCTAATGTGAGCACGTTTCGCGTCATATACAGGTCAACAGCGTTCTCGTTCTGCTCTATTGTCTACCTCTCCCTCCGTTACACCGATCTCTCGAAACACACAGAGAAGAACGAAGCCTACATTCGCGGATTAATTCACCGCGAATTCCAACAATACGAAATAACCATCGGTAAGATCATTCGCGAATCGAAACGAGATGCTTGCGAACGAACGGTGTGTTTTTATTCTTTTTTTTGTTTATTGATTTTCTTTTATTTATTTATTTTTTTCATTTGTGAAAGTTTCGCGCAAAATGCAACGTCCGCTGGATCCCAGAATTATTTATTACTTTACTTTCTTTTTTATCCGACCAATTATATTTCCTATTCGAAGATCGAATCTCGAAGAAGTCGGAGATGCGAGACAATAGAACGGAGGAAATGACGAAGCGAGGTGGTAAAAAAGAGGGATGAGGACGAGGAATTTTTCTCTGCGACAAAACGCGAGAGAAGAAATAAAGACGAACGATCTTTCGCGAATGTGAAAAAGGAATGAATTCCGGTACAACGTTTGTATAGACGCAAAAGGAATTCAAAGCGCAATAACGCTCTCTTCACCTTTCAACGATCTCGTGGCCGAGATAAACTATAACTACGGTGTATATTTATATATATAGTTAAGAAGATATATATATATATAGTTAAAAAGATATATATATATATATATATATATATATATATAGTTAAGAAGTTATTTCTAGAGGCCTGCAGGAAGTAATGACGAGGACCCGTGCGACCCCGGCAGTTTTCCGCGATTGTCATCTACTCGCTCGGTCACCGCCCGTCATACACGTCCCTAGGAGAGATAGCCGAGCGGCGAAACTTAAAAAGATATATAATAGATAGACGATCTGAGGCAAAGTAAAGAAAATTGCCGGTTAAAGTATCGAGGAAGTTCTCCATTCTTCTCTTCTCGAAGCTCGCGAGTCGAGGAACGATTACTCGATCCGATCGTTTCGCGATTCTCTAGTTGTTTTTTGTTCGTTTCGTAAAAAACAAAACAAAACACTGGCAATTAGAAGAAAGAGGGAAAAAAAGGGACGTTGCTCGAGTCGCGCGTGGTCTCGACGCACCTGCTAGGGGGTGTTTCCCTTCCGGGTTTCGAAACTCCTCGTCGGACATCGAGCGATTATCTCTCGAAGACCGCAGATTCGTCGTTATAGGAAAATACACGCTGCCGAGGTATTCGTAATTCGCGCGAAGGCAACTAGCGCCTCTGGTGGTCGATTCTGGAACTACTTCACCCGACGATAAAATTTATCATCTTTATTTGCTTCTTTTTTTCTTTTATAAACATGAATTCGATCGTTTATTCGTCCAACTGTTAGCCGCTATTCACTGTTTTATTCCAAGAGTTTATAAAATTTGATAAATATCGACGGTAAATAAAATTTTCTTTTTTGGCTGAAATTATTATTTTTTTTTTCAAAGATGAATTCGATCGCTTATTAGTCAACGGTTAGTCGTAATTCAATGTCTTATTCGAGGACGTAATGAAATGAAATTAATAAATACGTGCGATGCTGAAAATACGGAGTTTTCAAATTTGACCGCGAGCGGCGCCAGTTGTGTTCCCGCGGGCAAGTTTAAATACCCAAGTCACGGGATTCCCCGACGGTCGGACGATGAGCACGGAAATGCTCGCTTATATGGGTTGCGAACACCGTACGTAACACTACATGACCCACTACACATATTATTATACCGTGTATTCTCTCTCTCTCTCTCTCTCTCTCTCTCTCTCTCTCTCTCTCTCTCTCTCTCTCTCTCTCTCTCTCTCTCTCTCTCTCTCTCTCTCTCTCTCTCTCTCTCTCTCTTTCTCTCACACAATATTCTTCGCTCGTTCGATTTACGACCCGCCGAACTTTCCATATGGTCGCTAACGGTTCGGCCCGCGTGTGTGTATGTCTAGCAGTCGGCACAATATTCCCAGCGGACTGTCTCGAGTACTGTTAGCCGCTTCATCTCACTTGTAACGTATCGAGTACACGCGAATAAATATATATAGGATAAACAGCTTTACGTGCAATACAGTATTACGTACAGCGCGACACGAACTCAACATCACAGGATCATTTTACGGTCCATTCATTCTCATTTCTCTCTCTCTCTCTCTCTCTCTCTCTCTCTCTCTTTCTTTCTTTTTCCCATCGAACAAAGAACTTTCGAACTCGAGACGAAAGATGAACCAAGTCGTTCGAAACTTTATAAAAAAAAAAACGAAAAACACCTCCAGAATCCAACTACGAGGGCAATTTTTATTTAAGACGTAACAAGCCCAAACCGTAAATAAAACGTAGTTTTATTTACTTCGCGTATCGCGAATACATTTTTCATTCCGGAAACTAGACGTGTGAGGTGCGAAGAGTTTTTCTCGAGACAGTTATCACGCTTCGCGTTCTATTTTTCCACGGCGCGAGCTTCCTACCAAGGAATATCACTTCTATTCCTGGCATTTCTTCCGAGCGAAAAGTTTTCTCTTCGAACGTACCAAAATAAGAAGAAAGAACAAAAAAACAACAACAACAGCGGCAACAACGACGAAACTGCGGTGACTAGTTGAAAAGTTTTGGTTCACCGCGATCCTCGAAGCATCGAGGATTACGTAGCGCAGGTGCAATCCGTAACAGTGCGGTGTTCCTACTAGGAGAAAAGACGGAAAGTGAACGTTATGCCTTCGAACTATTTAGCGGGAAATACTTTAAACGTCTACACACATACACACATTTTATATTTAGAGTACACAGAAACGAAAGAGTGTAGGCCGATGTGCGCAGTACCTTCGTATGGCCTTACAACTTTCATTTCAACCGTGGTAGACGATGCCCGTTGCCGAGAAACAACCGCGCAAAACGTTACCTACTCCTTGCACTTGCAACGTTTCTCGCCTGAAACCGGAACACGAACGTAAAACACCGTATTCATCGGTATGAAACGAAACTCGCGCGATTACCGTAAACGTAAAACCTACGAATTAAATGTATCGAGCCCTTTGAAAGTTGGTGAAACAAAATTAAAAATCGATCGGCAATATTTTCGAACCGATTTTTTTTACTAAAATCGATCGATTCTTTGTTAAAGAGGTTTTTGTCACGAGAGCGATAGGAGGATTTTTTGCGATTCGAGAGACACGCGTAGCGAGAGGGTTTTTCTTTTTCTTAGATCGATCGAAAAATCGGCAATATTTTCGAACCGATTTTTTTTACTGAAATCGATCGATTCTTTGTCAAAGACGTTTTTGTAGCGAGAGCGATAAGAGGATTTTTTTCAATTCGAGAGACACGCGTGGCGAGAGGGTTTTTCTTTTTTTTTTTGTAAATCGATAAGGGCACGAGAAATTATTATCAATTATAATTTCGAGGCGTATCGGCTCGTTTCACATGGCCGAGCCGATGCTTTTCTCTAGAATGTCTCGAGACGCGCGAAATGCACCGTTCCTATTACGGTCTATTCTCTTTTTACCCTCTCACCCCCTCTTACTTCCTCCTCCTACCCTCTTCCACTTTACGTCGCTCCAACTGCATTTCTCCAGACTGGGCGTGCGAGCGAGAGAGTAAAACGATCGTGGATTTTGCACACTTCCGTCTTTATACCCGTAAGTAGAGCGAACTTGCCGAGCGAGAGACTAACGATAAGAGAGTTGTTACGAGGAGACGAAGAACACTTTTTGAAGAATCATTTTACAAAAAATATCTCGAATAGAGGGAATTTATCGAATAATTCGTTCAATTGTGGAAAATTTTAGTTCGTCGAGGCTGAAATCGACATTTATTTTCACAAACGTGTAAACAATTTGGGACATTGAGTCATTTTTTGAGAATTGTTTTAGAGACAATTTTTTATAAAGACTTGGAACCGATACGATCCGTCGCGACTCGAAATATTAACGAATTTAACGAAATTACGTTATCGATAAATTAAAATCGTATTACAACGAGCAGTATTCGAGTAATACATAATAATAACCGATTCATCGTCGACTTGGGTTGAGTACTTTTTATTTTTCTAAAATTTGCAATTTATTTTGAGAATTTCTCGAATAATTCGTCCAATTATTAACAATTTTAGTGCATCGTCCCTGAAACGATGAACTGTTATGCAAACTCGTAACGAATTTATAACGTCAAGTCATTTTTCGAGAACGATTTTAGGGTTTTGTTTTATAAATTCGTCGAACGATATTATCAGTCGCGACTCAAAATATTAACGAATTTAAGGATATTACGTTATAGATAAATTAAAATCGTATTACAACGAGCAGTATTTGAGTAATACATAATAATAACCGATTCATCGTCAACTTGGGTTGATTACTTTTTGTTTTTCTAAAATTTGCAATTTATTTTGAGAATTTCTCGAATAATTCGTCCAATTGTTAACAATTTTAGTGCATCGTCCCTGAAACGATGAATTTTTATGAAAACTCGTAACGAATTTATAACGTCAAGTCATTTTTCGAGAACGATTTTAGGGTTTTGTTTTATAAATTCGTCGAACGATATTATCAGTCGCGACTCAAAATATTAACGGATTTAAGGATATTACGTTATCGATAAATTAAAATCGTATTACAACGAGCGGTATTTGAGTAATACCTAATAATAACCAATTCATCGTCGACTTGGGTTGATTACTTTTTGTTTTTCTAAAATTTGCAATTTATTTTGAGAATTTCTCGAATAATTCGTCCAATTGTTAACAATTTTAGTGCATCGTCCCTGAAACGATGAATTTTTATGCAAACTCGTAAAGAATTTATAACGTCAAGTCATTTTTCGAGAACGATTTTAGGGATATTTATTTTATAAATTCGTCGAACGATAAGATCAGTCGCGACTCAAATATTGACGAATTTAACGAAATTCCGTTATCGTAACCGTCCCCGTTATCGTTGAATTAAAATCGTATTACAACGAGCGGTATTTGAGTAATAATAATACTCGAGAGTCACGACCGAGTCGTATCGACTGTGAGCTTCGTCGCAAAACCACAGCATCCTCGTAAATTAAAACCGGTGCAGGAAATTGTTTCAGTAGTAGGTACCAAAAGTCCGTTATTTCCCCGGGTTAAAAAAAACAACAATAATTACGTTTTCTAGTTCAAGTTCATAATTTATGTTTGCACGATAAAACTTCGAGGTCTTCGTTCATTCTCCGATACAATTTCCCCATTCTCAGTTCATAAATATTTGTCTACATCCTCGTTTTTTTTTCAGCCTCGATTAAAAAAAAAATTTCGACTCGTCCGCGTAAGTCGAAAATTCTCATAATTTCATCATCGCGGCGTTCTCGCCAAGATCCACGGATATTCGAGGACCTTTTACAGTTGTATCGTTCCGAAGTTCTTTCGAACGCTTCGCGTACGTTAAATCGACGGTAGGAAGGAAGAAGAAGAGAGCAAGAGAAAGAGATAAAATCCGAAACGCACGTCGTCTCGAGGAACGAAAATAAAGAGTCGTACAGAAGCGTGGTTCCTCGAGATAAATCCAGTCGGCCGTGTTCAACTCCTTTTTCCCGTTACTATTCGCGCGACTACGGCGTCGTCCCAAAGACCTCTTAGTCGTTACGATATTTATTCTCTCGGATCGTCGCTCGCCTCTAAATAATCGCCCGGTGGTCGATCGAATTATTTTAAATCTCTCTCTTGTCACGAACGCGACAAAAATAAACAGATAAAAAACCAGCGAAACGTTAGAAAGAAAAAAAACACACACAAAGTTGATTCTCGATCTGGTCCTAACGTCGTGAACGTTGCGTGTATTTTTCGAGGATGACATCCGAGAACCGTGGCGTGGAATGCGCTTGTTTTCTTCAAATCAAACCATCGTTCCACCCCTCTTACCATTTAATCTCGCGAGAGAAAAACTCGTTTCCCGATTATAGTGTGCGCGCGCGCGCGTTACGATCCAACGTCGGCTCTCTCTTCGTACGTGTTCGTACGTATCGTTTCAACTGGAAAGCCTTACCTCACCCATATTAGAGGTCGAGAATCTGAATTCCGAGCTGATGAGTCATACATGATCACGAAACAAGCGAATTACACGAGTCTTCTCATTTTGTCCCGATCTCTCGCTCTCTATCTTTCTCACTTTTCAATCAACTCACCTTGTGGAAGAAAGTCGATCGAGGAGGTATCACTTTAGAAACGTCATTCTTCAATGTCGAACTTTCGCTACTTCGATATCGACCACTGTATATATATATATATATATATATATATATATATATTTATATATACAGATATATATGTGTGTGTGGATAGACATAAAATATTGTCTGAGAATTGGCACTTCTCTCAGGCCCGTCACATTCGACAGTGATCTCGTAAATATAAATATATATATATATATGTAATAATGTACGATTGCTAGAGAGAAGTCTATTTTTCACTCCGTGGTTGAAGAGTCCGAGTGTCTATCTATCTACGTATGATCGAATGTGTTTCGTTACACAAGCGATTGCGAAATTCATCCTAGCTTTACGAGGACGTGTTCGAATTATTGCTCAATCGTTTCTACCTGTCTAGTTAATTGTATCAGGAGGATTAATAATTCGAAGAAACATATAATGGTTTTAAGTTGTCCTCGTTTCCTACATTTAAATTAATGTAATGTAATGAGCGAGGTCGTGTCGTTCGCTAAATGAGCATCAGGTGTCAGCGTTTTAATGGCTTAATGGTCTTTGTTTATTATCGTTATTGTTATTACGTCGTTATTTTTATTACGTTGTAGGCAAAATCCGATTAGAATTTTATCGATGGACCTAACGATGATAATAAAATAATGTATTATTATTATTATTATTATTAGAACTACTAATTAAAATCCTGTCAGGTTCTGCCAACAGGCTATAATAATACTAACAATAATAGTTCTTATTATTATTATGACCTGGTGGCCAAACCTGATACGATTTTTATGAATAAAACTTATAATAAAAATAATAATAATAGTTTATTATCATTATTTACATGTTCTGTCGGTAAAACCTGATTGGAATTTTATCGACAGATTTAATACGAATAATAATAATAATAAAATAACAGTAAGAGTAATATCGTAAGTATTTCGAATCTTGCCCCTCCCTCACTTCGACACGATAGGCAATAATACCGATGGCTGACCCGTCGGACCTGAAACTCGTAGCTCCGGGCCAGCAGGTTGAACTGGAATCAACGGGCATGGGAACTGACCGGCCTGGAAAGCGCTTGGTTTCACGTACATAAGTTTCAACTATACTCGTATTACTATATAATTATCCTCGTGTGTGCGTGAACAAGTATCCAACATCCCAGACTTTTCTCTAGAAATGTCCAAGTCCAAATATACGCGAGAGAAATGTACATTTGGTATTGACTCCGCGTATCACGATCGTGTACTCGCTGACATTTCAACAAATTGATCGACGGATGATTTTGTGCTCGCGATAAAAAAAAATTGATTATTTATTTACGTATCGATTATTTTGGTATCGTTGGGTCGAGAATTTGATGAAACCGAAAGTTACAAAATATTCTACGAAAAGAAAAGAAAATTGAACGAAGAATTTCAAAATTTTGTATGTCTTATTAAGGATAATTTACTTTGAATTTAGAAACTAATTTCAATTTTTTTATAAACGTGAAATAATAATTTGAAAATAAAAAAATCATTATGCATACAATTTTTGTTGTTGTTTCTATTTTAACGAGGAACGAGAGTAAAATCAAGATTAATTTTAAATAAGGCGAGATTACAAAATATTTTATCAGGTTGAAAATTTAAATCAAAAGCAGAATAATTAATTTTAACGTTTTATAACGTTTCAACAAATTGATCGACGGATGATTTTGTGCTCGAGATAAAAAAAAATTGATTATTTATTTACGTATCGATTATTTTGGTATCGTTGGGTCGAGAATTTGATGAAACCGAAAGTTACAAAATATTCTACGAAAAGAAAAGAAAATTGAACGAGGAAATTCAAAATTTTGTATATCTTATTAAGGATAATTTACTTTGAATTTAGAAACTAATTTCAATTTTTTTATAAACGTGAAATAATAATTTGAAAATAAAAAAATCATTATGCATACAATTTTTGTTGTTGTTTCTATTTTAACGAGGAACGAGAGTAAAATCAAGATTAATTTTAAATGAGGCGAGATTACAAAATATTTTATCAGGTTGAAAATTTAAATCAAATGCAGAATAATTAATTTTAACGTTTTATAAAGATTTAAACAGTAAAAGAAATGCATTTTTTGTTTCTTTCACACATAACGCTACCTGATGATTTAAGGCCTGTACAGCAAAGTCACGACATACACATCGAATCGATACAGTGCATGCGAATATAATTCATCTTCCTTCGTATCATACTCGCCACCATGCAAATTATCAAACATATTTCTCGTTCCGACGTTTACGATCGTTTCAAATAACACATTTCGTTTTCATAATTTCATAATTCCCCAATTATATATAATACAAAATAATTGCTCAGCATCAAAACAATTCGCGTCGGTTGATTTCAATGCGAAGCCTACTCGAAATTTTGCACGAAGCGTAGCGAAATTAAACGAATCCGTCTTAAAACGTTGTATTTCATGCCTCGAGAAATTTTTAATTCAACACACTCGACAAAAATGAAATTAAGAACCCCCGGTGTGAATTTAATTCTGACTCCCTCCTATATTATACTCGATCGAGAAATTAAGTAACTTTCGAAAAAAAAAAAAAAATGTTTATCTTTATCGCAAGGTACGTTGACCTTTGTCAATAATGATAGAGAGGTGCGTCCTCATCCTCGAATTATATTCGACTGGGTCAAAAGTACGAACGTTTCGTACGAAACGTCTCGTTTACGAGCAGATGATTATGTTTTTATTTTTTTTTTGCTTCGTCGGCTATCGAGAGAAACGTATTTGGTCGTTTCGAAACGCCGCTTCTTTATTTCCTCTTTCTTCTATGTATCT
The DNA here is from genome assembly GCA_951802705.1 of Netelia virgata. Lineage (NCBI taxonomy): Eukaryota > Metazoa > Arthropoda > Insecta > Hymenoptera > Ichneumonidae > Netelia > Netelia virgata. The sequence continues at coordinate 8,257,912 of OX637864.1, read as the reverse complement.
CCGTATGCTAATTGCACAATGCTAATACCAATGTAAGTACTAGTATGTATAAGTATCCAGCACGTGCTCGAACATTCCTCTATAGCGAGTTAACAATCTTCGCTGGTAACTGTTACGAGCGATGAAGCGAATAGAAAAAGAAAAGAAAAAAGACAATTACACATTCCCGAGGTGTCCTCTTCGATATTGTGTCGAAGCTGACCCCGATAAAAAGGTTCGTACCGTAAAACGTATGTACGATGACGAGGCGATACATCGCGGCATCGGGACCTTTTCGTACGTGTTCATTTCGTTAATTGTAATCTCAAGATTTTATGCGAACGATGCTTTTTTTTTCGTCATATTCATGAATCTTATGTTTATTTATTTCGTCAGGGTGTCCCGAATCTCGCGTACATAAATCATTATGTTTTATTATCGATTCGTTATTTCTTGACATTAAAATAAACAACAACAAAAACAAATTTCATTATCGTTATAAACAAATTTATTTAAAAAGAAGCAATAAAAATGGAAAAAAATTGATGGTCGTTAAATAAATGTTTGTTTGAAATGAAATGAGAACAACAGAAGAGAATTTAACTTTTCTTTAAATAAATAATTCTTCGATCGGGACTTTGATTAAAAAACAATTTGTTTTAATTATTTTTTCAGTGAAAAAATGTTCTAAAATGCGAGAATGTTACGAGTGAAGATTTATGAATGAAATTTTTTTTATATAATTGATTTGTGACCGATATTTGATTCGTTATAGGGAAAAGTTTCTCGCTACCCAAGCATGCCTGCGCCTACGCGACAAGTTTTTTTGGTCTCGATGCAAATTTTCTCGAGCAAAAATGACGCGTTTGGTATTTATATCGATTATTTAATCCACTCGAGACATTGATTTACCGCGACCGCGAAACCACCATCTCGTGTCTCTTTCCGGTGGGTAAACGACCCACTGAAAAGCTGACAGTTTTATCACGCGCGTACGCTTTTCGTAAATTACAAGTGGCCTTTCCACTTTTGTCTTGCATTATTTACTTCGTCATTGTAAATTTTGTAGTTTTTACTGGAAATTAAAAATCACAATGACCTTGAAACTTTCCTCGCACTAATTTCCACTAAAACTTCATTATATTATATATTTTTAATTACCCACAATTCTTGTCTCAACAAATTAGCATTAACAATTTTGACAACACCCCGAACGATCGATTTTACGAAAGATTGCTCGAATTTATTCGAAATTACGAAAACTTTTAAAAATCCATTTAAAAAATCTAAATTTTACCTCAATTTTTACCTCGATCTCTAAAAAATCCCCGATTTCACAAATCCATCTCACTCTTATCTAAATGGACGTAAACGTATTGGATCCACTGTAACGCGACTGTTGTATCAACACGTGGCAAGACGAAACAAAAAAAACACTAAAATTCTCACATCGGTAAATACTTCCCGAGTGGTTTCTCTTGACATTTGAATTCTTCTTTTTCACTCATCACGAAGCGATTAGACATTAGTTTCGGTGTACCACATCCTGGACCCAAGAGGCAAAAAGAAAAGAAAAAAATCAAATTTGTATTTCGACCGTTGCATGTCTATCCCAGCGAAAGAAACGATTCACCATGCGATCAACGAAAATACGTGAATTAAAAGTACAATTATGACGTAAGAAAATCAAAATGAAAATTAACGTAACGCCATATATTCTTTTTCGTCGCTCGTTAAACCTACATTAAATACGCGTATATTTCTACATAAAGACCCAAAGGGGCATTTCACCGTGGGGATACATCGACGAAGAGATCGACATCGATGCGAGATTCTAACGCAATAACGAATCCCGAGATTCCTCTTTTCTTTTTTTTCTATTTTTTTCTCTATTTTTTTTTTTTTTTTTGCTTCCGAGCATTTTTTTATTATTCCGAGAGTGCGGCAAGAAGACGTTACATCCACAGGGCATGGAGCACACGGCGTCGCGATGATCGCGAGCGTTAGAATCAGAGCCTGGATAAATATATCTCGAAAGCGTAACGGGGAGTTGGGGAATTAAACGCGAGCGTCTCTCTCGCTTCGGAGACTGCGCGATCCGCGCGCACGCTGTTGTACGAGAAAAACTATACTAAATGATTCTCGACCGGTAGTAAAAATACTTCGTACACATGCAAACTTTTGCGAGTGCGTTTTTCTTTTTTTTTCTTCTTTTTTTATATGGTTTCATTAAGACGTTGGTATCGACGTCTCACTCGGCGAGGATCTGTGACAGGATACGAGTTCACGTTTCTCAACGCGAGATATTCGCGTGTCTCGCTAGTCGTTTCATTATTTCTCCCAAGGACTAAAGTAGAGATCGAGGGAGATCCGACGAAACACCCAGAAGTCACGCGTTCGTTAAATGCATGTAAGAGCAATAAAAAGATCGTTTTAGGCGTTTTTAAAATTTTTTTTAGGTTTATACGTTTCGTGATAGTTTTCTTTTTTTTTGTTTGACATTGGACACGATTATCACGGTACTGATGAAATGTTTGTGAGGAGAGAAATAGAACGTGACATTTCCTACGTTGTTCAAGAATTTTTGTTATTATTAAATTTGTTTCGATTATTTTTAAGCATTTTATTATTTAGTCAGTTTAATTCGATTTGCAGGAATTTTTTTTTTCCTAGGAAATAATACGAATTCTTGAATTTTCATTTTTATGCGACGTTCATATTTCTCGGGTAATTTTTACCTCTTTGTAAAATTGTTTATTGCAATTGCAGTAATTTTATACAAGCGTAATTTTACTCGGTTGAAAATAAATAAATTTAACAAACATATCAGTCAATAATTTATTCTCGATGAGACGTCTCGACTGAACAAGTACAAACCATAAATTCGAAACGCTAATATCGCGTTTACATCGCACACGATAAATACACGCCTAAAAAAAAAATATGAAGTCGGTACGTTGCAAGAAAAAGGCATTCGTTTTAAAAGCGTCTAAACACACCATCGACGCTCGAATCCGTACTTATCGTCTCCATTTCGTTCAACCGCGGTCGAACGACAAACGGATATCAGCGGCAAGAGTGTTGTAAAAGTTGTGAATGGTTTCGCCGTTCGATAAATGTCGAAATCGTCCAGCGTTCATTCAATGGAAACTACGTAGTTACGACTTATGCGTGTGTGTGTGTGTGTCTGTATAATGACAACTTTCGACGAAAGATTTCACAATTCTATGAAGAAAAAAAAAACAAATAATAATCGCGACAAAACTACTTTCTTGATAAAATGAAAGAAAAATGAAGAAAGAAAACGGAAATAAGAATATTATGGAAAACGTGTATTTTGCGGTCTTGACTCCTGTAATAATTATATATAGTTGGTGCGTGCTACGAAAATCACGGTAATAGAGGGTGTATCGATACACCCGATAGGTGTGAGAGCTTGTCGCGTGAAGGGAAATGCTAATAAGAACGGATATACACCACCGGAGTAAATCGATGTACGTGTGTATCCGCGATCGTCGCGAACTAGTAATTACGAATTCCCCGGCAATATTAACCCCTCCATTGAGAAAAATTCTCTACTACGTACGAGATTAAATATTCTCGCGATATCGATCGATCTCCTTTATAAAACGATTTGTTTTTTCTGGTAGATAATTTCGCCATAGATATCATAAAATATAAATTTGTTCAACCGAGAGAGATGGGTACACGCTCGCCGCGCGGTTCTGGCGATCACCGAGGTTAAGCAGCATTTCACGCTGCCACTACTTGGTGCGGTGACCGCTAAGCCGCGCCTGGCTTGGCGCATCGAATCGCTGGGCGGGCAAGAGGGAGGTAATTTTTCCGGAGGATTTGATGATGATTCTCTGTAGGAACGTAATCAGATGTTACAATTAGAGGAAGGGCCTGACTGTATCTAATACGAGTTTTCTGCGGTACAGTGTAAAAAAATCGACTGCGGATAAAATCCGGAAAGTTAAGTTGGGTGAAGAAAAGCACGAGTAGGTAGAGAGAAGGGCTAGCAAAAAGGCAAGGAAATTGATGGTAAAAATCCGAAAGGATATTATACGTTGGAAAAAATAAAAAAAAATAACAATGTAAAAAAAAATGGTAAAAACGACATTTAAGCAATGAATCATAATCATTCATAAATTCTTGTAATTAAATAGTGGACCTTGGAGAGGTGGAAACGGGATAATTAATAGCCGGATTGGAATATTGATTGATAAATATTCATAAGAAATTGCTCTAATTACTGGTTAACGAGTAACTAGTTGGAATGATTGGCACGCGTGTGAATTTGCGAAACGAGCGGAGACTTTTACTTTGTCGAGGAACGTCCGGTGCGAAGAATTGACAATATTTTAGTTTACTAGTTCTTCGACATTCCACGCCTAGAAACTATTTAAGCAGCTGTTAAATGCAATTTAGACAGTTCACCTAAAATATCGCAAGAAGTTATTTCTCGCTTATTTATGAAAAAAAAACAATCAAAATTTGCACGGAAGTATCATATAAAAAATTATACTTTCGCGAGATTTTTTTCACGCAACGTTTACGCCTCGTTTCAATGTCAACTCGTTTCGTATATAATCGCGAGTTTATTGTGGGGTTTATCATCCTGCGTTTCCCTTTACGTGCGTGAATAATTGTCGACTCTTAAATTCGAAATTCTCTAATAACTGCAATTTCAGGTAAAATATGTTAAAACGTTTATATAAAAACAAAATAATAATCTCTTCATTCAGAACTGGAGATATTTCAGATAAATCCTTGATGCACTTACTTTCTTTCTTTTAATTAGCAGTATGGGAACAAAATTATGCAACATATGGAAAATTTAATTCAAATTTCATTCATGATATTTTCATTGAAAACGACATTCGTTTTTCCTTTCAACGAACCAAACTTGTCGTTTCCTCGCGAAAGATTTCATTCGTCGTGTTGCTCGATGCAAATTTTCATTGATAAAATTCGCTTTTATCGATCTTCGTCGAGATTACATTTTTATCAGAAGAAGATGAAAAAAAAGTAAGTGAAGCAAAAACTTCGACTCACTGTTCATTGTTCGTGACACAGGTTTTGATAGGCGTGAGTTTGTAAACATAAATATATATATATATCTATATATTTTTGTTCATGTGTCTCAATGTTGCGTCGGCGAATATTCCACGTAACGCATCGCCTTTCATTATGGGTCGCGGGAATCGTTACACAATGGAAAAACAACGTAGAAATGTGAGAAAGAAGGGAAGAAAGAGAAAGAGAACGAGACAATAACGAGGAAACCGCGAAGCGCCTCTCTGCTCTGGTCCGGTAATTGCGGGTTTCGAAATAAAAAAAAATTAATAAAAACAATAAAAAAAATATAAAATGAAGGCAAAGTTGAAAGGGAAGAAAAATATGAACGGGTAGTTCGACATTGCTTTACTCGGAATCGCGAGAATCGTCTGTGGAAAACCGCCTAGTTCGGCTCGTCTCTTTTCGTGGATTGAACTATACACGTTGTAAACTTGTAAATGGATAAGTCTCCGCGCGATGCGCCGATGTTGGAGCGCCAATTTTCTACGAGATAACTCGTTTCGAAGTTTTCCGCAGCGAGAAGATAAATCTCTTTACGATCGACTCGGCCGATTTTTCTCGAGGGTTCTTTTTCGCGTGGGATAGTAAGAGTGAACGTGCGTACACCGCTATTGCAATCCGATCCGTTGCTTGTTGAAAGTCATCGACACGTTTAGATTTTCCACGTCGAAAAAATTCGATTTAAAACAACGGAAATTGAATTTTTGTCTAAACCGATTTTTAGCGATTTCGTTCGAAAGAGAAACAAATTTGATCGACGAATTAAATCACATTTTGTAAATGAAATATAAAATACTCGAGTGATTTTATTAAAATAGGGACGAAGGGTAAGATCGTCGTTTAATTCAAAAATCGATTAACCGATTTTTATTTATAAAAAAAATATTTTTGCCTCAATATCATTTATTCAAATAAAATGTATCGTTCTTACAAAATCGGATCATACCTATATATTTTCATATTTTAATTCGCCTCGATTCAGATCGATTCACCGAGAGCGCAATTTCTTCTTCGATCGATTATCGGTCCATGAAGGAAACGTGAAAGTTTTCGAATATTAACAAGCGTTTCGCGATCTCTTCCAGTTTCTTCGTTATTAATTCTTCTCGCGACGCTCTCATTTGTTTTCACCACAAAATTTTCACATCCGGTCGCGTCATTCGGTTTCGTCACGTAGTTGACAAATAAATAAGAAAGAAAAATACCGATTCCTCCCGCGTACCGATCTTCGCGCTCTGACCTCGATACCATCTCGAAATCGCTAACAAAAGGAAGCGAGAAAAAAAGAAAAAGGAGAGAGAAATATTATAAATCGATATCGAGGGACGAGAAATTTGCTTCCTCTCGATAATTAGTATTATCGGCAGAGCCGTTGGTCTTCTCGGTCGTATTTGCGACGATGTTGCCTACCGTAGTAACGAAATATGGGTTAAATTGGTTCCTGCTATTACCGCGATTCTGCGGAACCGCCTTCGCTCCGAGGACGGAAGTGAAGAAGTAGTTCCGGAAATAACGTCTCCGCTCCTTCGTTCTAGTCCACCTATATATATATATATATAAAACTACCCTACAGGGTCTTTTCGTAACCCGTTGACGTCTTCGATTTTCCTCTTCGCCTCAAGAAAGCCAAAGAGCTGTAGGTTACTGTTTCAGGACATTTATCGATCTTCGAAATTCCAATTCACTTCCAGCTCGACACTTTTAACTTTTCATTATCATTGCGACGATTAATAAAATATTTTTCACGAATTAATCAAATATTTTTCACAAATCGAGACCAAAAAAAAATAATTCTCTAAATAGATACATATTTCTATAAAGAAAATTGTTAAATAATGAAAGGTGCTTGTCCGAGTTTCCGTAGTCCTTCGTACATTTTTTATACGCCCTCGAAGTAATACATAAATTCCCAGACGTGCCCTTTTTTGTCTTTTCCGTCGTAATGAAATTCCGATGGAAAAGTGTTTACGTTAGGGAAATATCGCATGTCGAGCGATAACTTTACAGGTATAACGATAGTTCCTATTTACGTTTTATCGAAGAGATTCTCCTGCTCGAGTCAGACGACTCGAGTACTTCAAACGTCTAAACAACTCGTGTTAGACGAGCCACGCTCGACGAGAATTCGAAATCTTTTGACGAACGATAACGTACTTTTTTCCCTGATCGAATTCAAATCAAATTTCAAATTAACATTCTCAACCCCACCAATAACTCAACCAAATCGTTCGAAATTCTCCATCTTAATTTTCGCCCATAACTTTCATTCATTTCTCTTTCATAATTTCATAAAATTACATGGATTTTTTGTCAACCGGTTGCAATTTAAAAATAAATTAAAGTTTCGAGAAGAAAATTTGTCGATCACGATCGATCGTTCGATCGGGGCCTATTTTCCCGTTGATACGAGCGTACCGTACCGCGGCTGTACCGAGAGAGTAGCCTGTAAAAGGAAGGGGGCGGTGAACTTGCCGCATGGTTCAAGGTCAGATGATACGAGTACAGTGAAAACGATACTTGAAGATAGGCGCTCGCACGAATCGCCTATACGTGTGTAATACACGTATGGCGCTATATATAGTCGGGGTATATAGGTGCATTAACCCTTCGGATGCGAGGAACTCGAGGGGTTTGCTTCGTGCTCTGTACAACACTTATCCAGGAATGCAACCGGTGGTACGCGATGCGCGGGGTTGGCCGTCGCCGCAGCGGCCGTGGAGCGCCGCGACGTCAGCGCGTCATCGGCCGAGACAAACAACGCTGACGATAAAATAGATTTTGTATTCTTTATAAAAACGTAAAAAAAACTTTTTTTTTTTTTTCAAATATAAATAATCGTTCGATCACTAAATTTATATATTGTTTTTATATTTACAATAATTTACGTGACTTACTCATTTTCACGAAGGATCTCTCTTCAACCCTTCCGATCGCACATGATTTTCCAAGTTTACGATTCGTCCTTGCGTCGCTTTTTTTTTTGGTTTGTTTGTTTCCTTTTCGCGTCGCACAGCGAGATTATAACATCGTTTTTATTCCTCCGTACCGAGAAAACACTTGTCCCGCGTTTTAATAATTATTGAAAATAAACGATATAGACAAAATAATAATCTCGATCACGAACGCTTCGACGTTTAACAGTGAAAAAATCGACGATCGTAACACTGCGATCGCGTCCGAAAATATTGAAGATAACGAAAAATTCACACGTTTTTCATTCCTTCGAATTTACGAGATTATTACCGATCGTGTCGATTTTTTCCTCGAACTTTGAACCAATTTCTGTTTCCGATGAAACGAAGGAAACTTAAGAAGGAACGACGATTTTTGAAGAACGCACGACCGCGCGTTACGAACGCGCGTATGAGACTGACCGGGGTATCGCGGTACGAAAAATCGAATGGGCGATCGGATGGCGAACTACTCTCTCTCTCTCTCTCTCTCCCTCTCTCTCTCGAAAAATAGTAAGAGGGGCCAAAGAAAAAAAAGAGAGGATTATACGCGTTTTATAAGGGAGGGGAAATGAGAGAAAAGAAAAAAAAATAACTGAAAGACGCGCGCGGAGAAGGTCTCGACTTCCCGTTAACTTCCTCGCGATGCTCGCATCGGCATCGCCACACCACCGTCTTGTTCTCGACTGCAAGAAGCAGTCGGTGGTTCGGTCTCGAGCCGGCGTTCAACATTCGCGTCTCCTCTCGTCCCTCCTCACCCTTCGCTACGTTTCTCGTGTGTTGAGTATTTCTTACCTCAATACACCGACGCGTCCATCGTCCTCTTTCCTTCTTGCTCACGACATCCTCGGTCCGATCGTTGCTTCGCTTCACGAGGTTCGCGTCCGTGTTGATCGCCTTCGCGAAGGAGTAGGTTTCGGTCCTTTATACATATACGTTATATAGAAAAGCACCTGTAAATGTGTGCGACGGTTAAACACGAACGAGTTATACGTGTCTGGAGTTGGTACGGTTGGCTCGGTATTGGTGAAGTAGTGGGATCGTGGCAACGAGTCTACCCGCTTCGTGGTCTAACAGACGTGACCGTGGTGCCTCGAGGGAACGTACAGGAGTCGTACCGATCTCGTATGCCACCCGGTCCTTCCTTCTGTCCGATCTTTGCCCCGTTTTTTTTTGTTTTTTTTTTGTTTTTTTTTGGTACTGCAACGATGTCATACTTTTGTCGTGTGACAGGACGCGACGGTAACGTGACGTCGCGCCCCGACTCAACCGGAAGTATCGGGTTTATATAAAAATAGAAAGAAAATACAACACTCAATTTAATATTTTTTGAAGAAATAAAGTTTGAAATATTTTTTTTTTTTTTAGATTATTTATTATTGTATTTGTTCTCGGTTAATTGGAAATTATTTTTGAAGATTATTGGGAGTAGGGGGTTAGCTCGTTTTTGACTAAACATTTTTTTTTTTTTTATAAAAGAAAGAAAAATAATACGAAGTCGTGATTTATTTTGCTTATTAGCCTAGTTCGACGATATGGGAAATTCCTGTTGTAAAATTCCACGAAATTCGGATTAATAAAAAATGCAAAAATAACGAGATACGAATCTCTTGAAATGCAAAAAAAACACCACCCACGTGTGTATTTTTAACAAGCCATCATAAATTACTCACTGGTGAAAGTGTCGAACGACAAATTCCTCGAAACATTTCCGCGAGCAACCAACAACCATAAAGTGACGAAAGCAATTTTATCCCGAAATATGCGTTATCATAAATAATTGACAATTTTTTTCAATATTTTACAAATTTCCAAATTCATTTAATTCCTCAACAATTCTCTAGAACCTAATTCCTGTCCCAAATATCAACCCTCCTTGAATAGGATTGATTACAAAAAAATATACAGTCAAATATCGTCCCTACCATTTCTTACTCTCAAAGGAGTCTTTTTTGATTTAGGGGCTCGTACTTTGAACTACATCGCGTCCTTTAACTCTACCGGGTAATACATGATTCGAGAGTCTCACTCTCGAGCACTTCACGAACGTATTCCCCACATGTGCAACGATCCATGAGTATTTTATCTATGTGTATAATAACACACACACATACGTACATACATACATACATACATACATACATACACACATACATGCAAGCATTTATACATATATATAATATAGGAGGAAGTATATATATATGTATGTATGTATGTATATATTTGTGTGACTCGTCACGAGAGTCAGGTGAGACTATATGTGCCGAAGAGGCGGATGCGTTCCAACGACGACATTTCTCCCACCTTTACAAAGAGGTTCAGGGGTCTTCTCCCGCGATCGTTGCTTCTCACTCCCGCGGGGTCATCGCCCACCTGATGCTACCACTCCAGTAACACCACAGCCCACATTATAACACAGTGGCTGATGTATAATGGTTCCCTCGTACCTCGTGCACCAGCGAGGATCGACGCGTTCTTGCTTTTCACATTCTCGTTCGTATTCCTCCCCGAACCTTCCAACCCGTTCGATCCTTCATGTTTTACTCGGTATTATCGATCATCGCAGGATGAAAAGGATCGGAATGAAAAATCGTCCCGTTCACGGATCTTTCACCGATGGCAGAGAAAAAAAAAGAAAGACAGGATTTTTGAGAAAAAATATGTTATCGGAAATTCGCGGTCGAGCTTGAGTTCTTTCAATGTTTTTTTTTGTTTTGTTTGTAATTTAGAGAGTTTTCGCTTCGTTCGGAATGGTAATAAATTTTAAGAGAAAAACAATCTTTTTTTTAGAGTGTTTGTATTATTTTGAAGGAATGTGATTTTTTTTTAAATATTTGAGCAAATTTATGAGACTCGTTGAATAATCGAAGGCGACGCGAATGTCGATTTGAAGTTACTGAAATTTGTTGATCACGTGATAAATAAGTAAATAAATAAATAAATAAATAAATAAATAAATAAATAAATAAATAAATAAATAAATACATAAATAAATAAGTAAATAAGTAAATAAGTAAATAAATAAATAAGTAAATAAGAAAATAAATAAATAACCATCGCGTATCGTCCCCTTGGTCCTTTTTTCCAGGTCATATCTCGCCATCGACGGTAAAAACGAGCAACCTACCCACCCAACTATCCCTTTTTATATTTGCGACAGACTTTATAAAGAATATTTTATGACCTCGAAATAATTAACATTCGAAGAATGCAATTATAATTTTACGACCTAAAACATAATAAAACGATGTATCACTTTCCCTCTATGACAAAGAACCTTATAAACAAAGACGAGGCTCTAAAACAATCGTTACCCGGCTCAGATTTCATAATGTAATACTTACGATTAGCCAAAACGATTATTGGATCGCATAACTTCCTGGACTGCAATTTCTCCGAGCTCCTATATTACACGTATTATTTATATTACGCGCATGTATTAGATTTTATATAGCTTTATAACAGTCTCGAACCCATCGTCTATAAGAAGTAGTATCGATGCATCGGTGTAAAGTTGAAGAACCTCGTTTATTCTAGGCTTTTTACTTCCGGCCTCGCTGGCTTTCTTCTGCTTTGCTGGTTGCTCCAGAAAAACGCTCAACAGGCGGGTTCATCGGTTTCGTTTCGTTCAAGCAAACACACACTATCTTTCCACCACTTACACCCGATGAGCTTTCATCTACTCGTGTGCAAAACTCACGCTCGTGCGTTATTGGAGCGAGTAAAACGGACGGAAAAAAAAATATATACGTATTTCTCAGCAACGTTTTTCGACGCCCGAATGTGAATTCTCGCGGGAAAAGAAAGAATCCCGAAAATTACGTTCAAGGATATGCGTGGCCTACTGCACGTTGACGTTCAAAAACTGGTTGTAAAATTCGTGAAGATCGTGAATTGGAAAAAAATATATATATTTACATATAAACGGTATTAACGCGTCGCTTACAGATTTTTGAGGTGAATAACCGACAAGTTTCGTAATATTGTATATTATTTATTATGTAACTGCTCGCGGAAAGACGTGAATAATTTTTTCAGATAAATTATCGTTCGCGCATTTTTATGAAAATATGTAAAAGGATTTGCCTAAAGCGGTTTAATTCCTTTCTCGAGGAAAATTCTCCGTTGCTTGCTCGACGATATTGAAAAACTGAGAAATAATTAATACGAGAAAATGTGTATATTTTTCTTAATAATAAAATTGTCACACGGGCAATATTAACAAACAATATTATTCGTTATTTGCAGAGTCGGTACAGGATTTCCCGATTCCGTTCGTACGTGTATACTTCATCAGAAACTTCAGATGATGAATTGTTGCGTCGACAGGAAAAAAGCTCGAGAAGAATCCGCTTACAAGTCTCAGAGCATGGACATGGATTTTGATACTGGTAATTTGAATTATTTAATACGGAAAATATCCTCGTTTTTTTTTAAACCTCGATTTACGTACGAATAATTGATTTTTCTATTTTTTTATAACAAGCTTCCGAAGACGAAGAGGAATTTTTCGAATGTACGAGCGACGAGTTGGCCAAACAGGACGAAGTTGCACCAACGAGAATTCACGTTAAGACGAAACAATTGTTGTGGAATCGACCAACCGGACGATTAGCGAAACATCCGTCGTTGCGTTTGATTAAAACTGGCGACGCTCTTTATTTACCAGTTACCCAAGATCCGGTGCCAAAAACCGAGGATCAGCTCGAGGAAGACGCCCAAGTTATGATGCAACTTGGTACGGACAAGTACGCTTCGGAAATGCGAGCGAGACTAATGAGCGCTTCCTTGCTATCCGATATGGAGTCTTTCAAGGTATGTAAGCAATCGCTATAGTATTTTTCGTTATCGTTTTGTCGATTGGAATTTTTTCATCGAGGAAGCTTATGACATTTTATATGTATACATATTTTGTTTTTAGGCCGCTAATCCCGGAGCTGAGCTGGAAGACTTTATTCGATGGTATTCACCGCGGGACTGGGTCGAGGAAGAAGGTTTAGATGAATGGGGGCAAGCAGCGGGTATGATTATAACGAGTCATTTTTTCTGATTGATTTTGACTAGCGATGGTTACTGGAAAAATAAATTTTCACGTTTTTTTTAGTTTTTACGAATCACTTGCAGTAGAACGGAATTAATAATGAGATATTCTAGCTGTACGGGAAATTTCCGATTTTGCAACCTCCTCGAAGTGCCGATGGTCAACATTCGTAATAATTTAATTCAAGGAGTTTGGGTAGGTCGGAGGTGGCGAAATTTTGTTTTCGTCCAAAAAGACTTCATAGGGTGGTTACGGAATCGGAAATTTCACGTACAATACAAATATTATATTTGTAATCTCGTTTTGATCCAACTTGTCAAAAGCTCGAGAAACTAAATGTTTACGGTTTATCGCAATTTTTCACGATAAATAGGAACAGGCCGAAGTTACCAATGTGATATCCGTGTTGTACGGGAAATTTTCAATTCCAACTCCCCCTGAGAAGTCTTTTTGGGCGAAATATTTCGTCCCCCTCGACTTACCGCAAGCCTTGAAATAAAATTACGAATGTGGACAAATCGGCATCTTGAGAAAGATGGAATTTTTTTTGGTTCTAAAGCACTTATTAGGGGCTTGCGAAATCGGAAATTTCGAGTACAACAAGAATATAATACCCTCTTTTCTTATATTTTGGAACCTGTTTATCAAAGAACGCTAATGTTTTTACATCATCAATTTCTTAATTTTTTCGTAGGTCATCTTTCACCGCGCATGAGAATACCGAATAATCCTTGGTCAACGACTTGGAGTTCAGCACAGCCAGTCCCAGCTCACCGACAGAAGCGTCTTTTCGACGATACGAGGGAAGCGGAGAAGGCGATACACTATTTAACATCGAAAAGACTCGGACAGGTTGCTCAACTTTTACTACCGGTTCTCACCCACGCAGCTTTGTACACTCTCAGTCAACAAAAGCAAAATGCCATGCCAAATCTTCCGGAAGTCACGCAGAGCATTCTCAACAAATTGCAATACGCCACAAAGCCGATTCATCAGAAATTGCATCTGTACGAGGTAGGTGATAGGGCACGACAACAGTGCGATTCCTCGCATTGGTAATTTTCACTGAAAACAAATGAGAAAAGTGATAAAGCTATTCCTGTCCGATACGATTGATCTTTGGACAAGAAATTTAATATTGATATTGATCCTTGCCCTTTGTCGACTGTTAACGTTTTTATGTTATCAATAATCCCTCATCGATTGTATTTTCATGAAGGAAATTGCTCGAGACATTGAGGGCGTCGAGGCATTGGTGGCTCAAGCTAATTCGTTGCAGCACAAATTATGTGGTAACGAGGATTGCAAAGAGCTCATATCATTCGTCATTCAACTTATGCGAAGCAAGGAAGTATCAGTTCCAGGGGGTGCAAGAGGCAACATTGGAACGCGTATAACGACCATGTTTCGTGATGCTCAAAAGGTTTGTCCGATCGACTGCACAGCTTGTATTTCGTAGAGAACGATAATTCATTATTTCGTCTTCATTCCTCATTATCTTCTTACATTTGCCGTAAAAATTAGGCTGCTAATATGATGAGTTCCGGAAATAACAGCAATGACACGGATGCATCGAGTGACGCTAAGCATAGAACTTTTCCGGAAGCATCCTGCAAGGAATTCATTATTCGTTCTATAACGCCTCGGCCTTCACCATCCTCGACGCCTCAGCCTCAACGAATGTACGCTTGTCTCAAGCGTGATTACATACGTCTCGCCGGATTCTTCTCCGAAGATACGACGTTTCTGTAATCGGAGGAACACATACGTGCGGAAGAAAAATCATCGATTGGAAAAAAGATTACGAAAATTAAATTATTAGAATATCAACGAATTAACAATCAACGACAGCACGATATGGGGTCACTGTCGATTCACGGCTACATTCCTTCGCCGAACACCTCGCATGCTTCTCGTCACTTTTGCAAGCTTGTGCCCATTACCGAAAATATCTTTTTCGTTCATCGACAGTTCGCGTTTTTTCAGAATTTTTATATCCTGGGAAAAGTAAGTCACGCAGACCGAAAAAAGACATTAGGTTTTATCAATAATCAAATTTTTTATTAACATTCTCTAGAATATTTGTTGGAAAATAACAAAACTACGATGTGAAGACAGTCACCCCATATATACAATCGAAAAATGATAATTCATGTTGACTCGTACGACACGTGAAAAGTTTGCAGCGTGTTCGATTTTTGGAAGATATATATATATATAGGTAAAAGGATTTATACATAATACACAATAAGCAGTACATTAAGTGTGTACAGAAATAGTTTGTCATGGCTGTATCGCATAGTGTAAAAATAATCGCTAACCACGTTATATGTACATGTGTAATATATTAACAACGATACGAACAGTTTTTTTGTTCTCTCTGTTAAGGAACGAGAAATAGCCGTTTTTCAAGTCGCGGCACGGTGAACAATAATGTTTGCACGATGTCATCCAACTCCTCGACGGCAACTTGAGCGTGCAAGCGTAAAACGTGATCGTCGTCGTTGTCGCGAAGAAACTTGAGAGCGCGATAAAGCCGCACTAGATCGTTTCCCAAATCCGTTAGGACATCCTTGCCAAGACCGCGTATCAATAATGTCGCGACTAATACAGCAGCACGCCTACATTCCGGCGCTTTGTCTGTCTCAATTATACATCCAATACAGTAGATTACCTAGTAATTGGATACAAAAATGTATATTTATGTATTATGTGTGCTCGTTGCCCGAACAGTATTTTGTTGGCACGGTAATTATTTGTATTATGGTGCGTCTGCGTTCCTGGACATATTTACAATTATTAAGAAAATGAGCAGGCCTATAACTATTTTTTGTGAAGAATTAGAAATGCTCATTAACTCTTTAAGACAGTTTTTCATAACACTGGCGATACATATGAGTACCAATCGCCTCGAAGGGGTTAAAAGATTTTTTTTTTTCAAATTTGAGTAAATAATCGAAGACGCGGAAAACAACATTTATGTACAGATGTTATAGACTGAATGCTGGAAAAATCGTTAAATGACTATCGGTAAATTTACCTCGTGAATAGCGTGACCCAGGCCGAAACCCAAGATTTTGCAGAGCTCCGCGAGACAGGAAAGACTCGAGGCACGTACCATGTCATCCGGGTCGCGCGTTCCACACAGGAAGCCATTTATTAGAATATTTTTATACGCCGGGCAAATTTCACCTGTTGAAAACGTGTCTCGTGTAAACGTACACAAATTAACCGGGATTATTTCTTATGGAATCATTCGTACCCAATGATCTGGTAGTTTTTACAAGAATTTCGCCGAGCTTCATACGAGTTTCCGGCGTGATTTCTCCACTCTCATTACGCTGTGGCATATCGATGTACTCTTGAACCAACGTCTTTATAACTTTATCGGGAAAAAGTGAAGCAATGGCGCACAAACCGTTCACAGCCGACAGATAAACGAACGAATCTTCATCCTTCAAGTTTTCCTGTAAAAGAAATATTGGCATACGTTTCTTTTTCACGTTATATTTTCTTGGCGAATATTTCCTGGGGATATTAATAGAAAATACTCATTTACTTGAAAAAAGCAGAGTACGATATCTTTTTTCGCGATAGTTTCAGGATCCCTTGTTTCGAGAAGTTTCGTTAAAGACATCAAACCATGAGCTCGTACTGGAAGTAGAGGGTCTCCTAGGTCTTTAAGGGCTTTTTCAAAATTGCTTTCTTTCTGGAGATCGTCCATGTTCAAATCATGATATCGTCGGTTCACTGAACGTCCTCGATTTTGAATAACTTTGAGAAGTTCGTTCACTAGGGCGAACAACTGTTCCGGCATTTTCGTCTGTTCTCTCACGTTTGTAAGAAATTTGGCCAGTTCGTCAAAAGGTTTCCAATCTTTCGGTTTTTCGGTATCCGTTAAAATAACTTTAACTAGCATGAGACTAACATAAATAATTTCGATGTTATCGCTCTCGTCTTCACAAGAATTTAGCTCCTCTACTGATTTTGTTTTCGTTCTCTCGTTGAACAAGGATTTCACAAACGATAAAATTGGCTCAGGATTTTTCGTCTGTGCTTCTTGAATCTTTCGTGTAGCAGCGAGTTTTGATAATAATCTCATAGTGGCTAATTTTTTTCCCATACGGTCGAACGTGTCCTCGGTAGTTTCCAAAATTTGTGTTTTCCCATTACGATCTACAGTAGATAACGAACGCAACAAGTAATTGAACAAATCGAACGCGAGAGTCTCGTGATTCA
This sequence comes from Netelia virgata, assembly GCA_951802705.1. NCBI lineage: Eukaryota > Metazoa > Arthropoda > Insecta > Hymenoptera > Ichneumonidae > Netelia > Netelia virgata. The sequence continues at coordinate 8,240,620 of OX637864.1, read as the reverse complement.
TCACTAATTCGAAAAGACTATCGGCAGCGCTTTCGTGATCGGAAACTTCTGTCTCGCTCACAATCTCTAACCCGCCGTTAGGACCGAATCGACATGGAATTTTTGTGCCGAAATCATCATGAACCTTATCGTGTTCGAGAATCGTAGACCACAGATCGTTGTTAAACGGTGAATTTATCATCAAGTTTATCAAGAGATTTTTAAGTTTGGTTTGTATCAACGAAACGCTTCGACGCGCTTTTGCATACAAACAAAACAATGGTAAAGCAATCTCTTTCATGAGAATACATGGAGGATGTTTGAAATTTGCGTCCGTTGGAATAAAACAATTTGTCAAGTTGTCTATACAATCCGCTACTTCCGTTTCAGTCTTTAACACAGTCTTAGCACATTCGACGGCTTTTACGCGCAAAGGTGCATCGATGACTCGGACAATCTTGTCTATGCAAACATTTGGATTATGTTCATAAAGACCCATGATGCAATTATTCGCTATGGATGACGAATGTTTTAAGTTTTTAGATATCAGGAGCTTCACCAGCTGAAACGAAATAAAAAGTATAAGTATCTTTTTTTCTATATATATTTCTTTCGATTTACTATAAATGAAGTAGTTGTTGAAAAACCAACCTGCGAGCACACAGCTTCGTAATATACATCAGGATTTTGCCCGTGCGAAGTCGCTACCAGCCTTGCAATGACATCCAATTTATTCCAATGAGCTCCGATGTCGATTATATCACCGCACATGGCATCGACCAATGCAACAATGCCATTCGGTCGCATGATCGCATCGGTGAGAAAAATTTGTGTTCTGCGGCGAATCCAATTCGGTGCATTTTTCATTCCAAGAATTATCATCGATTCTTTTACAACAATGGCTTGCGGACATTTATCGATTAACGTAGCCAAGGTTTGTCTAAATTCATTCTGATCTTTCGTCAATTTTTCATACATCTCCTTTGTCATTTTTAATGACGTTTCCATTGGTGGAGGACTCGAGATAACCGGCGATGGTTTCATGAGCGGCGCGTAAGATAATTGTAACAGAGCTCCGAGCAATGCACCAAGTTGATGCAATAAGATGGAGCGAAGGGCTACTTCGTCAAAACAATTTACCAAGTCACGAATTGTCATTGATAGTCGATGATATTTCTGAAATTAGTAAAAACGTTTTCATACTGTAATATTTGCCAGAAAACAGAAGAAAATTGGAAACATTTTTTCCACGTGCAAGATTTAAATGATTGTTTTATGACGTCAATGTGTTCTGTTCTTTAACGTCTCGTTAAGAGGAATTCTAGTAGAAGAATTGTTCATTAATGAACATTGATCATTTAATACCTGCATATCTGTGAGATTTTCGTCGTCCACTTTTTTGGCTTGTTTACACGTATTGTACATCCCAGCCCCTATACCGTGAAATAGACAAGGAAGTATCCCTATGCTCACGACTATTTCTATCGCAGCTTTAACCGTTTTGCACTGATTGAGACTGAGAAACGTATCGCTCGTCGACAAATCTGTATTCTTTAGAGATTTTAGTACATACAAGATGGTTTGAAGATATCGGTTTCTGGAAAATAGGTAATATGTGAGAAATGATTGGATAAGTTATAATGTAACAACAATCCGTTAGTTCTAGTTATCGATTCGTCACCAGGAATAGAAAAACATGTTCATAATATGGAAAAAACTAGTGAAACGGAAAAGATTTTCATTGTACCGAATAGTGTCTTCACACTCGTGAGCAATCAGAAGATCCCTCACTTCATCCTGCTTATCGTGTGGAAAAAGATCCTGTACTTTGAGGAGTATATGCTGAAGACTTTCATTAAAATCTTTGCTTTCTTCTAAAAATGAAATATATGACAAAAGAAAAGAAATTGATTTGTCTAATGTCTTAATTAACGAAACACGTGAAATCTTACGTTTGTCATGTGTTGTAAGAGCAATCAAGAGTTTATGGTGATCCATAATTTATTAAATGGAAAACACTAATTTTTCAATGGAATTATTTATCAATTATTGCCGAGTGTTCAAACAAACTCGAATCTTCTAACCGGAAATTTAGTGTTCCGTCTACTGTACCACCTCCGTGAGACTAGCCAAGGACCACATTATGAAGTTGGCCACACTAGAAAGCGGTCGTTGCGGTCGCGTAGGGCCCTAGACCTCGTTAAACTCGTTAAACTATTACTTTCGTATAAAGTTAATTCACGCTTTTATTGTTATCAAAGATTGGTTATATTATTATTTTTTATGCACTACGCTTTTCGAAATTTTCAATGTAAACAATGCGCTTCATTTGCTCGTTCATTGGCTCATTTTCATGAGCCGCGATAAAACTTTCCTTGTGGACAAATCGCGCGTACCGTCACTGCAGATAATCTCGATTATCCTGAATTCTATTGGTGTATGTTGGGCTTGTTGCATTAGTATTACATTTCGATTCGAGGAATGTCAATTGTCCAATTTATTAGTCCAATATGGACCATTGGCCAGTGATTACAGTTTTGTAATATCGAGTAAAGCGCGACGATCAAATGCAAACTAACATTGATGTACACACTGATGGAATGTAATAGCAACGATCCGAGTGATCTTTTCCAATCATACACGGCCGTCTTTCTGTGTAACCGTTCAGCTTTACGGTGGTTGCATAAATTTGCTTGTGCGACACGCTTTCTCCCACCACGAATCGACGAAAGTCTTTCCAATCTTGTCCAAACGAGTTCGCGCTTAACCTTCTCCGCGAACTGAGAATGGAAAAAAAGTTCCAATCGGAAAACCTTACTCCTTAATCCGAATTCGTTCATTTGCGGTAACTCGGGAATGTTTCGCTCGCGATTTGACCAATATATATCGTCACAACGCCATTAGAGAACGTATGTATACATGTATATCGGCACGTACACTGAAAAATCTCGGTTCAAACAGGATTCGTGATTGCAGATTAGAAATATTGAAAAAGTGTGAATATAAATCTGGAGTGGAGACGGAATATTCATAAGTAGTATTATGGCGGACGACGATATAATATGTTTATCCTCGGATGACGAGGGAACCACCCGAGAATTGCTACCGAAGGTATCCTCCATGTTTTCCTATTATTATATTGTCATATATCATTATTATTATTCGAATTTCTTATTTCGGCGGGAAACAACTTTTCTCTTATCGACTATCGATTCTTTCCATACTCTATTTTTATTTTGCCTGAACTTGATGACTTGCTGAACTGATATTTTGTATATAGTTATTTACGGAAAGTCACTTTTATGAATACAGTCTAACGAAAATCAACTTTTTCTGTATTTTTGTTTCACAGAAATCCAAATTCCATGGTCAATCGCTCATAAAAACTGAAGGAACATTATTGGTTAATCAAGACCAAAATTTGAAAAGAAAAGATTCACAAAATTTATCTAAAATTAGTTTGGTGTGTACAAAAAAATCAAAAGTCGAGGGCAACGGCTCTATCAAGGAGAGATTGATTACATCGCCCCAGAAACAAACAAACCAAGAATCAATACTCACGCCAAAGATCCATGATTTACAGTCTACGGATAATAAAGTCGGTACAGGCAAATCTTTGAATAATAGCGATGGGATTGTACACGAGACAATTTCACCTGGTCATTCATCGCCTACAAAGAATATTTCGCCTTCGGCAAAGTCGTCGACTGGCGATTCTGAAAGTTCTTCGAAACATCAAGGCTTAAAGATCCGACATGACTTGAAAAATGATTCGAACTCTGGCGATGCGCGTTCCTCGTCTTATTGTCAAAAAGCGTATAAAAACAAACATAGCGTGAAGGAAGTTAGAAATATTTTTGCCAAAAGTAAACAAACGAATCACACTAAGCCATCGATGCCAACAACGGTGCAAGAAGTTGAAACAACTTCACAATGTATCGAAATTCCGGAAGATACAGAAAATCAGAAGAAGAGCAGTAGTCCGAAAATTATTGAGAATACGAATATATTTCCGTCCTCTAAAAATGGTCAGAGCAACGCAGAGAGATCAAAGTTAGAGGCGGAAAGCATTGTTACGGTTGAAACGGCAAAGGTTGTAGATTCTAATGTCGCCGCTGATAAAAGGACGACCGAGGCGGAATCGACTCACAGGTCGTCAGATTCTGAACAAATTTTAACTGGAATAACCGATAAACCATTAACTCCAAAAGTCAATGATAATTTACCAAGATCTCCCTGTGTGGTCCATTCGAATCACGATTTGCCCATTACAAGCATAAAAAATAAGACTGACAAAACTCCTTGCACACCTACAAAAATTTCTCAAAAAAAAAATGATATTGCAAAATCTCCTACTTGTTCAAAAGTGGAAGTACAAATCGTTGAAATGATCGAGAAGCCAAACTCCATGAACAAATCGTCGAGCGGTGCTTTAAAAATACGGAGTACAATCATTTCAAAAGCATCTGCGAGTCCTTCGAAACTCACGCCGACTAAATCTTCAAAGCAACATGGTGAAAATTCCTCGCAACGGAAAAATTCTAATTCCGATATTTGCAATATCCCGGATATCAAAATATCACATAAGATTGATAATCCAACTGTGGATTGTACGAAAAAGGATGGCAAATGCGACGATGATGTCGCAGATCAATCGAAATCATCGAAACCGGTGACGCCGAGGGGAATAACAACGCAAAAAGTATCAGTAACTAATAAAAATGATAAGCACAAATCCAGTGATTCAACATCGAACGTTTCGGATGAATCAAAAGGTGCTCGAGAATCCCTGAGTTCCAAGAGTTTCGAGCCAACCCCAGGTTGCTCGCACACACCGGATTCGAGTCTCGCGAAAGGAACGAAAAGCGTAAAAAGAAAATTATCTATGGAAGCTACAACGATCGAGGAACCTTCGACGAATCCTACGAATGTACAAATAACAGAAAAATTAGGCTCAGCCATTGGGGACGAAACACACGAATTCACAAAGCCAACTTTGGTTGTGAAAACAAAAGAACCTGTCGATCCGGATGAACCGGACACGTTCGCGATGTTTCTGGGTCTCTGTCTACAAACCGATCGTACCAGCGCGATGGAAAAGATTGTCGCAAAATTGAAGCACCATTACGATCTCATGTGTCCTAAATACGCTAAATCGAGGTCGTTTAAAAATTTTCTCAACGAGAAACGTGACAAGATTATAAACTCGGGTAAAGTGTATTATTTCATAAGTCAGGTTACAGAGGAGATGAAGAGACAAAAAGTCCGAGGAACAACGGTAAAGAAGAATTCCGGAGATACGAATGATGAAGCTAAAGCGAATACAGTGGACGAGGTAGAGTCTTATAAAGAAAACGACGAGGAAAATTCCGCAGAATGTCGAAGACTCGACGCTAAATTAACAACCATAAAGAAAGCCATGAAGCAATGCCAGAAGCGTATTCGTGAACTTGAGGAGGCCGAGGTCGACTTCGACGACGAACACAACAGCCATTACATAAAGCTTGATCGTTACAAGGACAAAATGATCGAATTGTACACGAAAATGTGCGAGTACACGAAGGAACATGCCGATGCCGGGCGTGCCTATCTGCGACCAAAGCATTTACGTGTCACGCAAATACCGGCAATCGACCTGGCTATAAACAGTTTTATAAATTCAAAATTGTCTTACAACCGTAAAAAAGGTATGAAGGGGCGATCTTTCGTCGACGGTCTGATATTTCCCGACTATGTCGATATTCTCGAATGTGTTGGCAAAGTTAACAAAGAGCAGGATCTTGATTTGTCTAAACGGAGACAACAAAAATTGGGTGAGTTGAAATTTTACAAATGTGACGCATAGACTCTGTATGAAAACATTCTCATGATTTTCTGGCCTTGTATCACAAATTCTTGATAAGAATCAATAATAAATTTGCTAGACATAGTTCTAGGCTTTGATACCCTTGTTATCAAGTCCGAAATTACCGATTCCGTTCAATAATGTAAAAAATATTTAAATCTTTCGTCACGGCGGAATATACTTTGTTTTCTTTTATTTACTATTCTTGATGGGATTTTAGCTGAAGTGGCTTTCACACAATTGGGCAAGCACTTGCAGACCGCGAGACAACAGGATTACTGGGATACGTTTGCGATGGAACTGGAAGGAGGTGAAGATCCGGCCACGACCGATGCGGAATTGTCGAAAAAATTGACTGAAAATCAAACCATAGCGGAGAAAAGAACTAAAGAAATATTTGAAGAATTCGTAAAAAAGCAGGAAGAGGGTAAGGTGCCAAGTAGCGACAGCGAAGTTTCGAGCGAGGGCGAGGACGATGATGACGAAAACGAGGATGACGAAAGAAACTCTAGTCACAGTAACGAGAGTGGCGCGGAGGTGTCCGACGATGACAACGAAAAAACCGATCCCGAAACCAAGAAAGATATCGAGAACGATACTGTGAATACTGTAGAAACCTTACCGGAAGCGTCACGTCCGAAGGATTCGCCCATTAAAAAAGTCGTTGCAGAAGTTCCGGATGCTCAGACCGATAATGATGAAACAACGGCGAACGGGATCGATCCGACGAGTGAGAAGAAGATCGACGAACCTGTAAAGACGTCAGAATCCAAAGCGGCAGAAAATTCTATCGAAGACAAACCGATAGCAATCGAAGGTTTGTGTTCTCAACTTATTGAAAGAGTTTGAACAGTGAGAAAGAGAATGAAAAGAAAAAAGAGATTCGAAAGAGGGATATAAGAATATAAGCGGGAGGATTAACAGACGCCGAGACTTCGGAATGATCTTTCTGTTGCTGTGTGTTTATAGCAAATCTTGCCGAAGATGATACGAATGATGTGAACGAGCCTGTGGTAGAACCTGCGCAACAACATCAGCAGCCATTGCGAATACGATCGTTCGCCAAGCCCCCTTCATCGTGGATAAGTAGTCAAGAAGCCTCCAAGAGTGTGACCAACGAGAATATCCCGAGGAATACAGAGACGATTGATTTGTCGGACGACGAATCGGCATCTCCGACGAAAACAGCGGTAAGAAACATACCGATAGCACCCACTACGGAAAGCGCAATAAACTCGGCAATCACAAACGATTGCGTAACAAAGGGATCATCGAATATAGTTGATTGGCCGACCGTTAGAGTATCGTTAAATGAATCGTTAAGTCCTATAAAAGTTTGTAAAAAAAAGATCTGTGAAACGAGTGTAGCCAATCAGATTTTTAAACAATCGTCAATATTGTCGTTTCTGAAGTCTGGTGAGAATCGTCGAACATCGCAATCACAGTCGCGCCGACTGGACACGATGCGTAACAAGACCTCCCAAATCTCGCGACAATCGAACGTTGTTAGTAACACGACGATAGCTAAAGTCTTGCAAAATTCAAGACGAGCCCAAAAAATTCGTGTATCGACGAGTACGACAAATCCCGTGAATGTTCGCTTGCAGGTAACTACGACGAAAACACCTCAGCCGATTCGTGCACAAACGAATAATATGAAATCGGCTCAGACAGCAGATCCACCGGTGTTGCAATTGGCAAAAGGCAAATGTATAGCAGGACCTACCACGCTGGGAGATCGACCGGTTCAAACAACATCGAGTAACGCGACTCAGATGAAAATGCGGATACCGCATGCGGGTCCGGTAGGTCGGCTAAGCATCTCCCAACAACTGAGGCCACAACTGGGACAAACTCTACGAGTTCTTCCTCCTGGGCGAACACAGATATTGCGATTTAGCAACGGTGAGAGTATAAGAGCAACGAGCGCGACTTTTCGTCGTGTCGATATATCGCAGTCGCAGCAACAAAAACCTCCGGCCGCGAGTTTGGCCAATCTTCCAAATTCTCGAACACCGACGATAACGCTCAACAATCCCCGGTTCATCAGACTTCCGGTTGTCGCACCCGCTCGTTCACCGGATATTTCGCAATTACGAATTGAGAGAATCGAGAGTGCGTCCAAAAACTCGTCGGGAGTAACGACACAGGAGAATTCCATTAGAACGTTACCAGAAATATTGGTAGCACGTGCTAGTCCGGTTCTCAAGCCACGTTTGAACGAAAATGTTCCGACGACCCAACCAATCACAGGTGTAAAACGCCGGCGAGAAAAAATATCAATATCACCGAACAATGAACCACCGTGCAAACAATGAGAACGAAGGTCGGAAAGAATTTTTTTGCTACTGTTTATTATAATGAAACATTGTTTTTATGTCGTCTAGTGAATAAGCTATTAGAGGATAATATATAAATTGTATGAAAAGTGCTTTTTTAAAACAATTGCATAGTACCGAGTGTAAAAGGAAAATCGAAAAGCGCTTGAAAAAAAACAAGATAAATTACAAATTCTTTGACTAGTGCGCGTTAACGTGTTGAACAATCATTTTTGTTAACGCGAAGTTCGAATCTGTGAGATTCTCGACTATGTCAAAGTGATCGATGTCGTTGCGGAGCAACGTAAATTCAACGTTGTCCACGAAACCAATGAGTTTCTGAAAATAGAACAAAAACTAAGATCATTGTGTTCGACGATCAAGCGATACGAATGACCTCGTCTCGATAAATGATATTCGATTTAGGAAAAAAAGAACAAAAGAAAAAAGAAAACAAAACATAAACCAAAAATAAAAGAAAACATTGATATTTTTGATACCTGAGCGTAGAGTTTTGATTCTTGTATAAATACGGGAGTATCACATTCTCCGACGGTAACGATAACTTTGATATTGATCGGTTCGTTTCTCGTAGTTTCCAGCAATCTAAAACTGAGATTCTTCACTTCGTCTCTGGAAGGCACAAAATTATCGATGAAAAAAATAATAAGGCTGGCCTATATGGACACGTATACGTGCAGATTAATGCAGAACTGAGACGTTTCTTGATAACGACACAGTCGGCGTAATAAACTTGGAATCGTGTTGTACTAAAGAATAAATAGTGGTGAAGTAATTTAGCAACGGAACCAGTTGACCAGTCAGAATGTTTAAAACATTCGTAAGATCGATCGAACGATCAAATCGTTAACTCGAAGCGTTTCTAAAATAATTCATCATTTAGTATTCTTCGTCCAGTTATCCAGAAGATTGTCTCAATTCTGAATATTTATGAGGATAGAATGAATGAAAGAACTCACGAGCTAAGTTTGAGAGCTTCGTTATAACTGGTTCGGAGTAGAGGCTCGAGATTATAAATCCCGGCGATACAAATTATACCCTTGATGAGTTTTAAACAACCATTGTTCTTCATAGAATCAAGCCACTCCTCGTCATGAAGCAAACTTGCTGCCATATGGGCGCCAACGCTGTGTCCAGCGATCCAGACGGATCTTTAAATATAGATTTCTGTTTATCAAACGATCTTGTTATTCGAAACAAATTTGTAACGTATTAATTCATAACAACCCACTAATTCGGATTTGATTTATGAATGGAAAGAACAAATAATAATGACACGTATGTTGTCAGGGTTGCTTACTTGGATCCCATATCTCGGGCTTGCTTAAGTATTTTTTCGATGGCGCACTTGACCTGCGAGACTATCTCACTGACGGTAACTGCAATTTATGCCACAACGTATACAATGCATAATTAAACATTATAAGGAAGACTCGATATCCGTAATAAAAGGTGAAATTTCTTAAATATTACCCGACGGACACAAACTGTAACCAACGTTGGCTACTTTGATTCCATTGGAAACGAGATTCTCAGTATGAAAACAGGCAAGATCTTTGTTTAGCTCTTGCCAATATCCACCGTGTATAAATACAAAGATCGGGGCGTCTGCAACGATGAGAACAAATTAAAAAAACGAAACGTATTGTTATTTATTGGTTAGCTTATGGTAGCAAAAATAATTTGTTTTTGACTGATACTTAATTAAACGAAATGGTTGTATATGCCATTTATTTCTCTTACCATTTGGCAAATTATTGCCGTAAAAGTCGTACTGCGTTCTGTCTCCGATTCCATAAGATATGTCGAGCTCGCAACTTAAGGTCGATCGGGCCTTGTTCGTAACTGGCGTAAATATGTTTTTTTTTATTAAATTTATTTAAATCGTATTTGAAGTCACGGTGGAAATATTTTACCTCTTTGTGCCAATTGGATAAAATGCAGAATGATTTCCGTATTATTAAATCTCTTACTCCACGCACTTGGCGAGTATGCCTTCTCGTGATCCTAAATAAAAATGAATGTATTAAAGAAGATGAAAATTTATCAGATAGAAATGAGTTGAAGAGAGATCAAACGCTAACAAATATTTTGCTACTTACTGCATTGATCGACATCTTGAGTTTCGATTGCGAATAAACGATCGCTACAAAGAAATTATGTTTTTGTACATTTCTTGATACTGTTAGCAAAAGCGAAGAAAATTTTAAAGAACGATTTAACGCTATTTATGTTTGGAGGTGTTGAATTGACTTTCTTTTAAAAAACACCTGATTTTGTATTTTTTTAAAATTATTTAAACAACAATATCATGTAAAATATTTTGTTGAAGGAGACTGTACGGTATTAAAATTATATGATACAATGTAGACGATCGACCTCTTTCTCAATTACACGGAAGTTTACGGTGAGACGAAGACTTCGCAGTGCTATAGCTGTGCCAATACTAAAGAGAACCAGCGCGATCTTGCTACATACGCTCTTTATCAATGGCTCTGATAATTCCTTACGCAAGAATATTCACTGAGATCTTGGTGACCTTTCAAAGTCCAGAAGAACGTAGAGTACGAACCTTTCTAATACCGAGTGTACAGTAGACGCTGTGAGAAATATTATAAAAGAAGAAAATAGGGTTAATCATATGGCCTTGATGTTTTAATTGCTTATTGGTGTCACAAATTGCAGATGTACATATATGTTGTTATATTGTTTCTATCCAATTATAATCTAATTTATCAGTATAATTGTTTATTGGTTATTATTAGTAAAACGTTGGATAACAAGTTATTTCATCGCCGGTAAAGTTAGGTTCTCATGAAATGGTCGTTATATTCTTCGTACTAAAGTAAAAACATGCAACAGGGGATAACTTGAAAAAAGAAAATGACTTTTGACAAAATAAAAAATAATCACAATACGCTTTTATTGCAAAATAATGTACATCGGTAATAAGCAATTCGCAATAATACAATTTGAGTGTTGCTCCCATAATTGCTCGAGCTGCATCAGCTGTCCGGCCTGGTCAGGCAATGATGATTGAGCGTCACTGTACAAACCGAGGCGGCCATGCTTCTCGTCAGTAAACAAAACTGTTTGTTTGGCAACGGGAGTCACACTAAATTAGAGTAATGGCACGTAGATAAAGTGCATTTTTTTCGTTATTATTTTTTGGGTGAATCTGTTTTTCTCGAGAATGCCCGCGACTCGTTTGGCCGAAAGGTGAAGGTGCCCTATTTAATTATTTTTTTACGTTCTTGTTCGCGTCGGTAGTCACCCGCGTAAACCTCAAGGGCGCATTAAATTATTGATACCGGTATATGGACGCTCCGGTTATTCATAGAAATCGGAGCAATAAAATCGTCCATAGTCGCTTATTCATCGTCGATGGCGACTCTCAAAGGAATATTCCCCAACCCCAGTAAGTTTAACGATCAATTATTTCAATCTTATCATGAAAAGTGAATGGCATTTTAAAAATAAATAAATCCTCGTTTGCTTGCTTCGAACTGCAGAGCCAGCTTATAGAAAAAATTTTATTCACGAGAATGTCAAGAATTTGCGTCGTATGGAACAATTTTTTCACACCAAAGAGGTCGAAGATTTTCAAAAGCTTCAATTGCAAAAAAAATCGGTCGACAAGTATCAGAATGTAACGTCAAGAATAAACTCTAGCCTTAGAAATGGTAAGCATCACGAATTGCTCGGAAAACCGGCAACCAGACACTCGGACAAAGATCTGACCGAGGATGGACGAAGGTTGGAACGAAAAGTCAGTGCGCCGATATCGAGTAAAAGCATAGCGCAAAACAGAAAGTCTCAGCGAAGTCCGCTCAAATTAAATTGCACTGAAAAATCAAAGAAGGACAGGGTCCTCGGACCAGACAAAAATAAAAACATCTGGGTCAAGAGATCATCGTCGGATCCTAAGTTCGTGCAAGAATCTTTGAATACTTCCGATGTAAACGAGAAAGATTCTATGCGATACAGAAGTCAAGGGATTCAGACGTTAAACACGGACGACGTAGCAGTATTATATAGGGATGGAATTATCAGGTATTCTTCTTTTCACCTTCAACCGTGCTTCATTTACAACGATAGCAACAATTACATTTTTTAACAAAACTGTCTCCATAATTGGTTTATTCGGATTTCTAGCAGAATGAACCGTATGAGTGATTTTATCTTAATTGTTTAATTTATGCTCATCAATGAATTCTACGAAGTCTTCCATCGATACAAAATATCGATAATTTCAGATATCCATCGAGTCGAGGGTCGAAAAGCGAAGCATTGTCGAATCGAAATATCGATAGATCGGTATATCACGAATGTTCATCGTCTCCGTCGGACAGAGGCGATATATCACCGACGAGTCCTCGAAGACACAGCTTCGATCAGACGGACTCACAAACGGCGACGGGAGACCAAATTAATCACGTAAAATTGAACAAACAGAAAGTATCGGTTGCCAACAAATTGGCAACGCAATTGAACAATGGTGTGCCACCAGCTAATTACCGCAAAGGAGTTGTTCCCAAGTACGGCACATTGTGCCCAAAGTAACTCAAAGAATTTAATAGCACGAAGGCTATTTTCTATGATAATAAAATATCCAATCCAATAGATACATTCGTGAGAGAAAGGAAGCTCAGCAACAAAGGGACGAAAAGATTAAAGCAGCAGCGGCTCTTGCAGATTGTCCGGAAGGACATGTTCCTTTACCCGACGACGAGCGTAAAAAGACGTTGCAGATGTTGAAAAAACGTAAGCAAAGTACTCTACACGAATTTATTTTTAAGGCTCGGGTTAACTTATTCAGATGCGATTATTGAAAATCTTTTTCGATAGAGGAGATATAAACGCTGATTTTATCGAGAGATTGTTAAAATTTCACAAAATACTTTTTTCACAGATCATCAAGATTATGTGAAGGAATTGAATATGATGCCTATAAAAACAGACACTCTGCGATCACAGCAACGAAAGATGGAAATTGAAAAACAGCTCAACAAATTAGAGGAAGGCATGAAAGTTTTTTCACGACCAAAGGTCTACGTTAAAGTGAATGCGTAACGTTGATAGATTTTTACAAATTCACCCCTCGTGTCTTTCACATTATTTGTATAATTTATTTCGTTCCATTAGTCTGTTTTAGAACGCTATTACACGACTGTCTGTAAATAATTTTCTGTCTATTCTATAAATGGCTCGGTACAAGACTAGATGCGAAAAACTCGAAAGTACAAAGGAAAAATAAAAATGAATATTTTTCTCGTCGATATCGTCCAACGATAAACCGTATCGTTGCAATTTAAAATAGCCTACCTATACTATTAATTTGAATACATTTATGAATTTGTTTTTACATATTTAAAACATCAATCGGGACGTAGATTTTCAGTGGTGTTGCCGATTTCGGTACTCCGGTCAATTGTGTGTACAAATGCTGTCGGATCGAAATGAATTCTACCTAAATTGTAGAATACTTCCTCGTTCTCGAACCATTTCTTGGCATTAAATTCTTTGAAGAATATATTGATCTCTCGCTTCGCAGACACTAGGGAATCTATTGACATAAAATCGATCGCCGGAGAAACCAAAGGTAAGACCTAAATGTTTCAATATATGTATAATACCTTGATGATTAAAAAATGTAGAACGTGTCCTTAAAAGGATCTAATGTACCTGAGCCGTGCGTCGCATTTCTTGTATCGGACAGTCCGTACATTCCTCTTATGGTATCGGGAGCAGTAAATTGTGCCTGATATACTTTGGTAGGCCCCATTAATTGTCGCCATCTCAAAATTGCGTTATGACCGGCAAGAATATGAATATCCGAAGGTCCGCTGCACATGAAAGTGAGCAGACGATTGAAGAAAAATTTTTCTCTGTGATCCGAATAAAAAAGATCCGCTTCCTCGGACGTTATCATCGTTCTTCTCGATCTGACCACTTTGAAATCATTGTCGATTATTAAATCGCGAATTTTCTGAAAGCGCACAGCTGTCGGTGATTAAGTCAACGAGGGAGGACCGGGTGATAAATTGTGGATCGATTTTCGGAGAGCATTTTTAATGAAACTAGATCGTGACACGAGCTACAATTGAATATAAAATTTATAAGAAAACCTTTCAACTATAAACGCAATATAAACATTTCAGAAAATTGTCACGTATCTCTTGATTTCGTTAGAAATGCTCTTTGAATCTGGATATTTTGAGGTTAAGCATTTACCTGAAGGGCGAACGGTGATTTGACAACGTGAGGCTTTAAAATAGCAAGTGTCAATTGCAAAGCACTTTTCGACTTCATTTCAGTCAGTTTGTCGATTAAACGACTAATCTTCACGAAATGATTCGATCTCGTGATCTTGTCATGTTACATATATTTATAAATATTATATTTTTCGTCCTGTTATGAAACTGTCATTAGCGCGTGGTTCGTATCGTGTTTTCAAGCGCGCGCTTCGTCATTGGTCACGGGGGAACAAGAACTAAAGAGAGCCAAGAATATTGGATATTCGTGTTTTATCCCCTTCTTTACCTCTATGTGGTACATCAAATAGTTAACGATGGTTCTATCCTCATCGTGTAATTCTTGATTGTAATCATATAAATTACATAAACTATGCCGTTGGTTATATTAGACCTTATTTTCCTTTTATTATATATCACATATATATATCTCTCTCTCTCTCTCTATATATATATATGTATATTACAACTTTATACGTGCAGCACAAATCAGCTTGCCTGAGCGACACAATCTGCTCATCCATAATCTCTAAACTATTAGGGCCATTTTCAATACTCATAAGACACCCAATACAAAAAGGGGTAACTAATAATAGGTATAAAGTCATGAGTTGAGTAACATAATTAAGCCTGTATTTTATTATTTCGATTAACTTTGTCTACAATATACACAAGAATTTAGTGAGCTGGTTCAAAGGTATAGTGAACGTCACCTGGCTTTGGAAGTTGTTTCTCCATCTGGGCAAAGGAAACATACCATTATCAAATATTAAAATATACAAGGAAACTAGAGGTTTCTGCATATCATTTGGGTTCCACAGGGGATGTCAACATAATACAAACTTCATGAAATTACTTCTTTAACCCTTAACTATAGTCGCTCGTTTTAAACTTCATTTAACCCTTAACTATGTTTGGTCGTTTAAATATGCGTTATATTTGTTGACGACTATAGCCAAGAGTTAAAGATATATAATTAGTTATTTATTACTTTACTATCGTGCCAAGTTGGATGAAACTAATTCTTTGTAAAAATAAAACAATATATAGAGATGTACAAGGGATTCTTACCACTTTAGGAAATGACGGGTACTGCCATGCCCACCATGTCAACAGACCGAAACCTCCCACTACTCCAAAAAATGAACAAAATGCGTTCATTGGAGTAATTCTATTTTTTACACCAGCCGCGATACGATCTTCACCCATTATGTTATCGTAACGATGCAACTATAAGAAACGAACATTATTCAATGATATAAAAGTGTTTGGAAAGAATATTCGACAAATAAATGAATATGTACGTAAATGTACATGAAAAGTATTATACTTACAGGTTCGTGGAAATTTCTCCTGTACGTTGGATCATCCCAGGGATAATAAGGGTCCCTAGCTTCTCTACCTATGAAAGGGAGTTTTGGATAATCACCATGACCTCGTCCATTGTCTGGATAAGGCTCGTATTCCTCTCGACTCAACCCATACTTCTTAGCTGCTTTGACTTTTTCTCTCTCCGTTTTTGGATATGGTCCAGGTTTGAAATCGTCATTCGTGAATACCTCTGAACATCATGGAAACAATTTAATAAGGCTAGATTTTTGTTAATTATAAGAATAATAACTCGTCCACTTATATAATTAACCTATAAACGAGACAAAATATATAGGGGATTTATGGGTTTTTATTGCAGTTGCAAACAAATTTCAATCGATCACGGTATGTCATTATTATTGGTAACTCACTCGTTCTAACAACGTTGTATAGTAATCCAGTGTTTTTTGACGCTAGCGGATGAATGTTACGGCAAAGTTTCACGAGCGACGCCATTGTTGCGAGCGTTACGAGCAGCTGGCAGTTGACCGAAACGTCTCATGTACATAGCGTGTCACTATAATCGATATCGCGCTGTCTCTATTCCCCGTAGTGCGCTTTGTATTTATTCTCTTCTCATCCAGATTATATACAGCCAACTTGGAGTTACTTCACAAAATATCGAGATTATTCCATGTTTTTAAATTGGCAAGAGAATAATGTTTATCGAGCGAATTCAGATTGTACAAAAAGTTGTTTCATGGAATTGTATGTAATCTCCGATTGTACGAGTGATTTTCCTCGAAGAGAATTCCAGACTTCGCGCGTCATCGGTTAACCCGCCTGCCGTTGGCGCTGTTGCAGAATGCCCTTTTTCCACGATATATGCACCCATCATCTCGTTTACTGGAGGTTCGAGTTTATAATAAGAAAATGGGATAGTCCGGTTTTACGAAATCGTGATTTATAACGTCATAATTGTTATACGTCCTCATTAAAACGTTCATCCGTGTAATTTGTAATTATTAGTTCATATGTGCGTCGTTTTGGTTTCACAAGCTGGCAACATGGCCTCGTTATAGCGGACAGGGGAAAATATTAAAGTGAGGCTACGGAATGGAGTAAAATGGCCGGTGGCGTGTGTTCGTTGGTGTCGTCCGCGTCCAGGCACGTAACGTGTTTTCGGTGATTAAAGTGAACGTATGAGCCTTCAAAGATTTCTAAAGTGATATCAACATTCACAAAACGGTACGTAATATGCATACGAGCTCGTATTCTCTTCGCTAAGCAGATTTTGTTATCCGCATGTACGATTTTGTATGTCGCCGCGAGCCATTGCTGCTAGTAACGAGGCATTGTCGATGAACTTTTCTGTGTTTGGCTGCATCCTAGAGACAAATTTGTGCGATTAATATGTCTTTTACAGATCCATGTACCAGTTACTCGAAAAGGTTACAATAGTAAAAAAGATGAAACTCTGAATAAACATTTGGACGGATATATCCGAATGTGTTTGTGCGCATGTGTGTGTGGGCTGGTTGCGGAGTAGAAATAATCCGTACTAATAAAGCATTGCTTCCCTTATTTTTCGTATTATTTTATGTTCACAAGGGTCTAGATGAACATAAAAGGGTTCAAGATTCTTTCATGATAGGAAAATATATTTACACACTGTGTCCGGATCGTTTGTTGCGTGTATGTTATGGTTGTGTGAGTCGGCCGAGCCTCTACAATATTATCGATTTACAAATTTTGAAAATAAATTCTTGATTTTTATAAATAACAGTAACAAAATTCAGTAAATTAAAAATGATTGCAATTACATAATTTTCCGTCTTTACCAAACCGACGAGGTGGGGGTTAGATTGAAAAAATGCTTTTTCGCAGAATCTTTGCGAATGCAAGAAAGTACGAAGTTCCATTATCCTAATTTCGCTCGAATTATAAGGATCAAGCGAATGGAAATATCAAATTAGTTTTTCTGTTGCGAAGGAGACGATAGAGGAATAAGCTGGATTCAGATAGGAGCAACATGGCGAGTCCTTCGCCACAGTCATCTCCTATGCCTCCGCCACAAGCACCGAGTCCAATGGGTCCTCCTCAACAATCACCGTCCCCGTCGAATCCCCAGGGAAGCCCAATGGGACCTCCGCAGCATCATCCGCACAGTCCGACACAGGGTTATCAGGGTGGACCACCGCCGCCTCAGGGTGGACCACCGATGCCACAGCAACCTCAGCAACAGCAGCCGCCGCCTCAACAGCAACAGGGTTATCCTCCGCACTCTCAACAAATGCCACCCAATATGGGACCGCAGGTTAGTCCAATTTATCTGATTTTTCGATGCTTTTTTGCGTAGATAGCTTGAATCACCTTGTCTCAAATATTTACTATCACCATTTACGAAATTTGCATATTTCAAGGAATCAACGACAATGGTATAGACAGCGGCTCCTTGAGAATCGCGTTTATTTCGTAATCGTACAAAGATAATTAACAATTTCCAGTCAAATTTATGTCTAGAGGTTTGGTGTCAGCTTCCTTAAATAATTGAACCATCTGCTCCGCAACTTTGCGATTGCAAGCAGCGATCACTTGAGGTTTCATGAGATTCAACTCTCCGCCTAGAGCAGGTAGAAAACGAGAGAGAAAAGTAATCAGATATACCTTGGATCGTTCTTCAAAATTTTGCTATTTCGCTATTCAGTTTCCATATTTACCAGAAGTGTCAATGACGATGCCACCAGCTTCCTCGATTATTAATTTTGCTGCCGCAACGTCCCAGGCGTCTATACTTTCCACGTGATAAGCCTCGACAGCACCCATGGCAACATAACACAGCGTCAGCGCAGCTGTTCCCAAAGATCTTATTCTGTGAAAAACGTGTATAGTTCTTCATTGTCTGGTCATCAAATTTCTCTCAGTACATTCTCGTAAACCACATCATTATGAAATATACCCGTGTGTTCCATGAATGAGAGAATCCATTCGTCTATAAATGGTGGCGCGATACGGTTCTTCCTTAGCGAGCCAAGGTTCCATTGCAACAAGCGACTGCGATAGATCTAACGATTAAAAGAAAGCACTCGCATTAAAGAGTTTCACATTAAATTCATGTGAAATTTAAAATCGTTAGATTTTTGTTTCTACCTTGAATGTTGGAAGTCTTGATCGGTTTGTCGTTTAGAAAAGTACCTTTTCCTCTTCGAGACATGAAAAACTGGTTCATTATCGGGTTGTAGACTATTCCGATTTCGGTTATTTTTTCGACCAAAAGTGCTACTGAAACGCACACTTGGGGACAACTGTGAACAAAATTTGTCGTTCCGTCTATGGGATCTATTATCCATGTTGGATCGTTCGTTAAATCAGGCGTACGACCTTCCGCAGCGGTAGTCTCCTCGCCGATAAATCTAAAATATTGAAATTTATAAATCTATAATCAACTCGTTCGATGAATCACTGAAGTAATCTCATTAATCCTCTAATAAAAATATTTCACTCGATCATGAAAGAATATTCATTCAAAATGTTCCTACGTTGCTACGAAACAAAGATAGGTATAATTCGTATATTTATCATTTTATCGTAAAATCAGTTTCTTCGTGTTTCCATTACTCACTTGTGATTTGGAAATTTTTCCGTCAGACCCTTGACCATCATATCTTCGATCCTTCGATCGTACTCCGTCACCATATCGTAATCTATGGTTTTCGTTTCCGTAACTTTTTCCTTGTGGATAGCTTCGGCAATGATCTTTAAAACCAAAAGGAAAAGAATTAGTTACATTGAATTTTGCACAGTTCCTCGTACAGGAAACTAAAATACTATACATTATTCGTTCTTCCTCGTGAAGTCTTTGTTACCGTGGGGAAACTAATGACTCAAAAACCTTATTGAATATTAGACAATTTGTAAACCGAGTTTTAGCTCGATATCTCAAAATCTTTATTTATTTCATTTCGAATCCTATTACGACAGAAACACGTGAATAATGTGTTTAAGATCAAATCGTACAATTACGATGGGATCGTCAAATTAGAATTGAATCGTAAAATTCATATCCTGGGATATTTATTCAAACTCCACGTGTCTTAATCTTTGCGAAAGATTTTGTAGATCTTATCGTATTTTTCCCAGGTTCATAACACTCGAGTGACTTGCTCGTTCCAAACGTTCGTCCTTCAAATTCAACTTTCATTCGGCTCTCACAATTCTGTCACTTACCTTGCCGGCTTCGAGAACGAGATTTTCGACCACTTCGTAACACTTGTCCAAATCTTCATCTCGCATCATTTTGCTTTTAATTGTTTTTCTACTTTTATGTTTTTAGGTAAATAGAGCGAGGTAAAAAAAAACGTCAAGAGACTCTTAGTTCGCCAAAAATTCACGACTTTTCGAAGCTACGTTGCGATAGTATAGCGGCGCGTTCACGAGATCTCGAACCAACTGCGCCCGACAATCGACTGGCGACTTCTTCTTCTTGTCAATTTGACAAGGGCCCACACCAAGTGGAGGGGGTGATTTTGCCTCGTTTCTGCGTCTGCGTCTTTCGATTTCTATATCGTAGAAAGATCGATCGCTCACAGCTGCGGATTTAAGTGGGAGAATATATTCCGCCGTCGAGTCGATGATCTCGAATGATTCATCGATTGCAGAATTAAACACGATAATCGACTTTATCGAGACGGTTGTAACAACTTTTGTCCGGTGATATCGATGACCGATAAATATCAATATCGTTTCGAAACGAATACGAATGTTTTTAAACAATTTCGTTTTGACCGAGTTCCCGTTCTAAATAAAAATAATTTTTTCGTACGTGCGAATACGTTCGCGTCAGATCTCGCATTGTAAAGTTTCTCGACAAAGCGCATGGAGAGAATAATCGGGGAAATACCGCGCTTTGTTTAAGATAGCGAGTCACGGTAAAATCGTTATACCGGTTTCCTCTAAATTCCACGATCTTTTCGAATACCAAATGAAGGCTGACGCTGTAAGGAATTTTGGAATTTATCGGAGCAAAAATTCCCTCGTGTCATCGTCGTCTAAATAAAAAAGAAAATAATAACAAACGAAGGAAAAAAAGAAAACGATCCGTCAAACTCGTCAGACTAATTATCATAATTCGAACAACCTCGTCTCGCTCGATGAATCGTCGGTCAATTTTCCGTTATGACGAGACCAGTTTTGAGAATATTCGCTTCTTCTTCTTATTTTGTCGTCACTGTCGCGAGATAATTGGGTTTTCTTTCGATTCTCGTGCAAAGAAAGATTTGCATCTCGGTCGTAGTCTCGGTGTCACGCGATGAGAAACTCGGGTCGTCGCAAGGATTTCCTATGATATCTCGCAGCGGGGAAATTGCCTTCGAGAGTTTATGTATGGCGCGAGGTGCGAAGGGGAAAGAAATAATAAATAGTTTTTATTTCTTATCTCGCGACGTCGCGTTATCGGGATTTATTTGCTCGAGTTCACAATCTTGTTCTGCCTCAACGGGAATTCCAGTGCACTCTCGCTGCTATGTGACATTACAATTGCTTTAAAACAATTTACGTAATAATCGATACGATAATATTAAAAAACAAACTCTTACATAAAATCATCGTTCTCAATCGTAGCGTAAAAAGATCGGATTAAAACTGAACGTTACGATGAATGTTCTAAGTTCATCATTTTAAATAACACATTTTTCAGCTCAGTTTTTTTTCTTTTTTCCATTTAAATAGTTTTACTTATCATTATTTACAGAAACGTGATTTTGTCAATTATCGTTCGAGACGGTATACAACAATTTACAATAACACGCTGAAACGAAATAATTAATCGAGCTATTTGTACGTTAACGGTGTAAGCTTATCTTCGTAAATGTGACGGGTTGAAGAAAGATTTGTTGACTTTAAACAAAATTCATCACGATGACGATGAGAAAAACGGTTTGCTCCAAGTTTTAATGTCTTTGTAACTCGACTCTCTTGTCAGCCTCTCCGATCATTCGTACGAGATCACCAGCGATTTTCTCGTTGCAGGCCCCGATAGCTCTTGGCTTCATGAGATCAACTTTTTTCCCTAAATCCGACGGAAATTAATCGATTGATCGTTACGGCAGCATCGCGAAAATCGTAAAGTTAGCTTCTTTTTTTTATACCCACCTGTTACACGATCGACTACGACGCCTCCGGCTTCAGATATGATCAAGGACGCAGCGGCGATATCCCAAGTCGATATTCCTGGTCCCTCGATGTGATAGCCTTCGACAACTCCCATAGCTATGTAGCACAGAGTTATAGCTGCCACGCCGAGTGTTCGTATCCTAAATAAAGAATCACGATTAAACGAGATGGGCAAAAACATATTTCAATGGCATTGCTGACTTACCCTTGGGCTTCTTTAGCGATCGTGCGAATTCTTTCCACCATCTTGTCCCTCAAACTATCGACCTTTATAAAGCCAGGCTCGAGACATATAAGGGCCTTCGATACTTCTGTGAAACGTTTATTCGAAAACGAAAAAGAAAATTGAACAAATCGAACTGCATGGCTCAAATATTTATCGCAGAAAGTATTATCGCTATGTTTTGCTTTCTTGTCGGATAACAGTGGTTTAATATGAAAATACTATCGTTATGATTTTAGGCTTTATACGACGAAGGAATGCTTTTTTTTAAAAGAGAACATTTTTTTGTCCAGGAATGAATTTGATATCGATGAAGGATTTTACCAAATTTCACAAACCTTGGACTTTGGAAGTTTGGATCGGTCGTCCATTGAGAAAAGCACCGAGTCCTTTTCTCGCTGTGAATAGCTGCTCCAGTATTGGATTGTAAACAATTCCTATACGCATTTCCTTGTTGATCGAGAGTCCGATCACGACGCAGGTGTGCGGAAATCCGTGAATGAAATTTGTCGTACCGTCAATCGGATCGATTATCCACGTTGGATCGTTCGTTAACTCGGGAAGATTTTTCCCGGTCGATTCTTCGCCGATGAATCTATCCGGTATTACGTAGAAAGAAAGAAAACAAGGTAAATCGAGAATATTTCCTCGATAGATATTGATCTCTTTCATTGGTTACAGAAGACTGTAATTATTCAAACCTGTGATTAGGAAATCTTTCTTTTAATTTTCCAACGATGATATCTTCGATTTTTCGATCGTACTGAGTCACGAGATCCCAATCCCCGAGCTTCTGGTTAATGGTCTTCGAATCGGTGATCGAACTTCTCAATACCTTGGAGGAAAAATGTATCGTCTCGTTACTTGGATTTAGGTCGAAAAAACAACAATGCATCGAAAACGATGAACGTTAGAAAAAAATTCGATAGTTGTTCAAATCATGGGTAAAATTCGACTACCTGTGCAGCTTCTTGAGTGAGTTTCATGGCGAAATCGTAGTACACATCCTCTTCTTTCTCGATCATTTTTCTAAGTTTTCTCGATCGAATGGAACAAAAAGATACAAATAATTTCCTTGATCGTGGTGATGATCGCGAACTCGTACTGACTCTTGCTTCGTCGTTTCACGGGGTTTTGTCTACGTAACGACATGTGTTACGTGAATCGTCTTTAAGAATCGTTCGTGTATGTTCATTCGAGATCTACATTCTCCCACGAAGGTTTTTCGATCATTGTGGCTCTATGACTTCCATCACCGATATATATTTACACAGTTTCTTCGGCGCGATTCGAGATATTCTTTTTTTTCTGCTTCCTTCTCATCAAGGACGCGACTGGAAAGTCTGACTCGACGCGATTCCATCTATCGCGATTGTTGTACGCACGACTGAGCAATCAGACTAGTTGACAAAAGCTGATAACAACGACGTTTACATCGGTGGTTATTAAATTTTGAGACTTTAACCAACTACAACGAAGTTCTTCATTCGTAAATGTTGCTCGAAGTATTTCGCATCTCGACTATCAACGAATATTCTCTGTACAATCAAAGAGAAAAAAGCTACTGGAAAATTTATTGCGAGCGATCGAAATTAGGTTGATACAATATTGTAGTGTTTTCCTAGATTTTCATTGTCTTTGCGTTGGATTTTAAAACAGAGGATGAATATTTGATCGAAAACTAGACACTCGTAATTTATCTCACAGGAGCATGTGAGAAATTATAATTTTTCATAGATCCCACTTTTTGTCACTCGATTGTCCTTGTTCGTATTTTTCGACCAAAACTCGGTTTTTAATTATTTTTTATTGTGTCTAAAAAAAAATGAATCGACGTCACGATTCACATGATGTCTATAATGATTTGACGATGATCTTGTTGGGCAACATCGTTGAATATTAATAGGTGTGTAATTAGCTGGTTCTATAATATACCAATCGCTCCTCAAGATACTATTCTCATTGCGAGATTTTATCTTGGTTTATACTCGTCAAAAATTCCATGCTTGTAAATAAATAAAACGTTTCAAGAATTTAGGAGCACATCGCATGCCAGTAGGTCGAAATTATATTCTGAAAATGTTTTATAACGTTTTTATCAACTACGAATATTCCGACGGGCTAACATATTTTTACATCGTAATTATTTTATTTCTCTTATAATCTATATAGACAATCTTCATTTTGTCTCGTTTCACTTTGATCGAGGAATACTTTTATCTTATCGCATCTCGATGACATTCCGAGTCGATCGATTTTGCGTTTCTCGTCATGCTTTTTAATGCGACTAATTCCTGGACTTCTAGATAAGCTTCGACGAGCTTGGAACTCTCTTCAAACGTTTTCGCTGAGCTTGAAGATCCGAGTCGATAATTAGCTTTGAAATTACCTTACCAAGGTCTTCCGTACAAGCTGCTATTGTTTTAGGCTTCATTAGGTTGTGAGGTCCGCCTGAAATTATTTGAGTGGATAATTTTTGTTATTTCTTTAATCTATTTTGTCGTGAATTTTCTAGTTTACCTTTGGTGTCGATTACAACACCGCCAGCTTCTTCGATTATTAATTGTCCTGCTGCAATATCCCAGGGACACAATCCGTCCATATGCATTGCATCGATAATGCCACTCGCTATATAGGCTAATGCTAAGGCCGCTGAACCAAGAGACCTGACGCTAAAATTGAACGATCGATAACAATTTATATAGTACAAGCGTACGATCAATCGAACCACGAGAGTTTCATTTTTCTCATTAATTTTGCTACAATTTCCTGTCCGATGATTCAGGTAAGAAAGCAAATCCTTTGGAACAAAATGCATATCGAACGATTCAATTAATTCAATGATTTATCGTAATGTTTCAGCACTGCGGCTAACAGTTAACCGAGGAATGTGAAAGAAACGCGATTGACATTGAAAGAGAAAAAATAAATCATCCGACTGATAATACTTACCCTTGGACAGTGCCAATGATCGCTTCCATTCTCGCCAGGATAATATCTCGGTTTTTGCCGGCTCTTTGAAGCATCATAGGCTCGATATATATGAGTGTCTTGTTCAATTCTAAGAAAACGAATGTAAAAAATAACAGCGATTAACTCACAGTTAATATCGTGTCGTGAAGTGCGAAAAGATTTTCATCGCGTTATACCGCTACTCACCCGTAGTTTTCGAAGCTCTTATGCGTTTTCCATTAAGGAACGCACCTTCCCCTCTGATCGCGGTGTACATCTCGTCGTTAATCGGATTGTAAATTAAACCGAGCTCGAGACGTTTGTGCACGGTCAGTCCCATCGAGATACAGCATAGAGGCAAACCGTGAACGAAGTTTGTCGTACCATCGATCGGATCTATCACCCATGTCGGCGAATCCGTCAATTCGGGCAATTCGCCCGAAGTTGGGACAGATTCCTCTGCGACGAATCTACCAGATAAAGGTACACATAAAAATATCATTCGAGTCAGTTAAAATTTTTTTTTTTTTATAAAATCAGCAAGTCCTGAACGATTGGTTTAAGAATTACTGTAGTTAAAAGGTTTTTTCAATTTTTTTTTATTTAAGCTCGAATGAATTTTTACCAAAAAGTCACTTACTTATGGTCTGGATAACGCTTTGACAATCCTTTTATGAGCATGTCCTCGATTTTATTGTCATACTCGGTGAGAAGATCCGCTAGGTCCCTCTTGTACTCGACTTTTTTCTCCAAAGATATCGCGCACTTGAAGACCTTGATGGGTTAAAGAGGTAAAATATTAATTACGACACGTTTATACATTAGGTATTTTCGGTCACTCGGCTTTATCAGTTATTTTGCATAAAATCTCGACGTAAATTATTTAAAAAAAAGAAACATTGCAACTATTGTCTTGATAAATGTTTGTTAATAGAAAAATAATTTTAGGATTCCGTGAGATGTGTTTTTGTTTTACCTCGCCGGCTTCGAGGGCGAGCTTCTTGGCAACTTCGAGATACTCGTGAATATCTTGCGGTCCGGACATTATCACGTTATTCGAGGGATTCCACCGAGCTACTGAAGTTGCCGAGAAGAAAACCGTGCGATTAATTCTTATCACAAGGATTGGAGATAAAACTCGTCTACGTGCGCGAGATAGAAAAAATCTACAAACTGTCCCGGTATTCGACAAGAGTGTCATAATCTGTCAATTAAAAAGGCCGTTCGAACAATCGAGCTGATACACGCGAGCTAGAAATATTTCTTGTTGTTTCCACTTCGTGAGCAAATTGAGCGGTATGCGAAACATATTGTCGACATTATACACGGTTCATAACGCAAGATACTAAAACTATTTCAAACTCGGAGTTCTCAAGGTTCACGACTATGACTAATATTTGTAGAATATTATAAATGCGTAATAAGAGTCGGGTTTTACATTTACTTCTGAAAACTGGAAGTCTTCGTTTAAAGCAAATACCATCTTGGTTCATCTAATTTTTTTCCTGTTAAAGTAGAAACGTGTAAATTACTACACGTCTTTAATTTGCAAGTTTTTGTCCATAGCTCGAGAGTCATTTTACGGTTGATCGATTTATTTTGTAGAATCGTTTTGTACAATATTTATTAAATTTGTCATTTGTTCTTTTATCGCTAAAATAATATTCGCTTTCATTCGTTTATAAGCTCGTAAATTGGCACGTTAAATCGACTGAAACAAATACTGTTGATATCATTTTATTTTTTGTTTTATCGACACTCGTTGATAAAAATCTGAATATTATGTTAACAAATTGCGCGCGTTTGTCGTTGGCGGACTGTCGACGTTGAACTAAGTCGCAAGATTGTCGTTGGAACTGTTTCGCGCAACGTGTCGAACAACACGAGTTAACACGTTACGAGCTTCTTTTAAAATAATTTACACAATCAATTGATCTTTGACCCTAGCGAGCTAGTCAACGTCTTGTTAGGAAGTGTTCGTAATTTCTTCCCGTATCAAGGTGCACGAGATATCAGGATCCAATTCGTATGTGACAGCGATGATGGATTATTTCTTCTAATCCATTTTTTTTCTGTTACCAGAGGAAATATCTATTGATTCGCCGCCATTCGTTTTCGATGTGTCTTCATGTCTGCCCGGTTGATCAGTTTGACTGCGTCTAAAGCCAACTTGTGGTTTCCAATCGCCAATGTTTTAGGATTCATCATGTTGAATTCACCACCTTTATTAAACAAAACGAGACGATCAATTTTTTCAAATTAATTGATTATTGACGAAATTTGGCGGAAAAAATGGCTTTTGCTGTATGAACGTTTCTCTGAATATTTGGGCCGTCGATCAAATTCGCATACCTTTCGTGTCGATGACCGAACCACCGGCTTCGCGAATTATGAGAACTCCAGCCGCCACGTCCCATGGCTTCAAGTTGTCGGAATGGTAAATTTCCGCAGCTCCCATTGCCACGTAACAGAGGGTCAGGGCAGCAGAACCGAGTGTTCTTATACCGTGAGCTACCGATACGAACGCTTCCAATCTGCCAAGTATCGTGTCTCTGATGTCTTCCATTGTTGCGTACGAGGCCTCGATGCAGATCAATGAATTTCTCAAATCTGTGAGAAAGAACCCAAGACGACAAGTTGAGTTCACTTTCGACTTCAATATTTGGATTTAAATAATACAGAAATGGATAATTTCAGATCCTCTCTGGAGCTTCTTCGCATTTTTTCCTCATGGAATAGATTCCAAGTTACGCTGCATTTGGAATTGCTTGTCGAATAAGGAAAACAAACTCACCGTCAACATCGGAGCTTCTTATGGGTTTACCATTAAGATAAGCCCCGTGTCCTCGTCGCGCGGTGAACATTTGCTCCAACACTGGATTATAAACGATTCCGATCTCAAGCTCTTTCCTCACCACCAGGGCTATCGATATACACGTGTGAGGAAACGAATGAACGAAATTTGTTGTACCATCGATAGGATCGATGATCCACGTCGGTGCATCCGTTAATTCGGGAAGATAGTTCGAGCTCGAGACTGTCTCCTCCCCGATGAATCTTCATGACAAAGAGATCGTTCAGATAAAATCTCATGATCGAGGTTTTTGCTTATAACGGAAAAATAACGTTTCCTACCAATTTTCAATCTACTCACTTGTGATGAGGAAATTCCTTGGTCAATCCGGCTATGAGAACTTCTTCGACTTGTCTGTCGTACTGCGTCACCAAGTCCCAGTCACCAGCTTTAGTCTCGATATTTTTTATTCCTTGGATGGCATCTCGTATAATCTGTGTGAACAGAAAATTCTCAAAATTTTGACACGATAGATATCTACTTTACATAATATAACGAGGTGGTTGAAATAATCGTTCATATAGTGGAATTTTTTGAATTCAAGTTATTTGTTGACAATTTTGTTTAGTTCTCTGCCAAATAGCCATTCGATATATCAGAGTTCCAAAATAGTTGCATTACCTTTCCTGATTTGATGGTAAGATTAATTACAAAGTCGTAGCTGTGGTCGAGTTCTTTGCGATTGGCCATAATGTTTTTCAATAGACGAGGTTAAAACAAAATAATTTAATTTGCGTCAATTCTAACGAAAAATTACGAATGGAAAATGTTGAAACGTAGGACCGGTGTGGATGTAATTGAATCCGTTGCAGTTCGGTGCGTTTCTTCAGTTCGAGTAACCTACGGTTGGACGAAGCGAGCTACTTTTATTTGAACAAATCCACCCGAGACTCGTTGTTTACCCCCTCTGCTCACGTTTAGCGAACGTGCGCGTTCCATGCACGTTATCCCTAGAGACTGATAGGGAATTATGTTTCATCATTTCACCGCGACGCGATACGACGAAAATTTCACGATATATCACGAAAAAAACGTTCATATTTAGCCCGGCAGAACATTGTTCATGAAAAGAATGGACAATGTCGAGTAAAACGTGGAGATGAATTGTCGTTTGTTTTATGTCCTTCATCTTTCTCTCTTAGAAGTCATAAGTTTTTAGGAAAAAGAAATATCTTCAAAAGCAAAACTGTACTTTTACTAATGAATATAATTATTACAATAACACAAATTATCAAGACTTGTTAAAAATAATCTCTTTTAAAATAAGAAATATTTAAAAAGAATCAAAGATATTTCTAAATTTTCGTGGCAAAATTAGGAACAAAGAAAAGGTATAATTATCAAAGTAAAAACGTGTTATCTTTCGCTCTAAGTCATTTTGCCTTGAGCTCACACTCATTTCCGGATTCTTACAATTTTTCATTGTACACTAGCACAATATAAATCAGCCGTTGATCTCGGCGGACAGTTGATGACGGATTAGATGATAGCCAAGTCGATAGAGTAACAATGGTTCTATATCGCGTTGCATTTGTAATTAGAGGCACGTGACCGCGGTGTGTCTGTTCAAGCCGACCGCATGTTTTGTTTCAACCACTGCATCTGGTGTGGCTTCGAACGTTGTTGACACATCTCCTTTCATGGCTTGTGCATGGTCTAAATGAATAGCGGTCACGTTCTTTATGTATGCAAAGCCTCGCCATGGAATTCACTCCATCGCAATTTTCCCGCACCAATCACTAACACGAATACGAACTGCTGAGATATCGATGACCAAAGGAAAAAGGACCGTATTTCATAAAAAGTCGGATATCTCAGCCAAAAATTGGCGTAAAGAGATAGATAAAAAAGCAATTTGAAGCTAAAACAATAGGCTATCTGGTCCATGCATTTGTTTAAGTAACAAAAATTGACCAAGCCCGTGGACCAAACCAAAAAAATAGACAAAATTTGGCAAAGTTTCTTCGCGCTATTTCTTATGATTGCGTAGTAACCGTAGCTCATTACAAATTTTGGCTAGGAGATCTCAAATCTAGAATCTTCGAGCTTCAAAATGCTTTTTTTTTAAATCTTGATACGACAATTTTTCACCGAGATACAGTCTTTCAAACAGCACTAACAAAATTCAAGATTGCGTATAATAATTTGGCCACCCTCTGTACTCTGTATTCTCAATCATAATTTCAACACCTCGAATATTTTTATCCGCATATAGAAACTTTACTATGTCAATATTTGTTGTATTCGCAACTGTCTTGAGTGCCAGCCATAACATTATGACATTGATACATCATCAATCAAAAAGCGATAGTGGATGCGTCTGATACGGGCCAGTGTACGACGTGAGATATTATTATGTCTGCGACGTACGTGTTGTCGTAAATTCCTATTTTTTCAATATTTTTATTACATTTTCAATGTATCACCTTTATTTACAGTACTTCGATCTTATGCTATAACGTCTTTGCGAAGACTCGATATATTCCGCTGGCTTTTACAGTTATCATCGGATATCGAATCTGATAAGAATTCTCAGTTAATACTTTTATTGCTTGTCATTTTTCAGGGTCAGGGAGGTCCGGTGCCCGTGTCGCAGCAAGTACCAGGCAATTCCATGGTAGCTGGTCAGATGGGACCTAATGGACCACCCGGGGGTGGACACATGGGTCCAGGCGGTCCGGTACAAATTGGTCCAGGAGTATCCGGACAAATGGGTCAAGGTGTACCAGGACAGATGGGTGCAGGTGTACCTGGACAAATGGGTCAGGGAGTGCCTGTCCAAATGGGACCTGGTGGACCAGTACAAATGGGTCAAATGGGACAAGGTGTGCCGAGTTCTATAGGACCGGGGGGTCCGAATCAAATGGGCCAGGGAGGTCCGAATCAAATGGGTCTTGGTGGAGGTCCAAATTCGATGAGTCCCAGTGGTTTACCAGGACAAATAGGACCGGGAGGACCGGGTCACATGGTTCTGCCACAAATGGGACAAGGAGGACCCGGTCAAATGGGACAAATGGGAATACCATCCCAAATGGGACCAGGCGGACACATGATACCTGGGCAAGGAGCACCGATTGGCCATATGGGTCAGTCTGGTGGACCGCAAGGACCTCCTCACATGGGTCAGGGCTGTCCAGTTCCGCAAAATCAGCAAATGGGATCGGGCGGTGGTCCAGGACACATAGGCGGGCCTCCGGGCTCGGTACACATAAATACGAGTCAAGCGAGTCATATGGGCCAAGGAGGACCTACCGGCGGACTGATGACACAGAGCATCCCGGGTCATATGGGATCTGGTGGACCACCGGGAGGTCCTATGTCGCAAAGCGCACCGGTACATATGGCACAGGGAGGTCCTCAAGGAAGCGCGATGTCACAAAGCGGTCCGGGTCACATGGGATCTAGCGGGCCATCTCCTATGAGCGCGAGCCAGATGGCATCTGGCTCGCCGAATCAAATGGGTCCCAACGGACCTGGTCAGTTGGGTCTATCGAGTAATTCTGGACAAATGGGTTCGAATGGTCATGGACAAATGGGTCCTAGTGGACCGGGACAAATGGGACCGAATGGTCCAACCATGAGTATAGGAGGACCAGTGAGTCAGATGGGAATGAGCGGACCCGGTGGACAGATGAGTCCTGGAGGTCCTGGAAACCAAATGAGCTCCAGTGGACCGGGCGGACAGATGGGAATTGGAGGACCCATGAGTATGAGTAGTTCTGGTGGCCAAGTTGGTCCTAGCGGACCGGGTAGTCAAATGGGAAGTGCGGTGCCAACGTCTATGGGAGGTGGTAGTGGGCCGGGTGTACAAATTGGACCCGGTGGTAGTCCGGTTAGTCACATGGGACCTGGTACTGTTCCTGGTAGTCAGATGGGTGAAAGTCGCGGTCTGATAGGTTCGAGTGACAGTCGACAGTCCATAGGACCGAGCGACGCGCGTGGACCGATGGGATCGGGCGATGCACGAGGACCTATGGGAGCGGTTGATGTGCGAGGACCCATGGGAGCGGTCGATGTACGAGGACCCATGGGAGCGGTCGATGTACGAGGACCCATGGGAGCGGTCGATGTACGAGGACCCATGGGAGCGGTCGATGTACGAGGACCCATGGGAGCGGTCGATGTACGAGGACCCATGGGTTCGGTCGATGTGCGAGGACCCATGGGATCGGTCGATGTGCGAGGAGGACCCATGGGATCGGGAAGTTCACCGGGACAAATGACACCTGGTGGTGCAAGTGGTCAGAGTAGTTCGGGACCGACTCAAATGGGATTAGGTAGTGGTTCGGGACCGACAGCGGCGAGTGGACCGCCCGGACCAGGTGGAACACCACAGATGGGCGTGGGTGGGCCGGTTAATCAAATGAGTCAAACGGCATTGGGCCAGCTAGGACCGGGTGGTCCAACACCGCCAGGGTCATCCGGACCCGGACAAGAAAATCTCAATGCGCTACAGAAAGCTATCGACTCGATGGAGGAGAAGGGACTTCAGGAGGATCCTCGATATTCACAGCTGCTCGCACTTAGAGCTCGGCAGGGTAACAACATGGGAGAGAAACAACCTTTCAGCTCGCAACAGTTACAACAATTACGGTAGGTTTCGACGTCTCGAACTTGAGCGAATTTTTATCTCTAACATACATATTCTGTTGACTTGTCATAGACAAAGTTTTATTTTCGTGAAAAAAGATATTGAATAATTTTGGAAGTTTTTAATTAAATTGTTCTTTAAAATACATTGCATTCGAGTCTGATGGAAATTTCGTTAAAATCCACAGCGTGCAAATAATGGCGTACAGATTATTGGCGAGAAATCAACCGCTCTCTCAGCATCTGGCATTAGCTGTTCAAGGTAAGTTCTTTTAGTTGCCCAATTCATTCGCTTATCGTTCTGCAAAATGCTTATTCCAGGTGACTACTCTCATTTTTGTTACGTTTCTCGTTTATCTATTCTTTACTTTTTATTATAAAAAAAGATGCGATTTTTCAATTTATTTTCCGCTCTTTTTATGCCGCATGAATGTTCCGTAGTGAAAATTTGCGTATACACGAGCTTATCCTCAGATCTGTCGATGTGCAAAAGTAGAGTAGAATGATCCTGGGTTCATACATAACCGTAAAATGGATTTAAATAGGTGGAGCTCCTCCTCCTCCCCCTCCTCCTCCTCCTTCAGGTATGGGACAACGTCCTGTTGAAGCGCCTCAACCCGCACCGACACCGGTTGGCCCGCAGCTTCCTGGACCAAATCCGATAGGACCTGCCGGTCCACCGAGACCCGGTGCTCAGCCTCCGCAGCAACCTCAGCCGCAACAGCCAGGCGCTAAAACGAATCGTGTTACGAGCATCGCCAAACCAGCAGGACTAGACCCATTGCTAATTCTCCAAGAACGTGAAAACAGGTTAGTCTCGGAATTACGTAAAATAACGCAAAAGCCCACTTTAACACGTGGCGAAAAAATTGATTTACGACTTAATATCGAATATTCAGAGTCGCTGCCCGAATTTCTTCGAGAATGGAACAACTTAGCAATCTCCCGACAAACATGCCTGAAGATCTTCGCGTTCAAGCTCAGATAGAGTTGAGGATGCTTCGAGTATTGAATTTCCAGCGGCAGTTAAGATCCGAGGTACGTGAGGCATATAGTTATAAATTCAAAGTCCTTTCGTTTAGTATTTCTTAATTGGATTAACTTTTGCACAGATAATCGCGTGTACTCGAAAAGATACGACACTGGAGACCGCGGTGAACGTCAAGGCGTACAAGAGAACAAAGCGACAGGGTCTTCGGGAGGCGCGAGCTACGGAAAAGTTGGAGAAGCAGCAGAAACTCGAGGCTGAAAGGAAACGTAGACAGAAGCATCAGGCAAGTTTATTTTAGTAACTTGTTAGATTTTCTTCGACAACCGTACCGAACTAATAACGATTTCCTTTTTCCTTCGTGGTTTTCCAGGAATTCCTAACTTCGGTGCTTCAGCATGGCAAAGATTTCAAAGAATTTCATCGTAACAATGTCGCGAAATTGTCGCGTCTTAACAAAGCCGTGCTTAATTATCACGCGAACGCCGAGAGGGAACAGAAGAAAGAGCAGGAACGCATCGAGAAAGAACGTATGCGTCGTCTCATGGCCGAGGACGAGGAGGGTTACAGAAAGCTCATCGATCAGAAGAAAGACAAGCGTCTCGCATTCCTACTTTCACAAACTGATGAGTACATCAGCAATCTCACGGAAATGGTCAAACAGCATAAGATTGAACAGAAGAGAAAACAGGTTGAGGAACAGAAGCGGAAGAAGGTTTCGGTGAGCTATTTTCTTTTCTATCAACAAACAACATTCGAAGGTAGAAGTTTCGGTAAATTAAGCGGATAACCTGACTTGACGATCGCTGTAGCTTTTCACGTTTTTTCGTAATTTATCCTCTGTACTTGAGATTATGAACATTCTCTTGATAAACAGGGAAAAGAAACTCTAAAGAACTTATATCGATTGTCAAGTTTTCGATACGTTGCGTCAGAGCTGGAACATTGATTGAGTGTACATATAAAAAAATTCTTTTTATTAACAAGTCCGTTTGGCAGAAGAAGAAGAGATTACAGGACGGGGAGAACGGCGAAGAGGGTGCGAATGGCGATGACACGCGTGTCGGTGTTATCGAGATTGCAACCGGTAGAACGTTGACTGGCGATGAAGCTCCGCTCATGAGCCAACTTTCAGCTTTTCTCGAGTCGCATCCAGGCTGGGAACCCATAGATTCGGACAGTGAAGAAGACGAGGAAGACGAAGAAGAAGAAAGCGAGGAGAAGGCAAATGGTAAGTCTTAAATTGTAAACTAAATTAATTAATTTCGCAGCATGCGTATTTCATTTGTATGAAAAAAAAGTCGACGTGCCTGGGAATTTATAAATTTTTGTCGTTTCGTCTAATACAGCCATCAAGGAAAAGCGGGCAGGAGAGATCGAGGAAGAAAAGGCTAAGAAACCTGTTCATAAAGCGAAGGTCGAGGACGACGAGTACAAGACCGAGGAACAGACTTACTACAGTATCGCTCATACTGTTCACGAAAGTGTCACGGAACAGGCCACTATCATGGTCAACGGAAATCTCAAAGAATATCAGATAAAGGTTCGTAATTTCTCGACGATATTATAAACATGAACAAAATACTTTCTGAAATGAAAATTTCATTCTTTGACCATTTTGTTTCGCTCGTCTAATTTCAGGGTCTCGAATGGTTAGTATCGCTATTCAACAACAATCTAAACGGTATTCTTGCCGACGAGATGGGTCTTGGTAAGACCATTCAGACCATCGCTCTCGTCACTTATCTCATGGAACAAAAGAAAGTGAACGGGCCTTTCTTGATCATCGTGCCTCTTTCGTGAGTAAACACTGTATCATAATTTAAAAGTTAGAAATTTTTTGAACGCATTCAGAATATCCGGGAAATTATTATTACAGTAAATATAAACGATGCGTTGAAAAAACGAACGATTCTAACTTCACAATAATCTGCAATTGTAGCAGTAATAAAATTCGTCTATTATTTCACAGAACTCTGTCCAATTGGGTCCTCGAGTTTGAGAAATGGGCGCCAAGTGTCGTGGTGGTTTCGTACAAAGGTTCACCCGCTGGTAGACGAGCTATTCAGTCGCAAATGCGAGCCACCAAGTTTAACGTTCTGCTGACGACTTATGAATATGTCATAAAGGATAAGGGAGTATTGGCGAAACTACAATGGAAATACATGATAATAGACGAGGGTCACAGAATGAAGAATCATCATTGCAAGCTTACGCAAGTACTGAACACGCACTATCTCGCGCCTCATCGTCTTCTCCTCACCGGTACACCGTTGCAAAATAAATTGCCCGAGCTATGGGCTCTTTTGAATTTCTTACTGCCCTCGATATTCAAGTCGTGCAGTACATTCGAGCAGTGGTTCAACGCACCTTTCGCCACGACGGGTGAGAAGGTCGAGCTTAATGAGGAAGAGACGATTCTCATTATTCGTCGTTTGCACAAAGTACTACGACCGTTCTTGTTGCGTCGTTTGAAGAAGGAGGTCGAGTCGCAGTTGCCGGACAAAGTCGAGTACATCATCAAGTGTGATATGTCGGGATTACAAAAAGTTCTGTACAAACACATGCAGAGCAAGGGTGTCTTGCTAACAGACGGTTCGGAGAAGGGAAAACAGGGTAAAGGAGGTGCTAAGGCGCTGATGAACACGATAGTACAATTGCGAAAGCTGTGCAATCATCCGTTCATGTTTCAAGTTATCGAGGAAAAGTATTGCGAGCACATTGGTAATCCGGGCACGGGTGTCGTCTCGGGTCCGGATCTTTACCGAGCATCTGGTAAATTTGAGCTTCTCGATCGTATATTACCAAAGCTAAAGGCGACGAATCATCGTGTATTGCTTTTCTGTCAAATGACGCAATTGATGACTATAATGGAAGATTATCTCGGCTGGCGTGGTTTCATGTATTTACGTCTTGATGGTACGACGAAAGCGGAGGATCGAGGTGAACTCTTGAAAAAATTCAACGATCCTGGCTCTGAATATTTCCTCTTCCTTCTGTCGACGAGAGCCGGTGGCCTTGGTCTCAATCTCCAAGCTGCCGATACCGTAATTATATTCGATTCTGACTGGAATCCTCATCAGGACTTGCAAGCGCAGGACAGAGCTCACAGAATTGGGCAGAAGAACGAGGTTCGCGTATTGCGCCTTATGACGGTTAATTCCGTGGAGGAGAGAATATTGGCAGCGGCGAGATACAAACTTAACATGGACGAGAAAGTCATACAGGCGGGTATGTTCGATCAGAAGTCAACGGGATCGGAGAGACAGCAATTTTTGCAGAGTATATTGCATCAGGACGATGCCGATGACGAAGAAGAGAACGAAGTTCCTGACGACGAGACGGTGAACCAGATGATCGCGAGAACGGAGGGTGAGTTCGAAAATTTCCAAAAAATGGATCTCGAGAGACGACGAGAAGAGGCTAAGCCCGGACCAAACAGAAAATCGAGACTGCTCGAAGAAGCTGAGTTGCCCGATTGGCTCGTCAAGGACGATGACGAGGTTGAGCGTTGGACTTACGAGGAGGACGAAGATAGATTTCTTGGCAGAGGGTCGAGACAAAGGAAGGAGGTCGATTATACGGACAGTCTCATGGAGAAAGAATGGCTCAAGGCGATCGACGATGATGGTGTAGAGTACGAGGAGGAGGAGGACGATGACAGGAAGAAGAAAAAGACGCGAAAGAGGCGAAAGAAGGGCGAGGAGGATGACGAGCCGACGCCGAAGAAAAGACGAGGCACGGGTTCTTCCGTTGATCCTAAAATGAAGAGAGCAATGAAAAAACTCATTATGGTAGTAGTTAATTACACTGACAGTACGGACGGTCGATTGCTCAGCGAGCCATTCATGAAATTACCCTCGAGACGCGAACTACCCGACTATTACGAGATAATCAAGAAACCATTGACGATCAACAAACTGTTGCAGAAAATAGACGAAGGAAAGGTAAGAGATCTTCTTTCTATTTTCTAATATTGATTTATGTAGAGTAAAGGAATTCTACAAATTGAGAATTTGCACCACATGCCTTCTTTAGGAGAATAATTGGCCAAATTTCCAATCGAGGGTGGTCTTTCTATTTCCCGATTCATGACACATTAATAATACTGTGCCTATCGTGTTTGTTCCCAGTACATCGATTTCGACGAGCTTGAAAAGGACTTCATGCAGTTGTGCAAGAATGCGCAAATCTACAACGAGGAAGCGTCGCTAATACACGAGGATTCGATAGTTCTCCAGTCAGTATTCACGAACGCGCGAGAACGTCTCGAGGCGGAAGGAACTAATTCGGACGGTGACGACAGAGGAGGTATTCTATGATTATTTCGATCGAAATCTATTGAAATTTTTTCTCACCATGCTCAGAGTCGTTGACTTTCTAATAATTAACTAGAATTTCCGGGTTCTGCAGGTGACGGTGAGGACGGCTCGGATGCCGACTCGACCATAAGAATGAAGTTAAAAATGAAAGGACGGAAGGGCGAGGGTCGAGGAGGACGAAAGAAGAGAGTCACGAAGAAATATATATCGGATGACGACGACGATCCTGACGATAATTGAAAAATCGACATCGACGAGTGATTATGTTGTAATATGATTTTCCTCGGGCGGCACTATAGTGAGTGGTTGCGATAACGGGTTGCACGGACGATCCGGTGAACCTTGTACAGGCTCGCTAGCCGTGGACAAAGTTGTTTCCGAGAATAATGCAGTGGCCGTTAGATCCTCGATTTGCGTA
Source organism: Netelia virgata (assembly GCA_951802705.1). NCBI lineage: Eukaryota > Metazoa > Arthropoda > Insecta > Hymenoptera > Ichneumonidae > Netelia > Netelia virgata. The sequence continues at coordinate 8,202,374 of OX637864.1, read as the reverse complement.
TGTTCTTTTTCTTTTTTTTCTTTTTTTTTTGTATATCGTGCCAATCGCACGGGTGGCGATCGGAAATCGTGTGTACAGTATAGATACCTAATTTTGAGTGCGCTGACACGCCACTGCCGGAATTATGATTTGACGTCTCCGATCTCCACCGTTATAATATTCTCTCCTTTTCATTTCTGTTTCCATCAATATTTTCCTCCGCGCTTAAATTTTAGAATGGTTAAGATTAATAATTTGAATATATCAATGGTGTTTCAAGTATATTTGATAAATGAGAATCAACGACGAGATTATGTACGTGCGTTTGTTTTTTTTTTAAACGGAGACGAAAAGATTTTGGATGTTAGCGTCGTACGAATCGAGCCCAGAAGCTCGTTGAATTAAATCAGATGCTGAGAACTCGAGTCCCTCGTTTCACAATGAACAACTGTGAATATGTTGTGGCTGATGTAACTTTAATTCATCAATTTTATTTCTTTCGTGTCGCTAAACGTTTCATCTAATGTTGCGTATCGTTTTCCACTAATGGAACAACGAGAGTCTGTCGTTCGCTCACAATTAGCACGACAAATTTTACGCTATTGGGAACGTCGCGATCTACGTATATATATTATATATATATATATATACTCGTTTCACAACTCGCGTTTATATATTGCCTACGAAAAAGACAATGGTGAATATTAAGGATTATATCATGACTCATTGCAGCTTACACGTATACACAATGAATAATTGAATAAATGCCAATGAATGGTTTAAAGAGTAAGAATTCCGGAGTATTCTTCGCCAAATCTACCGTATTATTATTTTTTACCTGTATTTTACGTCTTGGAATTGTATCATCTTATTTATGATTTTTATCTATTGTTAGAGGTCAATTTTCAACGTTGGGACGATTGATATCGTTCAATTTTGCACGTCTCATTTTTCCACCTAATCTTCGTCCTATACAAACGTTAAGTTGTCTTCGACTTCGACGCTCGTGAAATTTTTGTCGACGCCAGAAAAAAGTATTCGGAGAAAAAGGCAAGAAAGTTTTCTGAAACATTTTCACCGACAGGCAAATCCATGCTTTATCGGATTATTTTTTTCTCTTGCGTCATGATTTTTCTGGCCGAAGAAGGATGATCTTCAGCCAGAGAAATTGGGGTGATTTTTTTCTCGCTACTCTACTAATGTGATCTCCAACACCGGCTTACGTAGTCTCGTCGTGGAGATTCGTCTTAACGAGCAGTCTCATCGATCACACATTTTTCAAACGGAACTTCGATCAGTTCTGTAGCGCGTTGCTAGAACAACCTTTCATCTTTCAAGCAGCAATTTGCTGGGATCCAGTAACGTGAATAAAATGAAATTTTTTATAAACGATTTATGACTTACAAGGGTACTTCTCGAGTAATTTTGAAACAAAGGAATTTTCCTCCCTCCGAGGTGTAAAATTAACAATAAAATGAAAATCGACTTCACCAGGAAACTAACAATACCATTATAATAAACGAACGAGAGTAATACATAATATGTTCAATAATAATACATAGAATAGAAATTTCGTATTTATAAAAATTTCAATCGAAGGTCTTGATTTAATTCGACGAAAAAAAGTCCTCGTTACAATGATTAATTGAACAATCATGTTTTATATATCGACGGTGGTTATTGCTTCAGCACTTTTTTAACGTTCTCTCGGTAGTTTCCTTCGAGTGTTACCGATCCTCGACTGACTAGATGTTTCTCTCAGGAGAATGTCTCGTCTCTCTGACAATGAGTTATACGTCCTCTCGTACGGGTACTTGGATTCGCTCGATGGCGCAATTATTTACAGGTGAAACGAGGAGATTTCGTTGGAGCGTAATATGTATTCGAGTCGGAGATCGAGTCTCGCAAAATAGCTCTCGTTTCCGTTGCCACAGGGTCTAACTCGTCACTGTCGATTTTAACGTACGGTACAAATTCCCTTAACTCAACATTCGACCCAACGTCTTTCCCCTAATTCAACAAAATCTCGTCTTTTAAATATTTTTAACAGGATTATTTGCGTTAATACATTACCAACGTGTCATCAAGCCGGAAAACAAATAATTTGTCCGACATTAACGTTAATTAGCGACTAAACAAAATTTAATTAATTTCAATTCTTTAAATAAAAATAATTTTATTATTCCAGTCTCACAACTTCGCATCGATCGATATTTATATTGACCACGTCGTTCGATTTTAACCCACGGCAAACAGTAAACGAACAAAAAAAGACAAAAAAAATCCTTCGCGCTCGAATTATTCGAAATTATTCGTCGACGATACATTCGAATCGCTTGTGCGAGTTGACTTTGCGTTCGCGAGACTGATATTGACGTTTCGTGAAAAGCCTTTTGTCCGTTAAAATCCAGCTATTAGTCGAACTCTGTCCCGATCCATTTTCTCATTAGTCGTTGAAACGTAAACGCGAACGATAGTACAAAATGGAAAATACAAATAAAAATAAAAATACAAATAAAAATAAAAAAGCTAAACAAAAAACATAATAAAAAAGAGAAAAAAAGAAACGAACAAAAAAACAATACATCCCGTTCGCCGTTAGTCTGCCCGCGGCATGTCCACACGCGGATGGCTCGTCGCCGGCGCGCTGGCCCGTGCCTGCTGATGGCAATTTCAGTCCTGTTTTGAATTTAGATGGAATTTAGGCAAGCTGTTACGAGCTTCGTACCATCCGCGCGCGCGTTTTCATCCCCCCCGCCAACCCTCCAACACCCCTTGTTCCTTTCACTCACGCAGCACGTATATATACCGATCATACGTACATACGGTTCTATACGTGCTTGCAATATGTATATGTAATGGCGGATCTATTTTAACGCGTCATACATAGGCGATATATATATATATATATATATATATGTAAAATAGATATATATGGGGAGGGGGAGTAGATATTTATACGAGGGCGTTGGTACTGCAGCCATCAGCAGCAGTAACAGCACCCAGTCCCCATTTGCTAGCACGTCGTGCCGTTATCGTAACGAGGGAACGTGTGGGTGCGTCCCTCTCTTGACCCCCGACCCCCTCTCCCTTCTCTCACTCTATCTCTTTCTCTCTCTCCCTCTCTCTCTCTATCTCTGTCTCTCGCTCTTTCTCTTTATCTCCTTTCATCCCCAGCATCCGCGTGGGGTTACCGCAAAATTTCACCCCGTCACTCTCCGGCCGAAATGTCCAAAATCTCGATGGGGGAAAATTCGCGGAACGCGTCGGTGTACTCTGACAGAAAAAAAATATGTTTAAAGATTTTTTTTTAATTTCGTTTTTTTTTTTTTTGTTCACGTATAAATTCTTTAGTTGCGGGAGAAACGATCGGCTTGCGATCGTGCGATTGAAAAATAATACGTCGATGGGGAATTCTGGAAAAAAGAATGTGAATTTTTTCCTCGTGTCAAGCCACGCGTTTGGTTTCATAAAATGATTGGAATTTTACTGTCGGATAGAAATTTTATCGTTTATTTTCAAATTCGTTAATTGAGACATTTTTGTATTCCATCACGATTCATGCTCGAGAGCGGTGAAATACAAATTTACGCGTATTTTTGTTTTATTTCCGGTGATAACTGGCCAGTTTTTCGTTTGCCTTCGAAACGATCGGTAATTTATATATATAAAAAAAAGGTTTTCATACGATAGAAGAAAATCAAGTAATAGTGAGAAAAAAAGTATATGATAATAACGCGTAATGCCAGGTGGCGAGGTAATTGACAGAGGTACAAATGTCTTTGGTGGGTGCAAAAGTCATAGTGTTGGGCAATACTCGTTTTACGTCCACGATCTAACATAAACGAGCTCGTTGCTCGACAACGTCGAGACGGGGTCGACGACGATGTCGAGGACGATGTAGCATTGGTAGTGTACAACCCACTCGAGCTGCAGCACCACATCGCTCTACATGGCAATTGAAATCATGAGAGATCTGGAAAGTGCACGTCGTGTATTATTATATAGATAGCATAGATTATTATACATTATGACTGTACGAGCGATACTATTATGGCTTTTCTATGGGGTGCTTTGGGAGCAGCTGCCGTATCGAGCATAGTTACGTTGCTGCTTCAGCTGCTTTCTCGGTCTACTCACCCTACCTACACGCATATATATATATATACAGGGTGTTCCAAAAGTTCAGGATCACCGAGTACCTACGGCTAGTTGAGGGTGCTATGAATTCACGTGCGAAATTTCGACGCTTAATTCGCGATAGTTTTCGAATGAGAGACGATCTAAGTTGTCCAGTGGACAGCTGGAAGTGGCTGCGTTCGAACGCGATCGAGAGGATAGCAACGCATGTCTGAAGTTTAAAGGGACATCGATCGGTGCTGGCGCGGGGTAAGAGTGGAGACTATAGCTATTGGACACGAGCTATATCGTGTCGATGGTATAATTCGTTCGGACTTTGCTCACGCACTACCGTAGCACGAAAAACGCGACGAGCGATGTCCCTTCGAACTTCGGACACGCGTTGCTATCCTCTTGGTCGCGTTCGAACGCGGTCGATTCCAGCTCTTCGGTGGGACAACTTAGATCGTCTCTCGTTTAAAAACTATCGCGAATTAAGCGTGCAGACTTCGTACGCGTATTCATGGTACTGTCAAGTAGCCGCAGGTATCATGCGCTCCGGGACTTTTGAGACACCCTGTATATACACATGTGCACGCAGATAGAGAGAAAGAGACGATACCTGCGGCGTGTGGCACCAAATGAATCGCTCCTCGTTCGCTCGTATATAAGGCTTAGAGCCTCGAATGGTTATTACTCGTGATTTAGTTCTAGGCTCGAGAAAAGCCTCTTCTTCCTCTCCTGTCTCGTTCAACGTCTTTTGAGCTCCCTTCGAAGAGGGCCAAGCCGATCGTGCCCCTTTCCTTTCAAATATATCATCCGCACCGGGGACATGCGAGACAAAAATTGTTCATTCAAAAATAAATGTACGAAGGGGGAGAAAAAGTAGTCGTTAAATCGATGTTCCTCATTTCCAACCCTCTTGAGCACAGGTGGATCGCGAGAACTTCTCTATCTCGTATTTTTTACTCACATCACTGTTACTATTATTATTTTTTGCATCGTTCGAGAACGTTTCGATCGAAACGAGACATTTATCGTCAATCGTCGTTGCTTTCGTAAGTCTGAATATGAAAAGTGTCCCAGAATATCGATAATTGCCAGTTCGTGGAGTAACATTTATTTTCCAACGGACTCTGAAATCGAGTTAAGAGGTTAGTCACTCAGCATTTTCAAAAAATATATTGTTTTTTGGATTTTCTAAAAGTACAACATTTCAAAAGTATTGCCTGAAAATTTTCGACAAATCGAGGCATTATTTGTGAAGACATGGAACTTTGAGCGCAGCCCCGTCGAGTGGGTGTAAGTAAGGTAGGTAACTGCACGCTCGACGCAAACTTTAAACGCGTTTTTCTCGAAAGCACGTTTTCAAAGTCGGTGATCACTGTAACTCTTGAACGGCACGACGGATCGCGTTGAAATTTTTACCACTTATTCTAAACATAATTTTGCTGTGCTTGAACAAAGGATTTTTATTTGCGGTAAATAGTTTTTTTTTTATAGTCGAATATATGGGTGAAATTGTGGTCGAAAAAGAAGTGCCTTTGAACATCCGCCATTTTGTCAAAAAACAAAATTTTTATTAATCCTTCGTTCAAAGATCGCATAGTAGGATTTACTAATGATCCCCGCTAAATTTTTTGATTTCGGACGATCCAGTGACGAGGGGCAGTGATCACCGCAAACCCCCTTTTTGATTTCAACCCCTCGCAGACTGGCTTATATCTTGGCCATTTATTATTATTTCGTCATCAAAATATTATTCCATGTTCTTTATAATATATGTAGTAGTTAATGGTAAACAATTTATCAAAAAATAATAAAACCAATATTCAAAACAAAATCTAAAAAATAGCGGTTTTTCAGGCATTGCAAGTGACTCTAACTCCTCAATTAAGTCATTTAAGTCAGTTTGAAAATCCGAGGCCTCGTGCTCGGATTTTCAGAGTCTCCAGAGTTTATGCAAGGATAATAATAATTTGCAATGCACAGTCAATGTTTTTCCATCGGTCGTCGTTACATTTGCATAAAGCAAAGAGGCTTTTTTTCTATGCGAAGTAGACGCGCATCGAAAAAAATTGTTTTTCCTGCTCAAGAATTTACATGAATAAATTGAAAATATCTCGGGGTGGTCGACGTAGACGCAACTGATTATCGTTGGTATTTTTCGGTTTAAGAGGCGTAAAAAAAAGAAACGTCGAGGGGTTTGGTAACGATGCTCTTATTTACGACGAGCGTTTACTTTATTCTCACGGATTTACCGATTTATGGGGTAACCGGTACGGTGTCAGGTAGTCGATAGTCCCGGGTTGTACTTTACTTTGCGTGATAAACTTTAGGATAGAGGCGGTTGGTTAGGGCGTTTAGAAAGTCAGGTACGATACGCGAAGGGCGAGAGAGAAAAGGCCACTAAACGACCACGACGTCGTAAAACGAACGGTCACGAAATCGATCGGGTTTCGTACACGGGACCAAAAACGGCCAGTCGCCGAATAAAAATAGAAACAAACATATAAAAAGATAGACGAAGAACGACAATAAGCAGTATTTTACGGGTGTCCAGGTATCGGTTTCGTGTTGCATCGAAAAATACGTTGCGGTCTTGCCGAAAGAGACCGGAATAATCGATGAGAGGAATTTCATTGACCGATCGTTCAATCCATTCGCTGGCTATATCCCATTTTATAAATAAGTCTAAACTTTTCAACAATTATTTATATTTTTGGACAGCTATTTTTTATTTCGCACTTATAAGAAATTTTCTATTTTGATTATTATTAACGAAAAAAACAACAAGAAAATCAATCTTTTTTTTCAATGACTCTTTTACTCATAATTTCGATCGCAAATCATTTTTTTTGTAACTCCTTATCGCTCGAAACGCGCCGATTCGTCGACTAATTGACAATTTTCGAAACGATTGGATTAAAGAATCTAAAATAATTCGCGCGAAGCCTTTTCGATCGGTATATCGTAACCTGGCGAAATTGAACAAATTTCTGAGGGGATTGGATAAAGATAGAAGAAAAAAATTGCGGTCGAACCGGTACAGACTAGTCCGTATATAGACAATACGGGAGGGAATATATCGAGCAAAGCCGCAGAGCTATATGACGATGTAGAAACAATCGTAACATCTATAAATCCATCATCACGTAACGAAATCCGGATCACGAGTGACCACCGAAGGGTTCGGCACTAGGAGAGGTGCGAGGGGTCAGAGGAGGGGTTGTAACAGTTCGGGTTTGCATTGAGAATCGGCCTCGGGGAGAGGCTATCGGCGGTTCGTTCGTGAAAATCGGCAAACCGCAAAAACGATCAAGAGCGGTAGATTAAAATCCCGAAACACGTCGATATCGAGAGGGTGAGTGAGAGAGAGAGAGAGAGAGAGAGGGAGGGAGAGAGAGAAAGAGAGCGACGCTCTCACTGGGCAGGGCGGATTTTGCGGGATTTGGTACGAGTGCCTGCGCCGCCGTTACTTCCACGGCAATATCGCATTATTATCGCACTCACCGAATTCGAAATGGAAAATACGTTACGTATACGGGCGCTAGTGAAAACCAGGGTGAATATTTTTTGTCATGCTATATAGAGAGAAATATCGAGAGAGAGAGAGAGAGAGAGAGAGAGAGAGATGCGAAACGAGAGAATCAAGAGTTCGATATGCGAGCTGTGTTGAGATCCCCGTATCATCGAAGCCCATTTTGTGGGTGAAATTTTTGCGGGCTCCGTTACAGGGAGAGAAATAGAGACGATGTCATAGCGAACGAACGGAGCGAGTGAGATAGAGAAAACGACGATTTATTGCGGTCGAAGCCAAAGCTCGCGCGCTCTCTCTCTCTCTCTCTCTCTCTCTCTCTCTCTCTCTCTCTCTCTCGCTCTCGTTAAGTGCACAGTGAAAAAAATTAAATCAACACGCGACACGACTCGCGCCTGTATCTACTTGTTTTTTCTTTTAATATTTTACGTATGATCGATGATATTGCAACGGGAGGGGAAGAAAAATTGATCGATCGCCAACGCGGATTAAAATGAAATATAATAAATATGGAATGTATCGAATTCTGTACACGCAAATCAAATAATGGAAACAAAAATCTGGACTGGCCTCGAATCGGCTTGCTTGGTTTTTATCGAGAGCTATGGACCGATGACAATGTCGGCTCGTAGCTCGAACTTTCATACTTTGCGAATTAACGTCTCGGATAATTGTCATTTTTCGCAAAATACTTGTTTAAAAATGTGGTCTTTATTTTAAACACGACATACAATTTTTGTCTCCAAATTGATAGAAGAAACTAATCTCCGTCCGATTGCTTTTTTATTTTTCGAAATGACCGCTTTTTTAATATTGATTTTTTAGTACAAAGTCGTTGGTTCGCCGTTTATAAAAAAAAAACAATGAGCTGTACAAGAAATGCTATGACACGGACTAACAAATTCTATGAAGAATATCCGTGCAAAAATTGAAACTAAATTACTCACCGACGAACATATATTGAGCACTAATTTAAAAAACATCCTGATAAAAAAACTTCCGAAATTTAGTAACCTCGTTAATTTTGAAAATATTTCAACCCAATTTTTATACGACACGATTCGATTATAATACCATTGAAAAATGATATTTTTCAAAGATCGAATGTTTTTCGACCTGTCCACATGTACGGTCATCCCTTAATGAACTCACCTCGGCACAGATGCGCGACGGGATCGTTCGTACAAGGCAGAGATAACAGGGTCGTAACGTGATAAGGGTGAAACGAGCGAAAGGGCAAAAAAGTACGATACGAAACATTGTAACGGGTCTTTACGTATAGTACGGAACGGTATAGAGAGCGCACAGTGCGAGAGAGATCCGCTTCGTCGAGTTTCACCGAAATCCGGCAGTTCGCGATGTGGATACAGGGAGTCCCAGGCCGGAAAGGACGAACGCGCGACGTGGTCCAGGAGGAGGAGGAGGACGAGCGCTCGGCGTGGTCCAGGAGGAGGAGGAGGAGGAGGAGGAGGAGGAGGAGGAGCAGGAGGAGGAAGAGAAGGAGAAGGAGGAGGAGGAGGATGAGGAGGAGGAGGAGGATGAGGAGGAGGAGGAGGAGAAGGAGGAGAAGGAGGAGGAGGAGGAGGAGTAGAAGGAGGAGAAGGAGGAGGAGGAGGAGGATGGGTGGTTATAGGTCGAAGGGTGGACGGAGAGAGAAAGGGACAGATAGAGAGGGAGAGAGAGAGAGCGAGGATTACAACGGGTACGAAGTAACGGGTCGGGGTTGGTGCACATGCGTACAGCGAGCCGACACTTTATCCATTAATGAAGTACCTCCATCAATCAGCCCTATCTGCGCCGGACCTCGCGGTTCGCGCGTTTTCCGGAAGGTCCAAAAGCTGTACGAGCCCCGCTTGATTTCCCGTCCGCGCGTTATACACATAATACACGACGCCCGACAGAAAACAACAGTCGCGACACACTCGCCGGGAAACGACTGGGCGACTTCCCGCTAACGTCATTGCCGAGATTGTATTTTTTTCTTTTTTTTTTTTTTTTGGGAGCAGAATTTCATCTCGACGACCATCTGGATTTACTTCGTTTATCCCAATTACCGATGTCTCTTCGTCGTGCTCGAGGAGTTGCGAATTCGTGGACGAGCGAAAGGATACGAGTAATATCTTGAAGCTGAAAATGTAAACTTCACGGGGTATTCGTAGTTTTCGATGGAAACGAGATATTTTAGAATCGAAGAGGATGGATGAAATATTACTTCGGGATATTCGAATGTAAGCTTTATTTATTTATTTGTGTCGTCGTTTATGTTTCTGTATCGTTACATATTTTAGTGTGATACGTTTGATTTTTTCTTATCGTTTATCGTTACGAATGAGGGTGCGATAGGGAGGTTGGTCGATCGGCCTAGTTCACGTTCCATTCGAGCGAATCTGTGAAATGAAAATAAAAAATTAATAGCATTATCATGATTATAATGCCTTTGTATTTGTTGGTGAAAAGGTCGAAAAACAGAAATTTCGGTAATATATATGTAGGTACAGAGATTATAATGGTGATATTCGTATTGCGAGAGAAATTTCCGATTCCGTGAACTCTATTTGAAGCCTTTTTGGAGGAAAACAAATTTTGACCCCCGATGAGTGCCGATGGTGGACATTCGTAATTTATTTTCTACACTTTGGGGGGTCGGAGGGGGCCAACATTTTTTTCCGTCCAAAAATACTTTGTAGGGTCATTTCGAAATCGGAAATTTCCCACATTACCCGAATATGCTGCAATAAAGGGGTTTTGGAGGAAAAAATTGTTTACTCCCGGCAAATGCCAATGGTCGATTTTCGTAATTTATTTTCTACACTTTGGGGGTTCGAAGGTGGTCAAATTTATTTTCCTCCAAAAAGACTGTGTAGGATCATTTCGAAATCGGAAATTCCTCGCGTAACACGAACATGCTAAAATAAAGAGGTTTTAGAGGAAAACAAATTTAGCCCCATCCCCTATTTTTTTTGCAAGTCCCTCTCTCACGGCTCTGAAAATCGCGATTTTCCAAGTCTCGTCACGGCCACAAAAATTGATCTACCCGGATGGTCCTCGGCTCGTTCTCGAGACCTTGGCAAGCTCTTCAAAAATATACTCGCGCAATTTTCTGTGCGACTAAACTTGAAAATATTCAGACCTAATATCGCTCAAATTTTCCCGTCTAAACTAAAACTATTTAAACATTGAAAAAAGAGAAAACGTGCACTTCTTTTTCATCAAATTTTTCACAACTTTTTTGCCGTACTACTGTCACTCTCCGTTTACTAAATATGTACGGTAGCGAATAAGAGATAGATGAGTAGGGGGAAGCTCAGCTTTGCCAATGTTTTCGGGATTTCCCGTCGCGACACGCTTATATATAATATAAATATATCGAAGCCTTTAAAGGACAGCTTCGGGGAATCTTTGACGCGTGGTACTGACACGTAATTTCCTCGTCCGTGGCTAGACGCTAGTCCTGGATGGGGAGGGGGGGGGGTGGCTTGTTCTCGGTTGGCACGAGTTACTCCGAGAACGAGTTCTCTCGGCTAAGCCGCTCGCGAAGGATTCTCTCTTGAATCATCCGCGACCCTCTTCATCCCTCTCACGAGACTTTCGGGGGATGTCGAAAGATGTGTATATATCTATGTCTATTTCTGTATGTATGTGTGTGTGTCTGTGTGGCAAAAAGAGATAGTCTACCTGCGATTTCTCACAGTCACCACCCTTTACATTTTCGTATGATCGACGTTGCGAGAGATGCAGCTGAACGCCACCCCTCTTTTATCGTCCACTACTGTGACATTTATATATATATATATGAATGTCACAGTATATATATAAATGCGAAGCTTTGTTATAGACGAGCGAACGAAGGTGCGATATTCTCACGATTCTCTCTATTTTCGCTATTCAAGCCATCGGGATTGATCGCGTACTTGTCCAAATTTTCGTATACGTAACGTATTGACTAACGGTGATCGAGGAAAAGCTCGGCTTAATCGAATAACGGATATAACTCGTGGTTACATTTACGTCGGATCGAATCTCTTTCCGTCGAACGTAACGTTCGAGAGAACTTTGAGTTTAACGAAAATATTATATTTCATCGTTGGAACGATTGGATAACGAGTTTTTTTGTTTCTGTTTTTTTTCGTAATATTTGATCTTTCGTAAGAATTTCGAGAGGGAAAATTGAAAGATTTTAGCGCGTGGGCAATTTCGAGATTTAACGAGTACGGGTCGTTACCGATGGAAGCGTTACCTGTCTTATAAGCCAAGTTTTCATTATTCGCGGCTTTCTGAGAAAATATACCGAATTCAGGTGAAAATGGTGTTGCGGAGTTCCGGGTATAAAGCGTTAAGCGAAAGCTCCATCAAGCTTCTCAACCACGGTCTCATTAACGACTGGATCAATTAATCTTCCGCCGTTTTCTCCCTCTCTCCGTTACTTCCTCCATCCTACCATCCTTTTTCTCTTTCTCTCGTTCGCGGCTTCGCCCCTTTTCTCTTCTCTCTCTCTCTCTCTTTCTCTTTCTCTTTCTCTCTCTCTCTCCATTCCTTCTTTCCGGAAGAATTTCTCACTAATTATGCAAAAAAATTCTGCCCCGTTATATACGCCCTTACCAACGCTCGTTTTTATTAATCACACTGTGGGCAATTTATTAATTCGAACCCTTCGTGTACGAGAGGCATTGCGAGCGTTACGCGAAGTCTTTTTTTTTTTTCGTTTTTTTCTTCTTTCTCGTGCGCTAAGCAGCTTGAGAATAAGTGCGAGGGCGTTCGTGGACGATTTTTTCGTTATATCTCTCCTGGGGAGTGCCAGGAAAAGGATGAGGGTGGGGGATGAGACGCGAGGACAAAATGCTAGGATCGACATCGTAGTCGGTAGGAAGGAACGCGACGTCGAGAATTTTTCTGGCAGCTTAATTACCGGTTCCTGCGCAGTCGAGTGTGAAATTGTCAATCGGCGCGCGAGAGCACTACGACAAGAGAGAAAAAAGAAGAAGCGAGTGAGAGAGAGAACGAGATTGACGAGGGTAGTAATGAGAAAAAGCAAAAAAGAAAAAATCGTTCTTCCCGTACGAGCTTGAATTAACGTTGGAAAATTGGTAGATTCACCATGTAAAACACGATTCTCCTTTCATAATTACGCAACGACGTCGAACGCATCGATAATTACATATTAATTTTCAATTATCGTAGAAATAAATATTATCAACGGCGAACCTGCGTCAAGAGTAACGGTTGACAGGGAAACAAAATTAAACAAACCAATTCCCATCCATAATACAAAAAGTCGAAGTATATTTTTTAGCGAACTGGCAGGAGGACAGAGAGGGGTAAAGTCGGGAAAAAAATGATCGGTACGAAGGTGGCGAGAGGTTGGGATACGCGATGATCGACCCGGAACGAAATGTCTCGTATATAACGACAATGTGGTCCGAGGGTGAGTTATGTACAATTCGATACACAACAACGAGCTACGATGGTCCGAGCGATACGTATGTAAAAATATATACGACTGTACATAATACGTCCGACTTTATACGACGTTGCATTCTCATAAGGAAATAGCCGGCGCGCGAACGTTCCGTATCGATGGGCCAGAGAGCGTTAGAAATGAGAAGAGAGACCCAGGCCCAGGATTTCGTCCGTACGGTTTATTCGTGCGAACTCGAGTCTGCGAGAGAAGAGTTTTGTGTCGTGGAATATTGCTCTTCGTGCCGCCCTTACAAATGTCCTTGCGTTTTCTATTTATTTATATGTATATATATATGTATATATATGTGTGAATGCAAATATATATATATATGTGTGTGTGTAGAGGAAAGTATTCTACGGTAGAGAAACCTTCGCGCCGACAGGCAGGATAATGGTTCTCTACGTTCGCGAAAAACACCCTTGGTAAGCTTCCGGTCACGAAACTCTCTCTCTCTCTCTCTCTCTTCTCGCGCGATTCGTACATTTCGCGAATACCGTCGATCGATTATCGCCACTCATGGTTATACCGTGCACTTTTATATTTTCATTTTCATTTTTATTTTACTATCGTTTAATCGATCGAAAAGTATTCTCTTTGTTACAGGAGAAAAGTCGAGGAAGCGCGAGGATACGTATGGACGAGCATGGATACGAACGATTTTCGCGAAAGTTGAAAATTTTCAGCATCGAGAGATATATATTTCGTGTTTTTTTTTGTTTTCTTTTTTTATTATGTCGTTCAAGACTTTTGGAACGATATTTCGCGTATGAAATGTAGAAATATCGCTGGAAGTCGAGATGGTTCGAATACGGGGAAATTTGATGGGACTCGGGGTGAATTGGAGAGTCGAGAATTTGCAAACCGTAGTTTCTTACGTGCCTTGCAATTATCGGGAGGAAACTGATATGCTCTCACTCTATCTTTCTCTCTCTCTCTCTCTCTCTCTCTCTTCTTACGAGACTTTACGGGAGAGCGTGAATGACGAGCATCGACGCTGAAGAATCTTCTTCCTCGAAGGATTAATATATGTCTATGTAATATACATATATATGTAATATCGCGAGGGGGTGGCAGTTAGCACCCCGCTTATGACATTCTTGAACGATTGCCGAGCGCACGAAGAATTTCTGATGTAGAGGACCTCCTCTCTCTCTCTCTCTCTCTCTCTCTGCTCTCTCTCTCCCTATTACCCTTACTATTCTATACTTGGCCTCCTTTATACACCCTTCCACATGCTATTCGCGAGAATTCACGCCCGGGTTTCTCGCGCCCTCGGGCTAACCAGTCGAGGCCTTGTACACTCACTTATATCTCCCCTCCTCGTTCCTTTATTCCATCGCCGAATCTCCAAGTATTCCCCCCCCTCCCACTACTTTACCCACCGAACGCTTAAGAACAATTCCCCCTCAGACCGAATTCTGGTACCTTTCCTTCATCCCTTCGTGAGAGCTTGTACCACCGTCCCCTATTCTCCACTTTCTCATCTTGCCCACTTTGATATAGAAGAGATCCCAGACGTTTCCGCTCGTCCCGTTTCAAACTGGAAACCACGAGACACGCGTCTTTGGACCTTTATCCTCGGTTGCTGTCTATTTCCCACCACCTTCTCCTTCTCCTTCTCCTCCTCCTCCTTCTCTTTCTCCTTCACCACGAGAAGATAATTAATTTCATTCCCGAGTATCAGCTCCCGCGATATATTATACTCTCGCAAATTGGAGACCCGTACCACGTGATACAAATTTACCCGTCTCATTCCCGTTGTCCTATTTGTATTGTTAACGCGTCTCACTGAATGAGACGAGCGAGGATCGGGTAACGCGTATCTCTCGGTTCATTATTTATAAATGCGCGATTGAGTTTTTCGTTCGTGAGACATTTTTCCGAAATTATGGTTTTTATGAAGACGTTTCTTTTTTTGTCTTTCGCGAATTATTTATTTTCTTAAAGATCGAACGCGTTCTCGACGCGGTTTCGTTCGATTCCTGAATTAATGAGAACTTGGGGCAGATTAATATAGTTCATTAGAGTCGAACATAGCGACGCGCGCGTTTCTCTCGATGCGGAAATGTCGGTGCGGCGCGTTCGTATCGAGTTTTTATCGTCGAAAGAGCGCTGTTCGCTGTTTAATTGTTGCTTTAAGTTTGAAACGGGACTGAAAGGAAGATAGATAGGAGAAGCGCGGATGCTCTCCTCGCGTAATTAGTTAGAAAGCATGGTGTAGGTAGGTCGAGGCTAGCCTCGAGGCTTTGCACGAGGTTGATACCGACGGAAGACAGGTGGACCGAGGTCCGCGTCTACCTTGCTCGCCCGGAAACTAACGAGGAAGCTGCTTAATGTTTCAACTCCTTACTGTTGCTGTTTGCGCTTCTATCGGCTCGGAAGCTTGTCAAGTGGCTATTATAGGGTGGCGTTAGTGTTGTCCGTAAGACGTCCGTAGGTCGACGAAACGTAATATCAAGGGTTTTGTAATTAGACGAATAGTTACGTCGATGGAATTTCGTTATTATCGAAATATCGATACCGATCGTATTTTTATTTCGTTCGATAAAATTGAATTAAATTAAATTCTCGATCAATCAATTTGCCTATCGATACAACGGAAAATAATTCTTTTCGACAAACTTTAAGAAACCGTAGGTCGTTAATCGCGTCTCGATTGATTTCACGTCGAGGGGTGGAGATTTCTACTTTCGACTTTACGCGTCGTTAGCTGCTCTTTTCGATAAGAGATCGTTGCTAGAATTTTTAAGAAATAATGGAGTTTAAATAGGATTTTTCGTCGGTCTTGGTTTATTCGCGATATAAATTAGGACCTCGTCGTGAATTATGGAAAAAAGGACGAAGATGGATATCGACGATACGTTCGTGACACGCCATTACGATGGGACATCGGAGAAGGTCCTTTCCAACTTTTCTCTACATATCTAACTCCTATATATATAGATAAGTCGAGAAAGCAGCCACCCTTTTGCAGGCCATCATCCAGTTACCGTTTACCGTCAGGCTCTCTCACTGTGCCCGGGAGCGCTGCTTCGACGTCGAGAGAAGGCCACTCCGCGAGAACGGATAGCGGCCTTCGCTTTTTCGATTAAATTTATCGGGTTACGAACTTTTAATTGTCCATTAGTGCTTGGCTAATTATCCGGAAGGGCCCAGGGTGCCGGACACGATGGAATATACAGGAAGAAAGAGAGGAGTTTACGCGAGAGTGGGAGGGAACGAGAGGGCGCGGTCAGAGAGGAACGAAGAAAGCATCGGGGCAAAGACGAAAATAAGAAGAGAGTGAGAGAGAGAGAGAGAGAGGGAGAGAGAGAGAGAGGGAACAAAATACCAGAGCAACGTTGCAGTAAAGCATCGTGGATCAGGGATATAAGGTGAGCAAAGGAAAAGTAGCCGAGTAGCGAGTAGCCTTAATGAGAATGGTACTTTTTTTAAAGATGTTCGTCCTAAGGATACCGAGTTTACAAAAACGAATGGTAAGAAAAAAAGGAAGAAAAGGAAAAAAGTAGCGAAAGGTTTTTTTTCAGCGTCGAGTTGAAAAGTCGATTAGTACCTTGGTGATAATTATTATACTATCTTCACGGTTAGTTCGCAACATCGCGA
The DNA here is from genome assembly GCA_951802705.1 of Netelia virgata. Lineage (NCBI taxonomy): Eukaryota > Metazoa > Arthropoda > Insecta > Hymenoptera > Ichneumonidae > Netelia > Netelia virgata. The sequence continues at coordinate 8,185,677 of OX637864.1, read as the reverse complement.
CAAGAAAAACAAACAAACACGAATATTCGATAATAAGGATCGAAGGAGGATGTGTCTCGAGTCCCGAGTCTCCAGAGGGATGCAAATAATTGAATTTCACGCGTTTAAAAATAATTTCACGACCGATACAAAATTAAATTTTTATTCAGCAATTCATCATCGACCTAGTCGTTATCGTCACGTCCGTAACTAACAACGAGATATTAACTGTAAGTCTATTTTTTCAAATATTTTGTAATTTTCATCTCATCACGAGAATTGCAAAAAAACAAAAAAAAAACACAAAAAAAAAGAAACACGCGATGATTCTACCTACGACGAAGTTTCGCATATTTGTCATAAATATTCGTCGAGGTTCTCGTGACGTGCGGAAACTAGGTCCCGCGGTCCCCTGGGTCTTGTCCGCTGTCCCGACTTTCGCGCGCGATGTTTAATTGTTGCTTCGCATACGTATTTGCCCGGAGTTTCGTAATAAATTTCGTATTTCAATGGACGTTGGTAGTGGACCCGCGAGACCACACGTTGCTTCGACCGTTATGTTGTTAATTCTATATACCTACGATGTGTAGAGTTTCATCTCGTATATAGATGAAAATTCAGTTCTACGTGCGGTCTCGGTTCGCGTACCGAGTACTAGCGTGCGCGGGTATTTCTCGTCTCGGCACTCTGACTGACGTTTATATACATTTCTCTCTCTCTCTCTCTCTCTCTCTATGTATATATATATATATATATAGAGAGAGAGAGAGAGGGAGATAATATATATATTCGCGGTTTATATGGCCCATCGATCAATAGAGAACTACGTTAAACGAAGGCCACGTAAATAATGACAAAGGTAGAAAAGGTACGAAGAAACTGTAGTTACTGCGAATAACGCATTATCAAGCGTCGATCGTGAAAGTCATTTTAGTTCCGAGAACTCGAGGGGTAGTATTACTACAAAGGGTATAATAATAAACCGTCTGCGTATAGAGCCAAACGGGAATGTACGAGAAGATAAAAAGATGATTGGCGTGCGCGATACGACGAGTTTAATCGACGATTCGCAATCCATTTAATGACACGAAACAGCTTTGTTACGTGTACGAGGTATTCGAGTCAGGGGTGGAATATTTCGGCGAGTAGTCGTTTCTATATCGAGTTCTTACGAGGTGCGTGATTTTTTTTAAATAGTTCGCTCTAAAAGTCGAAAGTCGCTCGGATTTATTAAAACGGGGATGTAGATCGATTTTTTCGAAAGAAAGAATTTTTTTAATTTCTAGCTTTTTTTTTTTGGTCGTTCGAAGTCCGGGGTAATTCGGGTCAGGGAAAAAACGTCGAGGGAGACTCACGTCCGCTGTCGGAGTCACGTCGCGCGTGGCTCGCACACAATCTCGTGTATCATATCCAGAATAAAATCCAGCTTGCCTTACGAACGGCTACGTGTAGTCCTATATATATTTTTTTTCTTTTTTTCTGGGGTTTTTTTTTTTTTTTTTTTTTTTTTGATAGACGAAGTTTATATTAGGAAAGTTTTTATGTTTCCTTCGCTATGGTGGCGTCCGGCTGAAAACGCTTATCAGTGCTGAAGCTTTACGTCTTGCTTCTCGAGAAAGCGAAAAATCTTTCATGAGAGACCTTTCCGGGACTCGATCTTCCTCTTCGTTCGCTTCTTTTTATTTTCTTCTTTTTCTTTTTACTCTAACGTCGACGTATTTCACGTTCGTTGAAATACACGAGCACGGACACGCGCTCGATGCTCTCTTGAACCGAGAACTTGAAAACGTTATTCGTACGCGAACGTTAGAACGTACCTACGTAGTCGTCTTACGGTAGAAGATTTTTCCATTCAGTTTATCGGATACGCTAATGCGATGATAGCGTTTTATGGAGAAGATGGGATCTTGGAAGGAACGTTTTTTCTTTTTTCTTCTCGTAAGAAGTAAAAGGTGAATTTATTCGGATATTGAAAAATCGGGGAAATGAAGAATCGGCAGGGAAAAGCGAGGAAATGGAATCGACGGATTTCGATTATCGTGTCAAATTTTCGAATCGTTCATAGTCTCGAATTTTGTGCATTCGATCATGAAACGAAACATTTTAAATTACGATATTGCTATATTTTCGATTATAAATTATGTTCGTTTCGAGTTTCAAATTTACGGTTGAAAAATCTGTTTAATTAGTTCCAATCGTGGGACAGCGATTGAAAATAAAAATTGTAAAATTCGTAAGAACGGTAATACGAGCTTTTCGTCATAAAAAGATAAATTTATCAAAATTATCGAAATTCGCTCTTTCGAGAATTATCGTCGTTATTATCGTATAATTTTGATAATATTACGTATAATTTTTACGCGTTATGAAAATCGCCGAGAGGAACGGTCACAATTCACGTTGATACTTAAAACTCGAAATATGAAATTTTTCCAAGTTACGAGTAAGTACCGGAGTCTCGAACGCCCATGATCCGAAAGCGATGGGCACACTTGCCTTTTTTCTCGCGAAATATGAGTTATATCGTAAAAACGATTTCGACTTCTGTTACGACGAAAACTTTTCTCATTAGTCAAGCTGGCGTACGCGAACGAGTGAAAACCTTTTTATTTTATAACATTTTTTTCGTCTCCTTCCCCCCACCCCAACGGCTGCCTTCGGGATGATAATTAAAATACTAAGCCGAGGGTTATTTTGCACCGGCTAATTACGAATCGAGTAATTGTTCCTGTCACGGTATCGTTCGCTTTGCCTTTTTCTTCAATTTTTAAACAACACAGAGATGTTTCGTACACCCGCTCAATCGAGTTATTTTTATCAGATAACGGAAGCGATAGCCCGAAACGAGGATGGAAAGAGAGAGAGAGAGAGAGAGAGAGAGAGAAAGCTTTCACGATACGAGTAAGTTTTGTTTTGAGACGAGTAAGCGAAGGAACTGGTACTTTTCCGAAAGTTACGTAAGTGGTTTTTGTACAGTGACTCGTTGAACTGTGTATTTCGTCGGACTAACCAATAAGAAAGTCTATTATTTCCTTGATTCTATACGAATGAGTGTTTTTTTCTCTCCCAAGGATAGAACGCGAGTTACACAAACAACAAATATCGCGACAGAAATTGTACTCAAAAAGCGTACAACGATCTTGATTTCACTGCTCGCTCGAGGCTATAGGATTTTGAAAAATTAAAAAACATTAATTAGAGATTTTTTGTTTCGGAAATATCGTTGATATTTTTCAGTTAGAATAAAATTACGAATCGTCGACTTTATCGTACAATTTACAAATTATATCGAAAATCGATGTATTCAAAACGCTGGATGTTCAATAATAAAAATATTTGGCAAGAAATACAAATTTTTGTACGAAAAAAAAAATCGTTGAAATATTGAGAAAAAGAAAGTAATTTTGGAGGAATAAATAGAGACGGAGTTGCCCATATGACTACAGTTTTATTTAAGGGCTGAAACTCTCGAGGGATCAATCTGCGGGCTTTGCCATCCAGAAAGATCCCTCGAGACTTTTATATACATATATATATATATATATATATATATATATATACACCGCGCAATCCTGATTGATACACGAAAGATCCTTTCTTAATTCCCCGATCGAGGTCACGTGAAAGCTCGAATAACGTGAAAGAACTCACTGATTCGTTTCTAGCGTCTTTCTCGGTGCCGTGGCCACTCGGGAACCGAGGAAGAACACGTCGGCGAAAAACTTGGAGCATTTAGCAAGTCCGGCGAGCTTTTTTTCGTTTTCGTTTTTTTTTTTTTTTTCTCGACAGTGCGCCACGAGGCTCGTCGAGAGATCGACGTATACATCTTGTTCCTACGTGTTTTCCAATGTGTATATGTTGACGATTGATTACGAGTATTAAGGACCCATTGTTCCGCTCGATCGAGTCTAAAAGCACCGAACGCAAGCTTATTTCCGGCAATGAGCTTTTTTTGCTTTCCCGTTATTTTTATCGCTATAAGTGCAGCACAAATTACAACTACGCGTACATAAATATCTTCACGGCGACGGTTTCAACGATTTAACCCTCAGCGGCCACACGGGGTAACTAATTACCCCAGGCCGCTGAGGTAATATTTTTTTTCACTTTTTTGTACGTAAATATGTATTTAGAAGCTAATAAAACAGAAAAAAAGCAAATTTTATGATTTGTAATTTTTTTCATTTTTCCCTCCAATAATTTTGCAAAATAAATATACTTTTTGAATGATCGGCGGATACTGTTATTTTTTTTATGGTAGTGGTATATGTTGTGCGTACAATCCTAAAATTTTAGTCCTTAATATTGAAAAATGGCGGAGTAATGATTTTTTTTCTGAAAAAAGCCATTTTTGCTGAATTTTCACATATATGACCAGTTTTTAGAACGCTATCTATAAAAATCATTAGAAATGTTGAAGAACTCTTCAACAAGCATGAAACAATCGGTTAGAATTTTTAAAACCCCCATATGTCTTGTACAACTAGGTTTTTCAGCGTGGGGTAATGAGTTACCCCATGTGGCCGCTATCTGGCCTAGCTGAGGGATGGCCGCTAAGGGTTAAATCATGAAAATAATTAATTTTCATTATAAAATTATAATTATATATTTATCGTTAAACTCATCATTATAAGTAAAACAATTATTTCGATAAGAAATCGATAATTCGAAACTAGTTGTACAACAATTTACGCCAAAAGAATTGTCTATTTAAGGGATAATTAATATCGAAGGTTGATTAATTAATTCGACACCGAACAAGATTAAATCGAAAGCTGCAATTTCCGGCGCCCTTATTTCCTATACCTAACTCTCAAGGATCGCAGTATGTACTTTCGCTCGCGTTACCGCGCCGCAGCAATTTTTCTTCATCCTGCATGCGACAATATAAAATTGGACAATTTTTTCTCGATTTTTTAATTATTTTTATTATTATTATTATTATTTTTTATAGCTATTGTATAGCACGTCCAGGATTTATTTATTCCTTGACAGATAACGCGACGGAGTTTGATGCGCCGTGTTGTGTCACTATGTGTGTGTTTGTACGCGCGTGTGTGTACCGTGTTATTTGCGGAGGCAGAGTAAACAGACGACGAGGCGGCAGGGAGACAGGAAAAGTGGGAGAGGAGGTTTGAAGAAGAAAATTTATGACCACTCATTTATCGATCCGGATAAAGGATAAAAAACGAGTTTTTTTTCCCCCTCTCGCCTCTCTCTTTCCCTCTTACGGTTCTGTGTATCGCGAAACACGACAAGTTTCGTCGAGCGTCGAGCGGTGTGAGCTTTTTCCGGGCGGGTTTCCGCGTCACCATTGCTCGTACCCCAGTCGACGTTGGACGAAGTACCCAGATGGAATATGGCCCGATAACACGCGAATCTCCTCGACACACCGCGCGCACAGCCGAGCACGATAAGAGTGATTCTTATCAGGTCGTCGAAAGTGATTCGAACTTTTTCGGTTTTTTTTGTTCGTGTTTTTTTCGTTTTTTTTTTTTTTTCAACACGTTCTCCTTCCCCATTTCGCGTTTGATATCTAACCGAGTGGTACTAGAGCGTTGAAACAATTGCCGGAAAGCTTTTGGCACGAATGTACCGCGAGGGGGTTCTTGCCTTATCTTTTTTACGAGCCAAAGGAGAAAGTAACGATCGATGCGTCTTGTTGCACGCACCGTGACGATTTAATTGGATCTCGACGACGAGTCGTCGACGTATAACACGATATAGCACGTAACGACGCGTATACGTCGAAGAGACAGACGCGTTCTATTTTTTTTCTTTTTTTTTCTGTTTTTCACACTTTGATATCGCATCCGTTATTTATTCAACGTCACATTCGTTTACCACCTAAAAATATGTATTTTGTGGGGATGAATCGTCGATTTTGTTACGTCATTTCGAAGGATAAAGTCGAATACGATTCGATAGTAACGTGTAAATATTTGTTAAATCGTGTACAATTTTATAATCTATTGAATTATATGACACGCGTCGAATATATTCGATTGTTTATTACATATTTTATATAAATAAATGAAATTTTGGTAATATTGACGAAGAAAATTCTGGGTTGAAACAAACGTGACTCGAGTCGTGACTGTTTGCGAGGTTTTCGACGGTAAACAAATAGCGCGAACTAATGAAACGTGTGAAAAGAATTTGGTTATTATTTTTAAAAGATTTTATTTTTTATTTTTTTTTTCAACTTGGTTGAAAACTCGACGCAAAACATGCGGTCGGTGAAAATTAAGCGCCTGTGTGTGATAGAGTCGATTGAGTTTTTTCTTTCATCAAAGCGAGCATGGTTTCGTGATATACATCAGCTCGTTGGTCGCACAAACACACAATAATATTCGATATGCCCGACTGTAACATCAAAGAGAAATCGCTCGTTGACCGGAGCAGAAAAAATTATTCTCTCCTCCTCGCGTTAAAATTAATCGTTATGGGCGTCAAATTATCTTGTAATTAATATCACCCGTACGATAAATCACGCTCTAAATATTTCCATTACAACCGCAATTATTCTATATTACATATAACCGAGAAATCAATCATTTATTCAAATAACTAAGATTCATTTTTAGGCTCGTGCACGAGTTTTATGAAAAAATACACACAAAAAAAATTCAATATATTAATCAAAGCTCCTGGGGACAAAAAGGACCAAGGAGATATAAGCTAACGTTCAATGGCTCTCCGCCGTCGCTATCCCGCAAGAACTCATTAACCCAAGGGAATAGCTGCCGTTTTCCATTATACCAAAGAACGTTTCGACTTTCTTCAGAGAAAGAGAGAAAAAGAAATAGAGAGAGAGAGAGAGAGAGGGAGAGATGAACGAAACAGAAAACACAGAAATGAGCTTGCGATCGTATAGTAATACTCGTGATTTCACCTATATACATATATATATATATCTATATATTCCCGTAAAAATAAAAATAATAAGCTTTGACTTGACTTCGGTGGACATCTATATATATATATATATAAACAAATATAGGAGTACATGGATATAAGTAACCACGAACGTATCCACGTACGATCGCAAGCTCGTCGACTTTGGTATGTATAACACACACAGAATAAACTGATACGCGGACTATATCTATATTGAGAAGCGTGTCCCGGGAATTTTCAGTCTTAAAAGTTAATGGAGCGGGATTCGTGCGGTCATTCCCGTTTGCTCGAAGTCCCTCCGGTTTCCCATCCCTTCGTCCTCCTCGTTTCGTTCCCTTCTACCTCGGTTTCCCATCTTCGTGGTGCAACCTGCGGAAAACGTCGCGTTATTGCGCCACGGGATATAAAATCTTCGACACTGTGGCCATCGACGACGAGAGCGAACGTTACATTACGCGGATGAAATTTATTTTCTATACCATACGTACCCCCGTTGCCTCCCTTTTCTCTCCTCTTAACCGAGGAAAAGAATTAATTTCCCACAGGTCCGAAGGGTCAACGCCGATTGGGAAATATAGAAATTTCTTATTTAAAAGGGATTGCAGAATTGCTGCGATTATCGACGATGGGATTGAAAGAATAATATTTTTAGAAAATAATTTTTTGGTAAATTTTTGAAAAAATTACAACTCGAAATTTTGCTTCGATATTTTTTTAAATAATTTCTTTTCTCGTTAATTTATTCAACATTTTTTTCATGCTATTTCGAAATTGTGAAAGCGATTAAACTTATGGAGATACGGACCTTCGATGCCGTAAATGCAATTTTATTTCTCTCCGAGCGCGTCTTCACGAATCCAGCTCTTTCACGAACTCTCTCTCTCTCTCTCTCTCTCTCTTTTTCTCTATGTGTTTACCCGGTCTAACTCTTATCATGGCTTCCCATATCGTTTCTTTATTATTTAATGGAAATCGATTTTTCTTACTGACGTATATCGCTTTAGCACAGTTGGGTTTTATAAAGCGAAGCTTTGGGGTTGGCTCGAGGCCCGCGAGAGTTCTAGTTGCAAGCAAGCCTTGGCAAGCGGACGATCAGCCACTTTCGAGAGACCTGCCAACGTCCCACGGCCGGTTCTCATACACTCACACTTTATTTTCTCTCCCGTCTTCGCTTCTCGCGAACTTTTTTCCATATCCTTTTTTTGCCACGCATTGTTTTTCGATCTCGTCTCCAATTTGCGTAAGTGCAGCAACGAGGAAACTCTCGCTCGGGTAGAGTGTATCGCTAAAGTGGCCACGTAAGAGCGAGCGAGCGAGAGAACGGTCGATCCTTTAACGATGTTTATAACCCATACAGTATCGTTCAAAATATAAACAGAATAAGGATTTAAGGATTTTGAAATTGCGATAAAAGTAGGACGAGAGCAACGACGACAAAATGGAAGCACGCAGAAGATTCGCTTCGAGCGATAATTAATGTCAAAACTGATATCGACGAGGAAGAATAAAAAGTAATTTGTTTTGTTTTTGGAAAAAGTCTTCGAAATTATTTCTTCGAATTATCACGTTACCTAAAGAGGCTGAGTCTTTTAAATTACAATACAAATATATATATATATATAATCTCTGTAAATATCTAATTTTTACATACAATTAATCCTTATGTTTTTTTTTCATCATTCAAAATATTTTAATTAGACAACAAATCGTATTTAAAGATTGTTATTTGACTTGAAAATTGTCGAGATACTTCGAACGAAGGGATATTTTTGAAATTGGGTCAATTAACGACCTTGAAACTTGTCCATTGTACGAGAGATATTAAAAATTCTCGACTATCTTACAATTTTCATCGTCGAATACAACTTTTGAACAAGGCTGTATAGATTAAAAATGTATATATCTATATCTAAATACATATATATGTATATATATATAATAATATCAATGTATACATAGCATGTAGCAGAAACCTGCAAAGTTTCGCGCTCATTACTTAAGTAGCGAGTATCTAGAAGCAGGAGGAGCTCGACCAGCCGGAGAACGGGCAATTTACGATTGTCCTCTCGCAGCCCCAACGTGGCCGCTATCCCGTCGTTTCTGTACGACTCGAACCCTTCCTTAGTGTGCCAGTCGCGATTTTCCGTGGATTAAGTATTCTCACACCCTTGAATCACATACAGCTGACGGCGATTCGGCTTGGCCCCATAATGTACGTCGATCCTCTCCAACGGTTTCACGACTTTCGGAGCTTTTCATCCCCCTCTTCTCTCTCTCTCTCTCTCTCTCTCTTTCTCTTTTTCTCTCTCTCTCTCTCTCTCTCTCTCTCTATTTATCTATCTATCTCTATGCGTCCCCACCCTTTGCCCTCCGGCCCCTTTTCAAACTTCCGGTCGGACAAAACTCGTTAGACAAATTCCTATACTTTGCGCTCTCTGCGCTCTCGACTAGCGGGTTTCCGCAGACTCGTGCGAGTGCAAAACCGACGTGGAGAACGAGAGCGAGAGAAAGAGACAAAAATAGAAGAAGAGAGAATATCCGGGCAGTATTCAATCTCATTCTCTCTTTAGCTCGGTTCTCGCACGCTTCACATCTCGCAGCTAAAGTTAAATGAAATCATTAACGAGACTCACCGTGTTAGAAAGTGCGACGAACGTGCGAGCTAATTTTCATTCCCAAATTCATTCGTAACGTTTTTCGCGAATTTTAACGTTGTTTGACTTTTACACCGCAAATCTTTCCACCCATTTAATTTACGTTACGTTTTATCGATCCTTCGACGAGCTAGTTTCAAATCGATAAAACACGGTTTATTCAAATAAAGACACCGTCGTGGTTCGCGACGAGGGGGGAAAGGGGGCGGGGGTTACGAGAATCTGAACGCGAGTTCGACGATTGCCTTAATACGATTTTTATACACGAGTAAACTGGCATTAACTTCGTAAAACGTCGAAGGGAAATAAACGTCGAAAAGAAAAAAACAAAACAAAATAAAACAAAACAGTCACGTTCCACGTCGTATATCGCGCGTTATGCTTATTTATTTCTATCTCAGATTCAAATTTCCATTTCCATCCGTCTATCCATTCTCTTAAGAATCGATAAACCTCGTGTATGGCCCGAAGTATAGGTAATGGTATACTGCTTGTAGCCCATATGAGGCAATACCTCTTACCGCAGGATTTTACGAGCCAGGAAAGGGACCAACATAAATTCTTAGTGCATGCTGTATATACATATATGTGTATATATATATACGTATATGTACAAACGTGAGTCGATGCATCGCACGTGGGGAGTCTCGCGATATATACGCCCGTCGTTCCGTGAAAAGACGAGAAATTGAGTACTGCCGATGTTGCCGCTAGCTTCTTCATCGCTATCATTATTTTTACCGAGATCGATATATGTTCGATATCCAATTCATTCATGAAACGAATTACACTTCGCACCATCGTTTCTCGTCGTTCGCGATACACGTTTCCCCTTTATCACGCAAAAAAATACAAATATATATATATATATATGACGATATAGGGCTAGTCTATCTCCGGAACTCGTCTCGTCGACAGTTCGGATAAATCACGACGGCTGATCGGTTCGATAACTTTCGAGAGACGTCTCGTTTGCTTTAGAAACTGTATAAAAAAAATTGTGTTTGATTAAAATAATCGATGGGACGGAAAAAAATTGGAATTTCGACGAGAGAAATATCGGAAGACGATTATTCTCTCGTGCGATTCGTTATCTCGTTACGAGTTGACGTTTTTCTGGAAAACGTAATCTATATAGCGATAAGTAAAGATTTGTTTACGTTTCAAAATATTTTATTTCGAACGATCATACAAATTTGCGTTTAAAATGGGTTTTTCGACGTTTCGCCATAAATTATGAATTTATATTCGTTCTTTTTTTTTCGAACGAGCATGAAATTTGTCGTTGAATTCAAATTGACGTGGTACATTTTTGACTCGAGCTTCTCTATGTTTTTTAACGCGAATCTATTCTTTATCATACTTGTTACTAATTCCTTCGTTCGTTACACTCGATTCGTGGAACAAGGCGCGATCCCATCGAACGCCATTATATCCTACACGGTATGATAATCTGGACACATCGAATGCGAAGTATGGCATGTAATTTCTCGACGCGGTGGGAATTATTACGTACGTATCTACGTTGAGGCATTGCTGCACAAGCGAAGCGGCGTGTAAGCCGAATTGTCATTATGGCGTTGGTGGCTGTTTCTCTCAACCGTTGGGTTCGCACGGTGGAGCAACACGCGATGGAATAATAAGGTTTGTATCAGAGGAGAGAGAAGCGTGTATGAAGGATCTGATGGCGCCGCCGCCTACGGCGATATATGTATGACACGTGTATACGTTGAAATTATGGCCCATGACGTATACAGCCTCGCGGGAAAATGCGTGGAAAGCGTGCCAAGCTCCAATGGCAATTCTTGGAAACGCGTATATATATTCTCATATATATATATATAAAGAGAGAGAGAATTTAAATGAAAACACATATATATATATATGTATATGTATAGATGTATGCACTCGTATGTATTTGCAGGATGTGAAGAGCCTCGCTGCGACAGCGGAGTCGACGACCCTTCTTCCGTGTTTGCCATCGAATAGGTTTGATACGATCCGAAGATTCGATATCAAATGGTTCTCTCGCTGCGTTACGACACCCTTATGCGACGTCCCAAGTGTAGGTACGTCCCATCAGGCATCAAAGCGGCTTTGGAAAATATCCCTTACGGGGGATGGATAACATTTTTTTGTTCTCTCTCTCTTTCGTTCACGGAATTCTTTTATGCTTAATGTAAGAGAGCGACACGGGAATCCCATTGAGATAGAGGAGATAGACATTATCATTGTGATAAAATGGAATTTGGCTGTAATCTTGTAATAATGGGAATCATCGTGAGAGACTTCGTTTGATTTTTACAAAGGGATATTTGTTGAATGCGCGTTTAGGGAGACTCCGCGTTTAGCTAATGGTCTGTATTTTCGTGTTATCGAGTGTTTGATTATTTTTTTTTTATTCAAAATCTCTATAAAAGAGATCGATATTGTATTTGATTCGAATCGACGATCGTTATCCAGGATTTTTTCGAGTACGTAGAAAGGTAGCGAGGATTTCGTGCATTGTTTGAAATAAATAATAAGTTTTCGTTGTCATTCATAGCAATTTTTAATAAATTTCAAAGCGAGTCATTGTACACTTCCGTTATACATTACAGACACTTTCTTTTTTGTTTACAATTTATTTTGTCGATCGACTATGTATACGAAACTATATATCAACAGTTACCATCGCGTGTCTCGCTCGTACGTGCTCGACGAGCATCACGTGCGCTATATACATACGTTCATATAATGATATATATATATATATTTATTTTTTATTTTGAAAATCTTCGCTGCCAGAGTTTCAGTGTCCTTGTGATGGAAAAGCTCGAGTTTCTGATGAAGCGCGAAAATTCGGTCCATCACCCAGTCCCGTCACTGAAATCAGACAAACAAACAGAGCTCTCGTTAATTTTCCAATCGAATCGTATCCCGTTCGTGGCTGTCGGCGACGCGTCTGACTGTACTCGGGTTATACTACTTGCAACTTTCTACTTCTACTAAAAAACTGATTTCTCGTCACTATTACTAATTTCACTGTCATTCATTCGTTGAAAACGACTAGTGTCGCACGAAATAATACTTAATAATGTGGGTTGATATATCAGACGGAGTTGTAAATGGAAAAAAAATGTTTTCCCTTCCTATCTCGCTCGCCGCTTCTTTCTGATTATTCAACAACTCTTCGCACTCTTCCGGCACTCTCTCTCTCTATCTCGCATGGTCGAGCGTTTCCCCACGGTTCAACTAATACTGTCTACTGGACGGATTCGTTGTGTACTCTCGGTGATTTAATTTTCCATAGAGGGGTCCCGGGGTGACCGACAGAGAGAGAGAGAGAGAGAGAGAGAGAGAGAGAGAGAGAGAGAGAGAGAGTGAGAGAGAGAACAAGAAAGCGAATAGAACGAACGGCGAAGCAGAGGTTAAAGGTGAAAGCGCGCAAGCTCGCAAGGGAGATTTTAGTAGGAGGGGTGTGAGGCAAGTGGCTCTGCGAACTCAGCGGCGAAGGGACAGCCCCGACAGCGAAGCGCGAACGCGCGCGCGTCATTACCTTCTGTAAAGTCTAACGAACCGAGGATTCTACGGTCCCTCGTGGCACGGAGGAAACGTCGCGAGCTCCCGTTGAGAGATTGGGGGGCAAACCATGGAGATAGAAAGGACGGGTATAGAGAGGAAGAGGTTTCAGTTGAAATTGCACGACGGTGGGGTGAGAGAAAGCTTCGAGTTTCGGGACCGTACCGAGAATTTTGAAAAGGCCTCGGTTTATAGACTCGATTCTCAACCGGGTGTATATTCGACCCCCTCGACCGTTACTTTCGACCTCCAAATCAGCAGTCGAGATAGAGAATAGAGCTGGTGGAGGAAGGGTGGTGATGGAAAGGGCCAGCTAACTCTTCGCCCCACTGTTTTCCTTGCAAACTGTAATGACGAAGAATCAGCGGTACGTGATCTCTAATTCGCCTGTTTACCTCGGGCGCGACGACCGGCGGCGCACAACCCGTGAAACTGACAAACATTCGGATTCTGCGGGTCCCCGGGCTTTACTGTGTGCATTGTAAGGAAGGAGAGGGAGAGAAACAAAGGAAGAAACTACGAGAGGTCGGGAATAGTAGAGTAGAATATAGGGGAGAATTCACGTTGCAGTCACCGGAGGTGTCGGACCACATACGGAGCGTTACTACTTATAACACTTTCTCACGGTTCTCTCGAGTTTATCAACTGGGTTTTCTCCGGTAGAAACGAGTCTAGTCGAGAGTGGTGCATGACTATATTTATATAATTGTAAATTAGATTATTTTGAAAAAGAGCTCGAACTGTTAAAGATACTCCGATTAAAATTAAATTTTATCCGGATTGAAATTAATTCAGGGTTTTTTTTTTTTTAAATTATTTGTTTCGCAGTAATTTTGCGTCGTATACGTTAACAGAAATGTCGATATGTTTGACATACAGTCGGAAAATCGTACCGCTGAAGCGTTATTGGAAGATCGTTCAATACGTAGCGACGTATGTTGAAGTGCTGGCTGTGTCTGACCATACGTATATTATACTACTTGAAATTTCGTATTTTCACTATAAATTCGTTTCTCATCATGATTATTACTTTTTTTTGTATTAATTTATGAAATGACACCACTGTCACATAAAATAATTAACAATTGGGGGTTTTAAACTATTTATACATCAGATAAAGATAATAATACAAAAAAACGTTTGAACTTCCCAACTCGACGTTTCTTTCTTTCGGAATCGCCTTGAAAATTTTATATGAAGATACAATAAATTTTAACACGCGATGTATAGAACTGTAATAAACCGCTAGCGTATAAACGGTACATTACCATAAAAAATTCAAGCATTCCGGAATTTTACTTTCCCCATGGAGCCGTCTCGAAAGAACCTTCGTCGAGTTTACGAACATCAGATTCTCGTACGAATGTCCTGATGAGAATTTCGGGCTGTGATGCATGGCGAGCACAATAAGGCGAGAATGAGGCAACCACCGAGGAGAACGATGGCAGCCACGAGGAAGAACCACGCTGTACCGGTCGATCTCGATGGTACGATTTTTCTGACAACCGACAGCTCGGCCACTTCCTCCTCGGTCAAGCCGAGACGTCTCGCTTTCGCGAAGAGACATCTCAGGCGACGCGACGCTTTCTCGCAAGACATAATTTTTTTTCTTCTTATCTTTAAAATACGTTATCACCGATCAACGCTAAACACTCGTTATCTTACTTTTTGTCGTTTAAAATATTTTTATCGTTCCTCGTGCATTAACTATATTTTATTACTTTTACTTGATCCTTCTTAAGTTATATTCGATTCTGCGATTCGTTGTAATTCATTGTTTTGTTTCTAAATTGTTTTCTCAATTATATCGTTAAAAAATCCTTTATATTTCGTTTAATTGATTTTTCAATCAACGATTCGCGATATTTTGTGCGTTTCGCGATTTTTTTTCTTTCTTCGAGAATTATTTTCGACGATTTTTCCGTTCGAGGTTAGATCCTTGCACCTGCGAGACCAAAGTTTAGTCTACGTCTGTTTCACGTTCGTTTCGTTGTCCCAAGTTTCCATCGATGTTTATCATTCTCGTGGGATCGAGAAATTATTCATCGCTCTCGGAACGCCGGCAAATCCCGTCGTTGACAACCACCCGTGGCCCATCACCGTTATGTTAAACGCTCTCGTAAACATCGCGATTCCCTCGACGACGAATACTTAGTCCTTCCTCCTATTAAGATATCGAGTGATCGCGATTACCCCACTGGTCGTTTTCCGCGACTAAATTATTCCTCGATCGATGAACAAAAAAAATTCATCGGACGTTCGTGGAAGGTAACGTTACTCTGAGAAATTTTACGATAATATAGAACGAGCTGATAACGCGCGATAACGATTTTATCGTACGCGCTAATTAGCCATCGTTACATCGAACATTTTAATTATATTTGTTCGGTGCACTGGGCACTTAATCGGGCGATTAATTATTCTTCATTGAAACGAAACTTTGAATATTCGAAATAATTACGATCCTGATGAACTTTAAAACTCGATTTTAATTACGGTACGAGGTCGAGAGTTACAAATTTACATAAAGTTTACAACTAATTGTACAACGCTCGACTTCACCCCACGGAAAAACTTCGACCCTTCGAATTAAATATCTCGAACAAAAAATCTCGAACGTCTGTTTCGACGAACAAGAAATGTTTGCCCGTTATCGAGTCAAATTAACACTCACATTTTTATCCCGATCATTCAATTTAGTTTATTCTCATATTAAACACGACAAGGTTTTAAAATCGATCGAGTAATTTAAACTCGATATTATAATTTCTCGTAAATTAATCGTTTTGTTTTTCTTTCTTTCAATTATTCTTATTTAGTCCACAGCACGAAATAATATATGATTATTAATTTAGGATTTTAGAGAGGTGTTTTTGGGTGACTGACGAATATCGTAGAGAAATTCGAGTTACGTCGAAGGGTGCGACCACGTGGACGACTCGGTGAGCAAGGCACGCCGCGAGGCAGCGCGCACATTCTCGACGGGCTTCGCGTCGCTCACTGACCCCTCGACGATCCAACATCCCCCCTTTATGGCCACTGATGGCTCACCCCCACTCGATCCTCGAGCCTCGAATCATCTTCTCCCCCACCCCGTCAGCAAAGCTCGCACCGTAGGTACACTCGTGCAGGGTTGCGCGCTTCTCTGCCTCGTCTCTCGCCACACTCTATACCGAGTTGTCGTCGTCGTCGTCGTCGTCGTCGTCGTCGTCTCGCATGCGGTTCGCGCGTGCATCGCGACGCATTCGAATGTCCTACGTGAGCCGGAAACACGTCGCAATCTGTTCCACTATCCCCACGCCCCCTACCCCCCGTACGTGCACTAGCCTCATTCTTTTTTCTTTTGGCCCCTTATTTTTCATTTTTCTCGTGTGTCCTCTCGACGTTCTTTATTTTTTTTCGTCGTTGTTTTTTTCGTCCTTTCTTTTTTTTCCTCTTTTTCGACATTCATTTTGCTTCTCTCGTGTATTTATTGCGCGCCGCAGCACGAGAGCCGAGTAAGCACGTACGAAAAATATGAAAGTAGGAGGAAAAGAGCAGGACGAGAGTTTTCGAGCAAAATGACTGTGTTTCTTTATTTTTTTGTTTAGGTTGTTTTTTTGGGGGGGTTTCTTTTTTTATTTGTTTATATTCATTTATTTTTCGTTGCTCGCATCGATAGCGACTGATAAAATTGGTTGCACGGAACGTTTGCGGAAATACCAATGTCGTCGATATAACTTTATTGCACGTATTTTGCAGCGATGTATCTTTTTTTCTCTTTTTTTCTAGTTTCTACCCCTTTTTTTTCTCTGGCTTCGCTGACTCCTGTTACAAATTGGGGTTAGCTCGTGTACCGTTATTGTTATACTATTTGGATTTTTTTTTTTTTTTGTAAATATTCGGGCTTGATCGAATGACGGAAAGGGGGTTTTTACGGGGGTCTTAATGAAATCGAGGTTGAGGCGTATCAGTGTGAGAAAAATATCGATAATAACACTTTTCGATATTCGATCGTTTTTTAACGACAAAATACGATGATTAAATATGAGATAACTGTGGTACGTTCTCCAATATCACGTTCATCGGATGAATAATCGACGTTCTGTCGTAATAAAATATTTCGAAATGAATCGATCGTCCATTTAACACGTTAACCCAATTTTATTATGTTAAATTCGTTAAAAAAAAAACAGGCGAAACTTTTTTGAAAAAAACAAAATAAATAAACAAAAATGAAACTTTACAAAACTGGTATCAAATCTGATCGGGTAATAATTATTCTTCGATTATTGATAATCAAAAAAGCCCTTACATTTGTTCCAGGTAAAACGCGTCGACTGCTTTCAGCAGCGTCGGAATTCCTGGCTAAGAATATAGTTAATGTGTTATTATCCTGTTGGCGATTTTAATACGCCATTATATTCATAGGAATTGTTGTTGCACTTGTGGGACACCTTCGGTACTCTGTACGGAGTTTCATATAAATTTTCGTTTACGATGATAATTACTGGACCATTGAGAGTTCGGGCGTCACGCTAGTCGTTTATACGCTTTGAGATCGTGTATCGTAGGTCACTCAACTCGTCGCAGCATTGGCGCTCGTGGCGCGAAGACAAAAAATCCCTTGTCCTTTATTAAAAATAAATAATAATAATAATAATAAAATTGTTTAATATGAAAATAAAATATATATTCGGAGTTGACCTTGATCTCTGACCTAGTTCGCTAAAAAATAAAAGAAAACATTATTTCGTGTACGATCGGTCCTTTACCATGTCGTACAACTTTTATTCGAAGCTTTACCGGGCATCTGCGATAGTCCGGGCCGCACTAGTCTGGAACGCATTAAATGGCCCATCATTATGTCGTACGTACGTACATACGTATATATATATATATATACAGCGTATTAGATCGGCGTAACGAGAAACGGTGAAAAGGGTGGAAGGCGATAATTGCCCGAACGTAATTATTATTGCATGAACGTCGGCTCGCCCGCGGCGATTAATCGCGCTCGTCGCCGTGCCACACTCGTAAACCGGAAACTCCTCTCTCTCTCTCTCTCTCTCTCTCTCTCTCTCTATATATATATATATATATATATATATATATATAGAGCGAGAGAGAGAAACCCACGGGTGTGCACGGCAAGTGCACGAATGTTCCGCACGGCGACGCGTTACAACGCGAAATATAGACGAGAGTGATGGGCCAAGAATAACGCATGGATAATCAGTTCACTCGTTAGTTTCGGAATATTAATTGAAAATAATACGAATTCGTCGACAGAAACAAGTCTCCGAATTTCAACAGAAATACATTTTTAATAAGACTCGAACTCGGCGTTAATTTAATTACAAAAAATAATTCACTTCCGACATTATTAATAAGCCCAAATCAATTACCTTTCCATAGAGTTACAAAATCGAAATTTCATTAAATCATCGTCTCGGTCGACATTCATTTAATTTTCTGGCCGATAATTTTAGACTAATCGAATGAGATTCGATTAACGAGACAATTTTTCTTACGTTGAAACGTGAAAATTTCTCGTTACGGTTAATAAAATCGGTATGATTTTCGTCGTTGGGTAACGAACGTCGAAACGAGACTATCGCGATTTTGCGACGAATGATCGTTTTTTTAATTCTTTCTTCTTTACGGACGACGATATGATAGCTATTTCATTTTATCCCGGTGTTGTTTTTTTTACTATTTTTGTCTTTTTGCGAATGTGGATGAGCCGAGGAATATATTCATCGCGTATGCAAGACTGCACGTACTTTAGTTGCGGTATAGCGAGACCGGAAGTGGCTGGATTATCGGCTGGCCAACGACGCCCGGCTTCGCACGACGAGAACCTCTCACGAGAGTTATATACTCGTGCTCACGAGGAGTTTACAGCTAGTGTAAATCCGGCTTTAACGAGACCATACGCTGTGCCGAAGAGGTACTACCCCCACAGATATACAAGGCGTCTCTTATGTTAGAAAGGATCGAGAGTTTTATCCCTGTTATAGGACTTTTGGTTATATATTTTATGTATATACAAACGTATATAGGTGAAAGTATATATAGGTATATATATAAACGTGTAGCTAAGTTTCGTATATTCCGCTTAGGCCGGTCTAGTAGTAAAAACAAAAAAACAGCAACTTAAACAAAAAGAAATTCGAAACAACTTTAAAAAGTTTTGCGGTAACGGGCTCTCTCGTGTCCTTCGTGGATGTCCAGCTGGGTACGAGTTAGCGACGGATCCGGTGAACGATCGATAAAATCGCGTTCGTTCTATCTTCCGCTATCTTTATAATCTCGATCGAGGGGATACTTCGTAAAAGAGATTAGACCCTCGAGATTATTTTTCATCGATATTTTTCTCTCGTACGTACCTGGAATTATTATCTTTATTTTTCATCAAGTCCAAGCTGGGAAAGAAAAGCGTGTGATTTTACAAAGATATGGAAAACGAGGACGCGATGAAGGCGATCGGATCGAAAGGATGTGAATAACGGAACGCGATTTGACGTTGTAAGAATGAAAAAGTGAATATCGTGAAAATCGTCGCTGTTTCTCGTTCGCGAGATTTTATTCGACGTCGAAATTGTTTTAATTTGTTTCGTCGTACGGTCCTGCTCGTTAATCCGTCTCGGTCGAATCGAAACCAGACGAAGGAAGATTGTTCCCGCTCTGACGCGAGAATGAAACAAATATCGTAAATTAAAACGATATTTTTCTGTTCGATCGGGAATTTGTCGTGACAGTAACGAGGTTCGTTGTTTTCCAGGTTGTCCGTTACGCTTGTTGTTTCGACGTTGTCTTTTTTCACGTGCATCGTCGTCGTCGTGCTCTTTTTCCGTCGTTGGTCGGTACATCGCATGCCTTCGTAGATCATTTTTTCATCGTGGAGGAAACGACGAGCGGGAGTTCGCGAGAGGATGAGCGATAGAGGACAGGCAAAGGAGGGAAGATAAAAATGATGGACGAAAGGACGCGAAGGTTTATTACAGTGTGGGAAAAATTCCAGAAGGAAACGGCTGTCCACTGAAGAAGGGAGGGTGAGAAGCTCGGCTGAGTGACGTGAAGTATGTATCCTGCATTGTACATAGATATAGATATATATATATATATTATGTATATAAATATGTATGGGACATTCCGTCTCAACGCAAACAATGTCAATTACGTGTCGAATATCATTTCGACTAACGTTCAAATATCCCAAACAAAGTCAAATATTATTAATTATTGCACGTTATGATATACAAAAATATCTAAATTATAATTTGATTTAAATTGCACGACCGATAGAACTCTCGTTTCGATTGAACAAGATCGTTGAGAAAATAATTAAACAGGGTGAATAAAAATAATATTAATTCGTCTTGGTTATGGAAGAAGAATTTCAGTAGTAATAAATCGAATAGTCGGACATTTGTCAAATCGACACGAAACGAACTATACAGGTCTCGTATGTAAGCGATGCAGCCTATACAAGTATAGAAGCGTATGAAAAAGGACGAGTGAGTATGGGCAAAGAGATGCGAGAAGGGGGTGAGAGAGGATGCGAGAAGCACACAGCCACTCGTATTGTCCCGACGCACTATATCAAGCGGCCCATACAGAAATCGCATACTCCATCACCCGCAGGAACAACACAAAGAAGATCCGTCGTCGAGAAAAGACATTGAGAGCGAGAATGAAACGACCAAGAATGACAAAAAACGAAGATGGTAAGAGGTGGGAGGGGGGGGGGGAGAATCTGTTCGATATCATCGTTCTTTTGTGAGGAAACGGAAATCGCCTCGATATCCCATCATTTTTGGTACACAATGGTGGTAAAAGTGATCAGGTACACGAAAAAAAAAAAAAAAAAAAAAAAACTGGGCGCGAGGTTTCTCTCGTGACGTAAGCACTTCGAGAAATAACGACAATTCATGGCAACATGTTCGACAAAAACAAACATTCTAATAAGATAAGGGGAGAGAAATTAGCACAGGAACATTTTTCCTTTTTTGACATAAACCAAATATAAAAATCACGAAAAATCAAAACCCAGAATTTCGAATAATTGAAAATTTGCTGTAATTAATTTTACAATTTGCGTCGATTTCGAGAATTGTAACAAGATTTAAAAAACGATATTTTAATCTATGAAACACGCTCATTGTTCTTTTTCCAAAAAATTCGTACATTTCATAGAGAAAAGACAAAAAATAACCAACACAACGAAACAAACGGGACACGAAAATCCCATTTGAGCCGATAAATCTGAAATTTATTTATGATTTACACATAAATATGAGCCCGGGTGAAATACACATCGTGGCTAATAGCTACGAGGTGAACGCGCCATTGCCGGTTCGCGTTCATTTGTCACCGGTCTGTTGGTCACCCCGGGACTCGAAGCCCCATTACCTAATGCTCTCGCAAAAATAGCGTGCGACGAAAGTTACCTAACCGTGACTGCCTCGAGTTCGATCAACCCGGAATAAAAATGAGTCGCGAATTATTCAGTTCGTTCAAACACCGATCGATTTTCAGCCTCGGCCGAACTTCGACGATCGTAACTATTTACGTATTCGGGTATTATCGTGGACATTGTACAAGTATATACACGAAGAGAAATGCGTATTAAACGTTAGTAAGTACATTATTGCACCGCGAGCAATTCGTTGTAACGAGAATTGTTGTTTCGTCGTCGCGCTTACGACGTTATTGTAACAAGTCGCCCGTTCGTCCTTGTAGTATGCGAGATAATAAAGGTGTATCGTCGGTGGATAACGTAAAGTCGCGAGGGATGAAATAGCCTACGTATCCACGTCTATGCCTCGATATCGACGAGCGAACGATCCGAAAAATTGGCGAACCGATCGTAAAGTTGTATTATTGTTGTTATTATTATTTTAACGATTATTTTTATTACTCGAGGTACGAAGCTAGTCATGCAGGGAATGAGATAAACATCGAGGGAACGAACGTGGATGCATGACGTAAAAATTACTTGGTGAACGTTGTCGCTATATTTTTACTACCGTTACTATACAAGTTATCTATATTCTTTTTCAAACTAATAGTTTCAACGAAATTGTTATAAATATCGTCGTATGATATTGCTCGTTGGGCGTACACGTAATATAAAAAATTGTCAGGATTCAATTTTGAGTGAAATACGACCTTTTTCGAAAAGTGACTTTAAGTATTCTTTTTTTTTCTTCAAACTGCTCGAGATTTTTGAATTTATTCTCCGTAAATAATCTTGAATCAACCTCTTTTTTTTACTTGTGGGTGAATACGAATTCGTTAAAATTCTTCTAAATTTGACCCGGATTTTTGCTACATGGCCTCGAGAAAAAGAAATTTAATGAATGGATGGTGCGAAGGGAGTCACGTATATTGAGGGTGAGTGAAAAGAAAGAGGGATGAAGTTTAAACAAAAATGGAAGAAAAAGGAGAGAGGTGAAAGATAAAGAGAGATGGAAGAGACTGAGAGAGAGAGAGAGAGAGAGAGAGAGAAAGAGAGAGAGAGTAAAGTGAATTAGTGTCAAAATGAAGACAAAAAATAAGTGAGAAGAAAAGCTAAAGAAATAGCTGTAAGTATTATACAGCAAGGATTGGGTAAGGAAGCTCGCACACCGGCTCATCGGGAATTACGGGAAAGACGAATTGCCCGGTATTTCGAGCACGTTTCTGAATCGCATTATTTAATTAAAACTGCAAGAGGTCGAATGGAATGAGAACGTAAGGCAGATGGTGCAAACGTTATATACGTATATGCAATAGAAGACACAGAAAGAGAGATAAGCAAAGAGAGAAAAAGCGAGGTAGTAAGTAATTCAAATCAAATATTGATTATGCTAAAAATATCATAAAAATTGTTAATTTCTCTCTCAGATATTTAAAACCAATATCGATCGAAATTTATCACAAGCATACATAATCCATCTGTAAAACTCGATAAAATATTTATTTTTTTCATTAGCAGATTGAAAATTTCGTAAAATTCAATAATACCAGCAAATCTTTTACAATAATTCAGATTGAACAATCAACATCAATTTATTCATCCCATTGTGTGTTTTTTATTTTATTTACGAGCTATTATATTTCATCAACAAAACCAAAACAAAAAAACAAAACGAAAAAATAATTTCGAGGATTTAGCGAACGATTTTTGTATTCCCTTTTGTTTCGTTTAAACCTTCAACGATACATCATTTCCATATCCGCGATGTTTCAGGTCGAATGCGTTCGGTGGAAAAAAAAAACATTGGAAGGGGGAGATCTCGATTTTTTGTTTCAATTTTCAATCAACCAACACGTTTTTGCGACAAATCGTTCCGTCCTATAATCCACCAGATTTTAACACGTGGACATGTATGACGGCTGTACGGTGGTTGGTGATTGCTGCACACACACACACTCACACACCCACACACACAATACACATAAACGTACATACATGCATACTCACGCAATTTGTCTCTCGATATACCGTTTCGACGGATGTACGAGAATTACGCGTCTGTTTACATAATTGGTACGCGGCCACGGTAATTTGATGGAAAATAAATAGGCCGGGAGCGAAATGGCGGCTTCGAGTGCATCAGCGGTGGTGGCGGCAGCGGGTCGCAACGAATCCTGATTGAAACTACGCGTGACGAACGGTGGGGTGAGAGACTTTAATAGATGCAACGTTCTCTGCACATAGAGGGCGCTAGCGGATTCTCACCATTATGGTATCGGGACGAGCGTGTCGAAAATTGGGAAAATATTCAATTCCATGCTACGAAGAGGTTTATACGTATACATATTTACACGAGTAGTATTATAAACACACTCGCACGAAGCTGGGACCACCCATGTTTTAGGCTATTTTATAACACGTAGGAATAATCTATGGGGAATTCTATGCAAACTTCGAAAAACTTGGAAACGTAGAAATTTTGTTTTTGAATAAATAATTCAAAAATTCGAAATTTCGTTAGTAAGATAACCGAGGAGGTTTGTAAAAATCTTAGATTGTGAGAAATAAAAAAAGGTCGTTATTAAATTTTGTTTTAATTATTCGAGGGATTTTTTGAAGGTGGTTTTGTGTTTGAGTTGGCAAATCAATTCCTAGTTTTGTAATTTGTATGGGATTTGTACGAGTGTATAGGCAGTATTACGTTAAATTGTGACGCGACATAAAATATAATGTAAATGGATCAATTTTGTTAATAAGCTAATCGAGGAGGTTTGTAAAAATTTTAGATTGTGAGAAACAAAAAAAGTCGTTAATGATCTTTTTTTTTATTATTCGAGGGATTTTTTAAAGGTGGTTTTGTGTTTGAGTTGGCAAATAAATTCCTAATTTTGTAATTTGTATGGGATTTGTACGAGTGTATAGGCAGTATTACGTTAAATTGTGACGCGACATAAAATATAATGTAAATGGATCAATTTTGTTAATAAGCTAATCGAGAAGGTTTGTAAAAATCTTAGATTGTGAGAAACAAAAAAGGTCATTTTTGATCGTTTTTTTTAATTATTCGAGGGATTTTTTAAAGGTGGTTTTGAGTTTTAGTTGGCAAATAAATTCCTAATTTTGTAATTTGTATGGGATTTGTACGACTGCATAGGCAGTAATACGTTAAATTGTGACGCGACATAAAATATAATGTAAATGGATCAATTTTGTTAATAAGCTAATCGAGGAGGTTTGTAAAAATTTTAGATTGTGAGAAACAAAAAAGGTCGTTTTTGATCGTTTTTTGTTATTATTCGAGGGATTTTTTGAAGGTGGTTTTGAGTTTGAGTTGGCAAATAAATTCCTAGTTTTGTAATTTGTATGGGATTTGTACAAGTGTATAGGCAGTATTACGTTAAATTGTGACGCGACATAAAATATAATGTAAATGGATCAAACTCTGCACGTCCCGAGCCGGACGTTAATCACGTTGGTACGTTGTGTTGCTCCGATCTGTATTTTACATATGCGACAAGACAGCTCTCGCGCTACGCTATTTTCGTCGCAGTGTTGTTACACACGAATACAAACTATGGCTGAAAACCAGCTCGATGTGACATAGACCGTTTCACCAATACGCGCGATTCTCGCGGTCGCGAATTTTCCGTCTCATTAATAATTTCTGGATAATTACGAAACTCACTTCGTTCCCTCGTTCAATCTCTCGTCGCGTTGACCGCGCATTAAAATATAAACCCGGAAAACGATATTTAAAAAAACGACCTTAAATGACGATAGAAAATAATCGCTCGGGCAATTCACGCCTCGTTTAAAATTCCATACAATTTGATTGGATTAATTTTTGAAATTTTCATGAACGCGCATTCATGTAAATAATATTGTTTTTTTTTTAAATTATAAATATAGAAGATCGCGTAACGACCATGGTACGTTTGTGCACGGAAATTGTCAAAGAAGTAATAAATGAGAGGGGAATTTTGTGCGACGCGAAAGTGATAAATAACGTTCTTTCTCGTCCCTCTTCATCTTACCCCTTTCTCTCACTCTCTCTCTGTCTCTATCTCTTTTTGAAAAATGACATTTACGTTTAAAAAAATGTCAAATAAAACTTTAAACATATACGACGAGGCTAAATATTCGCCATACTTAGATCGCGTTCTATGTAGTTTCAGATTATAAATTATTATTATAGACACTTGACACTCGGAGGTTTTCGTGTCGTGTTAAAGCCGCCCTTAAAATCGATTTACGCTCGTAAAACAGTGTTCAAAACTACTTTACGCAAGCCTCTCCCCAATGAAGAATTACTACAAGCCTCCAGCATATTGACGTGATTTTGGTAAACACGCTTCGAAATTCTCGAAAATAAATTGGTATTAAGCCAGATGCAAAATTTCTAATAACGAGAATTTTCCCTGTCAGAAATTTGTTTCGTTACACAGTTAAATTTAAATATCATACCCTCTTCCTCTATCTCTCTTTCAAACTGTCTTAAATCACATAGACACAGGTGGGTGTGCGGATATACAGAAATATCAGGGTGATAATGGATAACGAACTAGTGAGAAAGACCGATATACAAAGACAAATATGATGGAATGGCAAATAAAGAGAAAGAGAACGAGAGAGAACGAGGGTGAAAAAGGGAGATAGGGGGAGGAGGCTGCGGGAGCAAATTCGCTTCGAATAAATAATGACTTGGTTGCACGGGATTCGCACAAACCGTCGTAGAGCTCGAGTCTCTCTCGCTCACTATTATTTATGATATTAGATTACGCTATATCACTGCCTTCGTAATTAATTGCCAAGCGTGCGTCCCCTACCGCTCTCCCCCCTCCCGCCAGCCTCTCACGCCACTCCCACGCTCTCTCGCCCCTCCACCGCGTTTCAAACCGCTTCCTCTCTCCCGCGTCGTTTCGAAACGCGCCCCGTTAACTGTGAAATGCTAATGAACAGATTCAGTTGCCACGGGTTATTATTTTGCGCCGTGAACCTCCCGGAATATTATTGCGGAGTTGAATAAATGCGCCTCGTCGTTTTTATCGTCAACCATGGAAACTTCTTTCATATAAGTTTCTTGTTATATATAAAAAAACGATATATATATATATATATATATATATTTAGTGCATGAGTGTGTCTTTTCAACTGTTATTTTTTTTTCGTCTCTCCCTCCACCGTTTCGTTTATTATATCTAACAAAAATACAATAGAGAGTTTTTCTTCGATAACTCACGCGCTGAGAATAAATATATATAGTCGTAAACAATGCGATCATTTGTAAAGTCGCGAAGCCCTGAAGTGGCCAACAGCCGACGCGGCATGTGTCTCGAGAAAGAAAGGGAGTGAGTGAGTGTGTGAGAGAGAGAGAGCGAAAGAAAGAAAGAAAGACAGAAAGAAAGTAAGAAAGAAAGCAAGAAAGATTTTCTGCCACGTTACCGAGGCGACCGACGAGAGAGAAACTTTTCTATATTTCGTGGAGGAAAACTAATACAGTTGCATAACTCGCTTAACTCTTACATCCATGGCTTATACGAAGAAGGATATTTGTCAGGAAAAGGTCGTAACCTGGGACGATATTGAGGGAACGAGTATACAGTTATATCGATGGGATACTCGTGAAATGCTCGAACCGGTGAAAAAGACGTATTTGTGAATAGTTAGTTTCTGCGAAAGAAAAATAAGAAAAAAAGAAAGAAAAACACGTTCAAACGAAACACTTCATTTTTTCTATGTATTTTACGTTTGACCGGAAGATTGTTAAATATGAGAGTATTTTGCGACAATTTACGATCGTACGAGGACTCTTCAATCTCGACACGAAAAAGTAAAAGAAACAAATTTTGGTAAAATGATTATTTGGCGCTTAAGGAATTGTCATTTTTCCAATTTTCCACACGTACCTAAACGACGAGGTGTCGATAGAACGAGGACGAGATAATCGCGTAGCTACGCGTTACGATCGGAGTTGTCGCAGGGAAACTTTTCGAAAATTACAAAACTTTCATTTTGTTTCAGGGATCCGGCTCGTCCTAGTCCTTCTCTCATGGTTCTATCCACTCATCGGACAATAAGTGCGCTCGCTATGTTTGGAGTGGAACTGGAGCGAAGTATGGTCCAGTTTCTTGATGACTTCCTTTCCGATGTCCCCAAAGGCTATCCACGCGCACACACACGTTTTCCTCTACTTTTTTTGCTCTCGTCGCTCTTTTTCCCCCTTTTTCTACTTCTTCTTCTTCTTCTTCTTCTTCTTCTTCTTCAGCTTCTTTTGTCTCTTTCCCTTTTTATTTTCCCACTCGACGAGATCTCGATTCTTATCGGTGAGGGATCGAACATTTTCCCCGGTGGATTATATTCGGTGGGCCAGGATCAACGCGTTACTTCGCGCACGCACGTCGACTCGAATGGAACATCGCACACCAGGAGGCGAAAACGAAGAGAAAGAGAGGGAGAGAAAGAGAGGGAGAGAGAGAGAGCGAGAGAGAGAGAGAGAGACTTCGAGACAGTCTCGATCTTGTCCCGATGAGTTTCTTCACAAGCCATCCCTCGTTCCTTCGGCCACCCTTATTCTTCTCTAAGTAGCAGGAAGGAGTTCTTTTATAACTTTTGGATTGTGGACACTTCCCGGGGGGAGAGAGTGTGTTCACCCGTTGTCCTCGCCTATTCCTTCCTCCTTCTTTTTTTCCTTTCCTTCGCTTCACCCTCTCTCGCTCGTTCCTTCGACACCGACCACTCTTTTCCACCTTACCGTTCCCTCCCCACTTTCTTTCATCGTTCTCATCGCCCACCGTTTTTCTCCCATCGTTGGGTTTCCCTCGTGACTTTATTTCCTCGAGTCCTCTTTCCACCGTCCATGCGTATGGTCTTCCGATTCCTCGGCCTCTCTTTTATCTCTTCTCTTTTGTTCCGAGAGGTTGCTCATTGCCACGATCTTAAAGGCTTATCGATCCAATTTTCTCACCTTAGGAAAACGCCGATAAGAGTCTTACCGAGACACGTCATTATCGAGTCGGAATATAACACTTTGAAATAATCATACCCGATGCCAATCTTCACTATCTCGCTGTATTAACTCTTAAGAAGATTGTATAAAGAAAAAAACAGGGATGAAAAAAAAAACAAATTCTGCAATTTTCCATTTCCATACTGTTTTCCTGCGAAGCTGTAAATTTTCGTTGGTTCGTCCTTTTGAACGTGACTGTATGGATGACATCGAGTATCCTTAAATCACTGGCGATCCACCCTTTCGTCGTACTCACCCCGATATCACCGCGTTATATAGAACATTACCTCACTTGATATACACACTCTCTCTCTCTCTCTCTCTCTCTCTCTCTCTCTCTCTCTCTTAACGTAAGTGTACGACCGCTGATTTGCATACTCGAAGCTTCGGGATTTACCGATCTCGTTCGCGATCCTGAGTATACATCGGCCGAAGTGCCTCGGCAACTCGCCGTTCGGTGATTCGATTTGCTCGCAATTATGCGCCCGCCGGGTTAATTGCAGCATACCCAAGTTGATGAAACTTGAATGCGATGATAGGGAGAGAGACAGTTAGAGAGAGAGAGAGAAAGAGAGAAAGAGAGAGAGAGAGAGAGAGAGAGAGAGAGAGAGAGAGAGAGAGAGAGAGAGAGAGAGAGAGAGAGAGAGAGAGAGAAGGAGAGAGTTGCGACTGCAATCTGTTCAAATTTCGAAGAAAGAAATATTAGAGAAACCAGTTTCGTGGTTGTTCGGTATAAGGAGACTCTTGGAACACTCTCAAAGTTGCATATAGACCGAAATTAATAAGACAATGAGCGCGAAGAGAGAGAGAGAGAGAGAGAGAGAGGGAGATTTTAATAAAGTTCTCTCGAGAGACGTCGTCAACCTGGTCTCGTCTGTTATTATGTCTGGTCGGTGGTTTCTTGCTCGACGAATGCCTCGCAAAATCAGAGCTAGGCCGGCAAGGTAGTCACGGAGGGAAAACAATGGCGAAGTGAAGAACGAATTGGGGTGAGAAATAGAGAGAGAGAGAGAGAGAGATAGAGAGAGGGGATTGAAAACTTGGGTGACGTGCAAGTTTCTACTGTCGACAAAAGAGAGGGAGGGGAGGGGGGCGAAAATCGTGGAAAATGTTTCGCGATGAAAAACGAAACTCTGTGCCATGTTCGTATCGAAGCCACGAGTTGAATTCACAACGGAGGCCGGAAGTTATGTACCGAACGAATAGAAAGAGGAGAAGAAAAAGAAGAAGGACGCCGACTACCAACCCCAAGTCCAATGGAGATGGATAGACCGAGAACGAAAGCGCACCGTGGGGTCAGAAGAAATAAGTCAAAGGGAAACAAACTGCGTGAGACAAGATCCTTTCTACCGTTAGAGAGTCGCTCGCCGCTGCGAGAACGAGAGGATACGGGAGAAGTGACTACAGCGAGAAGAAGCGAACAACGTGAAAGTCCATCTCGTTTCTCTTTCCTCCACGAGTCACACTAAAGTTATTCCCTGCGGTGTCGCTGCTGGCTCACGCGCTCGTAAATTTCTTTGGCAACCGCGACCAGCCAGAGCTTTTCCACTCGTTCTATGGTACACCGCGCGAGAGAACCGGGTAATCATGGTCAACGAACATCGGGGCGCCATATCCTCGTCAAATAATTCAAAGGAATTGTAAAAAATTAATACGATGTATTTTATTTTTATTTCCAAAAAGTCACCCCAAATATTCTTTCTAAATTTGATTAATTTATTATTAAAAGTATGTAACACATATTTATTAATTATTTACAAGAAAACTATAATAAATTAATTATTAATTGTCTTGATAAGAAATCAATAAATTAAGAACATTTTTTAATATAGATTTTTTTTTCTACTGGACAAAACGAAATTCCGTCGAAAGCTTGTTTCATTTAGAGAAGCTCCTTTGCGAAGGAATTACATGAATTATTTATAACGTTGACCCCCATTGCACGGCTCTCTTTCGCCATCCTCTCATCCACCATTTATACACTTTTACTATAATACCTCATCTCGTACTACCGGTATCACGACGTTACACGTCGCTAATGAAACCCGGGGGTAGTAAAGTGCGACGTGCGGGTCTATTCAGCATGGTGTTGAACGTAAAAGCTAGAAGGTCGGGGGAGTACCTGAGCGAAAATTACTGTACGGTGTCCGGTGTTAATAACGACATGAATAACGCGATGGGGTGAGATGGTGGAGAGGGGGGGGGGCTCGAAAATGTTTCAACAGATTTTTTAGAGCGTGTCGAGTTTGATCGTTTTCCATCGTACGACGAGAGGCTTTTAACCCGTGCGTATACGAGGCGAGAGCTCGAATTTTTCGTTATAAAAAAAAAGTGAAAAAAAAAACAAGACGAGCAGGCCACGCCTTCGAGTTGAAATTCGGATGAAAAGTCGGAAAAGCGTAAAACAAAACAAAAAAACGAAAGAAAAAAAAGAGCACGAACCAATCGCTAGTTTTACGACGGTGCGGTTTTTTTTCTTCCTCTTTCTCTCTCTCTCCCTCTCTCCCTTTGTTTCCCGTCTCTCGAGCCCGCAAGGCTTCAACGGAGTTTCGGCGGATTGTTGAATTTCCGAGACGACTCTCTCGAGATCGACGGTATTTGTTTCTTTTTTTTATTTTCTTATTTTTTTTTTTCTTTCCTTTTTTCTTCTTTTACGGTCGCGGTTGCGTTCTCATCCCCCCGAGCGCGGATGGAACCTCATCGAGAAACCGGCAACTCGGGGAATTGTTGAATTTTTCTCCGTCTACGTAGCTCATTCGTCTATATAAAACTTCTTCTTATTCATATTTCACACATATATCGCGCGCGACCTCCGTACGACACGAATCCTTCATCCTCAGACCTTCTTTCGTAGCCACTCCTTGCCCCATATAGCTCCGTCCTTGCTTTCTCAAACGCGCGATATATTACTCCTGTCACTGTTTAACCGTTCCGTTGCTTCAGGCCCACGCGCAGTCGTCTCTCGCGCGTGGTTGACTGTAATCAGGGGGATGAAAACAGCCCGAGGAACAAAAATCGTCGATAAGATCAAACGATTATTTCACGTCTAGTTTCGTCATTAGCTGCGTCGAATCTTCGAATCGAAAGAGAAATTATACAATTCATTAATATTTTTTATACAGCGAGAATAAGAAAATTTCGAAAAGCTTCGAGTTCAATTTCGTTCGATCGATTGGAGATCTTTGCATGTTTTTTTTGCGATAAAATCCTTTATCTGCCGAAAATCAACTGTATTCAAATATTCTCGATGTCGATAGGAGAGAGGAAACGCGCCGAAGCGCTTATCTTCTCTTCGTGTATTACGATGGTACGTACAGCAGTAATGTCAGAAAAGGGCGAGATAGACCAAGAGAGACCGAGAGAGAGAGAGAGAGAGAGAGAGAGAAAGAGAAAGACGGAGAGAGCGAGTTTCCTATAGAACTCTCTCTTTCGCACAATTTTCCAACGCGGCAGAACTTCCGTTGAATTTCCATTTTAGTTGGGCGGTCGATATCGCACAATACGTATGTGCATAAGGTATGCGAAGTGCGGATGAGAAAATTCAGTCAGCTCAACGCTAGCTAGCGTTGGCCCTACAATTTCTCGTTCCCGCCTTGGTAGAACGCACACAGCATTACAGGTAGACTCTAGTCGATTTTCCTCCCTCCCTTGAATTATATATATATATATATATACACCGATGTATAGACGCATATGTGTGTATTTTATTGTATATACATAACGTATATAAAATATATAGATATAAAATAAATACATCTACAAAATATTCACCACATACGTATGCGTATTGTACGTACAACACGAGTGAATACTGATCGTTGCTGAGAACTCCGAACGTAATTCGAACGTATGTATGCGAAGCCGAGTATGTGCGCTTCTCACACATAGATCGCGTTATGACGTTATGCAAAACGATATACAGTCTACTCTCTCGAGTGCCGCGCGCCTCCCTCCCCAATTTTACCTTTCCGCGCATGCGTAAATACGATTTTTCTTTCGTAAAGATGTGCTCGAGTTTTTCAAGAAACAAATTGCGAAAGATAATATAAGTTTGAATTATTAAATAAGAAGACGTAAGAATGTTAATTTGACTCGGAGAAAATGGTAAACATTGCTAAGGGATTTTATTTGAATATATTCGTCTGGGAATTAATTATTTGGTAGTAATTGGGTATAGTGAAATTTATCTGATTTATAATAACGAAATTTATAATATCGTTAGAATTATTCAATAAAAAGACGTAAGAATGTTAATTTGACTCGGAGATAAATCTAAAAATTGCTGAGGGATTTGATTTTGATATATTCGTCTGGGAATTAATTATTTGGTAGTAATTGGATAGACTAAAATTTATCTGGGCTAATTTGGAGTTATTTTGGTTTCGTGATGAATAATTAAGATCTGTATTAATGCCCGTTTTAAAATTCGTCGAATTTCGAATTTCGACTGTACACACATCGGGCCAAACGAAATATATATATTATAAATTGCGACGCTACGTATGCGAAAGCGAGATGCGAGGTGGAATAACGGGGGAGCGACGTGTGCACGCGGCCTCCATACACGTGGTAAATAATCTTAAACTGTCAAATGCACTTGGTACCGAAAACGAGGCGCGTCGTTTGCGCTCATTTTATACACGGGAAGGTAGTACGTGTAAATAAAAATAAATATATGCGGTAAAATATGTATTCGCGGTACACACTTGCTGTATATACGAAGATTTTACGGGCTTACGGCTCGTGTTTTTTCCAACAAACGCGATTTGTAAATTTTTGTTTGTTTTTTTCGTAAAAATACGAGAAATATGACGAACGACAATTCAACGACGAGACTCGAACGTTTGTTTTGAAAATAATGAGAAATTTGGTCGTAATTACAATATTTACAATATATTACATTTACAGAATAAGAGTGAATTTATTAGCAATAAGGGGGGAAATAATCAGCATGTTAGGGGGGAGAATAAAAGAGGACATATGTATGTATTACAGGTAAATAGAGGAGGTGTATAGGAGGAAATGTATTGAGAGGAGAGAAATTGATAATAAGGGGGAGTAGATTTAAGAATAGTTTATAGGACTTTGTAAAAAACTTCATGAAGAAGTTATGCAAATAAAACAAGTTAATACAACTATATTTACAGAATAATAAATTTGTTCGTTCTATTTACGATACGTTGAAACCGAAATACTACGAGTTTCCAGCGCTGATAAATACGATAAATTCACAATTTACAAATTTAAAGAACAATTAAATTTTTCATAATGTTCAATAAATTTCGTCCTGTACGAGAGTCAATGTTTTTTCAATTCGGTCGAATTATTTTTTAATGTTCACAGGAGCGTTAAACTGAATCCGTCGTGTCTCGTTCCGTTGGCCGTGAGAGAGACAGAGAGAGAGAGAGAGAGAGAGAGAGAGAGAAAAAGACTGCGCGAGAGCAAAAGGATTCAATCATATTTTTTGCCAATATCTATGCTAATCAGGCCGATAGAGCATGCATATTATTCAGTCATGTAGGGTGTGTACTATGCAGGCGTACCTACGTACACAAATATACGCGATACGTATAGAAAGTTGAACACGGTTAGGAGTTTGACGAGTGAGTTTATTTCGCGCTTGCGTGCTCTAATTATCTCGTCCGGTGGGTTGGTTTTGGCTGCTGGCGGGTGGTTTGGCAGGTGACGCGACTACGACTCTACGGCGAAAAGTCTCCCTTTCCATCTACCTCGGTCGCTACCAAACGTCTGGAGATTTAATTGGGCCGAGTAATTGGCCACGATGGAAAGCCATTGCCTTCGACAATCTCCGCAACGTACCGCTCGCATCCCTCCGGGGCATATCGTTAATCATATCTGTTCCAATGGGTATTCGATAAATAAACGTCCGATATCCCGATCTCCGGGAGAGAGAGAGAGAGAGAGAGAGAGAGAGGGTGAGGAGACAGCGAGCATTTATATCCGCGCGAAGGCCACGCGAAAGCACGAAAGCTATAGATCGTTTCTCGCCAACCGTTTTCTATCTCGCGTGTACATCCGGGTATAATACCTATCGCTCTCGATGGCGTATGGACAATGCGACCGGGCGTTACTAGGACGATTTATATCGTATCGATGAGTGAAACGAGCGAGAACACATCCAGATACGAGTCGTTCCATCAAATTAATAAAGCACCGATACGTATTCTTACACCCTTCCGTACTATCGATGAGAATTTTTTTTTCATCCATGATGGTTATCGGAGTTACTTTGACGATGTGAATTTTTCATGAAAGCTTCGTAGAGAAAGAGAGAGAGAGAGCGATTGATCGATTTCTGTATTTATACCCTAGCACGCTGTGGGGTAATTTACGTATGACCAAATTCGCGGGAATTACAAGTTAGCAGTTTTGTAAAGAGAGAGAGAGAGAGAGAGAGATTTGCACTCATACTACGATAGTGAAAAATGGATTCATGAAAAAAAGACCGTAAAGTTAATTGTTTTTAATTAAATCAATTCGATTCGCTCGAATCGTGGCGTATTAATTCACCAAGATGATGAAGCTTCCGACTTAATTAATCGATGTTCAAAACTGAGAGGTTTAAGTTTTTTGTTTTTCTTGCCATCGAGAGAGAAAATCTAGGCGACGATAATTATATCGTCGAGTCTCGAAATATCGAGACTCCTTTTTGTTCATAATTAAATCGGATTAAAATTCAATCTATCTTACAACATTATGGAACTTTCGGTCTAATTAATCATTTATTACGAAAATCCACGTTTATTTAATTTATTCAGCCTCGACGAATAAAATTATATTCTCCTCTCGAACCTCACTTACAATTATAATGAATTCCTGTCTCGTTTAACGTATCGATGACGAGACACGATGCCATTGTACCGGACAATTAGTCAATCGATATCGAAGATTGTAGTATGCGGCACTATTGTACGATCGAAATGCCCGGTCAAATTGGCCCGGAGATAATCGTATGCGGACACGAAGCGAGCGTTCAGGTATCGGACCCACCTACCGGCGTCAAACAGATACTATTATGCATATCTATATATCTATATATCTATATATATATCTCTCTATATATATATATATATATATATAGATATATATAAAGCGTCGGGGATCGCCCAGAGCATGGCCGATGCGTGCCAGCGACACACTAACGACCGCTTGATCTTATTAACGTTTCTATCGTACGGTTTATACGCTTCGCCGTGGATCGACGGCAGCCGAGTGGTTATTCCGTATACCAGAACAAGGTTTCACTGGAGAGTGATCGAGATGAACCGTATTCCGGCGTGGGAGGGCCGAAACCCCCGCGAGTATTAACCAACGGTACTACGTGTGGATATATAGGTACACGAACGTTACAGGACCTCTTGTAGCTCGTATTACAAGCTCGGTGATGCATCATCGATGCAAGCGCTTCTATGTTTCCAATAAACTGTTATCCAGCAGCCGGTGCTGCCACGTCATTAATCACTCGAAGTCTGGTGCGCGCTCTCGAGCCTTGCGATCGCGAGAACGACGCCAAGAGGGGGACTGATCCCTCGTACGCGAAAATCGGCATGACTTTGCACATGGAATTGTCTCGAACTTGCGAGATTGGTGTTGTATATTGAATTTCGAGTTTGTAATTTTTCGTCCAATAGTTTGATATTAAAATCATATTTTTGTAAAATTAGACTTTTGGAGTAAAAATTAGGGATTTGAAAGGATAAATAGAACGTTATTTTTGACTCGTGCGTGAAAATCGGCATGACTTTGCACATGAGTTTGTAATTTTTGGTCCAATAGTTTGATATTAAGTTAATATTTTTGTAAAATTAGACTTTCGAAGTAAAAATTAGGGATTACAAATAAAAAAAACATAGAACGCTATTTTCGTAACGTTACCGATGAACTTTTCGTCACAGTTGAATTTTAAAGCCCATCAGGACGACATTCGACGCTTCAATAATTTATATCTTTAACATCGTCCAGATTCTTCAAGTTTTGTTAAAATCAAGATCGAGACATTGGATAGCGAGACAAGGATAATTGATTCTAAATCAGGAGCCGCTATTTCCGGTTCGAGAGTCATGATGTTCGTGAATTCGAACTTCATTAGCCGTACGTCCATGCGTAGAGAGACGCTCGTGACGCGCGTAGGCACCGACATCACCGCTTTAATTGGTGGGATCGGTACGATGGCCGGCTATGGACCGAGAAGGAGATACATTAGCAATGGGATATTGGGGGATCTCATGGAGAGAGAGAGAGAGAGATAGAGAGATAGACAGATCGTGTGTGTGTGTGTGAGAGAGAGAGAGATCGTGAGAGAGATAGAGAGATCGTGCGAGAGAGAGAGAGAGAGAGAGAGAGGGTGAGGTCCAGTCCATCTTGGTAACTGATAGTCCGGTGCATCCTCCGGTTCACCGTAAACCAACCCTCCGGTCCGATCCAAAATCCTGGGTTACCTCGACAGTCGAAGCGCCCGTAATATAGCCCACCGTGTACAATCGGATGTTCCACGTAAGATCCTCAGGAACAGTTTTGAACGATTATTATACCTACCCTTTGATTAGGTACAAGAGACTTTACTGTAACGAGAGAACGTGAAACGTTCTCCGAGGGATTGCAGTGCCCCGAAGCCTTGGAAATTGATTAGCTACCAGACTGCTTTGGCAACCGCACGTACGATCGGGATCGCAATTGCGTGCGTCGGGGGATTTTATCCTTAAACCTAAATACGTACGTAATCGCGAGTTAAACGTTGTAAAAGCTCGTTACAGCTCTCGAGTTTGGTTTCGATAGCTCGTCGACCCAGTTCTACTCTCCTTGAACGTTGGAAGGAAAAGCGACGAAACGTCGCGACCCTAAGACGCCAGAAACGCTTCGAGAATCTTTCAGCTGTACGCTTCGCCTTGTATCGCGGTTTAAACTCAATGTAACGTTCCCTTTAATTATTTAATACAGACGTGTGCAGACGCGAGCGATGAAGTACGAGGCGAGAGTACAAAGAGGGCTTTTTCTTTCGTTATTTTACGTCCTTGAGACGGGACTTTTTTACAAAGAAAAATTCCCACACCTACCGCGGCCGTGGTCCACCGGCTGGTAGGGCTCTTGGCAATTATTTTATTAATATGATTTTAGTTGGGCGCCAGTCAATTTGAGGGGAATTGACAACCGGATATTTAGGCGTTATTTTAGTCTTTCAATTTTATTTTAAGTTAATTCTCAAACTGAGAAAGCTCAGGGAGGGACGTTGGAGGACCAAGGAATAGAAGAAAAGAGTGCCAGATAGACATGTGAACTCTCACTTTACTTACTTGTTTTCTGATTCGAATAGACTCCGACTCTGACGATGGTTTACACAATACAAGATTTTATAGACAAATTACACTCTGGTATAGCGCGTACACAGTTTTTGTTTCCTACGTATTCGTTTAACCGACGCTTCCCCTTTACATACGTAGGAGAAGGCCGACTAATTTCTTTGTCAATATGCGCGGCCGCTTTAGACAAAGACGGAACCTATGACTTACAATGACGATTAGAGAGACTAAATATTCGTATTACGCGAACGGCTTACAGACGAGAACGCTCCTGGGAGGCAATGGTTCGTCCCTTATATAGACGAACCGGGCTATGTTGCCTAATTATCGCTCGGCCCTTGTCAATCCGCTGTTGCCAAATTATTATCAATTGATCGCTCGGATAGATTTGGCGATCGATAACGTGGTATTTGACAAATTGTAATTATAATATGAAATCAGACTGGTGACGTCGAGGAAAAGTTGACTAAAATTATTTCCCGTCACATCCTCGAATCGATCGTCGTCGATAACAACATTTTTTTTTTATTTCGTTTATTCGTTCACGTTATTTCATCATTAATCGAGTACGACGTAAACTCGGATCATGCTACATAATATTCATTCGTGTACTTTCGCTTCTCGTTTCGTTTTTTTCACGATTTTTTTCGCCCCGCGTTCGAGTTGATTCAGTTATCCAAACTTTGATGATCAATTAGCCGCGAGAATTGATAATGAACTCTACCGGTGAAAAAAAGAAGGCGGTAGAGGCATGTTCGTATAACTTTTCATCCAACGTAGACGCATATTGGATAATATTATAATACATAATACAAAATTCGTGGAATCACGAGTTTCGGTGCACTTTCGACCCCCTCTCTCTCTCTCTCTCTCTCTCTTTAACACTTTCCCTCGGAGGTGGTTTTATACAGTCCATGTCCGTGTCTCGTCCAAAAGTCCGTAGCGAGGGTGGATAATTAAGCTGTCGAAAGTGCGATGGTGTTTGAAAGGGTGCGTTTCAGTCAGGCGGTTTTAAGCCGAACGTCGAGCGTTTTGGCCAACCATACAGTCATCGTCAGAGCCGATATTGAAATCACGTTGGATGAAAAGAGACGACGAGTATGCCAATGTTTGTTTCTTCGCATGACCGTGAAGCTTTTCTTGACGTGAATTTTCATCGGCTAATTTACCTGTCGCGTACTCACGGTGACCGGTTTTCGACAGTAAATAAGGGTGGGCGTCTAAGGCTGCGCCAAGGCTGTGCCACCTTCGGTCTTCGCTGTATCAAGCATGTACGAAACTTGTCCTCATTCTCGATACGTAAGTTCTATATATATATATATATTGTTAGAGGATGGAAGCCGAAGCTCTCGGTTTCCTTCGACGTGCCTCAAAGGGTGCCGATACAGCTCTTGGTGATGTGGTCGGACCCTGATGGGCAACCGAGAGAATGGGCAAAATAGAGAGAGAGAGAGAGAGAGAGAGAGAGATAGCAGTCTGGACAAGCTGCAGTACAGCTGGATTCAATGTTGCATTCACGTATGTGTTAGAAAACTCGCTCGTTATATTTCCACCATACGTACACACCGTATTTATATATACCCGTTGTACAAGAGAGAAAGAGGAGAAAGGCGAGTACGTCGAGGGAT
Source organism: Netelia virgata (assembly GCA_951802705.1). Classification (NCBI taxonomy): domain Eukaryota; kingdom Metazoa; phylum Arthropoda; class Insecta; order Hymenoptera; family Ichneumonidae; genus Netelia; species Netelia virgata. The sequence continues at coordinate 8,146,186 of OX637864.1, read as the reverse complement.
TCACGGGCGAAAAGGAAGGTTGGAATGAATAGACGAAGAGTGAAATTGCAACCAGTCAGAGAGAGAGAGAGTGAGAGAGGAAAGCAAACGGGGCGAAAACGCGAGGAAGGGACAAAGGGCAGAGAGACGGTTCGCTTCGCTGGAAGGGTTGGATCCTGTCCGGGCCGCAGACTCATTGACACGATGACGTCTGACGTGTAATTTCCTAGAGGTACCACAACCTCTCTCTCTCTCTCTCTCTCTCTCTCTCGCTCTCTCTCTCTCTCCATCTCTCTCTCTCCATCTCTCTCCCTCTCTCCATCTCTCTCCTATTCTCCCTGCATCGACCGTTGGAAGTAACACTGGCAACTACGGTACTCTCACCCACCCCCTTCCCATCATCCCCCTCGAAAGCCCACGCGCATACACGTCGTTCCGCACATACACGAACGCACGGAAACTGGTACGAAGCATCGGGGAACAGGCACGCACGGAACGTGTCTGCACGCTTCTAGCTTGTGGAACGTACGCTGACCCGTGGCCCAACCGACATACCGCTATCGTAGAAAATAACGAGATGCAGCGAGGGATGCATCACGCGTCACTCGAGTACGCGGGTACGCGTAACCATCGAGCTTTTTCTTTTTTTTGTTGTTGTTGTTGTTGCCACGAAAAAAAGCTTCCTGTTGTAGTCGGTAACGTCACGATTTTTCCGCCGGAAGACGCGACCTCTATTCGTCCTTCTTTTTTCGACCCCTGGCTTATCCTAGAATGGTTAATTTCCGTTACGCGGACAGCTCGACTAATTGCGACCCCACCTTTGAGCCACGAAATAATTTTATGATTACGGGCTAATTCACGTTTCTCAATTCTAGCCGCGTCTCTGTTCTTTTTTTAATCTACTTCTTTTTTTGTTTGTTTGGGTGTGTTGAATTTCGCAGTAAGGCAGAAACCTTTGACTCGCGCGAGAAGAGGGCAAAAAATTATTTAACCACTTGGTATAGCCTTGGTCCTTCTTTTTCTTCTGTTTTTCGGCGTTTAGCACAACGTTGCTTCGAGGATACAACGGTTAGAAATAATTACTCGTGTTTAACATTTGGTCGGTTAAAATTTTATCATCAAAGCTTTTTTACGGTTCAACAGCGATGACCTCCAGGGCATGAATTTTATGGGAAAAGAGGGTAATGGTAGTTGGCTATGTAAATGTTAAAGTCGCAGCAAAGGTGAACGTGTGCCGAGAGTTCTTCGGCTTTTGACTTTAAACGTGTACACACGTGTACCACGCGTGTACGTACCACGAGGCCCGTGAAAACGCCAAGGCTTTTGACTCTCCTGAGCCATCCTCTCGCGCCCTCTCTCTCTTCTCTTTCTCTTCTCGTGCTTCGCAAATGTTTTTCTCCCATTGTTCTCACCGCTGAATTCCAATGGGTAAATCGCCGGGAGGTTTTCCTCGGCATACTTTTGCTCGCGCGTTCTCGCTCGACTCTAGGCACGCGGCAAGTGTATACGCCCGCGCTTTTATTTCGTCCCGGTAAAATGTAAAAGGATCAACGGTTAACTCGACTTGTGGAATCCGTATTCCTCGCACGGGATATCGTATTATGCGGGGATCCTCGACTCGTTGAAAATCCTTGCACCAGGCAAAACAACAAAACTGCTTGTTTCTCCTAACTCCGCCTAACGCTTTTCACCCTCGAGCTATTGTTAAGGTAATCATATCGTTACAGGGTTTTCGTTAGATTTCACTGAAAATTTTCAGAAACGTTGTTTGATGTCATATGTATATGTGTGTAAAATTTCAGGGGTCTTTATCGACTCAAAAATCAAGATATTTATTGTTCTTGAAAATCGTCATTTTTTCGTCGTGTTAAATATCGCAATATTATACAACGAACATCTCGATTTTTTGGTCGATGAAGCTTGTTGAAATTTTGCACACATTTTTATGCGATATCAAAGAATCTTCAATTAGTTTTTTTTTATAACAATCTTATGTAAGACGAATTTCATGATTGTGTTTATCATATAACAAATAAACTTTACGTACATATTCCAAGAAAAAGTAATAATTTTTAATTGAACTAAATTATCATCACGTTTTATGAACGAATAATTAGAAATAAGTATAATTTTTAATGAATATTAACATTCTTTATAAAAGTTAAACAAAACACGCAAAAATTCATTAAAACAAATATCATTACTTCCGTGAAAAATTAATATTATATTTATGAATTAATTCCCGTTGATAAATCAAATTAAACAATATTCGAAAAATAATGTATAAAAAAAAGACATTTTTTTCAAACTACAGAAATGGACATTCCTACCGGGAGAATTTTTTAATGTAGTCACATATCCGGGTTTACATATTTCAACACGTTCTCGGCGTTTGGGAATTCGGTAGAATTAGTTAATCGAAGCTACGATCGAACCGCGATAATCAATAGTCGACGGTGATCGGCGAGTTGTGTTGACGAAAAAAAGGTGTTTTATCGCTATCGAGATGAACGGTCCCGCTCATAACACTCGAGGGATCGCAACGGTGGTGGCTCGATCGTTTTAACAGCGTGATTCGGTCCGAGCAGACATCGTCATCGAGAGGCAGACGAACTTGTTTCACGTGAACAACGAATGGTGGGATGAAGGGTGGCGGGGCCGCGGGGGTGAGAGGGTTGGGGGTGGGTGTATACTAATGTAGCAAGCACATACACTGTGCTCGAATAGCGCAAACACCCCGCGAGACTCGATTTGCGAGCTGTTTAATTTCCCACTGGTTATTCATTAGCCAGTTACCAACTCGTTATTACGGATCGTTGAATTATTACGCCAGCGGTCGTTCCACCAACATCGTAGCCTCCACGTATCGTATCTATAGTTTTTTCCCTTTTAATATTTTTATACGATCACGGTGAAATTTTTAACAATTACGAAATAATAATTATGCTTTATCTCGAGAATAATAATTTGTGATTTTTGTTTGTTTTTTCAGTTAAACTGCGATTCTCGTGAAAAATGTATTATTTTTTTATTTGCCGCACGAGAAAGGAGAATCGTAACTGTTATCGATATTGCCAGATGCTTTTAGCGATATTATAAATAATATAATTGTACGATAATCAATCATTCTTGGGAAAATAATTATTAAAACGAGCGATACGAAGTTATAAATAAGGAAAAAAAAACAATGGAAGCATCGTAACGGCAAATATGAGGGAAAAACGCTATGCGCGATGTTTCACTGTTATCGATATTGCCCGATGCTTTTAGCGATATAATAAATAATATAATTGTAGGATTATCAATCATTCTTGGGAAAATAATTATTAAAACGAGTTATAACGAAGTTATAAATAAAAAATAAAATGGATCAACGGTAATAAAATAAGTTTTATCACTTATCGACGATACGATGGTTTCGATAGGTCGTCGATAACACCATTTTTCCTCGCGAATAATGACAACAAATAAAAAAGAAAACAGACGAATTATGAGAGAAATTACTGTATCGTGCGTCATCTTCGAACAAACAAAAGCCTGAGTCGTGTCACGCGGGCTTATAAACAGTGAATATTATCGAAGCTTCGGGCCGATTCGGTCGTAATTAACCATTCGTTCAGCGGTCTGGAACAATGAGATTGGCAGCTACCGGCCTCCCGTTTCAATGGTACATCGAATTTTGCATTCATTCCAGGAGGCTATTGTTGTATTCGCGATGTCGCTGTATCGGGGGCTTTTATTGCCGATAATGAATCAGATATCGAGATAGAAACGATCTGGCAAAACATCCCATCGGGGAGGCTTCGTCAACCGGCTCGTGGTATATTTCACGTAGAATTTACCGAACGAGCGAGACGCTAGATAATTATTCGTACCGTTCGTGTTTGCTCAACTTTTGATCGACTTTGAAAACCGCGAGCACGCTCGTATCGAATCATCGTGGAAAATTCACGAACGTAAACCAGTTTGCGTTGATTGACGTTCGCATCCATTGAAATTATGCTTTCCTTTTACGATATTTATTTCACTCGGCTAATTATTTTATCTAGCTTTTATAATATTGACCTGTATATTTCTGTACATTGATTCAAATATACGATACAGAAAATCTCTATTTAATAAATGTCAATATTAAATATTAAATTGATATCGATTGAAACAGTTTTATATGGGGAAATATATTTTATATAAATTTATTTAATTACAAAATATATAAATATTCTGTCTATTATACTAGTTAGAATATTCGCCAATTTTTTTATAACTAAATTTCTGTTCCGTGAAAGAACGAGAATAATCGAAAATTCAATGTATTTTTTTTGTCTCTCGGTTTTTAATGAATATTGACTTAATAACCGAACAGGAACGATGACCGAACCTGTTTCGAAAGTACTCCGAGCTCGAGTCCAAAATTGGAACACGATTTTCCATACTTCGAAGCCAACGTCAATTTCTATTTCACGGATGAGATTATGAGTGACGACGAGATTATACCTCGTACGCACTCTTCGAACCGGTTAAGCCTATTATACCACGCGTCGTTCTGATTACGTCGAGGAAAAAAGGAGGAAATTGCAAACGCAAGGAAAAAAAGAAAGAAAAACCAAGCGATGTGCAGCGCAGCTTGAGAAATACGAACCTATAAATTACGAGCGGAGCTGGTCCGCTGGGCACGTGAATTTAATCCGAGTTACAAATGGAGTGTCCGTTCTCGACCGATGCCGGTTGAAAGAGCTGCATCGAGGGAGAGAGTGAGAGAAACCGCGAGAGTGAAAGAGAGAGAGAGAGAGGGTGAGCGAAAGCGAGAGAGAGAGAGTGAGCGAAAGCGAGAGAGAGAGAGAGAGAGAGAGAGAGAGAGAGAGAGAGAGAGAGAGAGAAAGAGAGAGAGAGAGAAAGGAGAAGGTATTACACAGTATGCCATCGTGAAATGGGAGGTGGGCTTTTACTTGTCTGACCACGCGCTCGTGTCAAGTGGCGGCATCCACCCCATCCCTTCTCATGGCCTTTGCGAACGAGCGAAAGCAGCGTCGGATAGCAACATGCGAAGGATTGCCCCCACTCCCGGGTGTACATACATCGCACGGTACAACCACCCAGTCCTCTTTTCACCCGCAGCTCTGCACATATTGCTGAGACGTGTGCACTGCCCGCCAGACCGGAAGGCCAACAGGATTCGGATCGCTTCCTTCGCTTCACAGAACAAATAGCGGTACACGCACGTGGATCGAGGCAGAAATGTACGCGATACGTCTCTGCATAAACAGAAATGACCGTAACAGGTGTAAAGGCCAACAGACTCGTCAATATTGGCTGCCGGACGCAATTTGCCAAGGATGAAACTTTCTCACAAATGCGAAAACTAAGAGAATGTTTCAGCGTGAAGAAAACAAGACGATACGTCGCGATTTCGTCAACGAAGCGTGACGTTGATGGTTTTTTTGTTGCGTAAACTTTTTTAATCGAAGTTTTTTGATATTTTGAAATTTATTTTTTTCGAAGGAAAAATTATGTGAAAATTTTCATGGAAGTTTCACAAAGGTTGTCAGAAAGTAGGAAAACTCGTTGTACTTTCTTTCTTAAGTTATTCGAAGCCGTTTATCGTTCTACCAGGAAGCATTTCAAGCAACCTGAACCGAAAGTGAATTTGCATCAGAAATGCCGCGTACTTGCGCGAAGGTAGGGTGGATGAAGTTTTGGGAAAGGTAGTTTTTAATTCGGTCTGCTTTTTGGTCAGTTGGTGACATTGTGGCCGTCTCAGGCTCGTCAGTAACGAGAAGCGAGAAGTTTGTACGAAAAGTAGTCTTTGAAATCCGGAGAAATTCTCAACGGACAGGTTTGTCCCTTCTTCTTCTTCTTCTTCTTCTTCTTCTTCTTCTTCTTCTTCTTCTTCTTCTTTTACTTTCCTGAGTTTTAGATTTTTATTTATTTTTTAAATTTCTGTTTATTTTCTCCACAACAAAGTACATCCTATTACACATATGTGTCAGTAAACAGGCTGACTAATAAGTATTTTAAGGCTCTAAAAGGCCCTAATCAAGCGCTCGTTGTTTCGTACCATATAGTGTGTTGCATGTGTGTTTATTGTCGTTTTCCTGTTTTCTGAGTTTGTGGCCCAACCCTCAAATGAGCGATTTCTTCTTTACAGTTTCTATTTATCAAATATTACTAAAAATACAGTGTATATTAAGGGAAAAATAAAGAAAAAAAGTCAAATTTTTGTAAAAATAGTATTTATTACAAAATTGTTTATATGCGTATTATTTGCTGTTAGAAAATCTACGACGCATGAATGGCGTGCACCGTATACAAATACACGTGAACGGTTTGTTGCCTTTGACTATAATGGGTAAAAAGCATCCACACGTTCCTGTCGTGAATGTAGAGCCCGAAAATACATGTGTTGCCAAACGGCAACACGACGGATTTAGGAGCTAAATCCGAGAGAAGAAAATTTAAGAATTTGTTATGAATGAGAACAGAAGGTCGGAGATGACCATATGTATTATAATTGTGTACGTGGCCAATTGCTGTTAAGCCAAGATAAACCTTTGGCGCTGATTGGAAACGTGCGTGAATGCCAGGTAACAAATCCATTTGCAATGTGTGTTTCCTAAGGCCACGTGTAAACGTCGAGCAATTCCGAACACGGCAAACAGAAATCGCGATGTATGTACTCGAGCCCGTATACGCACCCCATACGCACCCTATATCGATGCTAGTTTATAAACTCGAATATTGATGAAACATATTGACTCTAATTCTGACAGGAATCTCGTTGCCGATGTGCTTATGGATTATCGCCATGATTCGAGCGAAAGATTTATTCACGTGTAATGGATCTGTGCGATTTCAGGTGATTGGATACGATATTAAAAAAGGAGAACCGATTTAGATATGCTCTATTTGAAATAGACAAGAAAAAACAGGTTTTTGAAATTTTCACCTCCCTTTTCTGAAGACTTTTAATTATTTTGAACTTTGAGTACAAAAAAAGCATTGGGTTTTCAATTTTTGCCGACCGAGTTGAATAGCTGAGTTGGAATTTTGTCCAATTGCTGGTATATCTCTGTGAGATAGCTAGGAATTCGATCGGCGAAATATGATCGAGTTTACTCACTGACCGATTATTGCCAGGGTAGATATTTACAGGAGTTATCTTGGGTTATTGGCCGATTTGACTACCGAGGGTTAATGACCTTCGTCTCGTGGGGTAGAAATTCTGAGAATCGCTGGTAGCTTCTTCGCTGATAGGACACCGGCGAAGGGTTATAAGCTCCATCGATACAATCATCCCCTGTTCGGTTGGTAACTACGATATTCCACTGCAGTGCAGACTTCTGACTTATCTTCTGTTTTAAGATTATCGCACATTTTCTTCGTTTGCTGGCACAAATAATGTCCGTTGCAAACATATCAGCAAATTTGAAAAATTCTCGTCACATAAAATTTGTTTAAAAATATTTAGGAAAAAATACTTCATATTGCACCCAACAGCACATTGACAAAATTGCATAGTATCGTCGATTTAAGTGTGAAGCTTTTGGTTATTTTGCCTGTCCATAAATATTTAGAATAATACCCTTCGGATAGAAAACTCGTGATTTTTAAACTTTCACTCTTGCCACAAAATTTACCTATCCTGATGAAGCTGGGCTCGTTCTTCGAGCTTCGACGACTCCTTCAAAAAGTGACTCGATTACCTGATTACAAGATGATCACGTGGTTGCAGAGGAAAGGATTAATTGATGAATTCACGAGCTTTCGAAGGTAATGGATCGACGACATCAATGAATGACGGGTAAATGAGACTGACAATGAGCAAAGCATCTCGAGCGATCTTGGAACGCTCTTTCGCTGGCAATGTTATATGGGGGTAAGACTGAGAGGCAGGGGTGAGGGGGTTAAGGTTATTACCTGTTGGGATAAAGCTCTCCTACGTACGGACCATCGGGAAGTTTCATGAATAGCTCGGGTGTAATATTAGAGGTACTTTGAAGGGTGAAGTTACACCAATAACAGAACCGTAGAGGTCTCTCGGCAGTGTGCTGACGCTCGAAGGCACCCTCGCGATAGAATATGCAAATTGGTCGTCTAATGGCCGGGTAAGCGTTCCTTCCAAGCTAGATAGCAGCGATGCACGCCGAGCTTTCTCGATCGTTTACTATATACACGAAGAGACCTTCCCTGCTTCTTCACCTCGCGAGTAGCCTCTAAGATTTCCTATCCTCTCTTCGTTCTATCTATATCTAACTTTTACCTCGTTCTCTCGGTGCTTCTCACCCGAGAGTTCTTACTGCTTGTTATACCGGCTGTTCGTTTCTACTAAGCGGAAACTCTCGACTGTTATTTTCATCAAGAAATGGTCATGTCCACAACTTTACGCAGACTTTGCCTTTTTTGTTTTCGGTTATTTGGCCTCGTTGCAGTAAGTTTTATGCCGAGGCAACGGGATTAAGAAGTATAGAATTGGAAAGCTTGTGGAGAGAGAAGGCGATTGCTGTAACGATGCTTCGATTCTACTGGCAGTGTGAGGGAAACAGCGCGTTGAGTCTCGTATACCTAAGTACCTCGAACTATATGTGGGACATATCTGGGATTTGTGGGTTTTTAGTATATTTAGAAAACGCGAAGAAACGGAATAGAACGAACATATGATAGTCATATTCCTGGTTTTTGCAGTGTATAGGTCGACAGGCGTAATGACAGAATTTTCACGTTTTTTCGCGTTTTGACCATCAAATTGGCACAAACCGAGGTGACTAATGTGATATCCGTGTTGTACGGGAAATTTCCGATTCCGTAACCCCCTTATGAAGTATTTTTGGACGAAAACCAAATTTGGGCCTATCGGACGTACCCAAAGTCTCGGAATTAGATTACGAATGTGGTCCGGCAGCGCTTTGGGGTGGTCGAAATGTTTTTTTATCCAAAAAGTATTTATTGAAGGTTGCGGAATCGGAAATTTCCCGCATAACACGAATTTCATATTTTCAATTTCATTTTGTGTCAATTTGTCCGTCAAAATGCGGAAAAACGTGAAAATCCAGCTTTCCGAGCTTTCGACCGGCATGCCAAATTTTACGATTTTACAACCCTTCAACACGTTGCCCCAAATAAACTTTATCGGGAGGTTGCGGATTTGGAAATTTAACGTAATATACCAATATTACATTATTGATCTCCATCTGTTGCACTTTGCCGGCCGGACATTGAAACAAAAAACGTAAAGAAAATCAATCTTTTCGCATTTGGACCAACAAAAATAACTAATTACTAAAAATTTATAACTAAGCCATCATTTAAAACTGCAATATCATCGCGAAAGAATGTAGAACTTCGAAAACCTTTAGTTATTTATCAAAAATTGTACACTATGTACCGGAATATTCCGTCGCGAAATAAAATTTCTTTTAAATCCATAAATTCGAAACTCGTTGTATGTGTCCTACTTACATCTGTATTTTACTGGGAATATATTTGTTCCCCGTAAATGTGTAAACGCGTGTGCGTCGGAATATGTACACGCGACGGTACGCAATTCGTCAGGAATTTCTAGTTTCGTTCGCACGGTAGGAGCTTTTCTCTCGGGGCAAAACTCGGTTAGTCGCTGGTGAATACCGAGGCTAGGTGGAAGCCCGTTGGATGCGAAATTCCAGAGTTTTAACTCACCGGGCGCTCCCGGGATTGTACGTACAGTCATACTACTGGCTCGGACGACAAGAGAGAAAGGGGAGAAGAGGCGAGAGAGAACCAGAGACTGGCAGCAGCAACGCTCTGACGGGACTACCTAACCGCGTTAAACTAAAAGACGAACTCGAAAGGCGAGAAACTAGGGCCGCTAATCGGCCTTCCATCCGATTATTCGTTTATTCGAACTTCATCGTCAACGCAGCAGCGCTTTTCCTATCTCGAGCGAAATAATACAAATGCCATTTACATAAAAAATATTTAAAAAATCCAAATATTCCGACAAATTAGTAACTAAAAAATTATTATTTTCACCCGAAGAATATTTTGATGATTTTTCTTCCCCCAGATAGTCAAACGGTGTTAAAATTACATTTACAAAAAATGTTTCGACAATATTTGACAAATTTTCTAAAAAAAACACGATTAAATGTTAAAATAAAAATTATTCTCCGCTTAAAAAATGCATTCTTTCTTATTTTTGATGGTAAGAAAAAGTAACCTTGAGTATCAAGGCGATTAATCATTGGGGCCCAACCTACGCCAGTCGGTAATCCCGCGCGGAACAATTCGGTAGACACTGTGCACGTTATATGGTAAATGTACTGCGTGGGAAACGAAACTTTCGCGGGGCGGCTCGAGAATAAATAATTCGCAAATTTTCTCAGACTGGAGTGCGGAACGAGTACGACGAGGCCAAAGAACAGAGTGAATCCGAGAAAGTGCACGAAAGTCCGTAACTACTGGCTCCCTTGAAGTAGCTACGTCCGTACGAGACTGCGGGAGTTTTCGCGAGGAGGTTGGAATGGTACGAAGGCCTGGAAGAGGAGGATCCCTATGCAAAACGGTAGATCCTGATCGAGACGGTGAACGCTCGAAAGTTTGAACAACCGGGCTTATCTCCCAGTCGGATGGGACTCGAGCTAATAAATATTTTACTATCTTATATCGCCCCTTAACTCTTCTTTTGTTTTCCTATTTGTATCTACCGTGAATTCTCCTCTCTCCCCCCACTGTTTCGTTGATCCGCTTTTCTCAACGAGAAAGCATATAAGACTCGAGGAGTTGAGCTATAAGATCAACATATTCAATCGGAAATCCGTTTTAAAACCTGGAAAGGGATTCGAAGATTGAAGGGTGTCCCCGAACTGAAGACTGAAAGAATTTCTATTGAGCTTACTTCCGGTGCTTGCATACTTTTCGAATTTCCGGTATTTGGTTACTGCCTCTTTTCTTTTGCTTCAACTCGAAGAAAAAACGAGTCGAAAAATATTCACAGCAAGCAAATAGAAAATTCATTTTTGTTGAAACCTTCGAGATTATTGAATTTTTACCCCCATTTTCGACGAAGGTCAAACTATTTCGATCGTTCTCTTTAATAATATCATAATTGCAAATAAAATAAATACAAACAAATATTCTACGAGTTCAAAAATTGTCAAAACTACCCTTATTTCGTTCGACAATTTTTTTTCCCCAACGTGCTTGCTCTTGGCATTGTCAGAATAAATGCATTTATAGATAGCAGCAGTGTTAATGTCGAGAAACATTATTAGTCCGACTCATCGTGAATTTCGGATAAACCACCGGGTGATAGAAACTTTATTCATAGCTACACGCGAGCGAATCATCACGAGTATCGTCCCGTTTCCTTCCTGATCAAAGACGCAACATTTCCAAAGGTGTCGAGAGAAATATTCTCTCGCGCAACCAGATCTCTCTCGTGTCTTTCAAGCGTATATTACGATGTAGAGACCAAGAAGGAGAAGGAGGAGGAGGAGGAGGAGGAGGAGGAGAACAGTAGTGGATGGAGGTTTTCACGGACAAAGCGACTTTCCGAGATCCGACGATAAGGTACTTTAATGTCTCCCTCTCTCTCTCTATCTCTCTCTTTCTCTTTCTCTCTCTCTCTCTCTCTTCGTGTGCAATGAAGTAAAATGCTCGGGGCTTTATTGCGTTCCGGGATTTCAATCTTGGTACGGGGATATTATACGTATTATGCGCTTCGTCGTGTTTGCCGGACCATACCGTGAAAAACCGTATGCCCCAGAAAACTTTCCCTCCTGTATATATATATATATATATATATATATATAGCTGAATGGGGTGTGGTTATATATATATAGCCAAACCCTATCCAGCTCTCCCCTCACGGAAAATAACGCGGCTATAAAAGACAAGAAAATCTTGTTAATACCTCATCGCAAAAACATCTCGAGATATGTCTCCGGTGCGGTGCTATATGAAATGTGTATATTTTCTTACGAGCTGAAGATGTGCACTGTTGTAAAATAGATACACCCCAGTAGTAAACGTTGTTCGTCGTAAAGCATTCGAGATGGATAGACGGATGAAGAAAAAGAGAGAAAAATAAGGGGATAAAGAGTGGCATGATATTTTTGAGTGGGGGAAGGGGTCTGAATGTTCCAACACTTTTCGTACTCTCGTTTTAAATAGTTTTATCTCTCAACCCCTAAAATAGCGAGTATGAAAATTGCGGTTATTTTTCATAAGAATTTTTGCAATAGTGGAAGAAAATAAATCCAGGAGAGATGGGACACTCGTCGAGGTTAAAGGGTGTTTTTAGGGTAAATTGAAGGATGTAAATATTTGTTGCCATTGGGAAATATCGAAGGGTGAAAAGAGTACAGAATTAAACGAAAAATAGTATTCCGTCTATTCTTGACTTAAGGGGTCACGTACAGTTAGGACTTCGAAAAAAAGGGGTTTTTTGCGAATTTTTTTTGGGGACACATTTAAATAATTAATCGTAAATCTTTTTCCATACAAAAGACATATATTTTAAGTAAATAATACAATTTTTTCATTGCAAAATATGCAGAAATTTTTCCATAACCGCACGTAACGTAGGGGTCCCAAAAAAAAAGGTCCTCCGCGGTGATCAGTGCAGCTCGTCACCGGATCGTCCGAAATCAAAATAAAAGTAGGGATCATTAGTTAATGACATAATGCTCCGGTTGATCGAAGGATTTGAAAATTTTATGATTTTTCACAAAATGGTGGATGTTGGAAGTCAAAGTTGTGTTTTCGACCCAAATTTTGCTCACATTTTCAGCTATAAAAAATAAATAAATAATCGCATAGAAAAATCCTTCGTTCATCCGGAGGACAATTATGTCTAGAAAAAGTGAGCAAAATTTCAAGTCGATCGGTAATGCCGTTTCCGAGGTACAGTGATCACCGTGTTCGAAAACATAGTTTCGAGACAAACGCATTCAAAGTTTTCAGTACGATTTACATGCAGAAGAAAAATTTCCGTTCAAAGTTACATATCTCCATACCCAACAGTCGGATTCGTCTAAAATTTTCACAGAATACTTTTCAAATGTGCTACTTTTAGAAAATGTAAAAACAAAAAAATCGATTTTTTGAAAATTCTAACTGTACGTGACCCCTTAATACAGAGATCGGTGGTAAATGGACGAATGGTGAATGAAAATCTAATGATATATTTTCATCGGATTGGACTAGGTCGTGTCATCTGGCGAACGAAGTGTTCGCAGAGATTAGAGGAAAGACTAATGGCGATGCTGGATTTATGGGTTCTGTGATTTATCAAATTATCGGTGGATATTCAATGATATATATAGGTAAAGATTGTACGTTATATAAAGGCATCTTGATTGAATTACCTCCATTCGGAAACAATCGGGCTTAATACATTAGATATATAAGAGCGTTCTTGAAATTTCTACATAAAGCTTCACCGGTCTTTCTACCAATGCGAAATCGTTCGTCGATGATTCGCGATATTTTCCGAGAGGAGCGAGACAATCCTCGATAGGAGATAAGAATATCTCGTTAAGAGTAGAAAACTTGGGCGACTTGAACTCTCTCGCTGTCTCTATCTCTGTCTCTCTCTCTAGACTTCCTTCGCGATATTGATTAAGAAGATTTTTCTTTTTTTTGCCACAGAGACAAGTTGTACGTAGGAGGAAGAGCGATCGTTGCTGAAAGACAGTAGGCTCGCCTTTAAATTATACCGGAGAGTTACCTCGATATGTTATTACTTGACATAAAGTCAAGCAAGAGAAACAAAACTACGAAATTAAAAATAAAAAAAATGAGAAATCGATTTAATAAGTCTCAAAACTTTCAAATTTAATTATATAATATAAATTCGATTAAAAATGAATAATTGTGGAGGAAAGTATTTCAGGAGTTCGTACAATTGTTTATAACAAATTTTGTTTACGAGCGATGAATCAATAACTGAAAGTATATTAAAGACTTATCGATTCATCAGTACTGTTTATTTGGGAAAAATTAAATTGAAATTTCACTCGCGCTGATTTAATTACTTTTAGTAATGAGTTCAATGGTATTTCAAAAATAAATCACACTGTGGGAAATACTCGGTCGAATTTACGAAAGTCCCATTCTGCCTTCCAATAATTCCACGGACGTTAATTTTCAAAAGCGTTATCGGCGTAGATAAAAACTTCTAAATACATCGATATCGGTTGCTCCTCGTGGGCTTTTTTTTCGTTGAGCAAATTTCCTTTTTCTTGTTTTTTTTTTCCCAAATTTGCTCTCTCATTCAACGAGTAGTACCGAAGTCTCCTTAAGAGCTCGCGGGAGGAGCGCAATTCTCGTTAAACACGAGTTCGTAGTAGGCGATTGAACGTGAAACCAAGCGAAGCGAGCGGAGAAAACTCGTGACCGTGCTCGATTCGATTCGTTCTTCGATAGCACAGGTTTCCAAGGCACACGACCACTTTTCCTTGCCCTTGCATTTTCGATCCATTAAACCCTGTCGTATCGGGCGCGATCTTTTCATTTCGTTGAAAAATCTATTAGCGAAATAACGAGGCGATCTTAGTTATTTTCAGCTGGATTTATTATCTATAGGACACATATCGATCACTATTTTCTCTTGAGGGACGGACGTTACCCGAGACGCGGACAATCCGGGTCGGATCGACGATATTTATTAATAATAAAAAAGCAATTTTTTACCAAACTTATTAATTTTAAACGTCGTTAGTTATTAACGAGATAGACTTTTTTTTTAAACTTAGTGCAAATTTATAGCAGAGAAATGCATTAAATTTTTTTGTAAGATTTTTTCTCCCGACTCATTTAAAGTTCTGTCTTAAAAAATATAACGAAAAGACTTGGCTTTAAGTGAGTTTACCATGGAAAAGGACCGATGTACAAAGGATACGAGGTCCCTTTCGCTCATGAGCGAGGTTGTAGCGACGCGAGGCCGAAGACGCGCGCGGCTGGACTCTGTGGTTCCGAGAAAATGAAGAGGACGAGTAAATGAGTACGCGAGAGAAAACGAGAGAAAGGGAGAAGAGTGGAAGTTCTCTTTGTATCCTTTCCCGTTGCTCGACGAAAATAAAACTGTGAAACCGAAGGGATAGCTGGAAAAGCGGGTCGTGCGACGAACAAAGGTAAATGGCGAGTCGCGTCTTGCACAAGCACGAGGAGTTAGGGTTAGTTAGGGTAAAGCGAGCTTCTGTGACAAAAAGGATCTCCTTGAAAATAATAATTTCGAAGGTAAAATTGCCAGTCAACTGCCGCGAAGTAACGATATTCAACAATTTAAGTCCGTCAATTCCGCTGTAATTTCATCCCTTAAATGAAACAGAGAATTCACAAAAAGGTACGAAACAAAGAAATCAAAATAAATGCGTCGAATAAAACTAATCCCCTTAGGACTCGTGCCTGAATTTCGTCGATGTGGAACGAACGCGAACGTAGAGACCCAAGACGAACAAAAAAAAGAAAAAGAAAAAGTGAAATAAAAGAAATGATCCAAGATGGGCGGGTGGTATTAGTTCTAGAAAAAAAACGCAAAAAAAAACGACGGGAGAGAGTAAGAAGAAAGGGATGGAAAGATAGAGATATAGAGAGGGTGCGCTCGGAGCAACAACTCGAGATGTAAATCAATGGGAGATAAGGGTGGTTCTTCTGTCCCACTATTGCTGAAAGCTCTCTCGAAGCACGTTGGGAGGAGAGAGAGAGAGGGGTGAAAGTTGAAGGAGGGTAGGAAGATTTTTGCACCCGACCGCACGGTGAGCTCGCTTCTTCCTCTACGCGAAGGAGATAAAGAAGGAAGGCGTCGCGAGCTAGGGAGAGATACGAGAGAGGGAGAATATAATCAGAAAACGAAATATGCGAGGTATTCGTGGTAAGGGAGTTAACCCGAGGGGGAAAAAACAACCGCGTGACTCGAGCGAGGAATATATATATAAGACGCTACGTGCATATAGAAGGTACGAGTATCACGGAAAGGTGGATCACACCCGCCAACCAATTATTTATTCACCCACCTCGCTCGCGGCTGAAATTTTTAGCCTTTAAGTTGGAGGAAAACATATTTACGGGGCCCGCGAAAAACTCGCTCACCTTCGCAGCGTCGCTTTCCCAGGTCCGCTTTCTCACCCACCCGTTCCACGACGTTTTCGTCGAATCACATTTCCCTTACTTTTACCGTTACCCACCCTCGTCCCCCGTTTTCCCCGTTTTCCATGGTTTTATATAAATTATTAAACCTCGATTCTTACCCATATTCTCCGACCTCGGATCGTCTCTCTTGGTTACACTACCGCACCCCAAAAGGCTCTTCAGCATGGAAAAGCACCTCGGCACGCGTTGTTTCACTTTTCATATAAAGGAAACTTGACTTTTCTCGGATGAAATGGAAAATAGAACCTTCTTTCTCCTTTATCCCTTTCTTTTCGAACAGATACTTTCATTCTCTCGGTATTTCTATCTTTAGCATATATAGAGAAAAATCTACAGTCGTTCGATTTGCAGAGAAAATCGAGTGATGCGATTTGCCCGAACCTTTTAGTTTTTCCTTCATTTTTATCCGAATAAGCTCAATTCCGCTTCGTCGACGAATAATTTAATTCACAGATCGAAACGAACGATTTTTTTTCTCGATGGAAATTATCTCGAGGAGTCATTATAAAAACGATTCGAGAAAGTTCGTTCGTATTCCTGTACAGTGACGATTTTGCTCCACTCGTCGATGTTACGGTATCGACGAAACGTGACAAATTTCATCGGTTTCGCGCATCCTCGCATTATATAGTTTATTCGTTTTCCCTATATCGCACTCGGACTGTTCTGTCATCTGAATATTTTACGCTTGTCGAGCGTTGCTTTTGTCTCACCGTTAGATTCTTTTTATTTTTCGTTCATCGTTTTTTCTTTTTTTTTGTCGGTCCGCGAATTGATCTTTTGACGAAGCGATACGTGCCTCGGGCTGCAACCATGGAGATTTCGGCGCTGAGCCTGATGGCCGTGTTCGAAACGAAACGTAGGAGACTATTTATATATATGTACATATGCTGACAATATATATATATTTATATGGGGCATTCCACGCTAAATCGGACACCATTTAGCTTTTGCATCTCCGATATTGTTGAAATTTTGTATATTCTAGTATTGTCTAAAAGAGGCGTCCATGATTTTTTTCAATTTTTTTTCTCGAACCGTTCTCTGGACAACAACAATTTATATTTAAAACCTGAAAATCTTATAGAAATACAGTTGGAAATATTGTTTCTATATATTTTGTTTATCAAAAATGCCTTTAAAAAGAAAAATTTCCGAAAAAAAGTCTCATTTGGCCCATTTTTCGCAAAGTTATGGACGTTTAAAAAAAAAGTAACATGATTTTTAAAAAGTCGATATCTTGAAAACAGCGCGAGAATAAAAATTGAAAAAAACCAATTTCAACCTCTTTCAACCAATACTAAAACATCAACAATTTTCAAAAAATTCGGAGATGCACTAGCTAAATGGTGTCCGATTTAGCGTGGCATGCTCCATATATATATATATACATATACAATATGTAAACGAGATGGGTGGCTAGTTTGGGGCGCGGATTTTCAAAGGGGGCTTCGGTCCACCAGAGCGCGCGTCAGATAGCGCAAACCATAGACGGAGGAGAGATACCCCACGCACGGTGTATATACACGCTTCTCGCGTACATGTGCGCGAGATAAAACGGAAAAACATCGCAGCTGACACGCAATTAGCGCCTAGAGGCCTGACTGCAAATCGTCGGGAACGGCCGTGACGCGCGCTAGTGCACATCGAGAGAGCTCTCCACCGTGCGATTTACTGCGCCGTGATTCTTTTACACGTTCCCTTTTTTTATACTTTTTTTTCTTTTTTTCTTTCCTATACGCCGTTTCGGCTCAGCATCGCTGGGGTTTCTTTTTTTTTATTTATTGTTTCTCTATTTTTCGTTTTTTTTTAAACGCACTATCGTCTCTTTTGTTCGACGTTCGACTTCGACACCGCGCGAGGGTCTTTTACGTTTTCGTACATAAATCCAGTCTTCGATGTTTCATCGTGTTATGGTATTTGAAGGAGAGGGAAAAAAGTACGGGACGACGATCAGAGACGTTTGAAAATTTAGTACCTACCCGCGACGTCGAGAAGGCTGAGGTAAAGTGCTCGAGTTGGTTTTCCGTTTTCTCCGACGGTCGTCAACGATCTTGAGCAGGTGCGTCGGTTTTCGCGACGCTCGCTCGACGATGCTTCGGGGGATGGACGAATTACGCTGGGAGCGAGGACAAGAGAAAGGAACGATGTACTTTTATGCGGAGACACGTGTTTTGAGCGTGTCGCGCGGAGAATATTGTGAAACGATTTTTATGATTATTTATGAATATGGATCGAAGTTTTTTTTTTTATGGGAGATTCGAACGCGGAGGTAGGTATGGGAAATTGATTATCGACGGGAAAGGATGCGTATGAAGTAGTTGATGATGTTTTGGACTCCTTTGACATAAAAAGTGACATTCAATTTGTCTGAAAATTGAAACAGAGTTAATAATTTGAAAATTAATTTAAAACCGAAGCTTTTTTGATTATTATATTTTTTGGGACATTGAGGAATCGAAAAGAACGGGAATAATTATTTTACGAAAATTATTACATAGGCATAAACAGTGAAAATATTATTATGAATTCATGAATTCGAATATTCACTCAATTTGTTGATATACTTAAACAATTACGTATTCGAAAATTGTGTCAATTTACCCGAAATAGTGACGAGAAATTAATCTCTAGAGGCCATTATTCTCGTAGAAAGACGCGTTTACGATCAAAACAGAATTGTCAAACATTGTCACATCTCGTTTCTCTCTCTCTCTCTCTCGGCATTTCATTCCATCCTCGTATCTCTTCTTCCGTTCATTTTCCTTCGAGTCTTTTTTCCCTCCTGTCGCGCCCGTTTCCCATTCGTTCGCTCTACTCCGCGCGCAAGAGAGAGAGAGAGAGAGAGAGAGAGAGAGAGTTTCAAACTAATATTCCCATCCGCGAGAATCGTAATCCTCTCGCGTCTCTCTTTCGGTGTTTCATTCGACGCGATCAATTTCCACTAATGACTCAACTTTCCAGCGAACACAAATATTATAACCACCGTCACTACCACCACCACCACGAGGATAGGATCCACCGCGAGAGCCTCGTTCCAAACTCCACCAACATCAGCGTCATCCCGTTCGAACGTAAGAGGCTGCCTGTCCTATCCGTCTTCCGACTCGCTACCCCCACCGCTGGCTACCCCCACCACCCAGCTATCATCGCTCGGTAACGCCGGCTGGCACACTTGGACACCGGGTATATGGGTTGGGGAGAGCTCTATGCCCGTAGTTTCAATCGCGCGCCCCAAACCTTTCGCCGACTCTTCGTCTCACCTTCTCGGCTTCGAGTCTCCTCTTAACGTTCCGAATAGTTTGCGGCCGGGTTTG
Organism: Netelia virgata; assembly: GCA_951802705.1. Taxonomy (NCBI): domain Eukaryota; kingdom Metazoa; phylum Arthropoda; class Insecta; order Hymenoptera; family Ichneumonidae; genus Netelia; species Netelia virgata. Next base: position 8,126,765 of record OX637864.1, on the reverse strand, counting down.
AATCATTGTTTCTCTCTCCCTCAATCTCATTCCACCCCGCCACTCTCTTTCTCTCGTAGCTATTCAATTAAGACGGGGGATTATCGCGCGGTTTCATCGTTTTCTCAGCGGTAACGCGGCCGAGAGAGAGAGAGAGAGAGAGCTTTTCGCGTCTATGCGCGACCTACCTATCCTCCCCTTCTGCGCCTCAGCTTCTCTTATCTTTGTAACTGGCAAAATTCAAAGCCGGAGGAACAGCGCAGAGTCGACTTCCTACCAAATGTACTAATACTTTCGCAGGGATGAATTATTGTTGAATCCAATTATTATTATCGTTATTGTTATTATTATAACGCGCTTTTCACGAAATTTCCTCTAACCGTCTATCGTCGAAACTTTCTCGTTCCTATAATGGAGTAATGTTCCTCGTTATTTTATGCGCGCGAGGAGTTCATCGCTATTGGAGAAATTTACGTGCTCGCTTATCTTTGTGCACTGAATATGTTAATGTTTAATATTTTATTGACGTTGATTTAGAATTTTTTCGTCGATAGTTTTTAAGGTTGAAATATATTTTTAGAATTTCGCGAAGAAAAATATCATTTCTTTTAGGTTTCGATAAAAACATAAGTAATCTTATTTATTTATTTCTTTTTAATTCATAATTAATAATTTTAATGAAACTCGAGATGATCGAGTGATGATTAAATATGATTAATCGGGTTTGTTAATTTAGAATTTGTTTTTCGTCGATTTTAAGTCAATCGGTGACGAGGTTGAAATATATTTCGAGAATTTCCTGACAAAAAATCTAATTTCTGTCAAGTTTTGACAAAAAACAGTAAAAATATCTTCTTCATTGAAAATTCATAATTTTAACAAATATCGAGACGAGTGAGCGGTCATTAAATTTCATCGATCGACCCTCGATCGATATACTCGATGAAATAAATTCGCATAGGAGACTCGTTACCGTCAAGCCAGGGTTAAAGTTTGTCAAGTCTCAGCGTACTAATTTTACTCCCTTGTTCAAGGAATACACCTATGATCGTTCGAGGATAATACACACTTGACGCGTCTCCTTATGTTTCCGCGATGCGCTTTTGGTTCTCGGGCGCGAGAAGTAGACGTGTTGCTCTAAGAAGGACCGCATCGATTTCACGTGCAAGCGAGCGAACGGTCGTTATACCGAGGGACGTGTATTTTCGCCTTTAGACGCGAACGAGAAAAGCTCCTCGCTACCGAGCTCGTTCTAGCACCGTGCCGTGAGGATTGATTTAATTACCGTGGGAAAGTGGAGAGGCCGTGCTCCGAGGCACCTTCTTGCTACCCGTTATATATATGCCTATATATATGTATAGATATATTTGTATATACGTATACACGTGTATGGAGTATTTCACGTCGAATGCCTCGACGAAAAATCGACCCTTCGAAAATTTCTCGAAATTCCGATAGCTTTTTTTTCGTATAACTCGTGATAATAATTATCACATCTTTTTCTAGGACAATTTCACTAGAGTAAGTAGCAATTACAAAAAAATTGACGAAAATTGGAAAGTGCTCAATTCTACGTGAAATATTGAAAAAAAGTTTCTGCAACGATCGAGCCGACGTGAGATTTTTGTGTCTGTAAAATTTTATTATGCGAACGATGACTTTTGAGACGTGTCGAAATAAAACGAATGAAAAATATCGATATGAAATTTTTTCGAAAACGTTTAGATACAAAATTCGTAAAAAAATCCTAGATTAAGTTAATGAGTACTTTGTTTTCAAGAAGGCAAAAATGCTTTAATTATAGGACAGATTATTTTTTCGTTAGGTCGAATCGACGCGAAACACCCTGTACACAAATTTTCGCCTTTTTTCCTCTTTCTCTTTGGCCATCTTCAGCCACCTTTTCGCACTGCGATACCTATAGGTCACGTAGAGTAACAAGCTCAAGAGCATATAACACAAGTGCTCGGTCCCAAGACCTCCTAGAAGAAATAGTAGCTGTAAAGAAAATCGCATGCTCTTCCGCGATTTTCTCTCTCTCTCTCTCTCTCTCTCTTTTTTTCTTTCTCTCTCGTTCTTTCTGACCACCTTTACGCCGACGTAAGAGCAGAGAAAGATCTGACGAAAGTACGAGGTAGCACAGTTCCTTTTTTCCCAGTCCGATATTCTCTCTCTCCTTTTCAGCTCGATTTTTTTTTCTTTCTTTCTTTCTTTTTTTCTTCCAAGACCTTTTCTATCTTTCTGTCGCGGGTAAAACTCGAATTACCGTGCGAAGTGTTCGTTGAACAACCACCTGTGTCTTGCACAAGAGAAGCACACTACCGCTCTCTCTCTCTCTCTCTCTCTCTCTCTCTCTCTCTCTCTCTCTCTCTCTCTCTCTCTCTCTCTCTCTCTCTCTCTCTCGTTCCATCATTCATCTTTTTCTTTACTGCTATCGAATATTTTATACGAAACGAATATTTTATTCAATAAATAATTAGATATCACGTTGATATATCGGAAAGAAAAATCCCACCGTGATGGTGCTTTTAGGTATATCAAATTTATTTTTACTCCGTCGCTTCGTGTACACGTGCTGCCCGAGGTAAAAGTGGCTTTCACGAATATCGAAGTTTCTATTATCGTAACTCATTGTTCGACCGGAATTGCATGCCTTTTACGAGATAAGAATTACATCAGAGTCCGACTGTCATACTCGACAGAAAAAACCAAACTGACGTATTAATTTCAATCAAATTTCATCGTTCGAGAATAAAATACGAATTTAATAAAAATTTACTTCGTGTATTTGAGGGAAGTAATTTTGTTTGCTCGTAATTTCATAAATTAAATGAAAATATATTTTCGATGGACGAACATTCGTTCGTCCACGCTTTCCCGGAAATCCGTCAACGTGGCGGAAACGTAACGAAACCGGCCGTACCTTTCACGTCTCTCAAATTTTTTTTTGCCCGAACACATTTGTTCTCCCCGAACGACGCAAAAGCATGCGTCCATCGTATAAAGCTAATCGGCTTATCGCCTAGCGCAGTTTCGAGCACGCAACGAACACCGTTGCGTAGTTCCACGGTATTCGCGATATCCGAGAATTTTCGTCGCGTCGTTTATATATAGGCGATACGTTTTTTTATTTCTTTTTTTTTTTTCTAAAAGTATATCTCCACAAGTACAGTTCGTTCAAAAAAAGTAACAAGTCGTAAGTAAACTGCAAGATATCTTCGTTTGAAAAAAAAATTAAACATATCGTTCATCGTTCGATTCAATAAATAAAAAAATATTGACAAATATTCAAAAAAATCAATATAAAAAAATATACGATCCAAAAAAACAGTCAAAATTCTTATCAATAATATGGAAAATTATGAATCAACCTGTAACGTACGCGTCCAAGCCCATGCCTTTGTACATTATTGGAACACAAGTGCGATACGCGTGTCACGCCCTGGGCTAAAATCGAACTTGTTGGAAAATAGGCATATATTTTTCTGGATACGAGAGTTCGCACACAAATATACACACAGTCGCGCATCGTTGGGCGAAAAGTCTCACAGCTCGAAAGGGGGAAAGTCAGCCACAATTTTGTTATCACTCTACCCGCGTCATTGTATCCGAGCGTGTACATACGGGAGGTAGTCGAATGACATACGATCGTAGACGTATACGTGCATTTTTCTACCGGTACCGTTTTTTTCTATTTTTTTTTTTTTATCATGTTTGTGAGTTTTTTCTTTTTTTTTTCTGTTGTACCGTGCTGACTGGATAATGGTACGAGCGGTTGTCTACCCCTCGAACTGAAACCGTCCATTGTTATTTCAGTTTCTTTTTTCTTTTTGTTTCTTTTTCGTTTTTTTTTTTCGTATCGTCGCACACGCATGCGCACATACACGTGTCGACGATTATTTTTCTATGTTTGAGTCGGTAACGCGCTCGACGTATTTCACATAGAACGGATAACAGTCGGAGAAGCATCGAAGAGTTACGCGTATCTATCTTTTTTCGCATTTTTGTCGTTGTTGTTGTTGTTGTTGGTTTTTTTTTTATTCGCATCTTTTTTCCACCTTTTAATTTTCGTTGAATATCCGATATTTGCGTGCATCGTCGGATAAACGTAGCGCGTCGCTGGACCGGAGAGCGCGGCTGATCGAATTTTTATTCCACGCGCATGCGCGTATCGCGAATCGCGCGATAAGATCGCGACTTTGACGGTTAAAAAAAATTTCAGCGGAGTTTTTCAGGTAAATTACGATCGTTATCTTGGGACGATAAATTCCGCCATGTTTATCTTTATCGCGCTCGGTAGAAATATTTTTAGTCGATGCTAGTCGTGAACTGATATTTCGGCGAAAAATATTTACTCGTCGCGCGACGATAATTTATTCGCGAATTTCTACGGTTTGGTTTGGCGAGGTTATTTAATTTTTTTTTCTGTCGTTCGATGAATTTGATATTTCGATATAACGAGAGATCGTTCCTGAACGGCGATGGTTCTTGCGACGTAACGTGGTGTAACGTGGTGTAACGGCGATGATAAAAAGAAAGGAAAAAAAAAAAAAAAAAAAAAAATAGAAAAAAGAAAAAACAACGAAATAAATAAAAATAAACTGAAAAACATCGAAACGAATAAATAAAGCGGTCGGTGCAAGAGATCGTAAGATTCAGTGTTCTATTCGTGCATTACGACGCCGGGAGCCGCAAAACTTTTACGAGCTTTATCTCGGCATACGGGCCACCGTGTGTATAGAGACGCGGAAACGGTGTGGGAGCAGAAACTGTGCGGTGAGAATGTTTCACCGCGCGTTGTGGGAAATTGGACGATCCTGCAAGCTGCTACTATTTTTCGAGCTCTTTTTTTTGTCTTTTTTCTTTTCTTTTTTTCGTTGCTCCGGCCTGTCTCGGTGCAGGAAATAGGAATGAAAAATTCATTCGAACGTCCGTGGCGTCTCCCAATCGCCAACGTTCAATGATCGCTACTATCGCTTTTTGTGTTCGACTACCTCTCCCCCCTTGCTCGAAATTGAACGAGAAAAAATAAATGACCGAGACGAAGTAGCGAATAAGACGGAAAAAAATTAATTGTCGCGTTTTTATGAGAGACATCGATTTACGTGTCGATCGAACGATATGAATTTGAACCGCCATTATTATTTTTATGAATTAATTTGTAATAAGAATAACGATAATTGTTATAATGTAAATAATTATTTTTAATAAGTTAATTATTTACAATAATCATTTGAAATTATTAAATAAGAAAAATAATACTTGAATTAGGGTTGAAAAAATTATTTTTTTCATAATTATTGAATTCTCATTATTTTTCTGATGTTTCAGACATTAAAACGAATTATCGGTTGAACTTGCAACGTATCTCTGTCGTATTTCTTTTCGATCATGTCGCTACCAACAATCGAAAGCGAGCCAAACAAGACGACCGATCGTTCGCCCATTGAAGAGAAAACGTTGGAGAAGGGTGGAATCATTGCGTTGATAAAATATTATTACAAGAGGTTGACCAACTTCAAGTATTACTTCGGTGATATGATCGACGAATTTGCGGCTGATATTTGCATGAAACTGATATCATTCTACGTCGATCTTTACCCGGTGGATAACGATGTCGCCCTGATTAAAAATTAATACAATTTATAATTATTTCGCTTTTATTTACGACTTATCATAAAATTATGAAATATTTTGTATTCACTGAACGTTTCTCTCGAATAACTTATGATTTTTTAACCGTATACAAATATTCTGTATAAATGTTTGAATAAAGTCCCTCGATATTGGTACGAAAATATTTGATATTTATGGAAAATCGATTTGTCCGATTAAAAAAAAATCATACCTTCGATAAAATAATTCTTTTCGTATTTGTGCCATCCTGTTCGATTTACTCGAGTCACACGATCATAGCTACAGGCAAGACCGACGGAAATAAAAAATAAGTTTTTCACGTTCGACCAGGACTCCTGGCAAACTTCTCGAAAACCGGGTTTCCGAAGTACGTTTTCTCTCACTAGCTGAAAAATAACGGCATACGCTAGAATTTGGTGGCTCGAGCCCAGCCAATGCACTTCCGGGACGAAGTGCCCAGAATTTCGCAGGTTTCATCGATCTTCTTCGTTCTTCGAAATCTTGATGCACTTAACTGCACTTTAGTATCAAATTTCCTCCTTCGATTCCACTCCGGATATTTTATTATTTATTCGCGTCGACGTTCGTCCATTATTTTCCATCAATTTTTGAGAAAATGCATTTATGATGGAAACATAAATGTTATCGCATTCTAAACGATAAATTGCATTTATATCGAAATTTCACGTATGAATAAATTTATGAAAAAACTCTCTATTGCACGTTACTTTTTTATTGAATTTATTAATAAATCCATGAATTGTTTACTACCTCCGTCGTTATTGCTCGAACGATTTTATTCTTTGAGATAATACGCAGAACCGTATGGAACGGGTTGCCTCACTCAAAAGTATTTCAAGTGAGTATTGCCCATAGATTCGTAGCGAAGAAAACACCGCCATTATGAAAACCGTGGATGTAACGTACCATAGATTCGTGAAAAAAAGATGAAATCATTTTTTTCCTATCCGTCGAGAATCGACTTGAACGTCTTTCATCGGATCCAATACACTTGTGATGTATATATATATAAATATGTGTGAGTATATAGTCCGCCATTCTACAAGCTCTACATTTTATTCCGAGAAGCTCGTCCCACTGAGCGTCTGATATCAATGCATTATATTTCGTATGTAGGGCACAGTATACTCGTTCTACGGTACAATAATCCGTGGAAAAGCAACCGCACTATAACTCGAGGATTCGTCGAATCAGTTTGGAAATCTTTCAATGGTTTTGATCTCGCGAGCCAACAGGCGAGAAAAATCGATTATGCACGAATATATTCGATTTTTCTTACGTCTCGATCGTTCGTACTCGAACAATTTCTACGAATAATTATTAAACCGATTTCTAGAAATTTTCTAAATAAATCGAATTTCGAGATAAAAATTGATTTAAACGATTCGAATCGAATTTGAAGGATTTTATGTCGATTAAATGAAATTTTATTGTTCGTTTCAAATCGAATCTAGGTAATTGTTAAAATGAGAATGATTATCATCGCGATAAGATCAATGTTTAGTAAGAATAGAAGAGAAGTTGATTGTACGAAAAATTTTATGAAATGTATCGTTTCTCCCATCAACCCCTCTCTCGTATTTAGATCTTCGCCATTGTTCTACAAAGAAAACGACGAGATAAGGGGTGTGATAGTCGGAGAAATCTCGAATTCACGGTATTCGCTCGAACCGCAACAGCCTGGCATTTAGAATCTACCGTGAGATAGCACGAGGTATTATCTAGCTCGAAGTGAGTCGTTACAGAAATTCTCATATTTTTCATGCAAATGGGATTTACGTAGGGTAAAACCCTAACCGTCTTCCAGGGGGATGATAATATACCGTTGGGATTTTCTTTTCTTCGTCAAACTGTAACCCCTTAACGGGCACATTACAGGCGTTGTTTCAAAATTAATTAAACTTTGTAAGAAAAATAAAATAAAAAAAAAACAAAACAAAAAATACCAAAAATTTATTACGGAGAAAAATGAAAACTTAATAATTATTTCAAAAACGTGAAGATGTTTATCGTGAGAGACAGAGCTGCGAGTAAAAATAATGACTAATTGATATTATCGATCCATTAAGCATAAAAATTAGTACCCTTAATTTGAAAAAAGAAACCACGGTTTCAAAAAAACACACACAAACCTTCATCCCTCCATTTATCGTCGATGCAGTCAACGTTGGACGAAGCACGTAGGGAGATCGATCGGATGGGCTGAAAAATTCGAATGTTGGGAGCAGATGATCGTGGAGCGAGAGGTGAGAGAAAGCGGGAGGTCTGAAGCCGACGCGGGAAAGCTCGTTGCTTCCGCCGGCGCGTTCTCATTTATCACGATCATGAGTGTGCAACAAACGTTGTAGCGAGCCAGGCAGCTCGAAAATCCGTTAATTATTCGCTTCGATAAATTTCGTTCATCAAGATTGTTTCGACGATCCTTCCCTCGTCGTGCGCGATGTCCCAACGATCGACCAACGCAACAAGGAAAACCCTCAAATCTTTCCTTTCGTTTTTTCCTCCCATTTTCCTCACAAAATCTTCAATTTTCATTACAAATTATTTTTCCTAAAATCGTCCTACGCACATTAAATTCTTTCTTCGCGACAAAAATCACATAATCGTATAAACAATTTTCGTAAAGTATCTGAAAGAAATTTAAAAAAATTGTCAATTATTTTTAAAATAAAGGAAATTGGGTGAAAAATGTTTGTTGGAAATTTATCAAATTGTTTTTTCGGCATTTTGCGCAATTAGTCCGTAAATTTTTTTTATACGAGTACACGCTGATAGCGTGGACCAAAACGTGGGCTCTTGGCCAATTGCCTGAGCGAAGTAGAGATCTCCGGTGAATAGCGCGCAGTCTGCCACAATTCGTACGTGGCGATCGCGCGAATGTGTTCGAAATGTATAAATCTAACTGAAATCGCTGGCATTGCAAAAGCAGAACAGAGACAGAAAGCTTCAACCGTAGATTGCCTATATTGCTTTGTGTTTATCGGATCACATTATCACGGGGATAATGCGGTTCTCCGGCGTGATTGCTGATGCCGCATCGTCGCGTCGTTCTCTATACACCGTGGCTATTTCAAATAACGTACTATTTCTCGCGCATATATATATATAGAGAGAGAGAGAGAGAGAATAAGCGACGAATTACAATACGTCGATGACCGTTTTTCCCCATAAAAAAACATGATACGATATGATATAACGGCGTAACGACTCGCATCGTCAATGAAGAGAGATAAACTAACAATAACTGGCGAACCGTCGAACCTCGTTCGAGTCTCGCCGTTTGAAAATTTCCAATATTAATATTGACTTCGAATTTCGTTATCCTCGAAATCGTCGAATAACTGTTTTTATTCCAATCAAGGGAATATTTTTTTTATTTATTTTTTTTTACCATCGGAAAAAGTTTGTAATTTGTGTGAAATTCAATTTTTTGCTGGATGAATATCATTGAATTAGGGGACAAAATGGAAGGCAAATATTGTATTTTAATCGAGTCGTGGGTAATTTCGCACGGGAAAATAAAACGGGCGTTGTAACGACTTTTATTTTACGGTAGAACATTTATCGTAATTAATATTTGGATTTATCGATAAATATTATTTTGAGAGGAAATGAAAAATTCGCGTTTTCGATGGAAATTAATGAACGAGAGATTCAATTTTTCGTTGAGCGAAATTAAAACTTTAATAGCTCATTGTTAAATACTTTTAATTCGAGAAAATTGTATAAGTACGATGTAAAATTATCCTAATGTCATGCGACTCGAAGCTCTCAATAACGTTTACCTATTTTCCCTTCGGGATCTCGCATTAGCGTTATACATTGTAACGTCTCCATATGCAAAGCATTCGCGTATTCCACGGAGTTCCATCATTAAAATGTCACAAGAAACTCGGTTTATCAAAGTTGGGTCTCGAGCTTCGTCGATGTCTGCGCCGCATGCAAAAAAAAACAACGTTTCATCGCACAAACACGCCGCGCAACCCGACCTATATAAGAAATGTCGAAAAGCACATTGGGTGGGGCACGGAAAAAGCCTCGCAAAACCTTTGGCTTTTATGGATTTGAGCCCTTGTCGTGGCGAGGCTTTTTACCTTTGCCGGAGTATGTGGCTTACCCTTTTACCCAAGAAATATGTCGTACCCGACTAAGAAATAATCCCACCGTCGTACCGACTTCTCTGTATAAACTCGAAATAAAATTCACTCGAATCACATGCGAGGATTTTACGAAATAAACGTAAGGTACAAACAGAGGTAAAAATGAAATAATTTTAATTATACATTGATTTTTTGTTGTTTGATTATTATGTTTTTTAATTAATTAAGATTCAATTCATTCAAATGATATCGAATAAAAATGTATTTTATTTGTATATAATTAATATTGAAAGTCCATGTTTTAATACAACTGAAACGACACAAACGAATGTCGGAGCCGTAGCGAACCCTTTTATCCAAGAAATATAAATTTCACTCGACTCACACGCGAGGATTGTACGAAATAAACGTAGGGCAAACACAGAGGTACAAATTTTTTGATTGTTTGATTATTACGTTTTTCAATCAATAAAAAATTCAATTAATTGAACTGATATCGAATAAAAATGTATTTTATTTGTATATAATTAATATTGAAAGTCGACGCTTTGATACAACAACTGAAACGACACAAACGAATGTCGGAGCCGATGCAATTCTCTTATTTCCACGTATAAAGGATGAACGACGTGTGTCTACACACGACGATTTATATTTTCCTCTTGGCCACCACCGCCACGTGCCTACGTTCTCCACCAGTGCCGCTTTCCCGTACTTTGGAATTTTCTCGTGTCCGGACTTTTGTCAGTGCTCACGGCAGGAGTGGATACGTTATATCCGCTACGAGGAAACAAAACGAGAGAAAATCGAGGGCTTAGCACTCTCGAACCCTCGAGGACGTACGTGCCGTTCCCGTCGTTACGTAAGACCCAAAAAGATTCCCGCGCCCCGTTTCGAGGCTGCACGGGACGAGACGAGACGAGACTCGAACGAGAACACAAAGAGCCACGTTTTTTTTCTCTTCTTCCTCTGTTTTTCGTTTTCTTTTATCCGCCTGGACGTGTACGGTCCGAGATTTATATTTTCGCGTCACTCTATCCACGTTGGCCTTTCCCGACGAGAGCCAAATTTACCACAACGAGTAAAACGTATCACGTACGTGAGAGGGTAGTAAACCGCATAGATTCGTATCCTCGGAGGTGAGATTGTTTGATTCCACGTATATGCAAATTTTATAGATTTATTTATTAATTAATGAAGATTATAAATCATATAAATATAATTGTATAAAATATAATAATGAATTTTATAAATATATTTTATTTTTTAAAAATCGACGTCTATACAGAATAATCGAACGTTCGAAATTCAACCACCCCTGAAATCCACCCCTATAAACAAAAAACATCTGCTACCCTCCTTCACCAAAATTGGAAATTTCAACTTCGAAAATATAAGATTTCCAGTCGATATCTCGAATAATCTTAATCAAAAGTTACGTACTATTTCTCATCTCGGATTATCGATCGACTATGCACAATATCTTATTCAACCCCGAAGAGCCCGGAGACGTGTCAAGCGCGAGGTGAACACGCTTTTCTTACAGAATGACACAAACTCAAGACTTTTGCCGCGTGGCGAAAAATGAAAAAAGAAATGACGAAAATGAAAAAAAAGACGAAAAAAGTATGCATCTAGATAAGAAAAACGCGTCCACGGGTCGATGGATCGCGCATCTTGGAAACCTCTCAAAGTGACATCTGCTTATTTCTCTCTCTCTCTCTCCCTCTCTCTCTCTCTCTCTCTCTTGCTTTCGAGACATTTTTGCGTACAATGTATTTCACGGATAAACTCGTGTCGGAAACGAACTCGACAACGACGACGACAGCTCAGGTGCGATGGGTTGTATATTTCGCAGGGAAAAAGGAATTACATGCGTTCTCGACGACGTCGTCCCGAGAGCATCATTTTTCAAAGTTATATTCTCACCCCGGAACGACCAAGACACCAAGAGAACGTTGACTGTCGACCTCGGCAACTCCTCCGACAACGTCTTATATACATATACGTATCATCTTTTATCGCATACCAATTTTACGTCGACCCTCTTTTGTATCCCGGTGTCTCATTCCCCTCTGCATATATATATATATATATATATATATATATATATATATATATATATAACACAAAAATAGCAAATAAAAAAAACACACACCCACGCGCGCAAAAAAAAACACGAAACGACGACAAGCTTAGCACCTTTTTATACCTCGTACCCGCACTTTTATCGCGCGAAACTCTCGCGTTCACGGGTCATTGCGATATCCTCCCGAGGGACCGTGGATAATTACATTATTCATGATGATTCAGTGCCAGGATCTTTCGACGATCCATTTATCCCATGGAAAACGTATTTTTACGAGATATATGGGATATCACGCTGATTATTTTATTGCCGGCGATGCTCTCGATTTTTGTCGCTCGTGTTACATCGCAAAAAAATAATAATAATAATAAATAGAAAAATCGTTGGCTTATTAAATCGTTTTATTTATCGTATGTCGATTATACCGAAAAATCTGTTCGCGATCGTTAATTATATAATACGAATAAATTTGGTTGATTACGAAACGATAAAAAAATCTGTCGTCGAGTGACGTCGACAAAAATATTTTTAAAACACCGGACTCGGCGCTCGTTGACAATTTTCAACCCGTCGAACGATCGGACAGTTTCCGATCGTGAATTTAATAATATCTTACAATTTTTTATATTTTACATTGAAAAATTCACGCTTCCTTATATTTGAAAATGCGATCAATTTTTTGGGGATTTTTACGGTTGAAACAATTTGTCGATATTTCAAAACGTTGACAATTTTTTGTTATACCGTTGCAACGTACAAGAATCATCGGTTTTCAACGTCTCGATTGACTCCGTAGCGTTTACGGAAATTCGAATACGGTGGGGAAAAAAGTCAATAATTGCGTCGCTCGTAAGCCGTTTTCTTTGACGTTTTTCCAATTTCGTATTTATACGCACAAGTTTCTTCGTGCAACGTTGAACGGTGTGTGTTCCTTTGCCCGCTCTCTCGCCCGGTCGTTGCTTCGGGCAAACTAAACTCCGCGATCCGGCAAAAAGCTACAAGCTCTCTCTCTCTCTCTCTCTCTCTCTCCCTCACCCCTCTCTCACTCTCTCTCTCACTCTCTCTCACTCTCTCCCTCGCCCCTCTCTATCTCTCTCTCTCTCTCTCTCTCTCTCTCTGGCTCTCTCTCTTTCTCTCTCACTCTCTCTTTCGCTCTCTCTCTCTCTCTCTCTCTCTCTCTCTCTCTCTCTCTCTCTCTCTCTCTCTCTCTCTCTCTCTCTCTCTCTCTCTCTCTTTCTCTATCCTCTGCCGCATCCCGATTACGTTCTCTGCCCACGCTATGACCCAAACTCATCCCCCCGTGCTGTGGCTTTTCAAAAGACTGTTATATTTCCCCTACACGCGTACGAACCCAGAGCAAACGCACAGCCACGCACATCCTCGAGTAAGCAAACACCCCACTGAGAGAATTTACGATGGTATGGAAAACGCGTTTTTGAAAAATACCCTACGATCGATTATTAATTCACTGCAACGATGGTTGCTCAATAGCTCGTACGATCGATTGGAATTTAACTTCTCGTTTCATTGGTTTTTTTTTTACATTTTTTGTCAAAAATACGAACGTCAAAAAAAGTAAACAAACAAAATAAATAAAAATTATAAATTGACAAAAATTCTGGTCAGCAGATTTTTTTTTAATAATTCTATCTAGACTTTCGTGTCGATCTGATCGAATAACCGAGGTAAAAAAAATCAAATTTACATTATAAAACGTGTGTTCTCGTTCGCTTGCGGTAAATATACTCGGCGAATTCGAAACCTCGACGAGCTCTCGACGTTTCACATCCGGTTTGACTTCTCTCGCAAAATTTTATTGACTGCTCGGTTCGAGTCTACTCACTGTCTACGTACACGGATAAAGAGAGCCCGGTGTGTGAGATAGTGTACAGAGGCGGAGTTCGAACGAGCGAGTCGAGTGACAAAACGTTGCAAGTTGCGGTAACGAAAAGAAGAGGGAAAAAAAACAACAACAAAAAAACGAAAAAATAGAAAAACGTTGGCGAGAGTGACGGTAAAATCGCGTAATTGAGTCCATCGGGTTACCGCGAGCCGGAGGCAATTTTTTCACACGGGACAAAAAATCCGCCAATACGCCGAGGTATCACGGGATACGTCGATTGGTCGAACGAAGAGAGAAGGAGAGAGAGAGAGAGAGAGAAAAAAAAGCACAGGATATAGAGACAAGAAGACAGGGAGGTTGAGTTCTCGAAATCCCCGATTTCGCGGGGGAGGACTTCGTGTTCGAGCGATAAAATGATAAAAAGTGCGGAAATAAAATTGAGGGTGCAAGGGTGGAGAATGCAGAAAGGGATAAGAGAGAGAGAGAGAGAGAGAGAGAGAGAATAAAAAACAGGCAGACACAGATGGACATACAGTATAAAAATCCGCTCTATCTTTCGTTTTCGACGAAAACGAGGGAAACGCGTTTTCGTCGAGCTCTGGAGGCTTCACGAAGAATTGGAATGGGATTACGGGTTCCCCAATTAAATTTCGCTACCGGAGGCTCTCTCATACCCGTTGGCCCTACCGCCCCCCCGCCCCGTTCTCTCTTTCACGGTTGCCGGCGATTTCCAATCGATAAAACTTTTTCCTTTCTGTCGCGTATATCTCGTCCTCTTTTACTTCTGTGTCTGGCTGCGCACACCCATTGTTGTGAATTCGCGGGTCGAAGGCTATTGATAGTTTCGCTGAGAATGGTTTTTCCCCCCGCGCGAATCGAATAATCGTAAAGAACGAAAGAAAAAAAGCATCGTAAAGAAAAGTTGTCGAATCAAATATATCTTAAAAAATATTTTATCGCGAGATACGCGACAACTTAGCCTTAATTCCTCGTACTTAAATAAGGAGATATTTTGAAATTAATGAAACACGAAGAATTTGATTGACGAAGAAAACAATTTGTTTACCAAATTTTGACATTTTCTCATAAGACGGTTGAATTTTTCATTCGTATATAAAGTTCACTAACGATTGCGAATAAAATGAAAAATATAAAAATAAAGGAAATAAAATCGAATGAAAACGGAATAAAATCGATTTCGTCGATTTGCAAATTTTTGCATTCGCCATCCGGACAAATTTAATTAAATTTTGAAAAAAAAACCAAAAAAAAAATTCTCCCAACGATAAATTTCCATCAGGTCTGAATAAATTCATATATCTCGATGACGATGGAGTCGAATAAATCTTATTCCTAGATACCGTGAAAGAGAGTTAATGAAGCTTTCGACGTAGCGTGGAACGTTTAAGTCGCATTTCGCGAGAGGTATCTCTCTCTTTCTCTCTCTCTCTCTCTCTCTCTCTCTCCTTCTCTCTCTCCCATTATGCGAAATCTGGAGCATGCAATAACTTGTATTAGTGCTTCTCGCTAATGTAATTGAGTTCTTCTCGAATTCCAATTTCAGGATTCGGAGCAATGCGGGGTTTGGCTCAAGGGGTGGGGGGTTGTTCTATACGTATATACGCGTGTTCTATAGGTTGGCTGCTCGGTGCAGCAATCACGTAGATGAGAATGCTACCTCGCAAAAACCGAGAACATTATATGCGCCTTCCGTACCAGCTGAGTAGAAAGGGCTGGGGTGCAAAGGGGTGAGAGAAAGAACAAGATAGAGAGAGAGAGGGAGAAAGTCATGCGCGAATATCTAGCGTACGTATAAGCGAGTCGTTTTCATCGACCTCTTCGTTCCAGCTACACAATAAACCCCCTAAGGATACATTTTACCCCAACCGAGGGGTAGGTATTCGAATACGAGAACGATTCACCGAGATGCGAGGTTAAAAAGAAAAAGTCCGTTAACGGTTCAGTCCGAAACACCCCGAAGCACGTTAATTGTCAAATAATCAAGTTACACCCCCGTCGGCGAAACGATGCGAGAAATATCAGCGAAGGTCGAATGATATATTTTTTTTTCTTCACGACCGTTAATCTACTCACGCCTTGAATTATCTAGAGAGTCTTTTTTTAAACCAGGGTAATATCGCTATTTATATAAACGTACCTGAGGGGGTTGATACAAAAAAAAAACCGAGAAAAGCACGAGTACCAGTCGCGTTAATCGATAGGTCGTCTGCGATTCAAGGGCGAGAACGTTCTTTTTTTTCTTCTTTTTTCGTTTCTCTTTTTTTCACGCCTGACGTTTCCCAGCTCTTCTCAATACCGGCGTCATAAATCTGATCCGTAGCCGAAGGGGCTTGTCGAAATAATTGAACGAAATGTGCGGCTGACGTCTTGAGGTCTCGACTAGGTTTTTTTTGGTTTTGTTTTTTTTTTGTTTTTTTTTTTCCGTTGGAAATTAGATCGACCATCATGACATTCTTATTCGAATAGCAATTTGCTCGCGCAATTCGTGGCCTCGTATAATAAAATACGCGTTTGGTAAATATTTATTTATACGACACGAAGACACATTCTCGTATGATATATTTTATCGTTCAGAAGGTACGAGAGGACGATGCGGGGGTTGTTATATTTCATGGATTATTCTCTATGGAAAACAGGACCGAGATCGAGACGAGACGATACGCTAGTATCACGGTGAATTTTATAAGAAAAATATCACGAAGATGTTGCACGAATGTACGCGAATGCCAAAGACCTGCGTTCTTGAGGGTTTTTTTTTGTTTTTTTGTTTTTCTGTTTTTGCGAAGGATCGTCGTATCGTACGACATCAATTTTGCTTACACTTGTAACAAACACGGAGAGAACGAGATTCGCATAAAGCTCTCGTATGAAACACAAATAACGATTTTTCTTGAAAATGATGGTTGTTTGTGAAATAAATTGGAAAATATAAATATCGCTAGAACCTTGAAAATATCTTTCCGACGTGTCTCTCGTTGGATATCGAAATTCTTGTTTTTTTTAAATTCATAACTCGAAGGTGTTATAATTTTCCATAATTATAGAATGAAGTATTATTTTTGTTTTCACTATTAATGTACAGCGATATAATAATCTCGAATTGTCTTTAACTGGGTTAGATTTTTAATTAAATTGAAGGAATACGAATAGTTCGAAAGCTGGAAAAAGGTGAATTAATAAACGGAGAGGGTGTAACTCGAAGCGAGGAAAAGTGAACATCGCTCATTCTTTTCATTGCATAACTTTCATTCTTTTTTTCTAAAGATTTTTATGAATAACTAGATCGTGTTTCTCTATAAAATCTTCGTATTCGTAGAACGAACGAGTTTTATTATTTCTTTCTTTATCAATATGCTGTTTTTCAAGTGCTTTCGATACTTCGCTCGCCGTTCATAGAAATAATCCGGTGTATTGATAAAAATCGTTATTCAAAGGATCTGAAAAGAACGTGAAATTGATTATCGAAAATGCTGATGACATTTTTCTAACACGATGCCACCGGAGATTTCATCGACACAACGGTTATATAACCAGTGCTGCTCGGCTCGAATACATACCGGTAACCGGAGGTTTCACCTGGAGAGATTTGACGCCCTGATCTCTGTGAAAAAGTGTCTCCGTTCTCCTACAAATGGGAATCGAATCCTCGCTCATTCTTTTTTAATTTTCTGTTTTTTTGTTTCGAACATCCACTTCGACGCTGAAGCGTGACCAAGTGAACATGTGGTCAATCTGTCGATTGTATCTCCAAAAATTCCCATTTAAATTCGTCGAAATGAACAAGATGATCGAAAAAATAAAAAAACAAATGTCACGATGTAACGAATTTAAATGTACAATTATTATACGAATTGGAAATATTATTCAAACTATTTTACCCAATGACCGTAAAATGAAAAATGGAAAGACGTCAATTTGCACAGAAATAAATTTCATGTGGCTTTTCTCGATTATACTGGATTTGATTATTTCGGAAAATGACATGGCTGCTCTCGAATCTGATGGGCTATAGATATATCCACGTCGACTATTTTGTCCTATTTTCGATATTCCCATGAGAGAGAGAGAGAGAGAGAGAGAGAGAGAGACATCGCTTAATCCAAATTGAAGAATAATAACTGAGGCTAATCCGAGCAAGTGAGCTGAGAAGGGCCAGGGAACAGTGGCTGAATGGGAGAAGGAGAAGCTCGTCGTTTTGGTACCAGAGTGGAGGATACCATTTGAATATTCCGAACGAAAGGTCGTGTGGAAAAAGGTAGCAGGACGGAGAGAAAAGTCATCGTGAAAAAAGAAGCCAGCAGGACGCTTTAGACAATCCCGATAGGCAAATTTTCTCCTTCCATCCTTCCATCCTTTCTATCTCACTTATTTCCTTAATCCTCCTGTGCGCGAATTCTCATCTTCTTTATCGCAGCACCGTAGACCCTAGGCTTCCCGGACACCGGTGGCCTTGCTTGATACTTATCCACGGGTCACGCGTTTCGTAATCGTTATCTGTTATACGCTAATTCTCGCGGTGGCGACTGGCAAGATCAACGATTTCCTAAGAAAAACGAACAACTAGGATACAAAATCTGCACTTATGTTTCTCAAAATATAAATTGTACAATCCCCATAAACTTTTAACCGATAAAAACTCCACTCGAACAATTGGAATTTATTAAAAATGAAAAATATACACCAGTTCCATATAAAAACTGTCGCATTTTAATAAAATTTACTAGAACAAAAATGTTTAACCTCCATCGATAAGATTTTACGAAAAAATAAATAAATGACTACTTCTCATAAATAAAATCACCATCGCACCTTCTATAACTATAATTTCGTGAAAATAGATCACTCGAATCTCTACCTTGTAATCCAGAGTGACAAAAAACAAAAATTCGTTTCGCAGATTTTGTCGTTCGAAGTCAAATATATTTTCAACGTTCGTAGAAAGGTTGTCACAAGTGGAAAGTATCGGTTTTCATTCGTTGATAAACATATTTTAATTTCATTCGTGACCTCGTGACTGTCAGGGAAGGGGCAGGGGGAGGGAGCTTGGTTAAATGACGAGTTATCTCGAACAGGGGGTAGTCGCATTGTTGCATTGCGTGCATTGGCCGGCCTCTTTACAGAGGCGAACGTCCTACCGTGTTGAAGGTTTGTACATACAGGAGAAGAAAGAACAGGACGTAAAGCGGATGAGGTGAACGAGGCTGAGAACGACTATGCACGACGCTGTGCCATGATGTCGCGGTGGGACAAGTTAGGCACATAGTTTGGCGAGTCTCGCTGGCCGTGCCACCACCGAGTTACAAACTTATTCCGGTGTGCACCCTCCCCGGCGGTCTTTCGCCTCTAACTCCCACCCTTATAGTGCAGTGCGGTGGTTGGCCTGGCTTCGCCAGTCGCGTCGTCGTCGTCGTCGTCGTCTCGTTATAAATTGTTTTCACGTGTCGGACCTGTTAAAATGCATATGGGACATTTCGTCCCGGCTCGATCCATTTTTTTCATCTTGTTCGTCAAGATTTTGATTATTGTTTCACACTTTTTTCTTGAACCTTAAAAAACAAAGAGAAATCGATAAATGTTTGGGGTGGTTGTCTTAGGAAGTTTTTCAAAATTTTGGTATTTATGGAGAGCAAGAAAAAGAATGGTTTTTAACGTTTTACTTCTCATTAGTAATTTGACTGTTTTCTGAGCGTTTTTAATTATTTTTATTATTTTTGATAAATTGCTTTTTTAGAGAATGAAATTAATAATTGTTTTAGTTAATGGTGAAGAGGTCAGGGGTTGGTACTGGGCAGAGTGAATCGTCCCGGCTCGATCTATCTTTTTCATCCTGTTCGTCAAGATTTTGATTATTGTTTCACACTTTTTTCTTGAACCTTAAAAAACAAAGAGAAATCGATAAATGTTTGGGGTGGTTGTCTTAGGAAGTTTTTCAAAATTGTGGTATTTATGGAGAGCAACAAAAAGAATGGTTTTTAACGTTTTACTTCTAATTAGTAATTTGACTGTTTTCTGAGCAATTTTTAATTAATTTGATTATTTTTGATAAATTGCTTTTTTAAAGAACGAAATTAATAATTGTTTTAGTAAATGGTGAAGAGGTCAGGGGTTGGTACTGGGCAGAGTGAATTAAACTTGCTGTATAGCGCGTGGCCGATATTTCTCCGAGGAGCATACGCCGTTATTTCGTAAAACATGAGACGCGGATAATTGTATTTTCCAGTAATTAATCCGATAGGGGCAAAAGGGATGAAAATTATTTCGTATTATTATTATTCTTTTTTCGTAGGTAATTCAGAATTTTATAATTCGGTTATACAACTCGATTAATACGAACTTTTCGCGAAGCTCAGTGGTCAATAGACAGATTAAAATTTCAACAAGCTGGCTTCGGTATCGCTCGTTCGCCGAACCACCCCCTCCACAATTTCCTTCGCCGGAAGTTATATTAATTTGCGAACATTATCAAGGCTGCCTCGTTACATGCTCCAAATTGTGCAATGAATACCGAGATGATATAATAAAAATCTTATTTACCTGCGGAATGATCCATAATAAAATTCCAATTAATGCGCACCGAGACCCAAACAAAATACAAAGTTTCGATATTCTCCCGAGAGAAGGGAGTAATATAGAGATTTTCAAAATAATAAAATGAACTAAAGCTCATTAAACCTGTATCGTTAAAAATCAAACAAATTCGAAAAATACATTTCTTTTATAAACAAATATTGATGTTTCTATTATAAAAAAAATGTCATCGAAATTTTTTTTCGACGATGATAATATTCACCATTCTCAACGACGATGCAACGTACCGCGAGACAGTGTGCTTTATTCCTTAATCCACGCATGGATTAAGGAATGTAACACACGCAAGTCCTGGCTCGGCCAGGGTGGTAAATAATTTAGTAAGTCTTATCGGTGGCGTTCGGAGTGCACAATTTCATTCTCTTACGTGTGAAAATACATTCCCAGGGTTGAATTTATCTCTCAGGAACACGACGCGGCGGTGTAGCACACCGAGAGCGCCATGAAGACATATGAGTCGAGAGTTCAGACGATGATAAGGTCGCCAAGGTGGTTCGCCCTCTTGGTTTCGTCCCGTTCGCTCGCTGTGGGTTTCTTGTAAGCCGGTAATCTTCGGTAGTCGAGTAACAAAACATTCGGATCTCTACAGACGCCATTACTCCTGCTACCGTCCCCTTGCGCGACACTCTTCGAATGCATACCAGGACTGGAATTCCTGCGTGATTATAATTAAGCGACATATAATTATATCTTCGGGGAGTATGCCTTTATTAGACGAGTTGTCCGAGAATATATATATATATATATTTGTCGAGTGTGCAATATTATATTTCGAAATCCGTCACGTAGACTTGAACTCGATATCGTACACGAATAATTTCAATTTCAACACCCGAAAGCTACGACGAAATGGTCCAAGGTTGAATATTTGAAGGACAGTGAAGGATTTTTCGACTCTGGTAATTAAAAAAAAGAATGAAGAATAGAATGTGTTCTCCAAAATTCTCGACCAACAGTTGTTTGACCTTCGGTAAAAATGAATCGTTATTCGTAATTTTGTCTAATTAAATAGCATTCTGGAAAATAACGAGAAATATATTTTTTCTTATTTGTTGGAAATTTAAACGTTTTAAATTTCTCTTTGATTTAATAATCGATTAACCAACGTTCTCGGATTTTTATGAATCAATTGGCAAGAATCAGGAATCTAAGAAGATTATACTTTCAATTAAGCTCCGTATTAATTTCAATTTTTATAAATCTGTCGAATCGTTAATGAAAGCTCAACGATGGAAACAACAAGATCTTCGCATGATACTTCGTATTATATATCCTCGATGCATAAATCTCGTATCTACGGTAACTATTGAATAATCGATCAGGGTCGTTCGGTTCCCCGGCAATATTTGCATGGCGCGTGGGTAGGGCCGTTAATTATAGTCGGGATAAAATCTTTCGTTGATCCGGAAAATAAACTAACGTCAAATTCCCGAAATTATCATACCACGATAACGAACTCTCTCGCCTAACTATACACACTCGCGGCTTCATCTGCGACACACGATTATAGAAAAGTCCCTAAGACACGATCCACAAATAAATAAATTATTTTTTAATCAATTTCATTCTTCCGACTTCAACATTAAAAAAAATATTTATATTTGCAAAACTTTTTACATTAAAAAAAAAATCTCATGAAACTATTAATATAAAAATACACATTAAAGCGATCAGAATCGTCACTGTCAGTTCGTAAATTCACACACACACACATACACACACATTCGCAACTTCTCATTTATATCAGCTCGATTAACATTTAGTACCTACGAAACCCTGGCACTGAAAATGGTAATCCCTCGTCTTTCACCTGGATCCCACTCTGTACGATACCAGATTGCGCCGTGAGAGAAGTGTTTGTCCGTACCACGAGGGCAATAATGCTCGAGATTACCGAGCGTTCGATTCAATTTCGAATTCCACGCGACGTCTATATGCGTATACATCATTCTCTCCCCTCTTCGTGTACTCGTCCGTACGCGGTCTAATTTATCGGTATCTTCCCGACTGCCTGTTTCAGTTATAGCTACTGATGCTCGTTTACATATAACTAGGTATAACTATATTTATATAATCGTATATATATATATAATATTGTATGTAATATTGTACGTAATATATACATATAAGTCACAGTGAATTCGCGTTAACACGGAGACAGCTGGATTTTGCGCAAATCTGAAAGCGACGCTTGGGCCTCCCGCCTCGCAGGCCGATGATCCCTCTCCCTGCATTCGCGATCACACCCTGCGAGATTGATCTGCAATTGTGATACATACGCAAGTCTTCGCTCTATACCTTCGTTATATCTATATTTTTCTCGCATACCGACGTATCCCGGCTCGTCTATCGTTCCGTAAAAAGCATTTTATATGCAAAGTCGCGACGCTCCCCTTGACCCCATGCTCGAATCTTCCTACGTTACGTAGGAATCCATCTCGTTCATCGATTCTTCTTTACCTATATAGATTATGAAAATTTTCTTATAAATAGTTTTCAATCTTTTCTCGCTGTTGAACAATTTTTGACACGAGTATAGTGTACGAAATTTTCGATGATTTTAATGTGTCGGATGAGAATTTGTACGAATCGTCGTGGATGATTATGGACCATTTTATACGACCAAGTTTTTCGTCGAATGGTGAGCGATAATAATATTCCTCTCAATAATTTTTCGTCACACGTTCGCAATTTTGGTTTAATCGAGTGGACGGATTTGGCATCAGGTTCGTCCATTTTGTCGTCCGTTCTCGTTATCATCGTTCAAACGGATCTATACTCAATTACGTCCTAATAATACACTTTGAAAATGCTTGGGCGTAGAAATTCCATTCCGGACGATGGTTATAACACGAGCTCGAATAACTCGGCAATATATTCATGAAACAGTCGGGTTCTATCACATATCTACGTAACTGCGAATTTGAACGACGTAAGATATAGCGAGACGCACCTTCGCAAGAGAGTGAAATTCTTCGCTGCTGCGTCCCATTCTTCCGGCCAAAGGGTCTTACCATCCCCTCCTGACCCCTATATATATATATATATTCTAGGCTCTCTATACGTATATAGGGGAAACTACTCATGGAGGAAGGGAGAAGAGCATGGGTGGCACGGTTGACGCGAAGTCGTTGCAATTAACACGAACGTTTAATTAAGCATCCTTCCCTAGGTTCTCGTAGACGCTGTTATTCTCACATACCTGGCCTGTCGTGATATATCGCTACTACTAACAATTATTCGTGCACGCGAGAGAGCTCACGCTCGCGCGGAAACCTCTCTTCTCTCTCTCTCTCTCTCTCTCTCTCTCTCTCTCTCTCTCTCTCTCTCTCTCTCTCTCTCTGTGTGTGTGTGTCTCTCGGTCTTTCCTCTACACCGGCCTTTTGTTAGCCCCTGTGGTGCTAAGCTTGCCTGAAAGTCTATCTTGAGGGTGTTTGAATTAATAGTGGTCGGCTGAATATAATTCCATCCGCCGACCTTCGCCCAAGGTTCTCGTGGAAATTCACTCCACGTGCGTTGGCGGATCGTCGCTTGATATGTCAATGATTCACGAACGAGATGAAAAAAAAAACATTTTTCGTTAACAATTTGCATTCTAATACATTTTTCGATCGAAGTTGAAACTCGTTCGCGAATCTTCCAGCTTATAACGTCGATATTTACAAACGCTTTGCACTTTACTTAAAAAATAATTGAGTTATTTACCAGAATTTTCCTCGATGAACGGAAAAAAGAGGGAGAATATTTTGATCCGAATTACCGAGGGAAATATAAAAAAAAGACAAATAAACGTCAGTGCCTTCGATTTTCGTCGAAACGCGTGTGATCGAAATGAATGTTACGTCGCGTTGCTTTTTCGTTGTATAACGGTTGAACCGTGTTTTCGATGAATATTTGACAATGGGCATGAATATTAATTGAGAGCTTTTGTAAAATGAATGTGACAGATCTGTACAAGGCTAATATGCTGGAAACGATGGGTTTCCGCCTGCTTGCCACTTTGGTTGGTTATCCAATTCGGCCGGCGAGCTTTGCCCGTAGCTGTGATAAAACTATTGAATATTGAAATACGATAGAGCGAGGTGCGACGAATCAGTGAACGTTGGTCAAAAGTCATTCGGCTATCGGACCTACTCGCTCTCGCAAATTTCCTCGTTTGAAGAAACACGATTAAACTACAGTGCTCTCTAATTCTGTGACGCGCGACACGATCCGCTGGTGTGTTATTCCATGTCGCAGTCACACCTGTGCACATTTGTTCTTTTCGCGTTTCGTTTTACCGTTGCCGTGTAAAAGCGAACCACACACTCATCGAACATATTGCAACGAGATACACTCCAGGATACATCAAATTTTACGTTGTCATTAATTACTTTGCAGTTTTTCCGATTGCCATTCAATTTGCGCGATTGGTCGAAATCGAAATGAGAATATGTTTATAGTAGTTGAAGTTTGTGCTTTGTGATGCAATGATGATTGAAAATTGATGAGTATATTGCAGTGATCAGAAAGGATTAACAGGAAGCGATAAAAAGACAATTGAAAAATGTTGAAATCTCTTAGTAATAATTAAAATAATTTTAAACAACTAATTACAAATAATCATCGAACCTTTTAGTAAGATATTTGATCGAGTTTCATAATTATTTGTAAATAGTTGGTCGAAATTAGTTAAATTAAGGTTTTACATATTTTACAAAGTTGCGAAAGTCGAACGTTTTTTGACAGAGTTAATTTTTTATTTTCATATCGATGGGGTCAGGACTGTATTATCGTGTCGAATAAAGTGCGTGCGAGATTACTTCTGATATTGAATAATGGGCTGGTAAATTTATCAGCAATGAAAAATATCAAACAGGAAGAATGACTACTCTTCGACGAGGTACATACGGAAATGTGTGAGAGAGAGAGAGGAAGAGAGAGAGAGAGAGAGAGAGAGAGAGAGAGAGAGAGAGAGAGAGGGGAAGAAGAGAAGAGTAAGGCGATCATTCTCCCCGCTAACCGCATAAATTCTCACGTCCTCGCCATTCTCATCTCTCGCATACGCCCATAATATAAATCTACGGCTCATAAATAAGAGAGTATACATGGGCTGGCAGTAGAAACAGCCAGAGCCCATACATTCGCGACGAGAGGTGGATTTATGCAAACTTACATATTGTTTTTTGCAAAAATGTGGAAGTGTGGGTGGCGTATCTTTAGAGGGACGAGAGATCGTTGTTTGCGAGCTGACACCAATCGTTTTTGCCCTATGCTCGACGTTCTCGGATTAAATGTAAGGGTCGAGTATTTTGTGCGAAGGTTGAAAGTATTAAAAAACGCAAGACGAGAGAGAGTTAGCAACGTGGATAACTTGCAATTTAATGGTCAGTAACGCGAACAACTGAATTTTCAAGTTTTTCCACTTTTTGACGGATAAATTGCAAGAAACCAAAATAAAAATTGTAATATTCTTGTTGTACGGGATATTTCCGATTCAGCGACCCCCCGATAAAGTACTTTTGGAGAAAAACAAATTTCGACCACCCTCCAGGTGCCGATGGTCCCCATTTGTTATTTAGTTCCGAAACTTTGGGTCGGTCGGATGGGACCAATTTTTGTTTTTTCGCCAAAAAAGATTTTGTAGGGGGTTGTGGAATCGGAAATTTTCCGTACAACACGAATATCATATTTGTAATCTCGCTTTGTCACAATTTCCCGATGCAACGTTGAACAAAAATGGAACGATTGTCTTTTCCCCTTAAGCCCAATAAGTGTCGAGAAATTGAAAGCGATATCGTGATATTTCCGACGATACGGTCGAGAACAGTGGCAGTTATTTTCGTCGCACCATTAACGAGAGCTTCGAGGCTAGAGAGTATATCGTTTGCTCTTATGTATATCGATAGGATCAAGAAGGCCCCCTCATACCTGTTTGCTGTTACACAATGTAACACATAATAAATATATACATAGACTCTAGCATAATGTGACTTGAGCGGATTCGCTGACGGGGGCGAAAGCCAGTTTGACTCTGGGGTGTACTATCAGCGAGCTGGCACGACCCATAAATAATTATAATTAGATGTAATCTAAAATGATGCCGGTCTGAAACGCCCTTCCTCCACGAGAGCTAACGGTCATTTATATGCATATCGATTAAACAGCGTACGTAGGGTGTTTGTACGGTGCAAAACTGCACGCTACGCATATACACAAGGGGTTGAAACGTTAGCACGAGTCATATTTTCTTCGGCTTAGCATCGAGGTATAAATTTTCTAGGTCTATCAGGAAATTTGACCAAAATTTATGCAAATATTATCCTTACCGTATTTTCGCTGATTCGATATTACAGCTATCGCTATAAGGGATGAAAAATCAACCCGTCCATATATTCGAATAAAAAAAAAACAAATTTTATAAACAATCCTCGTCTCGTATTCGAATACCTCCGGTCCGTCCGTTCGCTCGAGCGAATGTACGACCCTCTAGAATTTTTAATGCAATTGCCCAACGTAAATAAACGCAAAATCGTTCGAACTGTCAGCAGAACGACCGAACCTGGTAAACGCGTGTCGATATCAGGTTTGTTCCACATTTTATACCTTCCGAGTTTACCGATCATTCTCACGCCCGATTGTCCGAGCGAAGGTACACTTTTTCATATTATTTCCTCGTATATAGGGCTTCGAGCATTTCGCAAGCAGGTAAGAAATGGGATAAGTTGTAAAAATGAAATATCCGTGAAAGAAGGATAACGCTGGACGAAAGAACGGCTATCTTAGAAGATATGCTTTTTCTCGATTCAGGGAAAGGAGAAATGGTCGCGAAACCGGATGTCCTCGGGTGGGAGATTGTGGTGGTTGATCCGATGACACAAAAGCGTCGCCGGCAGATAACGCGTCTCATGCTCGTGTATGTAGCGAGGGGTGTTTCCTGAAAACTCTAGGCTGCACGTGTAACTCGATCCTCTGTATCGGAGAAGATATCTTGGAGCTTTACGTCTCTCGGTGTTCATAACGCATCGTGATATACAACCACGCAAGTATATTCGTATACAAAGAAAATATCTACTTATATGTATATAAACGTGTGTATAAATCAGACTTTTCTATATATTTCTGTCTGGTCTTGTCTCACGCGGCTATCGCAATGAATAATCGAGGTGGATCAAGCAACATTCCGGGAATGGAGAAAGCTCTGCAGGTCCGTGAAACGTTCGAGACTCGCTTCACCCTGGGCCGTATGTTTTACTCGTGAGAACTGCCGGAGAATACAGAAAGGATGATGTCCGTTCTGATATCTACCCTGAATCGTAAATATGGACATATGGGGCACTCGACAACAACTCGACCGAGGCTCGTTTTTCTCGTACTTTAATCTTCGACTTTTTGTATCAGAAACATTGATTTTTGTTTTTATTAAAATTTTCATTTAATGAAATGAGCTTTTAATTTTTAAAAGCTTATTTTCATTTTTAAATGTGGGTGTAATGTGTGGGATTAAATTATGCTAAGTGTTAAAATATTGTTAAATGTCGCCTGGAACTGATTTTTTTGGTTTAAGAATTTTTCAATTTCGTTTCTACGAAAAATGGTAAAAATAAAAATCTGTAAGTTGGGTTCTGTTTGAAATAAGGAATCTTCGTGAGATGGACAAATCGTGATAATCATGCAACGATTGTAATTTTCTTAATGCGAGTCAATTTCGTAGTTGGAAAAATGGTGTAGGAAAGAAGATAAGCAAAGATTCAGAAGGGACAGAGGGTCGGACCTCGATCGAGTTGGCACGAAATGACGCACGCCTATCCTCTTCGAGGATATGGCGCGAGACAATCCACCGGTGCTGCAAGCAAATCTATATATCGCGATCCAACGCCGCACGATTGGGCACACAGATTCAGCCAGTTTCGAAGTTTCAAAAGGTTGAATCCTGCTAGAGGATCTCTACATTTTTTAGAGGATCTCACAATTTTATCTCAATGATAAAATCGAAAAGGTCAAGATCGTACGAGATATTGATTTCCGTTATATCGTTGTACACTTTGCGATTCGAATCTCGTCCCCACGTCCGGAATCGGCTCGGCGGTCCTGGAATGTCTATAAAAAGGATCATCCTTCCGTAGAATGTTTATGTCGCATCGACCAAAATAATCGTTAAGGGACGATCGCAAGATCACAATCGCTCGAGGTACAAAAAATCAAAAAAACTTTGATTTTATAAAGAATTATCTACTTGATTATCTTTTCTTTATTTAACCTCTACTGTATATTTCGATCACCGCTCGAAAAAGCAACCACTCCACTTTTTCCGTTACGAGCTTCGAAACTGGAAAAATCATGCGGAACTGTATCAGCACTCTTAACTTCCTCATGCCCCCGCCCCTAATTTCGATATTCTTCTGGAAATGAGACATCCGCGCTACGTTCCTTCGCGGCGTTATATAGATTCGACTCTCGATTCCAGACCGGAAATCGCTGAGCCAGGGTGGCTATCGCTAGAGCTAGAGAGAGAGAGAGAGAGAGAGAGAGAGAGAGAGAGAGAGAGAGGGCGACACCGCTGTCGCATACCACCGGATTCGGAATCATGAGAAAATCATTTCCATCAATGTCGAAAACTCGTTGAGACACCTCCCTCTTTCTCAATCGATTTCATCTTCAACCTATCTACTGGAACATAAATATATATATATGCTGT
Organism: Netelia virgata; assembly: GCA_951802705.1. Lineage (NCBI taxonomy): Eukaryota > Metazoa > Arthropoda > Insecta > Hymenoptera > Ichneumonidae > Netelia > Netelia virgata. Next base: position 8,097,810 of record OX637864.1, on the reverse strand, counting down.
ATAAGCGATGATGTGCTCGAGATCGGATTCGACAGAGCCAAAAAGCTTCGGAAATTTTTATTCAAAGTTTGCTCTCACGGATGTCCTCCCACCATGAACGTTTTTCCTCGACGTGTGTACGTCTAGCGATCGTTGCTACCTATCATCATCTTTAGCGTGGTCGTTCCTCTCTCAAGATATTGGTGTGTCGTAGAGATTTTTCCTACATCGTACCTTTATACATTTTCTCTTTCCATCGTCACTGTCGCACGTGAAATGAAATCTCTTTTGCGAATTCAATGAACTCTGTCTATCTCTCTCTCTCGGCTCAGTCAAAGTTTCGCTCCCTGGCAAAATCTACGAACTACGCGAACGCGAATTCACAGCAGGCCTTTTGCTCGATCTCACCGAACGACGATCGACGAAAGTGTTACGGAGAGATTCGTAGGGCGAAAACAAAAAAAATATATTTTACGAGGGTTTCCTGCGACCGAGTGCTCGACGAGAACACGTTTCTTTTTGCAAAACCTCTTTGCTATAAATGCACTCAGGGATTGGTCGAAGCGCGAAACTTCCGTGCTTAAGTACCAACGAGTATAAAACAGAAACAATTGTTTTTTACGACATAAACGCGTACGGAATATGTATAAGGGCTGGCCGAAGGGCAGGTGTGGCTAGGCAAGCAAACTATGCTTCGGGGCTTGTGCAGCTTGCAGTTAACGTTTGCAACCCCCTCGTCCTCTACGCGACTACTACCAACCCCTCCTTTACCAAACTGCATCCCCAAGGCCTCAAAACCCCCGTTCTCTTTCCATTGAAAGACCCGCGCCATATTTCTCACCATCCGCTGGGGCACTGCCTCGCTGCCACTTTGACTCCGAACTACCTCTGCGAGCTTCGTTAATCCACCCCCATCAGCCTCGTTTCTTCTTTTTTTCTCTCTCTTTTTTTTACTTTGTTCGTTTTTCTTCCGTACTACCGACGACCAACGTTTATACTGCCGTTAAACGGTTTGATGCTCGCTGCTTAATATCAGAGCTATTCCGGCGGGAATATGCCAACCCCAGCTGTTGCCCCTGTACCTACTTCGAGGCATCGTCGTGTCATTCTTTTAAAGTTCACGAACGAAGCTTTTGATTTTGTGGAAAAACATAAAATTTCTAGTGTTAATAAAATAGTAAAGATTCATTATTTTGTAGAAAAATGTTCGTTTAATTTCGCAAACCTTAAACCACCGAGCTAATTGTTTCATCGAGAAATTTCACACTCTATCCGCGTTCTCGATAGTCACATAATTTCATGGAATTCGTTTAAGTGTGCCAATGTGCCTATTTCGATTAGTCCATTTCATTGTCTCTTTGTTTTTTTGCTCGAGCTTTCAAGGGTTGGATTCGATTCCATGCGTCGGTCGTGAAATATAATCGACGGTACTGAATCGCGGGTATTATATATTTACGATGTAGCGAGAGGGCCAATCCTCCGATAGAGTTACTCGCAATTTCCAAGCAGTCCCTTTGAGCGATGACTAGTAGCCTCCCTTATCTAATCCTCTTACGGGGTGCTCCGATCCACCTGCGATTATAACGTGAACCGTCAGTTCACTACGATAAAGCAGAGTAACTCCTTCGCAACGATGTCGGTTTATCGATGTGTCCGGGGAGAACGGCTACGGCTAAAGTTCATCTCTTCCCTCAAGGTTCCTTTCGCGCGTTGCTCGGCTTCGGAAAGCCGAGCTCGCGAGAGCTGATCAGCCCTGGCGAGAGGGTAGTTCACAGTGTCGTGAACCAAGAGGACTTCGACCTTGCGATGCTTCTCTCGGTGGTCTCTCTTTCTCTCTCTCTCTTTCTCTCTCTCTCTCTCTATCTATCTCTCTCTCACTATCAGCCATACATACAACGTTCATCGGACTTTATTACTCTCTATTGGAACCGCGCGGCTTTGACGACCACGACCGATGAGCGTCTCGCGGGTCGAGAAAATCGGCGAAACGAGAGAGCGAGTGCTCTGTTCGATTAAATTGCGAGTCAAGCGACTCTCCCTTCGTCTCTCTTTATAACCCTCCGCGTGTTCCTACGCTTTGTCCTCGAATCCATGAAGCTCCGCGCTCGCGGAGATTCGTTGCGTCGAGGGATTGAAAGAAGCGAAGAAAAATAAAAGAAGAAAATTTTTTAAAAAAAGACGACGAGAATCTGGTGCAATGCATAAAACGATCGTTTGGCTTGAAAAACGTGGCACGACTAGGGACGAAGTAAAGGCACGATAATCGGAAAAATGAATGAAGCACTTGGTATTCTTCAACTTGGCGACTTGAGAAACGGACATAAAAGACGAAAATTGAAATTCTCGCTCGATTAATCATCGAGAAGTTTGTATATATCTATATTGATTCTACATTTTTCAGGAAGATTAATTTTTTTTATGCCTCGTTTTTATTTATTCACTCAATTTATTAACTTATTAAATATCGAAACGTTCGATAGCCATGAATTACTTGGATTTTTCTTAACGATTTGATCGATGAAAAGAATAACGAATTTCGATTATAACAAAACGTAGCAAAACTGCCGATGTTGCGTGACAGCGATTTCCAAGATTACGGGAATCGTATAGGGATAAAATTTGCGAGCGATTATTTTGTTTTAATGCTAGGTTTTATCATCTTCTCCGTGGTATCGCACCTTATGGCTTGGCCGTTCGTCATCGAAGGGCTTCGCATAATAAACTTCGTCTATTTCGCCACAAGCGTCGAGTCCAGGCAAGCTTATACGTATATACGTATAATATAACGTTATAGGAACTGGTTCACCTTTTATAAGCTAGTTTAATCTATCGTGCAAGCGAATACGAAATGAGAGGATATAAATTTATACGAGCTACTTCTTTCAATCCGAGCGTACCATTCGATCATAACCTCGTAACTGGGCTCCATAGCTTTATATATGATATATATATATATAAACAATATATTTTATACGCCTCAACTTGCGGCTGTTCCCTTTCATCGCTACAACCACATGTACGCCCCATTCACTCTTTCAACTATCTTCTGATGCATTATTCCAAAAGTGTTAAAACACAAGTCGAAGAGTGAGTGTGTGCAACTCGTGGGGCGTCTAATGTAAGCGAGTGCAACGCATAACCCCGGTCTGCTGTTCCCGTCTTGAACTCGCTCTTTTTATCAAAAAAAGGTTCGAGTTTATATTCATAGTTGATTTTAATGCGCCACGACGGGAGTTGCAAAGCCAAACGCAGTTTAGTAACGATATAAAGTGCGTGTACATTATGGAGTGAGAGATTCCTCGGTGACTTTGGCAGTTTCGACGCTTTTTTTCTCTATACCGTTCTCTACTAAAAGAATAACTGATGTTTGGGAAATAAACCGGCTATAACCGTCGATTGTTACGTAATAGAGAATTTTGAGAGGGAAGGGAATATGGAATATTTCGATTTTAGTCGATTTTTCGAGGTTTCGAAACCTCCAAAATGTCGAAATACCGAATGGTTATGTAAATTGCGATATATCGAGATTATAATAATGATATTCGTACTGCGTGGGAAATTTTCGATTCCGCAAACCTTTTACAAAGTCTTTTAGGTCGAAAACAAATGTTGATCCCCCCAAACCTCAAAGTTTCGAAAGTAAATTACGAATATCGACTATCGGCATCTGCCGAGGGTCCATTTTTTTTGTTTGGGCTCCAAAAAGGCTTCAATTGCAGGTTACCGATTCGAAAATTTCGTACTCAACACCATTATCACCATTATAATCTCGATATATTGAAATTTACGGAAATATTTTGTTTTTTTGTCCTTTTCACCGGTGCGAACACATTTAAAATGTATTTTAGCACAGCAAATTATTATACTCAAACAAAAAATCGTCATAATCTGTGAAAGGGATGGCTGTAATTAACTTATTATGGCAAGGATGTTATTGTTTTTTTATTTTCCTGTCATTAGTATGGCAACGCATAAATTGTCATGTTTTTTAAAATGATTGCGGGTAAGTACACTTACTAGAATTTAAGAAATATATAATGACTTTAGAACCCATATAACTAATGAATTTGAACCATTTTTCCGGACTCATTCTGGGCGTTCATTGGTTGCTGAGCTATCGGTGACCGTAGGCAAAAGGACCCTTTTTCATTAAAACTCAGATATCTCAGCCAAAAATTGACGTAGAGAGAAAAATAAAAAAGAAAATTGAAGCTGAAACAATAGGCTATCTGACCCATATATGTGTTTAACTGTAAACAAAATTGTTTAAGCCCATGGACAAAAACAAGAAATAGATAAAATTTGACAAAATTTCTTCGCGCTATTTCTTATGATTGCGTAGTAAACGTAGCTCATTAAAAATTTTGGCTAAGAGATCTTAAAACTAGAATCTTGGAGTATCAAAATGCTTTTTTTTAAATCTTGATACGACCATTTTTAACTGATATACAGTCTTTCAAACATCACTAACAAAATTCAAGTTTGAGTATACAAATTTGGCCACTCACTGTAACTCCATTTTAGCATATTGACTGCCAACACCCATATCAAATTTCTAAAAAATAACAAACACAATCACTATCTTCATATTTCTCCAGATTTACCTATCACCCTCTCGCTAAACTTCCTTCAACCGTCGTAAATGTTCCTGCTGACTAGACGTTACCTACGAAACGATGAAAAATCCTACAATCAAATTTAAGAACAACCTGAAAGACCGGAAACCCGCGAGATACAAAAAAGCACGTAGCGTGTAATCTGAGAAAATGATAAGACTGGCAGGGGGCATCCAGCGAGGAGTCAAGCACGTGAATGGAATCAAGAGGAACAAATATCGTTTCACGCAATATGAAACCTATTTCCGGCCACCGCACGAAAGTGTGTCTTGATTAAACTGGATTCTCTTCAAGTGCTTTCGTCGAGTGGGAACGAGATATTTTTCTTTCGTTCGAGCGAGCAACAGAGAGAGAGAGAGAGAAAGAATGAGCGAGAAACACAGAGACTTTTCGCGATCTCCCGTCCGTATCTCGGAGACTTTTCGTTAATTTCTCAACGACGAGAGATATACAGGCGAACGAGAAAGACGACTCCAAATAGAGAAAAGGAGAAGACGAAATAAAAAAGCGCAGGATGAACAAGAAGAAAAAGGAGAAGGAGAAGAAGAAGAAGAAGAAGAAGAAGAAGAAGAAGAAGAAGAAGAGGACGAAGAAGAAACGGAGGAAATCCTTCGCGTGTTTCACTCGAGCTATCCGTCGTCTGCAGGAAGCAATTCGTAGTTTTCCAATCAGGGGGATGGAAGCGAGAGCGAGGGAGAAAGAAAGAGTACGGCAGGCTACGGTAACATCGCCGGATCAGAAGAGCGCGTTCATTTTCCGGCTAGTACGCGACTCGCATTATATATCCGCGAAACCGGAAGCGGTCGATCAGTTCCTACCCTTGACGCTCCGCCACCCCTCACGGCAAACCTGCGCGGCCCTTTTCCGTCCGCCGATGTGGCTTGCCTGGGTATACGACTATATCCGTGTGCCGACCGTGACGCTGCTCGAAAATATATATATGTATACACGTACGTCCCTTCAGCTTTTCTCTATCGCCAGTTTTTTTTTAATTTATTTTTTCCTTCTTTTTATTTGATTTTTTGTTCCGTCGCCCATCTTCCTCACCTTTCCCACGGGAGTTAACTCGAGATATTGTAGCTATTGTCCCTTTAATCTGTAAAATCAAAGTTTCGCTCTTTAGTTTCTCTTGTCGATGGTTTCCTTCTCGCGATGTTTATACTACGTTATTCGTTCGCGGTCTCTGTATTCTTCGATTTCGGGGGATGAAATAAGTTCCTCGGTCTTCCACGACAAAGTGTTCGATTCATTGCGGTCCCTTGGGCTATGGAATATCGTCGACGTTCCATGAGTTCCGTGGACGTGAGGAGTTCGAATAATGGCGGAAAATACGGATGCCATTGAGCGGAAGATGAAGTTCAAAACACAATCAGTCCGATCATTCCAGTTGATGAATACGAGATATTCTGTAAAAATGTACAAACTATTTTCAAAAGTTTCCAGGATCTATTGTGATTTCATAAATAACGTCGAATCTCCGTTCTTTTTCCGGAATGCAAAAAAAGTTACAAACAGGGAATGAAAATATTTGTTACTTTTGATATAAAATGGGACAATAAAAGTAAAAACAGTCCTTCAAATGTCAAGAAAATTAAACGAATTAAAATACTATAGAGTAAATAGAAATTTGAATTTTCCTCGTGCTTTGTCCAGCAGGAAAATAATCTTGTTTTGCTGGGAGATTTGTTTTCACCCCATTAGACATTTTTGATTTCACATTGTCGTGCATCGTGGACAAAGAGGACGTAGTATTCAGTTACATTTATATAAACCACAATGCGTCGTGTGGTACATGAACGCAAACATAGTTTGAGAAATTTGGAGCATACACGGTCTACTCCTTTCGGCATATACCATACACATACACGGACGCTTTCGTCGATCGTTGCATATTCAGATATTCATGCTGAGCAGGCCAGTACCCGGGATCAGTTCGTTGCACGATGGAATTTGAAACGTTTCTCAGCGAGAGTTTGTGTACCTATATGAACCGTTGTGTACGGTACACAAACGTCGAGATCGTGGGAGAGAGAGAGAGAGAGAGAGGGAGAGAGAGAGAGAGAGAATTCGACGTAGCCGTGGGCAATTCACAATGTGAAGTACTGCTTACTGACACTTGCTCTATGTGCGTTCACATACGGTAATCCTTCGATATGTTCGAAAAGCTACGACGCTATACGAGACACGTATGGGACGGTCCAGTTCGAGTCGAGCAAATCTGACCATCCAAAATTTCTCATAAATTATTCTCCAAATCCAAGTCCCCCAAGGGTTTGATGGGAAAACGTCCAAATTCTAAATTTTTCAATAAAATGAATAATTTCTCTCATTCCAGTAATTTTCAGCTGGAAGGATGTCGACTTTTTAGAAGTTTATTAGAAAACGAAAAAAAAGAGATCAATATTTAATCGATATCGAGATTTTTATATGAATATGAAGATTTTGATTATAGATTTGAGACATTGAGGAAAAGTAATTTCATTGGGGGTCGAAGTTTGGAGGTGTGAAGTATTGTGGTTGAGATTTTGGAGACAGCGGGACGGTGGTTTGTTTGATGTGGAATGGGACATGTACATGTTTTTACCAGCTTTTGCTTTTGCATTCTTTCGAGGTACGCGAGGGTTTTCCAATGCCTGACCGAGTTTCTCTATATCTTTAGCGATTCAACTGTCGCTGACCTGTCTAGCGATTTCTAAGCGCTAAGGTGTGAATACAAACAAAAAAATCGAGGCCACTGCTCTCGTGGTAAAGAAAACGTACGTTACGATATGTGCGGATTCAGAAAGAGGAAACCCTTTCCCGCATTCCGCGACTTTTCTTATTCTTCTTTATCTGACTGGGCGCCCATTGTCTATTGTTACTGCTTTAAAAACAAAAAATAAAATTTCTCGACGTCGCGTGGATTTATTATTTTTCAAAATAATGTCGCGAAAATAAATTACTCTCTGTCCATCGTGTACAAACAATCTGCTGATAAATTGGCGTAAGTCCTGTAATCAAATATTTTAATAATGTAAATTCTTGAAAAAACAAACTTATTTTTTATATTAACCCTAGAATTCTGAATATGGGTCGTTTGTGTCTATGCCAAATCTTTCAACGTTAGGCTCTCTTAGATTCTTCAATTTGCAAAATCAATATCTTGTTTTCACGGTCGAAATTTCTCATGTTTTTTTTTCAGAAAGGACGTGATTTCCACTAATAACTCGCATTAGAATTTTGTATTTATACCGAAAACAACAGAAGATATGAATTTTCAAACATTCTACTGTAAAAAGCCTACATACCTTCGAATTTTGATAAAAATGTTTATTGAAAAAGGAATTTTCAGGGCTGACAACAATTTTATCGCATAATTAGGAGTTCAAAGGAGCATTATGATTTTTTTTCATAGTTTTCCTCATAGAACAACATAGTCAAATAAGGGACGGACGCATATTCAGGGTTTACATTTTTTACATTTTTAAAAATAATTTGAATTATTTTTATAATGTCACAGTCAGTTAAATCCTTTGCATAGAATAATTTAATTAATATCAGTCGCGGATTAAATCGATGACAGCCAGGGTTGTCAAATTACCGGAAGCTGCTTTAATTTCCTTCATTAACAATTCAAAGACGAATGAAACTTTTCGAACTTTCAACGCGTGAGTCTCGACACCGAAACGTCCTGTCTATTTGAAATTTGTCATACTACCAAAAAGTGAAAAAAAAAAACCAACAACGCAGATATTATACAATATTTTCAACGCTCTATCACCGAATCAGCTCCGTAACGCGACTTTCTTGATAAAACGTTGAGCATTGTCTAACGAAGATCGATCGATAAAAAGAATGGGTCTATTTCTTCTACGCTGCGTTTCAAAATTTTACGAGTTTCTAATGTATTTCATCACCGTATATCGTTATTAATCGATCGATCATCGTTTGGTGAACTCGATCGTAAAAAAAGAACTTCGCAAAACTGAAAAATATCCATTGCGGCGTGTGCAATAGTTTCTTTTTTTAAAAGACTGTAATTTATCGTCCTCTGCAAACTGATCTCGTTGAAGCTTCGGTTGTACGTCCTCGGGTACGTGGTGTACACACGATAGTACCCGACGAATTGATAACGTGCTATTCGAGTCACACGGGTACTTTCTCAACGGCATTGGGCCGGTAGATAGCAAATAAAAAAATAAAAAAAGAACGGGGAGAAAAAAATAAACGTAGGGATCCGTTACGCTGGTAAATCGGCTACTTAGCTTCTTATAAATTAGCCAATAAACTTCATTAATGCCTCTTCTCACCGGGATGGTACGAGCCACCTAGCTCGTACAGTCAGCTCGAAATTTATATATCGCTTATACGGGTCGTTCCGCCATTAACCGAGCCGAACGATCCGACGCGAACATTTTTATTTTTATGCCATACCAACGTCCTATTATATCCCATGAAAATTGAGAATTAAGAAATTTGAAGTCCTCTCGTTCGAAACGAAGATTGCAAGATTGGGAAATTTGAAGATTTTTAAATTGAAATTTGAAGTATCCTCGATTTAGAGCAAAATTAATATTGCTTCATAAACGTGATTTACCGATCTCAGCAGCGATTAAAGAAAAATGTAAGTATTGATATATCAGTACGGAAGCTTATGCGCCACATTTTTTTTTTTGAATCACGGTGATGTCGTCTATGGTATTAAAGAAAAGCTGTAAAGCACGAGGTGCTTCAGTCGAGAAAAAGCCAATGTATCGCTATACACGCGAGAGACCGCGCTTTCATTGTTACGAGGACACAAGTTTGGCCAAGTATCTTCGCAAGGTTTGTTGACGTTCTGCGCCGAAGGTCGTAAACCGTGTATGCGGTCGATAAGCCAAATATATAGATATACACGACCCTTGTATATTTATATATACTATACACGACCGACTTTTCACATTGCCAACGGATTTTTGACCTACTTCCTTATATTTGCCACTAACCAATATTTTCTAAAAAATTCCTCTGAAAATCATTTCTTCTTTCTTGGAAGTAAAAATAATTAAAAATAACGTTCTCATTCAACAAATTCCTAGCTTTTGACTAATAAAATTATCATTCTTATTCGAATCCGAAAAATACAGTAAAACAATTGTGTCTTTTCAATTAACAAAAGAAAGACAAATTTCATTGTGGTTTAGAAAATTTTGGTAATTGGTGAAAAGTGTTTGTAAAAAAATCAAGCGAGCCTTCTCGGTGTACGTGAAGAAATTTCTTGAAGGGAGTTTTGCCCGGATGGGTATTGCTCCTGCCGTTATAAGGAGGGTAAGAAAAAGTGATTTATTTGAATTATTCAAATTAGGTACGAAATTTAATGCGTGCTATGCTCGTACATACATACATACATATATATATATATATATATACTACACGATGTCTACGTTCTTAGCATCTTCCATTGAATTTTATAATGGTGCCATGTCATAAATTGCCCGTAGGCACGTTGCAAATGGCTTCTCCGTTTTCACCGAAGAAATATATTTCCTTTCTTTTACCTTTATAATCTCAGCATCGATATAACCCGATACCTCGCGATAATTCACAACAAAAAAAAAGCCAATTTATTAGGATTCGCGTATTTTGATCTGCCCTCGAACGACAAGATGATCCTCGACATATTGGGTTTTATCGCGTTCGTAGGATGGAAATGAGCCGCTACGCCCATAAAGGACAGAACGTTGTGAATCATACGGATTTGAGCACGCGTCAGGTTGAATAAATTATAGCTTCGTGGCCCCCATCGAAATATTCCATGCGTGCCGACCATGCATCCGTTCGGCCATGACATCGCAGCGTTTTATTCAAAAAATTTGTCTACAGTTTATCTATATACCAGCGGTTTATCGTCGCTCGAATGCCTCGCTAACCCCCTGCGTTTTCACATAACGCGAGGGTTTTATGATCTGAACAAAAACAAAAAAAAAACACAAAATGTTATGCACATTAATTTTTTTTAGTCTCCGGACAGGCTCGTTGAAAAACACGGGGTGGAAAAATATGAGAATATTTTACTCTTCTTTTTTTTATCCCTCGAGTAAATTAATTAATGTTGAATATTGTAGCCATTTCATCCCTTGATCCGACTTATAAAATTTATAATGATAAAAAATGTTGCCGCATTTGCCTTTTATTTATAATGTTTAACGATATGATCGTGATTCTTTGTCGGTCAGATTATCTCTTCGAAGTTCAAAGTCATAGAATAAATATTGATTTATTGGACGGTAAAATTCTCGATTTTCGGTACGTGCTTTTCACGAAAAAGTCTGTATTAGCTGATACGAAGATATTGGCCACTGTTGCCGTAGCTAAAACTTATCGTACCGCAGCTACGATCCCTTGATCTTTCAATTTCGATAATCATAGCTACGAACATTTTCGTCACCGAAGCTTTTCAATGCTCGTAAATTTTGAGAATTTACGAGCGAAAAAGTCACGAATATATGTTCAATAGTAATGAGAAAAATATCCTGTCCTATCAAAATTCAATAATAGCATTTATCAAAATTCCATACAAATGAAAATCGTAAAAGTTGTTTTAATCAATATTTTTCCGATAAAACAATTTTAACCGTCAATAATAACGAACAAAAAATTGAAAAAACCTCCAATTTCACTAAACCAAAATTCCAATCGCCAGACTCAGAAACAGGACCAGGCAAAGTTGGGTACCGCGGTCGAGCTAAAACAGTGAAACTTGGAATTATTTCACGGAAGATCTTCTTTATAACCGCTTTGTGACGACAGTTCTTTACCCCACGACGTTTCATTTTCTATTACGTTTGTGGCACTTTGCGGGTTTTGTCACTTTTCACCCGGTTCCGGAGGGGGTGGTGGCTCTCGTGTATGTTTTATCGTTCGCACGGGGCCATGATCGTCGTCGCCGCAACCGCGGAGGTTGTCGCGCGTTTTTTTTTCTCCGTCTCTCTCTCCCTTTCACCCTTGTCAGCCTCGTGTGATAAGCGCGCGGGGCGAATAAGTCGGGCGGAAAAACTTGAGCGATAAATAATCCAGCTCTAAGCTGTCATCGTAGTTGCATCGTGCGGTCTCACCCTTGAGTAAATACTCGACGGTAAAATAATATAAATATAAAATACAGCCTTAGAGAAATTGCGCATGCGCATCGCGTTTCGCTTGTTCGCGCATGCGCTCGTCAAGCGCGCGTATTTCAAATCTTCATATATTTCAGAACGAGCACCAGGAACAATCTCGGGAATAAAACAACCAGCTATAACACCGACGATACAACAAATAGCCGTATGGAACGTATTCGGATCTAAAATGTGGGGCCAACAACCATTTCGCTATAAAATATTTATTAAAAAAATATGGATACATACATTTCGCTCGTAAAACCGAAGTACATTTTACGTCTCTGTATCCCCGCGCGATCGTTTTCACATTTTATGAAATGTTTGTCGACACACTCGAGCCGCAGGGGACACTCGTCGGGTTTTTCCGATTGGAAATCGGCGGCGATACGTTTGTGAGTGACCGGTGTATCGTATAACCCCAGCCGTCGTAAATAAGTAACAGAACGAAGGTACAAAAAAAAGAAACTCTTACAGACTCGCTGACATATATTGGCACTCGTAAATAGCTGCGGACCTTCGCAGGTATAGGCGACGCTCGCGGCTGGGTTGACGGTCGGGCACGAATGGTGGCGCCACTTTACAACGCTTAGAGAGACTAGGGCGGACTCTGGTGGCTAGAATTTGAAGCCGTTCGACAATTCGCAACTTTACGAACGTAAAGATTTTTAATAAATTATGCTCGATCATTATCGATGTATTTATTTTACTTTATTTGGGACGGTTTTATACATTTCTCCATTTTCGTCTTCGATGTTATCCGAATTGTAGAGAGACTGTTTACGTTCACGTTGTTGATCTCACGGCAAACATCCGGCTCGTTCTTAATATTTTTCTCTCTCGGACGCACCCTACTTGTGATTATTCGCCTGTACACGCGATAAATCGCGAAAGTAAAAGGAAAAACTGGAAAGTCACTTTTAGAGACTCGGGACAGAAAAGCTCTGACCGAAAGGCGACCCCGTTCTGGCAAAGTACCAACCGTAGAATTCTGAACGAGGATCAAAGACACGTTCTGTACCTATGTATTGTGAATATATATATATATATATATATATGAAATTCTCATATTTACTCAACCATCGCCAGTATTTCGCTTCTTTGCGATTTATTTTTCTTAGGTCCATTACTTTGATGGAAAGCGAATCCATGCCTGTTTTATTTATGTACTATAAAACGTATGATACGTAGAAGGGGTGAGTCCCAGATAGCAATAAATGTTGATACAATTTTTAATTCATGTAATAATTTGGATTTTAATTCATGCAACAGTTGTTCATAATCTATGAGTTAAATTCTAATGGTCCATGGACGCTGAAATGGGTCTGCGAATTATACATAAATATCCCACTTCCTGTTAATTACGATGGAATAACTGTACACCGAATTGTCCATATACATATACGAGTGGAACGAGATACGTAAATAACACATACAAGCGTTATCCGCTATAAACGTTTTTGTTTTTATGTATAAAAATACCGCGTCTTTGTTTTATCAAAAGAACATATAATTACTGTTATATCGTGACGATACTTTAAAATACTGTTTTTTCAATATATTTTCATCGTGTATTAATTAAAAAATATTGTATTATAATTTTTTTGAAAAAATAATCAATGGTAAAAGTGTTTTTGATGTATTTTTATCAGGTGTGTTTTATGTGAAATTATTTATTTTATAATTAAAGAGGCTTTTTATTGAATGCATTTACCAGAAATCACGTACACAATTTCGTACGAAGGTTAATTAGGTAGGATCGAAGAATTTAATTTCGAAATGGCCTTGTATTATATACATCGGGAATATTATTAATTTACAAAATGATCAGCTATGTAATTGGAAACAATCCGTCATTAACCTACAACAGCGGAGAGGGTCCAATCGATATTACGTCCTGTTGAATAATCAATCAGCGTTTACCTACATAAAATTATGTCAACGCAATTTGCATATCGACGTGTATGTACGCATCGAGCGCATCCCCTCGGAAGATCTCTAACGAATCACAAGATCACGTTTACGTGCAGGCTTGTGTCTCGAGAACGTAAACTGAAACGTGAACGTGTCGATGACAACGACGTGATCCAAGTCGTAAAATTTACGAGCGATTTGCGGAAGCTGAATTTTAAATTGTTTTCCGAGGACTTTAAGAGGGGTCGTGGTGAGATACGACCTGAGAACGGAAAGAAATGGAGGGAAAATAAAAAGATCGAATACTTGAAGAGGAAATAGTAAGATAGAAGAAAAATGGTATGCAATTTTTGATAATTATTTTGATTAATTTTCATTTAATTATATCATTTTTAGATGGAATCATTGGTCTAACATCGTTTTATTACACTTTAAGTAAACAAAATTGTAACACTTTCGCGGAAATGTTTTAAATCAACGACATCACCGCCCTTTTACTTTTTATTCGAAATTGTTACAACACACAAAATGCAAGTTCATAAAACTTGCCATATATCGAGGAGATACTTGGGTATATATAGTTATTGTTAAATAATCGAGGCTATTCGATAGTGCAATATATGAACGGTAAACGATCATTTTAGGTGCTCATTTCCCTTACTCCGTGTATTCTCTGCTTCAAACTCTGTATGATGTACGCGTGACGTAATTTACTCGTGATCGTTATAGCCCGTGCTTATACACATAAATGGGAACCGTCATTAGGGATCTCTGACGCCGAGTAATCCGGGTGAATTACAGGAGTACAATTGACGCAAGCCCGTTTCCTCGGGTCATATCGTAAACGCGTCAATGGGAATAAACCTTCTGTGCCCAAATGCCGGCATACGCACGTCGGTTTCTATACAAATAGATCATATATATATATATATATATATATATATATATATGATATGATATATATATATATATATACATATAGTATTGGTAAGCCTAGAGGAACAGAGCTTCTATCTGTATTCTCACATGGGCTTGATCACTATATAACATCCACCCTAAGTTCGGGAAATCCCTCTGGACTCTCGACGATAAGGGGAGGGACATGTTTTTCACCAAAAATGAGTTCATAGTTACCTCTGAATAGGAAATTTACTATAAAACAATGTAATTTACTGTAGAAAGTTGTTTTTTAGTGGAAAATTTAGTGGACAAAAAGTGAATTTTTACGTTTTATCGATTTTTAACGATCACATTGCAACGACTCGACAATTAAAATATGATATTCAGATTGTAAAGGAAATTTCCGATTCCGTAAACCCCTTATGAAGTCGTTTTGGAATTACGAATGTCCGACACCTTGAGAGCGGTCGAAATCTTGTTTTTGTCCAAAACGGCTTCAAACGGGGTTTGCGTAATTGGAAATTTCCCGTATAACAAGAATATCACATTGTAATTTACAGTTCATCGCCATTTATCACCCAAAAGCTCAAAAAACTGAACCATTTACGTTTTTTTAAACTTCTTCGGTTCATTGTTGGAACCCAAGGATCGAAGATGTATTCGAATTTGTCACAAAACTTCGGTTTCCATGACCCCCCTATACAGTTAGTACTCACAAATACATTCAACAAGTCTTACTTTGTTCTTTGTTCCACTGCGACTAATTTGATGACGACCTTATACAAAACACATACGAATTCTCTCTCAGATGCCGCTTATTAACCCATTCTCCCCTACTTCCTACACAATGCAATACGAACATTTTTTCCATTACGTTCTGGTTGCTCGTCACACAAGAGCATGGTCGTAATATCGATGGGAGAATTAGCGACAGTGGTAACAGCAGTCGCACATACGGATCGGAAAACGCAGGGTGCCCGACTACAAAGGGAAAACCGTGGTCATTTATTATCCCCATTATCCCACCTCCGACCTCCAGATCCTCCTCGCATCCCCTGGGACCTAGTGGCAACACCTACTACTATCTATCTATCCCCCCCCCCCCCCCCTCTTCTCCCCCCTCTTCTCCTAGTCTTCGTAATTTCCTTTCGCTCTTGGCATAGAGACGCGCCACCGAACGATTTTCTCGTTCGTTGCTCGTGCGCCCTCCTATATCCGCGCCTTTCCACGCCCTCTTCATTTATCTGTATCGACGCGAATGCTTTTCCAACCCTTATCCTCGTATGCTCGTTTTGTCATCGCCATTTTATATGACCTCGTTCATTCCAGGACCGATAATGTTTCCGGTGGCCATAAAAGCACCTCTTCTGTAAAAATTTCTATTACGCCTTTGAAAAAACAAGTTCACGACTTCCACCACAATTATGGATATTCCACTTTTTTGGTCTGCTATTGTATGGAACTATCAATGCAAATATTACAAGAAATCAATTTAGATATTAAAATGTTTATGATTAGCAAATTTTTCTATTCGTGAATTTTTTTACATTGACATCCGTTGGATTAAAATCTGGATGACATATGTGAATTCTTGAAAATCAATCGACTTCAAGCTTTCGAAATGAGCCGGAAAAGCCAAATAATTCGTCAGCGTCGATGCTCGGCCCGGGGCGAAGATTTTCATCGACCGTAATGTTCTGCTGGGCCAGAAACCAGTCTCTCCATTCTTCCAACTTGTGGCTCCAACTTTCTGTGTTATGGAGCAAAGCGATAGATTCGAGGAAAACATTTCTCAATAACGCCGAAGTGTTCCAACTTCGGTTCTTTCGGTTATTATAGCAATAATAATAATCGTAATATCGATAATGGGGATAATAATAAAATACATGAGGCACGTATTTATGTTTACCAGACAGTTGGTCCATGCTGGGCTGATCGCCTCCGTATTCGGCTGGCAATATTGATTTAGGCACGAAGTCGTACACCGAATCCATGTTTGACGAATGAACGTGTATCTGTTACAGAAGATGTGGGAAATAAGAGAGATTAGGTTTTTTTTTATACGAACGATCCAAAATTTGATCGGATGAAACTAAAACCGTTTCTCACTCACCCGGGACGCTAATTTCGGTTTCACAGCGGATTTTATAAGCGCCACGATTCGATCGACGAAAGTCGGTGCGTTAACGAAGTGAATTCCCTTTATGCGAGCCCCGTAGGCTTTCTAACAAAAAAACAAAAAAAACCCTTTTTTTCTTTTAACAACGGAAATTTTAGTATTTTTTACTTAAATCCAATTTTGTCCAGCATCTTATTGAACATATTTATTTATTTTTGTTCAATATACTTTTTGCGCAACTTTCGGACTCACCGTTGCGGCAACTTCGCACTTTTTCAGAATACTCGGAGTGAGTTTTGCTAGATGACCAAGTTTCATGCCTTCAAGATCGTAGATGTAAATATCGCCCAGATTGCGACACTCGGAAATTCGTACGTCACCGACCATGAAAGTATATCTGTTTATTTAATGATTTGTTTGAACGAATATTTCTTGACACGAAAAAATCGATTTAAAAATTTTTTTTTTTAATTAATCGTATTAAGCAATTTTAGGCTTACTTGAAAAATTCCCATGGATTAAATTTTGCAACGTCACCGTCGATACATCTCAGGATAGATACCCTTTGTTTCTCGGGTGTTAGTTTCGGCAAACAAACCCATTGTCTAGTATTTCAAATTTTTCGTATTAAATAAATAAACAAATCCATAAATATCGATAAAATATAATACGAGGAGAATTTCTTATATTAGTTTCCAAAAACTCCACCCCCGCATCACACCCTGTATGGCGAAAGGCAGTCTATATCCAATCCCATAGTTCCCCATACGCACGAAAGAGGGAGAGAGAGAGAGAGAAAGAGAGAGCCACGAAAAGTCAACCGTGCCAGAAACGCTCTCCTCACTTATTTGCCAAGTTATAACGGCAAAAGTTTCTCAGACCGTTATACAGTTCGCGATAGAATACGTCAGGCTATAACGAAAGTCACGCTTTTTCGAGTTGCGATATTCCTTGGAGAAAGGAAAGAGTCGATGGGATACACTTGAACTTCTTTCCACGTCACGCACAGAGAAAAAGAAAATAGAAATAGTGAACTCGTATAACACTAATCAATTTATTTAAATGAATTTTTTTCAGGGATTGTCCGACGTTCTTCATTTGAAAAATATTTTTCGAAAAAATAAAAAATAAAGTCATATTTCGTACTGAAAGGTCGATTTTACTAGAACTTTTCTAGTTACAAAATAAAAGATAGTAGAAAATTACGGTTCGCGACGGGTACGACAAATCTCAAAACTAATATTTCCTAATAATGTCCTCGCCTATACACGAGGTCGTAACACCAACCTCGCCCAACTACGTGTTATACACGCCGACATCTTAATTTAGACGATGAGCACGGCATTAGGCGTTGGGCGAATAATTTATATCCCCTAAATTCTCGAACACCATTGTATTATACATATATATATATATAGATGAAAATATATATATATATATACGTACAAAGTTTCCCGTAACTGAGCAAGACCAGAACCGCTCGGATCCCTGTCGGCGAAAAGCTCCGGCACAAGACGCCTCACCGTGTAGTACATGTCTACCTTCTGTTTCGCTTGCTCGAGACTCACTTTCGTACTGATTAAGAAGTACTCTAATCTTTCGTCCGGTACATCTACGAAAACAAATGACAAATGACAAATGACGAGCCAACTTATTCTACGGGAATTATTTTCAATGAGAATTAATGGTCGAAGCGATATTAAAGTGGATGAAAACAAAAGAATAATGAATAATTTAACACTAAGAAAAGTACCAAATAGTTTCAAAATTCATAAATTTAGTTGTTGAAATATTGTTCACTAGAAATATAAAATATAGTCGGATAACGATAAATAATGATCCAAAGCGACGAAAATTGGTGATTTTGCAACCCGATTACGCCTTGAGAAGGTATAAATAATAGGCATTAAAAATTCTGTATGTACCAGAATCGGTATAATTTATCGTACAGCTCTTGAAAACGCGTCTCTCGCGGTGTATTCGCAGCGAAGAAAATCAGTCGGGACGAGAGAACAATATTATCGCACGGATAGTAAAATAACGTAGATGGTGGATATATCAAACTAAATTCAAGTACGCGGTGTGCATAGTCGTTGAACTACCGGAGGGGTTGGAAAGGGGAGGGTTTGTACATATACACGTTCTCTCGTGGCTCATGGTAGGGGTGGCGTCGCGCTCGAGAATTCAACGAAGCGACGGAAGGCGACGCTTCCACTTCCGAGAGGGTAGTAACCGGTTTTCCTGTGCACTTTATCCCGCGGTGACACGCTCGGCATCTTCCGGGCTTGGTTCTCTACCGAACGAGAGAGAAGGACATCGGTGGGAAAGGATTTGTTCTATATATATATATATATATGACACAGAAGTAAAACAGAAACGGCCGACAGAGTGTGCACGGACCTCGTTCTATATGCGGATTGTACGAAGGAAAGCTTTATTAGGCCCGAGATACCGATCCCCTAGAGACCGATAAAGACTGTTCAGAAACGGAAATTACGACTGGCACTTTAGAGCGAGGCTTTACACCGCATACCCCTTATAATGTAGGAATTTCATCCCTCTCGCGAATCCGAGGACGCGATGAACAAAATGGACTTCATTTATTTTGGATAAAGCTCGATATATCGGCGATCTTGAGATCCGAGAGAAAAATCTAAGCAATATTCTTCCAGTAAGGATTTTTCTTCGTTACGTGATTTATTTATTTATTTTTCACAGAATTAACAAAATTATTGTTTTCCAATTTTTCTTATCGTTGGTACATCGATAAGACAATTTTAGTCCGCCGAATTGATATTGGAATATGTTAGATTAGAATTACAAATTTTACGCGAATGGTTGACAAATTGAGAACAAAATTTAATTTGAAAAATATCAAATATTCAGTTTTTTTTTGTGCGCTTGAAAAATTTGGCTCGCGATGAAGCATTGATGAAAATTTGTTGAGATAACGAAGATGAAATAATTTAGGAAACTGTTTGTTTCGATTTTTTCTCGCGACTCTGGTGGTCTATGAAAAAAAAAATTCAAAAGCCGAAGAATATATTCCTCGATATAAATTGCTGTATATAGCGCACGGAACGCATCGCGTGTGCAATAAAAAGTGCATCGAATCCAGTTTATATTCTTCTTTTTGGGGAGTGTCATTTGAATGGACTCTGGGATTGCACACTCCATTTCAATGTACATTTAACGCGAGCGTCACGTTGTCGGTGCTGGACCTTTGGCACTGACGGTACTGTCATTTCGACACGTGCCTCGTAAATTTACCATTCGAAACACGTACTTTTACGTAGAGGACGCGACGGCGAGTCGAGAAGGCGGTGGAGGATGAGGAAGAGGTGATTTCTCGTGAAGAGCCAGCAGATTGCGCGCGAGCTTAACTCTTACTTTTATTTTACTTTTGTGCTCATTTGCAGTGAAACGGACGGCAATACGAGTTTTCCCCGCTTCGGCATTGCCGTGCTTACGCGAACGATGACGAAAGGTTTCGTATAAACTCGCATGTATCAATACCACGCCCTCGCTTCGTCATAGAATGTTTACCATTTTTTGTACGAGCTCGAAATATTTTACGCGTCGAAAAATTTAATTATTTTCAATCCAGGGTAAATATCGATATGGGAATTTTTTAAAACCCGCTTTCGAAACCGTTTTTCAAAAATAGATGACACGAAATTTTTGGTTTTTTGTTTCAATCCTGTTTTTGTTTAAATACAAACACCGGGGCAATTTTCGTGACAACAAAAAATCAAAAATCTTTGTATAAATGTTTACGCGCTTGTCATTCGCGATTCTTGAAAAATAGTCGTTAATATTTAATTTTTTGTAAATTTCTTTAATTTTTTGATAGTTCAAAAATTTTTTTTTGATATTTATCATTTATTTTCACGGAAAAAGAACTTGAGAAATTTGAACACGAGATTACTCAATTTCCAACAATTCTGCATAAAATCCAATTTTAATTATTTATTATCATTATTTATTAACAAATAATTATTGTATATATTTATGAACCACGTCGACCCGACCACCTCGGTAAAATAGTGCGATACGAGCTACAAAGTACGAATATTACAAAACACACGTGCTACTAAATTGCTCGGATTTCATGTTTGCATTGTATATTCCATTTACACACAAGCCAAATTCCTCTACGAACTTTATTCGAAGCTGGATACATGCAGTTCGTCCCGAGAGAATCGAAATTCCACAGTCGCTATTCCGGATCTGATAGTTTTCTTCTGCCTCTTTTATATACATATATAACTTACGACTGCTTTATATATATATATATATATATATATAGAGAGAGAGATAGGTATATAGACAGATAAGTACATATACACACGTGTGTATCGCGGAAAATCGAAGAATTCCAACGAGAGATACAACGAGAAGAGAGGAACGATGATAAAAGGTTAATTCCAAACCTTGAGGAAGATGTGGCTGTAGCGCGAGCCAATCTCGTAGCTTGTTACGTAGCTCGGTCAGTAGCTTATCGCTTCCGCCCAAAGCCTCGCATACTTCCGCCGTCGTGCAAGATTCCAATAGCCGTACCATTCTCCGTTCGTCTTGATTCTCGTACTGGCTCAAAATTCGGTCTTTGCTCCGTTGCCAAATCCGGGTCGTCAATCGACAGTGCGTGAAATTAAGAATTTCCAATCGAACGAATTCACGTCCTCTCGTACGCCGATTTTATTTTTCGTCCAATTTTTGGTTTCTCTTCCTTCCACTTCCTTCCGTCCACCGTCACCCCGCCACACGTTCTATTCTCTCTCACGTCGCGGACTTCGATAGATTCGAGGATCGCTTGAAAATAAAAAAAACTGACCGTTTATCGTGCGACTCGCTCGACGCGAAATACTAGACTCGGAAAATATTACCTCGCGGCTGCGTATACCGCCTGCGCGTTTATTGTTCTCTTGAAAATTTTATTTCTTTTTGTTTTCAGTTTTGTTTTTTTTTGTATGTATCCCCCACTCGTGTTGGATAGATTCGAACGCCCGGTGGTTATTGTAGCTCGAGTTCAAATCGAGCGAGGCGAAGTGCGTACGTGAGTAAGATAGTGATCGACCATGGTTGCGAAGATCCGTTTCTCTATACGTGTACGAGCGTTTTCTACTACGCATGTATATCCCGTGAGTAATGTGGCCGCGCGGATGTTTCGAAATCCGGTCGAAAGGGAACGCGACGTGGTGGTTCCTCCTCGACAACGAGGCTATTTCCATGCGATTCGAATCGCTCTCGTACGTATACACGTATTATCGTCTACTTGTCATCGTACGGTGGTCAAGACCTCGGACCTATCGCGAATACGCGTACATACGACGTATTAGTAATATAGGTTTGATACATTTGATGTTTTTTTTCTCGTTAACGTCATACGTGAAATATATTAATGCCCCCGAAATCTATCGAACTGAAACAATATTTATCGATGCGGGATGTACTTTACGAGAAATCATATTTATATATTTTTCGTACGTTTCTCAATATTAGTTTATTAGTTTTTTTTTCAATATTAGTTTAAGATTGCGCCTGCTAAGTCGTATTATTTTTATTATTATTATAAGTTTGTGCTCTATTATACGTGCAAATGTTCATTTAGGTTGGCCAAAAAGTAATTGCGTTTTTTTTTCAATAGATAAATGTACGTATCTATTAGCTAGAAACGCAATTACTTTGTGGCCAAGCTCGGACCTATCGCGGATACACGTACATACGACGTATTAATAATATAGGTTTGATACATTTCATGTTTTTTTTCTCGTTAACGTCATACGTGAAATATATTAATGCCCCCGAAATCTATCGAACCGAAAGAATATTTATCGATGCGGGATGTACTTTACGAGAAATCATATTTATATATTTTTCGTACGTTTCTCAATATTAGTTTATTAGTTTTTTTTTTCAATATTAGTTTAAGATTGCGCCTGCTAAGTCGTATTATTATTATTATTATTATAAGTTTGTGCTCTATTATACGTGCAAATGTTGATTTAGGTTGGCCAAAAAGTAATTGCGTTTTTTTTTCAATAGATAAATGTACGTATCTATTAGCTAGAAACGCAATTACTTTGTGGCCAAGCTCGGACCTATCGCGAATACGCGTACATACGACGTATTAATAATATAGGTTTGATACATTTCATGTTTTTTTTCTCGTTAACGTCATACGTGAAATATATTAATGCCCCCGAAATTTATCGAACCGAAACAATATTTATCGATGCGGGATGTACTTTACGAGAAATCATATTTATATATTTTTCGTACGTTTCTCAATATTAGTTTATTAGTTTTTTTTTTCAATATTAGTTTAAGATTGCGGCTGCTAAGTTGTATTATTTGTATTATTATTATAAGTTTATGCACTATTATACGTGCAAATGTTGATTTATGTTGGCCAAAAAGTAATTGCGTTTTTATTTCATTAAATAAATGTATGTATCGATCCCCTAGAAACGCAATTACTTTATGGCCAAGCTAATATATTTATATATATATTTCGTATTAAAAAAGAACATTATTGCTATTGTCGTTGAGAATGTCATATCGGGTTGTTTCATTACTATAGGATCGTTTGTAGTTACCGGAGTTCTCCTAGCCCTCCTAGAATTTCCGACTGTACGTGCAACCCGAATCAAACACGGAATGCTACGTAGCCTCGGAGGTATGGAATTTCGTGGTTGATTATATTCATCAAAGGGATTCCTCCTCGACCGCGCACGTTGTAATATTACGTTAATTTCAATGTAAGAAACCCGTTAACATTCCTCCCTACACGCTTCAACTTTTTTAATTCGAGGGATCGATGTAATTACGGATTTGAAACTTTTCCCGTTTCCCGACGAGAACTCTTCTTCGGTCTTCGAACGTTTAATTCTCTCAATTACACGAATTCGGGAGTAATCGAGATATTTACGTAGATTTTTCTTGGTAATTATGGAAGTTGATGTAACCGGATGAAAAATTATATTCACAGTGATCGATCGCTAAACTTAACCGTCGATTTTTCATCGATACAAAGAAGTCTTAAACATTTTTTCCCTTTACTAATTAAATATTATTCGTTTCCCTAATTATCGTTTGTTATATTACTATTCTTTTTAATTTCTCAAAATATCACGTCGTTATTTTCCACATAAGCGTTTACGACTCATTATCAGTGAAAACAATTTAAAAAAATTGCAACTCCCGCTAATTATTTCACATGCCAGACAATCTCATTCTCGTCTCCAACCGGTCAGATAATGACTCGGGGCTATGAGTAGGGCTCGGATGAAAACAAAGAATACAATAAAAGAAAATCAAATAAAAAGAAAAACAAAACGAAAGCTATGATAATGCAAGGCAAATAACCGGAGAACGCGCTAGGATGAAGGACGAAGGAGAGAGAGAGAGAGAGAAAGAGAGATAGCTGTCGTCGGATTTCGGGAGAAAAAACATCGTTGTTCTGTTCCCTCGAGCGGTTTTCTTCCCTTGTCGTACGGCACTGTTAGCTGTGTTGCCGCTGCTGTTGTCACTGCAACGTTTCTTCCCGCCTCCCTCTTCGCGACGCCGTCATCCCTTTCCACAGCCGGTGTGTGCCAGGAGCCTTCGAGCATCCATCCAACCATCCGCCTGACTCTCTTCTCCTCTTTCTTTCGTTCCCTCTTTTCTTCATTGCCAGCGAGAATTTATTTTCTCGCAAAATAGTTGTGTTTTGTATGTGTGTTTGTTCGTGTGTCCTCCTCGGCTCTCCGCAGTATTTCTCGTGCCAAGGGCTACCGTGCAATTATGTTAAAATTATGCTAATAGAAATTGCACGGAGAAATCCATTTTTACGGAGACGTTGGGTAAGAACGAATTCTCGTTTAGAAAACCACACACACACATATGTATATATATATATATATATATATATATGCGTGTGTATGTATGTGTGTGTGTGTGTGTATGTATACGCTTGGAGAATACAGAAAGAAAGTAGAAATAAGTGCAAACAACTGGATGGACTAATACCCGAGTTCTCGTCTCTGTTTCTGGCAATGTATGGGGCGTTCCGTGCTAATTTCGATCATCGCATCGATTCAAACATTGCGAAATTGATTTAATATCGTAGTTTTCAGATATTTTTCGATAATAGGAATTTCTTTCCATTTAATTGAATTTTTTCGATAGAAGCAAAAATTAATTGACTTTTTCAATAAATATTCCAACCTGTCTGATTTTTCACTCAATTCTTGATGAAAAATTGCGTTCATTCCGTGTTTATAAAAATTGTTATAAAAAATAGAAATTTACGCAGTCTATTGATATAAAATTGATCAAATAACGTTGATAGTCTTTGGTAAAAAAAAAAAATTGTCAGATCGTTGAACTTCTCAAGGGGGAATGAATCAGCCAATTCTTCAAAGCGGTATGGAACGTCGTTTCAAGGAGGACGAGAGAAGGGTCGAGAAAGCCAAGGGCCGAGAGCTATCAACGGCCGTAGCTGTGTAATGAAAAACCCAAGAAATTATGCAAATGTAATAATGCATGCAAAACTCGGTTAGAGTAGCGCACGCGAGTGAGAGCGAGCTAGCGAATGTGTGTGTGTGTGTGTGTGAAAGAGAGAGAGAGAGAGAGAAAGAGAGAGAGAGAGAGAGAGAGAGAGAGAGAGAGAGAGAGAGAGAGAGAGAGAGAGAGAGAGAGAGAGAGAGAGAGAGAGAGAGAGAGAGAGAGAGAGAGAGAGAGAGAGAGAGAGAGAGAGAGAGAGAGAGAGAGAGAGAGAGAGAGAGAGAGAAGAGAGAGAGAGAGAGAGAGAGAGAGAGAGAGAGAGAGAGAGAGAGAGAGAGAGAGAGAGAGAGAGAGAGAGAGAGAGAGAGAGAGAGAGAGAGAGAGAGAGAGAGAGAGAGAGAGAGAGAGAGAGAGAGAGAGAGAGAGAGAGGAAGAAAGAAGAAGAAAGTACCTACGCGACCAACTTTTTTCGAATCGATACGCGTCTCTCTCGGTCCGTTCGGCTTTAATTTTGTCGCGCGACGCGAATATTTCCGAAGCGTTTGAGACTATCCGCTATATATATACGTATATTCAGTATCTGATTAGTCTCGTCGTGTCATGACAGTTCAATCTTTCCAACTATAGAGCCGTCTTGCCAATTTAAATAATTCTTCGCCTTTTTTTTGGGGAGGTTTTTCTTTCTTTCCTCTTTTCTCACTTATTCCTTTCTCGACCGTACCAACGTTGAATAAATCACCGTTATTCTCGTTGAACTTTGAAAAAAATCACGTCGCGATGTCGCTCGCTATTTGTATTCTTATTTACACTTTCAATTTTTCTTTTTCGTAACGGTGCGTTCTTGTTCTTGATAATTTTTACGTTTGAAGCGAGAGTGCACTTGAATTTGTTTTGGTCCGTGGAAGAGGATTGGTCCTCGAGGGCATTGCGTTAATAGTTGGGGAATGACGAGAATGAGAAAGCGGGAAGCAATCTTCATAGCTCCCTCTGCTATATCCTAGAATCGGAAAATGGGAGAGAAGGCGAGAGCACGAAACTGAGAGAAAGAGAGAAAGAGAGAAAAAGAGAGAGAGAGAGAGAGAGAGAGAGAGAGAGAGAGAGAGAGAGAGAGAAAGAGAGAGAGAGAGAGAGAAAGAGGGGAGAGAGAGAGAGAGAGCGAAAGAGACAGGCAGAAGGAGATGGCCAGGGAATAAGGTCGCCCTAATTAGATCTTGAAGTGAGGGCGTGCTTAAAGTCGTTCGACCGTAGTCGAGGACCCTAAATGCCATCTACATATTCATGCCTATAACCGCATCGTTATACACTTTGCTCTATCTCTACCCATATACCCTTTGTATATAACCGCGAGCATCTCTAACTTCGTGCGTTATGTTCGTGCTTCACTTTCCTCGCCATACATCGAGTTCTACGCGCACGTGAATGGGAAAAGGACTCACTTTTTGTCGGTTGAAAATCGTTTTGGGCAAACGACCTTGGAAATTTCATATTCAGGGATTATTCAGAAACGTTAGGTAAATTTCGTTAGTAGGATTTGTTTGACTTCATTTGACATTTTTCGAAAATATTCGACGATTTCTTTTTGGTAGACCTCGAAAATGTGTCAATAATGTCGAGGAATTTAGAATTGTCGAGAATTTTTCAAAATTATATAAACATTGCAATTATATTTAGAGTTCTTTAGAAAAAGACTTTTGTCGGGGTCAAAACGATTTTTTGTTCACGTTTAAAACGAGCTTTCGCATATTTTAATGACGATTTCAAAGAGAACCTGAATAAATATACTTATATGGGTGGTTTTCAATCTCTTGTGAGATAATCGTGTGTTTCTTAGCGTTATAAAAAAGATCCTTTCATTCCGAGATAAATTTAGCCGCGTCGCGGGGATCGCCGAAGGGAAATAAAAAAAACAAGAACCCCGACGTGAATCAAACGAAGAAAGAACGTTTTTTTGTCGTTCTCCATTCGCGATTATTCTTAATCCGCGCAACTTAAAACTGTCCGGGAACGTTTTCTTTGACGGAGCGAAGGCTTTTACGCGCGAATAATAGCGATTTTGCGAACGGAGGACAAAGAAATGACTTGTTTTTTGTTTGGTTTTTCCTTCGATGTGAAAAGTCTCGTAGATTGTTTCGGTACGTGGAATCTAGCTTTAGGCCGTAGCAAGAGGGGTCAGAGGAACGTGACCTTGAAGACTGTGTTCCCTTTCATCGAGGGTGCCGCCTCGCGGTCAATATTTATACACCGAGAGAGAAAGAGAGAGAGAGAGAGACAGAGACATTTTCTTTCGCTCGAGGGGCGGAAGAGGTCGTTGAAAAAAACCGCAAATGGTCCGCGAAAAAGCTCGATTACCGGCGTGAGCGACGGTAGAGATGAGAGAGGGGAAGGCACAAGGACGCTAAATTCTTCGCGCACGGTATTCGTCAAGTCAAACTGCCTATTTCACGATTCAGAAGAACTTTCCCTATTTGCTCGTGGCAACCACCCATTTTTCCACCTTTCTCTTCTTTGTTATCCCCGCACAAGCGTATAAAATATACTTTTTCTCGTCTCGTTTCAACCTTCACGAGAAAACGAGAAAAAAATTGCGACTGACCGCGGCAAAGAGAGAGAGAGAGAGAAAAAAACACTTTTCCACCATCAATTTCAACAAAACATTTTCGGTCACGTTTCATTGGTATCGCCAGGTTTTCGTTCGTCCCGCGGCGGACATCGAGCACGTGGGACGATATATTTTACAGTCTCGAGTTCACCACATCTCTCAAACAAATTCGACGATAAAATAAAATTTTTCAATAAAATTCGAGGGTATTTGCCGAATGGCGTCGTCGTCGTACCTCAAGGGTTGAAAGTCGAAATTTTCGTTGGTACGTAAAAAGTAATAAAAATGAATTACGACAGTGGTATTAACGAAAGATGGCAAACGTAACAAAACTGACGAATAAAAGAAGATAGAGAGAGAGAGAGAGAGAGAGAGGGAGTGAAAGGTTTTTTTGATCGGTCGATGTCGGGGGAAAGTCGAAGAGAGACGCGGTAAAGGAAGTGGGTGGTCGTTTAAGCTTGTCAAGAGAGGCTAGTTGTCTTCCTCTTGACTCGTGCCACGCCATCCTTTCCCTCGGTCGAATCTCCGAGTCTCGGTGACTCTTACCCTTTTACTTGTATACAGAAGAATCATTTGCTCCTCCTCCACCCCTTACTCGCGAACCCCATCTTTTACCCCGAATCTTTGACTGCTTTAACGAGGCAATCGGAAAGACCGCACTCGAGAAGTTCTTTCGTCAGCCAAAGAATTGTTTCTAGCTTTTACCCGAGAGTGGTATTGTGTATTCCGAGTCCACCATGATTGCAGAGGGGGGAATGATGAAGACAGTCCGAGGGAATAAAAGTGAAATTATGGGTATCAAAGAAATACTCGACGAGAGAACGTTTTTGTGTGTGTGTTTTCCCTCGAGACGGAGAAGCCCGAGGGGGGTTGGAACGAGAGTGGTTGAAAAAAAAATCGATTCGTAATATTTCACCCCTAACTAAGGGTTGTCTACTTTTATTTCAAGAATCTACTGGCTCATCTCCGGAGATTCTCTTTACACTTCGTCAAATATCGTGAAAGTTTAGAACACGAAATTGGCAAAGGTATCGATCAAATCCTCGTTTCGATCGATATCTCTCGAATAGAGAGAGAGAGAGAGAGAGAGAGTGAAATCACCCTTGTCTCGAATACTTGCGCAGCGTCGTTTCTCCGTCGTTTGACTCGATGTTACGTAAAACCATACGCGGCACGTTTTTTCTCCTGCAAGCCTTCGACCCAAATCCATCTCGTAGAGTTTTCCATCCCCGCGCGCGCCCACACACATACACACACATAGACACACAGTTTCGATAAAAGCTATCGCTCAAATTGTCCTCGTGCCCACCCCTATACTTACGTTTATGTCATTTCCACAGTACACGTACGAAAAAAAAAAATATCGTGAAAACGAGAAAAGCGTTCGGTCTCTCGCGACGCAGGAGGGAATGGAAAAAAGAGAGAGAGAGAGCGTCCAGGCCATTCCCGTGCACTCGGCCCTAAGGATACGTGTGTAGCTCACGGCTCTGTGGTGACTCTTGTACCCGCGTATATAAAAGCTCGAGGTATTAACGGCCCGTGGGAGGGACAAGAAGGAGAAAAAAAAGGTCGAAGAGAGCTCGACGGAAAGAGTGAAAGAGCGTTTCGTCGAGGGTTCCCATTTTTTTCCTCTCTCTCTCTCTCTCTCCCTCTCCTCCCGAAGTACCCTCGCAACCCTCGCAGTTTATTTCCATCGTCGACTTTTGCACGAGGGAAGAGAGAAAACAGGGGTGGTTGAGTGAACGCGCGGGAGAGGGCTGGAGAGAGGAGGCAAAGAGTCTGGACGGATGCGCTCGGACAATGGAGCAATTTTGTCGTTGGGATTCACTGCGCGCGGACAGACCCCTCCACTCGAGATCAACGCTGTAGCGCGCGACGAGAGAGTCTCTCTTTCTCTCTCTCTCTCTCTCTCTCTCTTTCACCCTCTCTCTCTCTCTCTCTCTCTCTCGGTTAGACGAGAGAAGTTTCGTGAGCTGCGGATGGTCGCGGTGGGCGATTAGATACGTGCTACGTAATGGCGGGAGTCCAATCTGCATCCGTAATGACGGACGTGGAAGGTGACACAGTGTCTGACCTCCGTGCAGGGACATGGGCCATCTATTAACCCCTCGGGCCGGTCGCCATGGGCCACCCCTTGGTGGTTCTCTGTCAGAAGGTCCACCCCGGGACGACCACCACCATATCGGCCAACGGTACGTAGGAAGACGACGCGCGTGTATCGTCACACGAGGGTTGATGGTAGGAGGTATGAGTTGTTGGTGGGATGGGAATAAAGGGTAGGAGGTGCATCCCCTATTCTTGGCTCCTTCCCCATTTCACCCTCGTTCCTGGTGTCCTGTCTCTCTCTCTCTCTCGCTCTCTTGCTTCCTGGGTAGCTAGCCCTAACGAGCACAAGTCGACGACCCGCGATGGCTCATCCGCTTCGATGTTCATCCCCTCTGCGTAACCCAGCCTCCATCATCCCTCTCCCTTTTGTCTCTCTCTCTCTCTCTCTCTGTCACTCTTACACACAGTTGATTCCTGCACGCATATCCCGTCTCGGGGACGTTCGCTCTGTGTCGTCTGTCTCGGTATCCGCAGAGGACACCCCTCGCACCGATAGCCCATATGTCCCTTGGAAACAGGGTGAGAATGTGCGATATAGATATACTCTCGTGTATATATATACGTTTATATCGGGGGTTGATTGAGGGCATTCGCGAACGAGCCACACGTCGTGGCCGATGTGTGACAAGGGAGGAAGAAACGAATGTTTTATGGAACGGTGGGAGTTTATTTTCACACCGAGGGATGAAATTTACGTCGGGGACGTTGAAACGTATGGAAGTTCCTTGAAATTGGTCGACGAAACTCTCGGCGACCTCGGTCCGACGGTAAAGATAGGATGAATTTTTAAGGGATGATTTCTAAGGGTTGATTTTTAAGGGTATGACGACGTAACCCTTATTCTCGAACACAGAGGTAGATTTTTTTATCGTTATCTTATCGAGTGAAGCGAATAGAAAAATCTGTCCAATTTTCAACCCTTGGTATGTTTAGACCAGCTGTTCGCCAAATCATCCTGCTATTAATTTCTACCTCGTACTTATACCTACGATACATCCGATCTTCCTAAGGGCTTCTTTTTCTCGGCGTGTCTCTTTTTTTCTTTTTCCTATTTCGACCGGCAAATCGAGTACTTTAAATGCATTGAACGACACGAGGCATAGGCGTATCCATTTTACAAGCAACCCTTAGGTACAGGGATCGCACCGAGTCAAGGTCGTGTTGTGTGCGTTAACTCGGTAAGGCTTTTTTTTTCGTGCACAAAAATAATAACGCGCAAATATATCTCACGAGAAATATCATTGGTAGGATATTTTTTTTCCTCTCTTCGTTCACAAGAGACGCAACCACCCTGTGCGAGATACGAGAGCTTATATCGTGTACGAGAAATTACGAATATGCGGAGAGAAGCAAGAGGGGAATAAGCTGGCAGGGAGATCATCGGGGTTAATAAGTATATAGTAGAAGGCATATTCTCTCAATGTTTTCGATTTGACCAGGGTGGAGGGAGGGTGAAGGCTGGGGTGGGATAGGTCAGAGCGTACCCCAGCGTACGTTAGGGATGGAGGAGACATTAACCTGGGGCCGTTCCATGTGTACGTCGGTGCAACGGGCAAGTAACGAGGGTCATGAAATTTCATAGCTAATCGCGAGCCGGAATTAGCTCACTGTCCGAACGGAAACCGCCGTAATCCCGCTCGCGGCACACTGCATTTAATTCCCTTAACGAGCTTCGCCGAGACTGAATTCGACCTGGACATGGCGTGTGTGCGGTGAGCTCGACCGAACGGTAAAATCAATTAATTATTATTCTCTGCATTCTCATCTCTTCCAACCCCCACGGTCTTTTACCGTCCCCTTCTTACCCTTCTAACGATCCAGCCTCTTTCGAACGTTCAATACTGTTTCGTGTATACCATGATACGCGTTATATTCGCGAGGGAGGTTTGTGCATCCCTTAATCTCGAATTATCAACTCTTGATATATGTACAACGCAAGAATAGCGTCGAATTTTTGGGTTCAATTAAGGTCCGAATGATGTTTCCTTTCTTAAAGATGAAATTGATTTTTGGGTAAATCATCCCTTAATTTCTGAGTAATGCGTCAAGTCTGGATTTAGTGTAAATTAATTTCACCCAACACTTCAGCGATCTTGAGTTTGTCTAATCTTTTTTTCAAGCTCACCGGCAGTGTTCATTGTTATTTATGAAATGAAATAGATATATCTTAATGCTAGAGCGGGTGCGCGCGGTCTTTCAGACCGACGGGCCTACATTTAATTAACGATGATTTTTTATTACATTATATTTAATGAACGATGACCGATGATTTTTATTTGAATATACCACAATATATATGAATGAATTTTAGAAGCGTGCGTCATTTGCCACGTTTGAGGGCGAACGAAACTTTTCGTTCGATATCTCGTCGCGTACTCTTGGCAGCTCTCGCTTTTCTCCGAGACACGGTTGATGGAGAATGGCGTGTACCCCGTGTACGGCGTCGTTCGCAAAAGCTTCGGTCCGAGCGCATTATAAAGTATAATTCTTATGTTTTATAGATAGGTAACAACCGAGCGAGAGAAAGCGAAAGATAACCTAGGGGTAGTGTAAGGGGGTAGCGTAGATGGAGCATAGTTTACGAGAAAAGCGCGACGACTTTTGGTTTTGCATATTCCACGATGAGGCGGTCTCGTCTCGCTGTACCTCGTCGTTCTCTCATTTCCAACCCCCTTCTTTGCCACTCGCCCAACTCGATGACCGTTTGAGTAATTTTTTTTACCTCTCCTTGTTCTCGTCTCCCGTCTCGTAGTTCTATAGAGCTACGCCCTTTTATATATCCTTGGGAGCTGAATTTCTCTGCTATACGTCGTCACTCGACTTTCTCCTTGGTTAGGATATTGCGCTTGTTGTGGACTCTCTCTCTCTCTCTCTCTCTCTACCTCTTAACTCTCGTCCGTTCGTTTGCATCATTCTCGTGGTCGACCGTAGAATGGATGACAATTTGCATGGTAAATCATCCTACGTTGCCGGCGTATATAATCCTTGAGAGCCTTTCAAACTTGTCCGTCTCGTCACGGTGGCGATTTACAGTCGATTGTACGACGCCAATTTTCTACTACGTTACGCCGTACGAAACTCGACTTTACTATCGTTATACATATGGAATACGTCGTATACAGTCGACTCTCTTCAAGCAGCGTCTCTATGAGTGCCTGATTCACTCGTGGACGCGTCACGTGACGTCCCCCTCCTCTTCGAGGAATCGTGCGCTCCCTCTGCACGGCGGCGTCATGTACTAACGGTCCTAATGCGCTTTACGCTGAATTTTCTTTTCGTTCTCTCATTCGTGATTTTACACGTGGAATAATAATTTTTTTTTTATTAACGAGGTGTATAAACGTAGAAAATTTAAATAGTTTTTTTTTTTTTTCAAAAATATATTCGACCCCGCGACCGTTTACCGTGTCTTCGTGTTGCTTCATTCGACATTTATGACTACAAATTTCGGGTGTCCATTAACAGCATCGTGTTCGAGTCGGCCTGGACAATTTGCACAAATTATTCGCGGACTCCGAGCTCGTGCGTACCTACATGAGAGCTGAGCGGAGTTGTATTAACCGGGCAATGATAGTGACGTGGAAAGCGACGCGATTCTACCCTGCGGCAAGAGTTTTCCACTCTCCTAATGTTCTAGCTCGTTTTCGAGAACTCGTCGACATCCTTCCAATTAGATCAGGAAAGTTGTGCCCAGGGTTAATTAGATAATTTAACTTCCCACCATCGACGAGGATGAGAGAGGTAAGGGCGAGTACGACGATGATGTCAAATATGTAGAGTCGAATCTCCCATAAGAAAAATATATTCGTTATCGTCCACAAAAATAAATTAAACATTTCGTAACGACCGTAATTTTTACAATCTAATCAAATATTCATTTTTAACTGACGAATTCTTAATTCGACCCTCGCATTTTTCCTTATCAGTACATATGCATTCTGTAAATTCGACGCGAAAATTCATCGGGTCGTAGCTCGTACGATGTTGGATTTGCCTCGAAATATATTTTGAAGAAAATCGAATACCTACGCGTAAATTCACGAATACACGGTCACTCTCGTATATGTAAACGCATGAACTGCGAAAAGGTTATAACGTAATTTCGAAGCTTCGATAAATGTCGCTCGTGTACGAAGTTTAATTATTTGTCGATCCTCATGGGAGAAGATTGCAGGCTTCGTCATCAGCGCCTTCGGTGATACGAGGGGGGTTCTATTAAATTACGAGGCTGTTGGCCGCGGGCGCATCGAGGCAGCTCGCAAAGTCTCAAGAGAGACTACCCTACGTATGCGCGAGCGACGTTCACCGACGGTTTTCCTTAATCAAAAGCAAGAGTGAACATTTTCGCAAATTTCACAACCACAATTTTTCTTTTATTTTTCTTAACTTTAATTTTTTGTCAAATTCATATTTTACCGTCGCCCGGATTGGACATTTTTTTTTTTCGTAAACGAAACTCCTCTACTTTTCTTTCTTCCATTTTATCCCTTTTTTTTCATCGAGGAACGTCACGTTTCACATTTTACTTTTTACGACTTCGTGCCCATAATTAGACACGTAGAATCGCTCGATATTCCAACGTGCCGGTGCGAAAATAAAACTCCGACTATCAACGACGCAGTGGCAGGGGGGAGATCAACTCGTGCGAAATTTCTGGTAGCCGAATAACTGTTGTTTTCGTTTTATTATTATTATTATATTTTTTTTTTAGAATTTCGCATCTGTACCAGTTTCTCGTTACGGTGTGAAATTCGCGACGTGCTCGAATACCGTCTATGCAAATGCGTCGCTCTGCGTTCGGCCCGAAACTGTATGTAATACACATGTGTGCCAAAAGTGTCGGATAAATGGAGGAGCATAAACGAATTTCACGGCCGTCGGCGAAAAAAAAAAAATGTCGAACGACCGAGACTCGAACTGATTCACAGATGCTTTCCGAACGATCGATCGAGGTCCGGAATTTCGCGAAAAAAATTGCCAACTTCGAAGGTATTCACATAATGTTCTATCTTTCATTCAACGTCCTAATAATTTTTTTAATATTATTTTTACAACGCTCCTCCCGCAATTGTATTTTCTCAAAAAACTAAAAAAACGTTATTAAAAATTCCCACGTATGACAATATCGTTTTTTTTTTTATCAGAGTGTAATGAATTTCCCAGGTGGTTTAATAACCCTTTTACCCTTTGATCTGCAGGAGATGTACCGTTCTGCACTCGACACGTAATTATCGTCAATATCCCACTATTTTTTCTACCCTATTGCATCCACGTTCAAAATTCTCTCCATGTGGGCAAAAATACATTTTTATTCACGTAACGAAGTATAAAGAGGTCAATGACAAAGAACGTAGCTCGCTACAGTAACGAAATATTTTATCGATTACGGATGAAAACAAAAACGCAACCCTTCATTTTCCGTTGACGGCGCTATAACGAACGATAACAATAATAATTTTTAATTAAACAACCCTTCAGGATTTCGATCAGAAACGATTCCGCCTTTGGAATAATCACAGATATAATTACGTGCGTGGAATTTCGAACCACCGGTACATTGGTGATAATCATAAACCAGAGCTACTAGTTTATTGGATATATATATGTCTGCACACACACCCACACACACACACACACACGCACACACACAGGAATTATGGCACATTCATTTCACGATAGGTTGACAAGCACACAGTCCAGGCGGAGGGTTGTGTTCGGAAAGGCTTGTGGGCGAATGAAGAGAGGGGATAGGGGTGAGTTCCAGTGTCAGAAATCAACCCGATCGAAGCCTGTATATATCGTATACGATTAATAACAATTATCTGTATAGTCGTGTGCGCGCCGGTGTATCCATCGATTTTTGTCCTTTCTCCTCCCACTCTCTCTCTCTCTCTCTCTCTCTCTCCCTCTCTCTCTCTCTCTCTCTCTCTCATGCTTCACCCTTCGTCTCTCTATCTCGTATATACTTACTCTCCGCGCTCGGGGGTGACCGCCCTCGCTCGGAAAAGCTCGATCCGCCGCGGGGTGGCGCCTCCGTGAGTCTCATGCCCGTACATTCGGCACTCTACGACGGCGTACCGTCGGGCGCGTATCGCCTCGTCCGCGTTCGCGTTTTATAATCCGCGGTTTTTACGTCGAATACGAAATATCTCAAAGTCGAGAAAATAATTTCTTCTTTCATCCGTTTCATTTTTATCATTCGAATAACGAAGGAAAACAAAAAACACGAGTCGACGAATTTTTCCCTCCGGTAATTCTCACGAGAATATTCAATCGAATTATTAATCGGTAAGCGATAATTATCGGTCTTAATATTTGGATCGAGATCAACGGATGATTCGAGATTCGAATGAAAATTTGTAAAATGTGCCGTTAGTGCAGTGTCCCTTTGACCTTCGAAAAAAAATAAGAAATCGAAAGTTATCTATACAGTGACGGATAAAAAATTGTGAACGACGTTACGACCCTCGAAGAAAAAAAAAGAATCAACATACGAAAAAAAAAAAAAATTATACTCGTTAGCGACGCGACGAACAAAAAGGACGATCGTCGTTGCTGGAAGCTCGACGATAACGCAGTAAAAACGAATCTGGCGAATCGAGTGATGAGCGTATAACGGAAGAAAATAAATAAAAAGTGGAAGCCCGCACGGTGACGCGATCGCAAATGTGTGCGAGAATTGATTTCGATTGAAAGACAATAAGCTGACTGTGCGAGGGAAAACCACCCGCTCGGGTTTATAAACAATTTCGTCATTGAGCGTGGTTCGAGAATCGTGGTTACGCTTCTGTGAATCGAAAGGTGGAGAGAGCTCTGTGCGAAAATACGTGTGTACATGTGTGTATGTGTGTGTGTGTGTATGTACGTGTGTGCGTAAAGGGGTTGGCCGGTATAGAATTTCGCGGGGGGTGAGACGAAAGCGGATTTGGGGGATGGAAGTTGAGCAACGAGAGACCAAAATATAGAACGAGCAGCGAGTGAGGGTGTATGAGGGAGGGTGAGGCTGGAGAGGGGTAGGAAAAGGAGGATCGCGGCCCCAATAACCCGTAATTAAAGCGTGCCAACACGATTCCCGGTGCACCGTACGTGCATAAAGTACCTATGTGTACTCAAACGTATACATTTGTCTGAATAACTATATATATATATATATATATATATATATATATATAGTTATATTATAGTATAAAATATATAGTATTGAATAGCTATATATATAGTTATAGTTTGGTATAGAATATATATGGTTATTCGGACAAATATATTTATGTGTGTGTGTGTATATATATGTATGTATGTATGTATGTATATGTGTGCGTATATATGTGATATATCTAAATGCGTTAACGAGAACCGCGAGAAAAAAAAAGTGACGAAACACCTATTCGAGGGTGGGTGCTAGAGGGCGTTGCGAGCGAATTAAACACACCTCACTCTATTCGTTAACGAAGCGAATCCACCGTCAATGGAATTACCACGTTTACATTCACTGTACATCCCCGGTGTGTAATCAAGCGAGACTCGCGAGGATCACAGTGCGCCAATCGTGATAAACACAATCATCGGATTTCATTTACGTGTACGTTTGCGATTAGGAATTTATTTATATATTTTGTTTTCTTTTCTTTTTTTTGTTTGCTTTCGAACGTGCTTGGGTCGATTTCGTTCGAACGGTCGATAAATCATCGATCGGTTCGGAAATTCGTCGAGATTGAAAATTAACACTGCGGACTAATATTGACTCGCGTTCTGGTTAGAAAACATCGTGAATTTAATTAAGGGCATATTTTCTGGACTATTGGGTAAAGTACTTTCGAGTCTTAGATAACGTTTGGAAGGAATTTTGGTTTAACGAGAATTGCTTAATGTTTGTATATTACAGAATTGAATTCGCTTAATATTCATACATATATGTGTGTATGTATATATGGACCGAATATATATATATATATATATAAAGGAATTCTTATTGCCCCCCACGTTCCCATTACCGTAAGTTCAAAGCGCTCGGCTGGCTCGGCTCACGTCGCGTCAGTAGTCAAAGGCTTCGTGTAGTCAGACAACCCCCTCGTACATGCATCACATATACGCGCCGTGTTTATTTTGTGCATGAACTACGACGATATATCACATCGGGTCACGGAAGTGCACGTGTACGTGTGTCTTTGTGTATGTGAGCATGCATGTGTGTGTATGTATGTATGCACGAGAGATAGAGAAAGTGAAACGTTTGTTTCGTCCTCCAAGGGGTAGTCGTCCCCCAAGAGCATTGTGCTGAGCAAGACAGAGCGACAGAGAGGTGGCGAGAGAGAGAGAGAGAGAGAGAGAGATAGGAGACAGGTGTATTCACAGTGTCAGTAAGTTCGTCGAAGTGAATCTGATGCGCTTTGGGGTTGCGAGAGCGGATTCGCGTGTGCACGCTCTCCGCTTTTCTCTGGTCTAATCACAAACGGGCGGCTCTGAATTAATTTACGACGATGGCATAGTGAAGTGTTTCTTGCGGTTGCTTCGTGAACTAACAGAGCCGTCTTAGCGCTTCCCTCCCGAAATCATCCCTCTCGCGCTTAACACCCTTCGTTAACTCACTCTCTGTGCGCGTTAAGCTGGGATTTAGATCGAAGCTGGATATTTCATTCTTTTTGAATCTGAGGATGTTGCTAAACCAACGTTATCTGCAAAAATATGTGTCTCAATATAAATATATTATTTTAATATTATTTTTATTTCATTTTTCTCTTCGTACAGGTTTAAACAATATCCGAAAGTGCTGTGAGTTATAAAAAAAAAACAGAAAAAACACAAAACCGTTGACTATACACAAAGCACGGAAGCTGCCAACGTTGTGGACAACTCGAAGTAAGGTGAGTAACATTTTTCGGTTCTCATATTTTAGTCGATAGACGAGGACTAGAAATGAAAATGTGAAACGAGGTAAAATGGACGTATTTTAAATTATTCTTTCTTCCATTAAGTAGAGTGCAGAGACGAAACAAAAAAAGAATGTTTCTCTAGTAAAAAAATAAAAAATATGGTCGAGCAATTTATTTCAAGCCGATGTTTCGGATAAATTCGGAGGGTTGCCGCGTTATTCGCGAGCGAGAATCGTCCAGGCATTATTTCGTTAACGCGTTTTCGTTCGTCCTTCGTCCGAGCGAGAGAAAAGTGCGGGACGATTTTTTTCTTTTTTCTTTTTCTTTTACTTTTCTTTCGAATATCGAAAATACGCGAAATATCCGACGCCGGTTAATGGAGATTGAAGAGAACGTATGTTTCAATTTTTCAATCCAGCTGTTTGAAAAATATACTCGCATTCGATACGGACCTGCCTATTTCACGTTTTTTGAGAGACCGTTCGAAACGAGGGCGCAACCCTCGCACGACCATATCCCCTTCATTCTCTTGATGTACTCTTCAGGTTCGTTATCGAAGGAGGTCCGTTGGGGTGGAAAAAAACGCGACGAAAAAAAAAAAAAAAAAAAAAAAAAAAAACGAAAAAATAGGCAAAAACACGAGGATGGGAAACGCGATAGCGGAGACCCTCAACGGCGAGTATGCTGCTGCCGCGCAATCCCATTTCGAGTGATATACCGTACGGTAAAATAAAATCGAGCAAAAAAAGAAAAACGAGAAGAAACAAAAAAAAAACGAAAAAAAATAACGCGACGCCGCGCCAGCCTTCGCGTCGCGATTTCCTTCTCCCCTACGAACGTTACGGACACGCCAATTTAAAAAAATGTAAAGCCATCGACCAACCCGTCTATCCCCCAACCCCCGTTTTGTTCTTTTTTTTGGTCCCCTATCTCTCTCTTTCTCCGTTTCCCTCTTGCGCATATCGTTCTTCTCTGTGCAATATAATTCATAACGAAACGAACAAAAAAACAAAAAACAAAACAAAAAAACGGAGAAAAATGACGAAAAATTGTTCATCCTCGACGCGAGAATAGCGAAATAGTATTTGGTTGTTCCGCTGGGTCGAAAATATGGGGAAATTGTCGGACAGCTTTTTTCACATTTTGATTTCTCTCTACCGCGCGCTTGGGAATTACACGGAAAACTAGTTATGGGACGTCGCTTCGGGAGTTTCATGGTGTCGTTCTCTCGACGTTGTGTGCCGTCGTTGAAATAAGTAAAAACATATTTTTTTTGCGATTAAAAAACATGCTTTGGCATTAAAAAAATGCTAAATTTGAAAATGAATATTTTTCATTAATTTAAAAATAACCCCAAATTCTCACATATTTGTTTGCATTTACTTCAATTACATTACGTATTACAAATTTCATCTTGTTCCCTAAATCAAAATTTAATCTAAATCAGCTGATTTTTCGTTTACAGAGTTTTTAGTTCGATATTCCGCAAACAAAAAATGAGCTTACAACGTTGAAAATCTATTATTTTGACGATTCGTTAAATCCGAAAATTGTCCCCATTTTCATAAGATCCAAGTTTATTTCACATTTACTAACTTCTATCCTGTATTCGAAATCGCTATGTCGAATCTCACGAATCTACGGAAAGAAAAACAGGTTTGCGTATTTTTATGGCATAGAAGCGAGGGGTGTGAGCAGATAAATATTTCGTATTCGTTGGTCCGAGAAAATCAGGGATTCCGGCATCGAGAGAAAAACTATCGGGTACGGGGGTGGCGTAAGGGACGGAGAGAAGGGGAGGGGGAGGAGGACAAAAAGTAGTACGAGAAAGGAATATCGCCATTGAGTTGGAAAAGGCACGAGAGCCTGCGAGAGAGCTGTCGAAAAATCGCAGGGGCGGCAGAAACGTGTTCGTCGGGATCGGGGCGTGATTCAGGAAAGCAGGAAGTTGCTACTGGGAAGCGCACGGGCGGTGCCAAGACCATTTCGAAAGAGTTACTGGCGACGCTAATATCAGTAATACCGGTAGAAACCGCTTGTTCCGTCTATCTCCCTCTCTTTTCCTCCCTCGGCATCGATGTACAAGGGACCATGGGGTAAAATGGCCCACTTGACGAAAAAACGCATATTTGACGTCGATCGTGGGCAACTGAAATTTGTTCAGTCGACGAAACTTTGTAAGGATGAGTTTACAAACAAAAAATAAACTATTCCTATAGACAAAATGACAAAAATCGAAGATGAAAAGAAGTTTGACTTTAAAAAAAAAATAATAATTTTATCGTTTATAAATTTGACGAAATTTTTGTCATTTTAATTGATTAGTCTTGTACGCTTTATAAATGTCATCCGGTTATTTCACTGAGCCATTGTGTCCATTTTGCCTCGAACGACAAGACGGAGTCTCGAATTCGAAAATTCGCGTCAGGCAAAGGACGAATATTTTTCAATACACAACCGCCGATGAAAAACTAATGCAACCTAAAATAAGGTATCGTTATTTGTAATTCTATTTCGAAAATTTTTCTAACGTGAAGCGTGTGAAAATATAAATGAACGATGATATTTGATATTTTCGACTCAACCGATTAAAAATCAATATTTTCACGTGTAATGTCGATTTCAAAAATATTTCGTTTAAAAAATGTGCACAAACTCGCCCTCGTGTCGACCATCGATTCAAAAATTTGAATAAACCATCCATCGATACTTTTCACCCCCTGAAAGTAACCAAATTTAAACAAACGGAAGCTAAATATTTTCTCGACCGATCCATTTTACCCCACTTTACTACACTCGCCTCTCGCTATTTCTTTGTCTCTTTTCTCTATCTGTATCGCTTTTTTCTCCTCTTTCTGCAAGGGTGTCTCTACTTCGTGCGATAGTTCAGCCCCCCCCCCCTGCCCCTATCACCCGTCCGAGTTTGGTGTGTATACCCATGTGGCCTCTTTCACCCTGTACACCCTGAGACCCTCGGGTACGACTGGAAGCTATCCAACGAGATATACACTTCTCGGTGCAGCTAGTCGCTCCTTCCCATGTATCTCTATCCACTCTCTCCCTCCCCTCTATCTTTCTCTCTCCCACCCCTCTATCTTTCTCTCTCTCTCTCTCTCTCTCTCTCTCTCTCTCTCTCACTCGCTTTCCATCTCTCACTCTCTCGTGCAATGTTAAAGAGGCCTAGGTTTTGCGCAAGATTTACCGTCCTCAATAAACATCCACAACTTGTAAAGCTAAGCGGGGAGTGAGCCGGGTTTGTTGGCCAGAGTAAGATACGTGGATATAAGGGAGATAGCCTCGCGTATATAGAAACACACTACGATCGAGAAAGTCGGGAGAAAGATTGAGCGAGAGGTTGGAATCTGTGAAAATCGATGGAAAACGTGTGCCGGCCCCAAGAAGGGCGAGTAGGGGAGGTGGGGGAGGGGAACGCTGCGAGTTACACCGAGCCGAAGCTTTCACTTAATTTTACTTATGGTTCTTCGGATATCTCACTTTCATCGTGGCTTTTGCCCGTTTTTTCGTCCTTTCGACTCCTAACGTTTCTTCTTCTTTCTATATCGTTTGTCTTTGTTCTTCTTGGTTCTTGTTTTTTTTTTTTTTTTTTTTTTTAACACCGTTCGATTTGTAAGTCTCGCCGTTTCATCGATCGAGCTTTATTCGCGTCCAACAGACGTTTATATCCCGGATCTCGCGCGATCGCGTATCGACGGATCGAGTTTAACGCGAGATAACGGCGCGAACGACGCGAGAAAGTAGGAAATGGGAATAATAGAACGGGGGTTGAACGAAAGAAAAAAGAAAAAAAAACAACGAATATAAAAACATAGATGGCGTTGTTGTTACGACCGGTGATTGGAAACATTGGAATAGATCGATATTGGTCGGATGAGTGGAATCACGATTAATTCGAATCTCGATCCTCGCCGTCGTGCATTTACGCCGTTTCTACTTCTTTCTTTCCCGCGCGTTACCGGGATCGAACAATTTTTTATACGCTTGAAACGAAGATTGTCGCTTCATCTCGTAGCTTTTTCTTTTGAAAATTCGTATTACTTTATCGGAGGACTTCGTGAGCGGATAATTTATAGTCACGAGCAACGTATCGGGGTATTTGAACGTGTTGCATAAAATTTCGTCGGGAATTTGGGGAATGAAATATTCAAAGAAAAATTTATTCTCGTCCAATGTGACGGATGATAAAAGAATCGTGTCGCAGAGGGTTGTAAAAGAGACGGAAGACGTGTAAACGGTACTTTTTTTTTCGTTTGACCTCCAGTGGCGAGTGGGCGACAAACAAATAAGAGCTTTTGAACTTTCTTGTCTCTCTCCCTTTCTCTTCTCTCCCTCTCTATCTCTCTCTCTCTCTCTCTCTCTCCCTCTCTCTCTCGCTCTCGATCTCCGAGCGTATACCGAATGGGGCCTCTTTCACTGAAGAGGCTACGTCGACTACTTCCCACACTCGGAAATACCTTCTCGTCTCGACCCTTCACATTTTACCCTGCTTTTCATACGTATGTGCATGTGTGTGTGTATATTTCTATCTAGAAATTTTATTTTCGTGCTCCCTCCGAGCCTCAGAGTTCCCTTGGAATCTTGATTCGCAAACAGAGATGACGTGCTGGTATCTAGGAATATATATATATATGTTACTTGCCGCAGAAACGACTCACCCTGCGACAACTCTATTATTATTTTACATCAAGGGGGAAAGAAAATAAAGCTAAACAAAAGAACGATTAAAGTCACGTATTTCCATATTTTAGAAAAATGATTATCGCTCTTTTTCATTTACACTATTCTTTTCTTCTCGTATCGATAATGCCGGAGGTAAAACGCAATCGAACGACTAAACATCACGAGTCTCGTGTCGGTAAATGTGAAAATATAATGAAAAGCTATTTCATCGACATTTTTCCATTCGAGCGCGATACGAAGTTTAAAAGAAAGAAAATAAAATATATAAAAAAAAAAAAAAACGAAAAAAAAAAGAAAACGAACGCGCCACGTTCGAGAAGAAAAATATTCGCGAAATCGCGAATGAATTTTTCACGCACCGTAGAGTGTAAAAAAATGGGGTAGAGAGAACGCGAGTGAGAGAGAGAGAGAGAGGGAGAAAAAAAGGAAACTGACATACATAATATAAAGTGGTGCAGCGAGGAATTACACTGGATCGTGTGTGACGATAAATAGGGCGTTGAAAGTGTCGGCGAACACCGAGAGAGAAAAGAGAAGGTAGAGAGCTAGAGAGAGAGAGAGAGAGAACTGACGCTGGTTCAAGGGTCGAGGCGGGGAGTTGAGCATGCAAAGATTTTAATATAAAATGCCACGGCAACCCAAGCACGGCTAGTCCAAGTTCCGAAAGATCGTGTGCTCTCCTTTCCTCGTTTTCTTTTTTCCATCTTTTTTTCCCTCT
Source organism: Netelia virgata (assembly GCA_951802705.1). NCBI lineage: Eukaryota > Metazoa > Arthropoda > Insecta > Hymenoptera > Ichneumonidae > Netelia > Netelia virgata. Next base: position 8,053,692 of record OX637864.1, on the reverse strand, counting down.
TCGTTTTTTTTTTAATACTTTACTCTGACATGGGAAAATGGTCCGACGCGTACTATATATATTTATATGGATGAAAGGAGGGAGAGCGACGCGTATCATGCATGCATACGTGCCTTTTCCCCCAGGGACCTCTCGAGGTCGGACCTGGGGAGTCAACTTTCAGCCCTTACAAAATGTAGCCAGTCGACCCATCCGCTCGTCGTTGCGCGTCCATGTGCCTCGTCGTTACATTACTTTTTTTCTTTATCATCCAAATGTAGACACGCGACATATATTAATACCTGAATTCCATCGAAACGGAAAAATATTGATCGATAAGTAATATCCGTTACGAGAATTTATATTTATCGACTGTCCGCACATTGTTCGAACGATGCGTCGCGTTCGAAAATAACTACGTCGCGATCTTCGAAATTATTTATTTTCCGTTTTATCAATATTATTTTGTGATCCCATGTGTTATTTCGTATTATTTCTGGGTTTTATCACGTTTATATCACATTTTATCATAATCGATACAAATTTCGATATGCTAATATTTTGATATAGCTGTATTTATCTTAACCAAAAAGTAATTGCGTTTTTTCCCACTAGATGGACATACGTATTCATCTGTTAGAAATGCAATTTCTTTTTGGCCAAGGGTACAAGTATACTTAATGGAAAAAATAAATATATTAAACTCAAGAGTCGGTGTAACAGGCGACGAACGCTTCGAAAATGCGATCCGTATTTTTTTTAGCACTGAGCAACGGATAGCATTAAAATTTTGCGGATATTTAGATAACTATGGCAAAAAGTGGCTAAGAGTTTTTTCTTTCCAAAATTATTGCCATAATTCCCTCCAAATTTTAACGCGATCGGTTCCTCGGTGCCAGAGTAAATACGGATCGCGTTTTCGAATCGCTCCTCGCCTGTAACACTGTTTTCAAAATTCTGGAAAACAAAAACTCTCAGCCACTTTTTGCCATAATTCTCTAAATACCCTCCAAATTTTAACGCGATCGGTTCCTCGGTGCCAGAGTAAATACGGATCCCATTTTCGAAGCGCTCGTCGTCCGTTACACTGACTCTTAACGCAGAAGATTCCAAACGAATTATTCTCTCGAATGGAATTTATTCAAATTATCAATACAGCTTGCTATCGCGTTAATTTCTCGAGATGAAAACGTTGAATGTTTCCTACACGTTGGTATAATAGACGCGCGAAATGAATCTCTCGTTACATCCTCGTACCGTGTATTACCGTGGAGAGGATCACGAGCTGCGGCATTATGGATCGTCGAGGCAGTGACACATAAGGGCATGTACGTTGGTTCGAGGGGTTGAGGTGTGCAGAGGGGGAGGGGGTAGTCGAGGTCTAGAGGAGTTGAAGGACTCTCGCGTGAAAGATCGTGTACGAGTTCGTGACGCAGATGTACGAGAGAGAGAGAGAGAGAGAGAGAGTGTATTAAAATTAATTAGCTAACTCAACTTGAAACGAAGACACGGACCGAGAGGAAGGTTGAAAATTAACGGGATAGGAGAAATTCACCGTGGGCGAATATGCGATACCGAGCGAAAGCGACTCTCTCTGTCTCTCTCTCTCTCTCTCGCGCTCTCTCTGTCTTTCTCTCGCGCATCAAAGGACATTCTGCTAATTGAAAGCCGCGATGGATGTTCCACGGATACTTCAATGCCTCCGACCATTCTTCGAAACGTTTCATGGAAAAGAACGAATTCCTTTGTCATTTTGATATTTCATGTCGAAACGCCATTCGTCGGACGAACACTTTGAAACTCGACGCGAGATTAAATCCGCTGTTTCGTCTTGGAGAACAAAATCTTTGAGCCAAAAAACGATAAGATATTTGGAAGAGTCGCAACAGCTCGAGACCGTCGCGGTATTTAAAGTTCTGTAAAATTGACAAAGGCGCAAAATTGTTTATAAAATAAAACATTCTTTTTTTTTTTAAATGTTTTTCGTACATATTTTAGAAATGAAAAAGCTGTTTTCGTACAGTTTGTGATGTTTTTTTTTTCTATCGAGTCTGCCTAAATTTCTCTTTCTTCGATTATTAAATCTATATAAATTTAATAAATCGATCGTGGATCGATACATCGTGTCTTCGATTTCTCATAAGAAAATCGTTATTGGCTAGTGCCGAATGGCTGTTGCGGCGTTATATTCCACCCTGCAGCACTGGTATCGACGTGTACACAAAGTGACCCCTCGCCAAATTTAAGAGGTCATAATCCTTTATTAACGACCGTCGGTTTTACTCGTTCTCGTTAACAGGTGGCCAGTAATTGTTTCCCTTGGCTCTTTCTATATATCTCCGTGGCCCGTATGTATAGAAAGCACACACTCGGAGGGTCCGCGGACCGTACTTCAGCTTGAGGGATAATGGATAGCGGTAGAGAGATGGAAAAGGGGACGAGAGGTCTGACTCGCGAGATATCTTTATTTTACGTCGAATACACCGAGGCTTCCGACATTTCGACGCATTAGATATTTATTCAACTCTCTTCGTTATCCACGAGAAAATTCTTCGTCTTTTTGAAACTTTTGTATTAAGACTTTTTTTAAATTATTACACGGCGTTTATTTAACTGTTGGATTTTTCAAATAATCGATTTTATCAAAAGTTCATCAGCTATATCCCCTTGCTAATTAGTAACTCCACAACAAAGACGAATAATTGATGAATTTTATTTAAAAAAAATGCATTAAAAAATTGATTGATTTTCTGTTAATTTAAAAAAATTGTCTTTTTTTATTTTTTTTTTCATATAATCAACTCGTCTTCCGTTTTCAAGAGATTGACGAGATCAAAGTTCTTTCAATGAGTTCGAGAAAAATGGTCTCGCGTTACGAGTGTAAGAAAATAAAAAAAGTGAGAGAGAGAGAGAGTGAGAAAATAACAAAAAAACAAGAAATGCACGAACTTACACTCGTTAGTTCTCATTTATTTCCCAAGTGCACTTCGCTCCTGCTATATTCGCCTGTACATCCCTTTCATTGCTCGCCTATCTTGTCCGTGGCAGCGGGACCGGTCTCTATCTCTTTTTTTTGTTTTTTTTTTTCTTGAAAATTATATATAATGGTCGACTCGACAGGCGTTCCACAGCGGCGTACACCATTAGCAACGATCCGTCCGTTCCCCCTGGCTTCGTTCCTGCCGTGCCTCACTCGGTCCGACGGAATAATACTTCTGCACTTAATAGGACGAGGCGCGTTCATTAATTGTATTCATCTCACGCGCGTTCAAATTAACAGTTTTGTGCCCATCAGTCCCGGGGAAATACGTGTCTGTGTACAGGGGCGCGCGTGTAATTTCGCAGCGGGGGATTCATGGCGCGTCGCATATTTATCAACCGCGCGCGATGATAACACGTGGCGAGGAAAACAAAACACAAAAAAAAGAAAAAGAAAAATAAATCGCTGCGAAATCACAGTCGTCGCTGAATTATTTCCCCTGTAATTCTTCGAATTTTCACTACGGTGAATAAAAGAAAAGTCCATAAAAAAAAAACCAAGAAAACGAAATATGAAGATTAATCATGAAAGTTAATTAATAATTAACACGATTGAACAAAGGTATATTTTTCTTCTAAATTGTTAAATCTTCGTTATTTATTTATCATTACGCAAGCGCGCTTGATTCAATTTGTGTGTTTTCGTTTCAATCCCCCCGTCGCACGAAAAACAATTGCGAATAAACCCAATTCTCTCGTTCACGTCGTCCCATAAAAAATTCGTTGAAGGTTTTTTGTGGTTTTTAATTAAAAGTTATGGGATATCGTCCCGATTTCAAATTCTCGAAGAGATGAAAGCATTTTTACCGAGAGCGTTGTTAAAGTTTTAATATTTTTTTATGCCTTTTTTTTTTTTTTACCATCGAGCTCGAGTACCTGACGCGAGGTCAAGAGTTCTTATTTTTCGTTACGGCGGTGAATCTCGTCTTTTTTTTCTCTCTCTCTCTCTCGTGTATCTTAATAACCGCAGAGTCAGTCGACTTTTTAATCAACTTATAGCCATAATTATCTCGCGACTTGATGAACTTTCCACCGCGGCTCATTATCGCGCTGACGAAAAACATTTTCACTACGGTAACGGTCGAGAGTCTGCGTATTTTATCGAGACTTTTCGCCCCAGAGGGGGGTGGGGGGCGAGTGGTTTGGAAACTTTTTATTCTCTTTCTCTCTTTGAATCTACCAAGATGCCACACAGTGCAACTCTCTCTCTCTCTCTCTCCCTCTCTCTCTCTCTCTCTCTCTCTCTCTCTCTCTCTCGTTTACCTTGGACAAAGTTTTATTTATTTATCGCGTATATCGTATACGTGTGGCATAGCCAAGAGATAAATATCATTTCCCGCGGGAAAGATACTCCCAGCTCTTTTATATTGCCTCTTATTTGAGCCAGCACAAAACGTTGAGGAAATATCGTTAGAGAAACGCCTCGTCTCGTTTCAACCCCCCTCTCCCTCCCGTCCTTCCTTTCTCTATCTTTCATTCTCCTCCCCTATATGTATACTCTCCCTTACGCCACCTATCTCCTCATTTTGCCTGTTTAACTTAGAAAAGGGTTTATTTGTACGTACCCGATGTATTTGGCGAAACGCGATACCTCGTCGAATGAGTGCAGAACAAACTACGGATTGACAATTGGGTTATGTATACAATGCGAACAGGGAAGTAACGAGAGAGAGAGAGAGAGAGAGAGAAAGAAAGAGAGCTTCCAGCTTTATGCAGTACAATTTGTGTGGATACATATATGTGTATATATGACTCGAGTATATATGAAACTCTTCGATATAGATTGTGTAGTCGAGGGATGTTTACGGGTATGGATTCGATTTGTTATATAAGTTAGAGCGATATTCGTTCGTGCATGATATCTGGTGAAACGAAGCTTGATCCTTTCGTATTTGCGTTCGCCTACCGGAAACGTTCGAGTCGGTGCGAGCGAAGAAAAAACAAAAGAATGAAGAGAAAAACAAATAAAAAAAAAAACAAGCGAAGAAATAAGAAAAATAAAAGATATACAGTTGCATTTTCTGCAAAATGAAAGTTTGCGCATTGCTCATTCCCCGACGGAATTTTTTTCCTCGTGGGCAAACATCTCTTCACGTAAAAGATCTCGCCCTCTCAGCTTTATTCCGGGCGAAGCCTTGCCTCGCGAGGGAGTCAATTATGAGAAAACGACGTGCAAATGTTTCATCGAGGAAGGTGGGGTTGATGTTAATTTTTATTTATTTTTGTTTTTATTATCGAAAGCTCGATACCACGAAGTTCGATGTTTCGTTCATGTGGATTTGTTATATTTGTTAATGCGAAAATTCGCGAACGAGAATATAAAATGAATAATGCAGAGTGTTGGGAAATTTTTTTGTTTTTTTTTGTTCGCGGTCTTCGGACGGAGAATTTTTCGTCGGCGGATTTTTATATCGGAGTTTGAGGAAAGTTCGAGTGTAAAGTCGAGTTTGAAATCAACTCCCGAAGTGAGGATTTCGAGCATCATCATCGTTCATTCGATACATTAAGCTCGCAAAGTGATCGATCGTAGTGTATGTTCCGTTACGACCTTGCAAAGCCACATCAAAAGCCCCGGACTATTACCCAGTTAACGCGTATCCACGATGCGGGATCGGAGTTTTACAGCGTTGTACCCGAACTCCTTCGCAATCCTTTTATCCTCGATGCCAAAGCTCGACCATCTTCACATCTATACATGTTTGTAGCGAATAAGTTGCCTGTTACGAATTCGATCCTGGGAGTAATAAAGCACACTATTGAATCTTGGGAAAACGGACAAAAGTTCTTTGAAACGATATTTGTCAAATTTTTTTCTAAAACGAATCTTGGGAAAACGGACAAAAGTTCTTTGAAACGATATTTGCCAAATTTTTTTCTAAAACGGATTTTGGAAAAACAGACAAAAGTTCTTTGAAACTATATTTGGCAAATTTGTTTCTAAAACGAATCTTGGGAAAACGGACAAAAGTTCTTTGAAACGATATTTGTCAAATTTTTTTGTAAAACGAATCTTGGGAAAACGGACAAAAGTTCTTTGAAACTATATCTGTCAAATTTTGTTCTAAAACGAATCTTGGAAAAACAGACAAAAGTTCTTTGATACAATATTTGTCAAATTGTTTTCTAAAACGAATCTTGGAAAAACAGACAAAAGTTCTTTGATACGATATTTGTCAAATAGTTTTCTAAAACGAATCTTGGAAAAACAAACAAAAGTTCTTTGATACGATATTTGTCAAATTTTCTTCAAAAACGAAAAAAAAAACTTGTAAGTCAAAGATTTCAGCACTTCAATGACGAAACGAGTGAGACGAGTAATCAATTTTTTACAAATACGATATTATAATAATTTTCATTTTTGAAAATATCATTCCATTGTATTCTCTTATCGAAGAGTAAACAAATATCATCAAAAACGTTTTTGCGTTTCGATTATCCGGTTCGTAAAAAAGGCAAGGACGTTATTTAGAAAAAAAAAACAGACAGAAATTCTTCGATACGACAATTGTCAATTTTTTTTTCAATCACGAAAAACCTTGTTAATTAAACATTTCAATGAGTTAATAAAGAACCAAATGACTAATCATCTTTTTTACGTATACGGTACTAAAGAAGTTTTTATTTATGAAAATTTTATTTCCATTTTTATTCCTTATTGAAGAATTAATCAAAATGTTAATCAAAAACGTTTTTATGTCTCGATTATTCGGTCGGTGAAAAAAAAAAGGTAAGGACGTAATTTTGGCTATGCTCTCGATGTTACGACCGCAAGAATAGCCACGGAGCCAGCGATTTTCCGGATTCTTCGTTCGTCGCGAGAGCCGAGAGAAGAGAGAGAGAGAGAGTTTCTCTCTCGCAGCGAGGGGTAGGAAAACGTGCTTTGTATGTGTACGACACGCGAGGGTATGTAATACCCGTTGGAAGAGGAGTCGAGGTCGCGAGACTCGCCTACGACCTCTCCTCGTTTGCACGTGTGTTATCGGGATAAAGTGAGAGGTCGCGCGAGGCGAATTCACATTCCGTAACCCGCGTACTCGACTAAAAACCTCACCGCACTTTTCTGCGGCCATATGGCTAAGGCTTTTTCTCACGAAGAGAGAGAGAGAGAGAGAGACAATTTTTTCCATTTGATAAAAGTCAGTGGCAACACAGAGAACACTCCCACGTCTATAACGTATGCAAATAAAGTCGAGCCATCTTCTTCTACCCCTGAGAATCTAAAGATCTCATCCCGCAAAATTTTTTCGAAATCGAGGTCAATCCCATTGGTAAAATAAACAAATCTGCTGTCCTTCGTAGACCAGCCGAGATTTCAACGAGTTAATTTTCTGTCTTAAAAAAAACTCCCTATTTTTCAAACGATTACAAAAATCCTATACAAAATATACTTATTTCATCCTTTATTATTATTTTTTTTTCAAACTTTATAAAATTCATAAATCGACGTTGCGCGAATAACGAATATATTTCGTATTCGTTATTCGCGTATATCGTGAGCTTGACCGCGTGAAACGATAACCAGGCTAAACATAACAACGTTTCAATTAAGCTAATAAAATAGACGTAACCGTATGCATAGTCATGCTTATAGCGTTTATGCTAAAGCCCATATCGCCAACGGTGAATATGCATGGAGTTATTTATTAGTGTTTGAGAAGCCTGCTACAATATATATATATTGTAGCAGGCTTCTCAAACACTTCACATATATATATATATATATATATATATATATATATATATATATATATATATATATGTGTGTGTGTCTGTATACCTATATAACGTATATACGATCGTTGCATACGATACTAACGCATATCGACCGAAGAGCATCATCTGAGAGGAAGAGACGGGATCCAGAACGTAGGACGAGTTTCACGGTGAAACTGGTCGGATATAACACCGAATCGAGCATAACGGCCGGATATAAATGGCGTTCGATCGACGAGTTTCGCGTAAATCTCGCGATATGCGAACTATAGACAACGTGTTGATGCGAATACCTATACGTATTTACGGTGATATCGTACGGATCAAGCTCACCGATATCGATGGCTTTCCCACCTATTCCAGCGTGACACCAAAATTCATCGATCTTCTCTCGACCCTGTTTCGAGACCGACGACCTCGACGAAACGTATACGTCTGAGCAAATTCTAGATTATCGTTTAACTCCACTGTATGTGTGTGGAGGAATAGAGACGGGTGGGGATGGTGTGAGACGGAAGTTGTCTCTTTCTCTCTCTCTCTCTCTCTCTCTCGCTCTCTCTCTCCACCTGTCTTTGGGATAACATTTACATACGGTATACATTTGCCATGGAATTTCGACGGTCTCATGGCGTGCGGTTCCTGTGGATACACCGCAGGGAAACCGAGACTCGGGGTTGTATTCTCGTCTCTGCCAATTCACCTTTCCTTTGGCTCAAATTTCCCTGGAATTTCGCGTTGAACGAATCATTGAATTTTTTATAAAACATTTTTTCTCGTTAGTTTCTGAAAAATTGTAGTTATATGAGTAATAAGATCGATACTTTTTTTTATTGATAAATATTCAAATCGGATTCTGGCGGAGTTTAGAATTTGTACAAATTTTGCTTTCATCAAAATTCATACAAATTTAAAAAAAAACAACTGTTTGTTCGATTTCTTTGAACGAACGAATTAAAAAACGTTTAGATAAATCTGTTTTTTTAAATAACTCACCATTCTATTCGAATAAACAGACGTTTTTTTGTTGTTAATTAATAATTAAAAAGGTAATGAGAATCTACGAATTTTCGTCAAAGTGGGAAGTGATAATGTCGAACCACTCGTGTATTAACCCATAACGCCTGCGTGTACCAACGGGATTTTCGCGTTGAAAACTCGTACACGTCTCTGTCTCGTCTGACTTTAATCGGCTGCGAAAATTGGTACCGAGCGAGAGAGCCCGACAGCGTGCTTGTTTTCCCAGCTTCGAAATTTGCATTTTAAATTGAGATGAACCCTCGGGGGAGAGAAACAATGGTGGGGTGTCGAGCCAGGGATGGGGAAACGTTCGGGCCCTCGCTTTATTTTCATTCCTCTCGGATTTCATCTCTCTCTCTCTCTCTCTCTTTCTTTTGCTCTCTCTTACGCATGCGCGCGTAATAGTGAGAAAGAAGGGAAGGACGAGAACGGTTGGGATTGTGTCGAGGTGGATAAGAGGGCAGAGAATGATGCCGTATCCGGGAAAACACGCGTATCCCTGCATTATGTAGAAACACTTTGCAGCTATTTGCCCTCTTCTCGCGCTCTTACAAACGCGCCCGATCGGGCTCGAGCGAAGTGTGTTACGAAACGGGCTAGAGAAGAAGAAAGCCCACCCTCCCACCTTTTTCCCTTTTCCGGACTCTTCTCGTAGGACCTCGAGAGCCATTCGTGGAACAAAAAGCGCGATTTAAGACGTCGAACGAAAGGAATACAAAGCAGCTAGAGATAGAAAGAATTCGGTCGATGCAACAATTCCGAGAGTTTTTCGCTTTTTTCTTCCATTGGCTGGCGAAATAAAGAATTTAAAAAATTCGATCGGATCTATAGGACGGGGTTAGTGGACTCAATAATTCACTATATTTATCCATTTGAAAATCAGAGTTAACTCCGTTTCCATATATTCCATTCCCTAATTTATTACTCGACGAAAATTTTGTTTTTGTTTTGTCGTGCTTTTTATTGTATATATATTTATTTAGGGGCTCAAAGTGGAATTTTTAAAAATGGCACTATTGCATCTTGAATTTTTGATGGACAACGTATGTGAACCGGGGTGTCGTTTATCGGCACGAGTGCGCCGAATTTTTGTGTCTTTGGAGAAATTGGGTGTAATAAGGGAAATAGATGGAAAATGGGAAATCTAGGAAAAAGGAAGCGTTGCGAGACGAGATCTTGCGAAGATTGCAGCTGATAGAGAGAAAGAGAGATAGCAGGGAAAATACAAGGATGGGTCGATTTTCGCGAAGGGCAGCATCGCGTCCCGACGACGTCCCCAAAGTTCGAGACCTCGAGACCTAATGACGCGAAGTTCCGTCGTCGCGTTTTTATCGCTCGCGACCGTTCTCTCTCGTCCTATCCTCCCTTTTCCTCGTGTCCACAAAGTTTTATTGTTAGCCGAGTTTCAGGTGCAATTTTTGACCCCGCCTTTTTCTATCTCCCGGCTGCGTTTATCACCGTTTCAGCCTTCGTCCTCTCTCTCTCTCTCTCTCTCTCTCTCTGGCTTTCTCTCCCAGTCTCTCTCTCGCTCGACGCTACTGTACATTTTCCACTCTGGATTTCTCCCCTCCTCTCTCTCTCTCTCTCTTTCTTCGTCCACACAGTGTTTCTCGGTCGATGCAAGGCCAACAAAAGCCTGGCACCAGGATATTGTCCTCGCTTCGGTTTATTTCTTTTTTTCTATTCCTTTCTCTTTGCCTTTTGTTTTGTTTTTTTTTTTATCCTTTTTGATTTTTTTTTCGTTAGTAGATTTTCATCGAGGTAGAACCGATAGCGAGAATAGAGATTGAATATTTTTAATAGACGAGTGCCTGGGATTCGATGTTTCACACCGTGTAGAAACTCGTAAATTCTTTAACGGCATATTTTAAACACGAAGTTTTTGTCCGTTTGTCCATTCGATAGCAAAATATCGACTCGAACGTAACCCCTTTAATCGAAGGAAATTGACAAAATTTAATTCACGGTCTTATTTAAAAAATATACATATATATAAATTCGTTTAACTTGAATTTTCGTGACGCGAAGACCGTTGGATTATCTTGATAACGTATAATCGCTTATTTTCTAAGTAGGTTGCAATCGACGGAATGTTCTAGAAAAAGTAATCAAAGATTACTCTCCTAATCGATATTTGACTGATTTCCAATAATCAGACCGCGTTTAATCAATTACTGATGAAAAATTGATGGCCCCGTATTAGTCGGGAATGACTTTATATCACCTCTAGATGGATTAACGTAACAGGTTTTAATTGCGTTTTCCAACTAAATATTCTCTTCGGCGACCGGGAAGAAATCTCGTATTTCCACTCGGGGATAATCTCTGACCTATGGATATTTTCGATCTCATCAGTTAGCTGAAAAACAATCTCTCTCTCTCCCTCTCTCTTTTCTTTAGCTCCCCCGCCATCACTTTTTCTCTAACTCTGCTGAATCACCGGTATCTCAGGCATAGCGTGTAATTTTTCTCTCCCACTACCGAGTAGTAGCAGCAGCCAAGAGAACCAGCGGATGAACTTTTTAATTAAATCCAAGCTTCCGATTTCAATTTATCTTTGCGGCTCCGGTCGCGAATCCTCATCGCCCGCGAGCCAACACGGCGGGCGCCCACCTCAGTCCTCCATCGCGCTAAAGTCCAGAGGCTCAGTCGATTAATTTCGTTCCGCCATTTCCTTTTTCACTTCGTCGAGGGGCGCGAGAGAGAGAGAGAGAGGGAGAGAGAGAGAGAGAGAGGGAGAGAGAGAGGGACCCCCTTTGCTGACAGTCGCCCATGCCACGAAATTTTCTCCATTTTCTCTATATCTCTTAATCACCATGAGATAATTAATATTTCGTACGATGGAAGCGTTTGATCCTCGTACCGTTCTAAAAAAAAAAAAATACTCTCGTCTTTCTGGCGGAACGTTCGGACGAAATAAAAAATTTGAAACAGATTCATTGGGAAAATACGATTTTTTCCTCGTTGATTAAAATTTCATAATTAGAAAAATAAATGATTTTTGTTAAGACCGATCGATTTTCCCGTTTTTAGACGTCACGGTGTTCGATATAATGGAACGAAGGAACGACGTAACGTTCGTAACGGTTGAATCGTTGCAGTGACGAATGATTGGCCCGCAGCCTCGTAAACAACCCGGGAACTATTCGCGTTCGTGTACTTTCCATAGTTTCCCTCGCGTGCACAGATGTTCCACGAAAGCACGAAACTCGCCGTTCACCCGATACGAGTGAATCTTAATGCGAACTCCGGATGAGTTATTACCCAACCGACTCTAGGGGTTGTTTCTCGATGACGAATTGCTACCTGGTTGCTACGTTATCCAAGAATCTCGTTGAATGGTTACATATAATTTCTGCGAAATTCTCAACAGCGCGCAGCTTTTAGAAAATATCTTATTTTCCATTACCGCGCAGAAAGCTTTGTTTTGCGAACACGATGGTTATACGTCGTGAGACAAAAGTTACAGCAGCTCTCGCGACGAGCTTACTCACCCTTAAATGTTTAACAACAATTACGACGCGCTGCGATTTTAATCCGGTTCTGGAAGAATGATCATTAACCCTTCGTGCCACGAAACGGAAGCAATGTCTCTTGGTTCGCTCGCTACAACGGGTACCAGAAAGTCGGTATGCACTGGTAATTCTCATACAATCATCCCTTTTGGCGCAACGGGACTGGTCCGAGCGTAGGACGTACTTCGTTAAGGGTGTTTTATCGCATCAACTCCGCTCGAGTAAATATTTCGAAAATATTTGCATTCTTCCTCGATCACTTCGAGATACGATACTTGGTCTATTTATCAAGGTCACTCCAATGTGACTAATGACTTTATGAAAAATTGTTAAGTTTTTCGATACTTTCGATATTTTCGATATATTTTCGATATTTTCGATATTTTCGATATATTTTCGATATGTTCGATATTTTCGATATTTTCGATATTTTCGATATTTTCGATATATTTTCGATATTGTCGATATGTTCGATATTTTCGATATATTTTCGATATTTTCGATAATTGTTAATATTTCGATGATTTTCAGGATTGACGACGTCGAGACCGTCTCGACTCGCAAATCTCAATGTCGGTAAAGCTTCAGCTGTACCTCCGATATCCTAATTTTTAACCAGGATTCGATCGATACTCGCGCGAACCCCCGCACCAAGGGTGCGATATTGGAACCGGACGAGGTTCTTTCCTCGACATATGTCGTAGTCTCGTCGCGACAGTAGGAAAGAGCACGAAAAATTTCATCGACGATGGCTACGTGCCAATCGAAAATGAATCGCAATGAGTCGTTTCCCACCGAACACCATTGATTCTCCATTGGCAAATCGCCATTTGCAATAAGATTTTTTCTTTTCTTTTTCTTTCCTTTCGCATAATAATATCGTTACCTCGAATACGACGTACAATGTAAATCTTGACGAATACGCGAAACAGGATTTATTCGTGTCGAATAAAATTAACAATCTTTATTATATTCTCGATACGGGCCTTTCGATACGAACGATGACAAAATTTTCATATCTCCCGTAATATTTCATCGAGAAATCGCACGAACGTCACTGATCGTAAAATTCTCCATTTAAATATTGCCATAGCCGGGCAGAATTTCCCTCGAGTTTATGCGCATCACGCATCCGTCGTTACTTTGGTTATTTTCCTCGACGCGGCAATAGCGCCGTAGATACGTTTTTTTGTTCTTTTTTTTCAAAATTTCAACGCGTTTGACCCATATTAATGCGTTACGAGTGAACGCAACGAAGTCGTAAATAAAAAAATCGCTGGAAACATACATGTTCGCGAGAAGGGTTGCGCAGGGGTGAGAGAGAGAGAGAGAGAGAGAGAGTCGATCGAGGGTTGAAACGTTGACCGATACGTTCTTGGTAAGCGGAGCGTCACACGTGGGCAGTTTTCTCGACTAAGGTTGATTGAGTTTCGTACAGGCCGGTGCGGATGAACGCCGTCCGCTCTGCCAAATGTTCCGCATCTGTCACCGGCCTTTTTCAACCCTCTCCAATACTCGCAATCTACCAAACCCCCTGGCTCTTGGATTCTTCGACCATTTTCTATCGTCACCGGTGAACGTAAACGCTTCACGCTTCTCGGTGGTTCACCGCGCTTCGTAGAATTCTTCGCGCGATCGAGATAAAATGTCGCGAAAGAAAAAGCAGGGAGGATAGCGCGAGATTCTCGACCACGAAAAATACTACCCTTCGAGAACATTTGTTTTCTTCTTTTCGTCGCGCTATACGTCGAGTTTCATCGAACACACGCGAGATTCAAGGATCTTCGACATTTCTCACTATCCTACGTCGATGAATCTCGCGTTACGCCACGTTTCGATCTTATTCGCAGCTTTATACGTTATCGTACGTCATTCTTTATCAACATATTATTTCGCACGTCCCTCGGACTTTAATGTTTAGTCTTTCTTTTTTGTTCGTTCGTCGCGAAAATCTAAGCTTTTCCGTGTTTTTTCGTCGTTTGTTTTGTGTTTTTCATGATTTTGTATTTCACTTTTCGCATTTCATCCCGAGACGTAGTTTTCTAGCCGGTGGAAAGATCGAGGTCACTGCGACCGGGGGACTCCTCGCTTCTATATTTTCTACACGGCGTCGCACGAACGACATAAAAAAAATGTTTATGGGTAGTGAGAAGTTTTTTCTTCTTCTTTTTCGTCTGTTTTTACGCGCGTAACACCACCTGAACCCGCGGGTAATGCGCAAAACGGCGAGGAAGACAAAAAAGTGATATCCTAGAGGTTAATAAACATCGTACCACTCGCGAGAATATACACGGAATTTCACGGAAGTTCGCGCGCGGTGTTCTTAAAAGTTTTAGAGCTTGAGAAAAAAAAGTGAGTGGGAAGTATGTTAGGGGTTGACGCAAATTTATTCACGCGTTACCGATCTATCGAACGAAGCCTCGTCGACGATCTCGACACGGTCATCTCTCTCTCTCCCTCTCTCTTAGTCTTACGATTAATCGTAAGGGCAAGCCTTGATTTACTCACACATTGTGTTATTGCGGCATTATTTTCCATCAATTTAGTCATAAGTTGTAGTTGTAAGTGCTTTTCAATTTTTGGTAATTTTACTTTTAATAATATTTCATTTAATATGTCAAATAATTAATTTAGTGTTATCAAAAGCTCACTCATTCCTGAACATTTAGATGTAAGCGTATTACGCAAGTGTTTCATTGTAACAGTCTGATATTATTTGCCCCATAGCGTGCTAGGGCATAATAAATATATACCAATCAATCAAATCTCTCTCTCTCACGATTAATTTCATTGAGAAATAATTAAAAAACAATTTTCAATTTTTGTTGTTCCTACAAATTCAAAGATTTTTCATCCCTTTATGTTCGAGCCACGCTCCATCCCCCATTCCATCGTTCACGTAGCAACTTTCTCGCAAGATTTCGCAACGTTCGTTTCAACTGACTCTCAATTATTTAACGGATAGATCAAAGTTAATGGAAAGCGAGGCTTTACCCGGATACAAACGGAATATACGAGTGTATATACATTATATATGTATATACCGCATATTGGAAAAACTTTTGCCCGTCCTATGCCAGTGGGTTTTTTGGTATATAGCCACACAACGCGTTCCCGTAGTACACTGTCGGAACGCGCTGGGAGCGCATTAAAACTTATAAATGAACGTGAAACCGGCAGCGAGCGGAGTACCGAGGGGGAGAGAGAGAGAAAGAGAGAGAGAGAGAGAGAGACAAACCCTCGTGGCGGGTTGAATCACGATGGAAGTTGACACGACCCAGGGGTTAAAAATTTCGCTTCTGCGCGTAACATCCCCCGCCCACGGCGTTACATTTTCATGCGAGAAATTACGCGAGTGAGATGTTTTCCAACTTTTAGCCTTTTTTTTCTCTTTTTGAAATTTTCGTCCAATTAATATTAGTTTCTACTTTCGTAAACGAAATAGTAATTTTTTTCTATTCGTTTTTTTTTGTTTTTGCTAAATCCATAACAATCATACCCTCCATAAAATAATGAGAATACACTGGTACGAGCGACTTCGACGGCGTTTCCGACAAAGCTTCGATCAAAGGATTTCCCGGACAAAAGACCGGGTTATCGATTTCCGAAATAGGTTTACCTACGAACGTACGAATCACCAGATTTCAAGCCAAAGCCTACCGCGCGAACGTACACCTCCCCTTCCTTCAACCTTCTCTCTCGCCAGAACGTAGTAACCGGCGAAGATCGGCTTGTGCAATGGTCCGGTTATTCAGACATGTGCCGTTATCGCAAACCTGGCCGTAGCCTCGATAATGCTCGACCGCAACGAGGAGACCGAGATTTCATGGAAATTAGCGTAACGATTTTGATCGTCGCACTGAATCGGCCGAGGTTTGTATCTCTTCCTTCTATGAATTATGTTTCCGCGTATCGAACGTCGCTACGTCGAGTCGTTAGTCTTGACTTATCAGGATGAATTATCGGATGTATCGGGCCGTTAGTCGCTAGATCCAACATTTGATTAATTGGATTTCGATAAATTTCATCGTGATTATAATTGATTTTTTGACGATAACGGGTTCTCGTTAACGAGATCTAAATTCGACGTAACGTCGTAGGTCTTGGCTAGGGTAGGATGTCTCGATCGATACAGAAGGATAGATTATCTTAGACGACGCGATAGGATTATCGTGATCAGCCGATGATTCGGCGCGTATAGTGTGTCGCGATCGAAACGATCCCCTCAAAGATCAACGATCCGTGTACAGGAGCAGATTGATTTCCGGCTTAGCCAACGGCGAACCGCGATCGAAAAGCCACGAGTGTGTATTTGACGTTTTCATGATGGAAGGATCGGTAATTGATCGCTCCTATTACAGCATTCAATATCCGGAGTCGCAATCAATTCACGTAGCGAGCCATCCTGTCCCGAAGAAATAGATCAAACATCAATTCGGAAGCTACCGAGCCTTTTTTTCTAACACAAAAAAAGACGAAAATAAAACGACTGAAATCGTCAGACCTATTTGTCAAAAAAGTCGATGAAAAATCGGGACCCTCCGCAAAAAATCCTTTCCGGTTGACAAAGTGGCCTATTACAAAAGTTTAAACCAAGAAAAAATCACCCCGTTCTTCCAAAACGTAACATCCGACTGTATATATAGCTTTGATATTCGTTAACCACAAGTTCGAAAGATTCGTGTTACGGTCCTGTATTGCAAGAGAGAGAGAGAGAGTGAGAGAGAGAAAGAGAGAGAGAGAGATAGTTAGTCCGCAAACTTCCCAGCACGATTGAAGGAAACATGGAAAGTCCATGAAGCTCGTAGAAGTCAAAAGCCGGCGGGTTGAAATCGTGGATGTTTGAACTTTAGCTCGTAGCTAAGTCGTCTCGTATAGTAAATTGGCGAGAGAGAGAGAGAGAGGGAGAGAGAGTCCTTATAGTCCGGTTGTTGCAGCTGTGTGTCAGGGCTCTTCCAGCGTGTGTGCGAAATTTGTGGAACAACTGGGTGAAGAAGGGGGTGAGTCGAGTCGTGCCGGGTGTGCGAGACGTTTATAGGTAACCAGTTATCCCTGAGTAAGTTCAGCACCGCGAATAGTATCACGAGAAGGAGGAGGCGAGGAGGTGAGGGGTTTGATATTACTCTTCGCAGAAGGTACATGGAGTTGAAGGGGCGAGACGTACAAGGCCTGGGCAATACTCACCCTTGGACGACGAGGACACTGACGTCATGAATCGAGACCAGAAGGACGATCGTCTTGCGTATACGCCTTCAACGTACTCTCCTCCGGGTCCACCCTCGCATCCTCGCGGCCCTCTACGTGCCGTTGGGTCAAGCTCCTCCATAATTCCAGCACTAAATCCAGCTTATCAGCGACAAACGCTCTGCGCGCATCACGACAGACGCGAATACCGTCCGAACCGCAAAGTGCCTCTGTACTACGTGCTCTCGTGGCTCGCGTCAAATTCACTTCCACATTATGAAATATAAACTAGTGAGAGAGAGAGAGAGAGAGAGAGAGAGATAGACAGAGAGAGTGAACCGACTGCCCCAAATTCGCACCCTCGTTCCTACCAGTTTCACTCCCTTCTCCTTGGCCCCATTGTAATTCCAGTCATTCTCGTCCAAGAGGGGCCTGCCAGTTCATTCCAACTGTCGCCTTTGGACCCTCACCCTGATCTTTTCGTGCCGAATTGTATCAGCGAGACAAAATGAAAGGATACGGTTCGACTACTCGACCAATTAAACTCCCTTTCTCGTCATTCGTGCAACCTTGTGGTTCATAGTTATTAGGCCGTTATAAAAAATGTGCTTTTTTCTTGGCAGGTTGAACGACCTATAGGCACGTCACCCGAATACAACCCCTAACGCTAACGAATTTAAGTTTTTCAGGTCGTCACTCACTCTCTCTCTCTCTCTCTCTCTCTCTCTGTTGCTCTCAACCATACGCGAGTCCTCCATTTAGTACGTACTTGACGTCACTGTAAGGCAGTACTTCCCCTCAAACTGCCAGGGTAACATAGCCAGCCAGCTGTCCAGCACGTAGGTGGATAGCTCTTCTCGTGCTGCAACTGCTCCAGATACATATATATATATATATATATCACATAGACAGTAGTACCGGTACAACGGAGAGCTTTTGTTTAATTAATACAAGCGCTGCGAGAAGGCCCCTGAACGAAAGACAAAACACATTCAACGTGAAATGGGTGTGTGCCATTTGAGAATGATGAAATTTTTACCGGCCAACCGAGTGACGAGCCGTTCTATCTCTCTCTCTTATCCTCGTTTGTTTTTGAGCTTCCGGAATGTCGATCGTTCACTGCACCTTTAACTTTAGGGTGCGCACGGAATTTATTACGTCCTGGCACTAACATCGAAGATTGAGCAAATTAATGAGATGACAGAAAACCCTCGTCTTATTCGATTCAAGTTTTATCGATTGTAATCAATCGATATCGTTTAGCCCAAATCAATAATAATGATACATACAATATTTTCTATTGAAAATTATTGTAAGATTTTCTATGCGATCACTTCGAGTGTGTCAATGATGAAAAAAATGCCATTAACGCAAGAATTGATCAACGGGACAAGTAGCAATAGCAATCGGCTGTCGAAATTTGATTGCATCCTGACACGGTCGTACTTGGAAATGTTCAAGGACGAAAGACGCTTCTCCGTAGACCCGACGAAAGGGGATGTGGAAGAGTCGGGAGAATGCCGATGGCAAAGGCCTCGGCGTATATCAATGAGTACGATAATTGGATTTATCGGTTGGATAGATTGCCCTTGAGCCACGTACGTACTATGCGAAACGTCAAGCTTGCCATCTTCCATTCCTCCGATAATCTCGCGTTTTTCTCGCTTCGAGGTATTTTCCGTACTTTCCACCTTAGCGATCCAAATAAATACCAATCGCTCGAGCGGAATGCACGGAGCTTTCATTTTCGACGAGAAAGCTCGAACGTTCTACAAAAGGGTTGAACGAACGACGTGATTTTTTTTAAGCTTCGGAAATAAATATCTATTTTTTCGACGTTGCACCCTCGGGCTTCTCGTTATATCGACGGAATTTTTAAGTCCAAACTCCCTACTCCCTCCCACAGGGATATTCTCGTCGTTCATTCGGTGCTCGACCGGTGCAAGAAAAAGAGAACGTCTGCCGGATAATGCGCTTAAAAACTTATCCCTTAACGCTGCCCCTCCCCTCGCCCTTCTGGACTCTCTCGATTAAGCTCAATTCCTCGTTCCGAAATGGGATTATTCCTAGAGATTGGCCTCGAAAACTAATACGGAGGATCTTCCACGTAGTCGCCTGATGACCGTCTATCATCCACCTGGCTCAAAACTCCAGCCTGGCAAACCTCCCTCTATCGTCACTTAGCCACATTAACCGAGTGATTAAAATGTCAATTATCCTCCCAAGCTTCTCGAAAGTTTATCATTGCACATTCTCTCCAACAGGTTATATCGCGAGATTCCGTGTACGATCAAGGACACAAATAAAATGATCATAATACGAAAAGTAGAAGAAGAAAAAAATAGTATTACCCGTCAGTCAGTCACTCGTTTTCGTATTTTACTTTTGTCCGTGTCATTTTAAAAGCTTCCGAAACCTGCTTTTACGCCCTCGTAAAAGATCCGCCCGTGTTTTACTCACAACCTGCTGCTATACAGCCCCACAGTTTTATCTCTAAGCTTCTGTTCTCGACCATTTGTGCCATTAATCTGTTATATACACACATCTATATACACACATGCATATATATATATATATATATATATATATATATATATATATAGAGAGAGAGAGAGAGAGAGAGAGAGAGAGAACGATAAACTTCACGACGTATATCGCAAAGTTTATCGTTTATCCTGCTGATGTTATAACTCGAAATGACGAAGTGCAACCGCAACAGCTTTTCCCTTTTTTCTAGGGGTGCTCTCGGCACAAACGTTTCCCCATGTTTTCCTATTTCCGCTACTAGTGCCAAATATTCGTCTATTCGATTCCGCAAAACGATATTTCAAAAGAGAATGTTTCGATAAAAAAAAAATTAATTTTCATATTTTGCTGACAATTTTTCGATACAACATTTTCAAAAATGAATCATTCGTCGATATCGACATAAAAAAAATAACATTAAATAACAAATAATGAAAACAAAATTGATCCATCAATTTTTCAATTATTCAGTTTTGTTCTGAACAAATATTTCATGTAAATTTTCGGGAAACGATGAAATTATTTGGTTAAACGATTGTGCCAAGTGGAGGAAAGAAAAATACGAGTTTTCGGGATAACTTACGGTCGATATAACCGGATTTAAGTTATTCGAATGGGCCACGAGAGTTTTGTAAGGGATGGCGTTACCGTCCCTCGTCCCTCGTGCATAGAAGTGCTTTTTCATGGCTCCTCGGTGACACATCCCAGGCATAGAACAAATGAACACAGCCGGCAGGGCGAGGAAACCGACGACGATGACGACGACGACGACGACGACGACGACGACGACGACGAGAGGCGAGCGAGAAGGACGATGCCGGCATACCGAAAGCAAAGTACTCGACATTGCACGCAAATTTCCGTCTCTCCATCGCGACGCTTAACGCTCGGCACCCTCTGCATCCCTCCCTGTCCTACCACCCTTATAAACCTACCGCCGCGCTACCACCGTTGACCAATTACAATTTCCAGAGTTTCCGCGTATTCACGGAGAAGATTGCCTTCCGCCCGCGGGTATAACAACCCACTTTACTTTTACTGTGCTTCACCGGAGAAGAAGTACGGCGCGTACTCTGCGAAACAGCTATACACACCCCCCTCGCACCCTTATACGTAAATTTGCGTATACCTATGTATATATATATATATATATATATATATTCATCGAAATGGAAGGAAAAGGTACGTTGGCGTGTCTCATGCGACGCGAAAATCATAGCGAAACTCGCCCGAGTTTGATGATTCAAGCTCGTCGACGATTTTCCCCTGTGGAAAATTCGTCATGCGGAAAACCCAATTGTGCCTCGTCGACTTTCGTGTCAGGTGGTTCGTTATTTGCCCGGATCCACGCCGAAGTTAAGTACCCGATGGAAGAAATACACGGTTTTACATCGAGTCTCTCGACTAATTGGATGATAAATTGCTTATCGGATCGAGATAGGAAGAAAAATAAATAAAAATACAAACTTTCGGGAAAAATGTTACGTTACGACTTAAGATTGACATTTTTGTTTTTCATCGTTAGGAACTCGTGATTATCGAGTGTTTCGAATATTTTACGTAATGCATTGGCACGTTTGACTCGCACTCGTGAAGTTGTTTAGCGTTGGCATTTGAGAAAACGAGACGAAACCTAGACTCGAATCGAACGCGTTGAGTTTGAGGGTGAAACTTAGGCTAAATCGTCGAGGGTTACTTTTTTTCTTGTTGGTCGAGAAGTTAGTTATGGTTAAAGCTCAGACGTGAATCGTGATGGTTGATTAAACGCGACAGGGCGACTGTGGAAACTGGAACTTTGGAATGCGCCAGAGTGCCGAGTTGCGAGCGTGCAGCTCTCTCCGACTACTTATACCGGTTGGACAAAGTTTCGTGAAAATCTTCAGACCTACGACCTCGTTGGTTGAACGGGAAATCCTGTGGATTCGCGTTAAAACCTTGGTAGTTGGTGAACGCAATCTCCTTGTCGTATAGAGAGGCGAACCGCGGGAAAACTCGATACAATATCCCTCCCTCGTTGCCTCGTCCCTCATCCTTTTCTCTGTCATCCCCTAACTCCGTTATAATAACAGCTTATTCTTCGCGAATTGAGTGCTCGTAAATGCTTTCTCTCTCTATCTCCCTCTCTACATATATATATATATATATATATATATATATATCTATATCTATCTATCTATCTATCTATCTATCTCTCTCTTTCTTTCTATATGCCATCCATGCCAATCCAGTCTGGCTTAAGACTCGCGGTGCTCGCTCATACTTTGTTTTCATGTTCGTACGAACATTATCGAAAAATCTTTATCTCTGTCACTCGGTGACAATTTCATCATTCTTTCATTTTCGATCCGACAAATGTTCACGATAATAAAACATTATAAAATATCGAATCAATATAATCGGGTGAGAAAGGATTTTTTTTTAAACTTTGTCTATAGTTATTTACGTATTTAGTTTTATTACATTTTTATATATATTTTCTCTCTCTTTTTTTTAACAAAAGTAATTATTTTCTGATTGCACAGAGTGTGTTGCCTCGACTCCAGCGGTGAAATTTATGAATGCCGAGCTCGAAGAGAATAAATTGCTGCCGTTCTTACCAACGGTTCGCGCACTGTGTCTCTGCATTTTCTCTGTCGTATTTTTCACTGTTCTCCTCGTGTCTGCGTCAATTTAAATATATATAATCGTATATATGTATATATATATAACGAATAAAAAATATGCCACGATAGGAAGAAGACAAAAAGTGATTCGGCTCGCAAGAAAGGGCAAGAAAGAGAGTTGAGAATTAATGACAAGAGGACTCTCGGCACAGATCGTTAAGCCGTGATATTCTCTCGGCATCCCTGCGAAGCGCGGAAAATTGAATAAATATATAGAGAATGGTAAGAGAGCGAGGGGTATCATCGTCCAAAGTGCCATCGTTATTTCGTCATTAACAGCGTGAAAATCGGTGTATTCTCGTTTATCTCTTATCGGAGTCGTAGCGAATGCTCGCTTCTTTTTTCGTTTCTCGTCCCATCTCGCTATAAAAAAAAATAAAAAAATAGTCGAAGATTACAGTCAACTATAAAAATATCGATTATTCTAGGTTATTATTTTCGAGAATATTTGGCGATTATAATTATTCTGTCCTTAACTACCGACACCTCTCCAGTTTCATCCTCGTTTCGTCAAATAAATGAAAAGAATATTAATGTTCTATAATTTTTCTAGCGAAATTCAAACCAGCATCGGTGTGCCTTCGATCCAACGCGTCTCACGTCCCTATAATAATATATTTTTTTAGGTGTGGCTATTGTAAACCGAGGCTAAGACTTCCAAACAAAGGCAGCAAAGAAAGGAGACAGAAGACAATAAAGTCAGCTATTTGCAGTATACACACACAAACACACTCTCTCTCTCTCTCTCTCTCTCTCATTATTATTCTTATATACAACGCTCCGAATCTTGAGCTCTCATGAGGTCACTATTCTTGGCTTATCGTTCTCCCGGCATCCACCACGCGGATCGCCATGAAGGATAAAGCCTTTCATTCTATCGGATTCAACGGTAGAAAACGAGAGCAAGCTCAGCTTCCTACATTCTCACAGTGCACTCTCGCACACATTCTCACATCGGGTAGCTCGTCTCTTCGGCTCTTCATCCCTCTTAGTAGTATTATGACTCGAACGTTATGCGAGAAAGACCTTGCGTGTCTACTCTCTCACTCGCCCTCTCCCCTGCTTTCTATGAGAAACGAGAGGCTAGGAGGAACCTCCCTGCATTGTTAAGTTTGTGAGCCGAAAGACTTAAAAATTCTAGTGGCTCACGAGGGCGTTTACCATCTCTAGAAGAGAGAGAGAGAGAGAGAGAGAGAGAGAGAGAGAGAGAGAGAGAGAGAGAGAGGTGGTAGAGGCTGCCTGGGTGACCGCTCGTTCGCGCACCCTCTCTTCCATCCATCTATCTATATTTTTCTCCTTCTCTCTCGTATTTCTTTTCGACGACACTTCCAAAGCGTTTATATATATACCACCATTGTAATAGCGAGGAATATGAAGGGCTTCTCGTAACTGATGCATATCCCCTTCCCTTCCTCCCTCTCCTCTCCACATCGTTCGCTTTTCTCTTTACGGAAGTGATATGGCGAAGGGATTGAAGAGGAGAGACATAAAATTTCACGACTATCTCTCCGCCTCGTGCCTAAGGGTCGTTCTGGAAGTTTTCCATGTGACAGCGAGCTTCGTTGCTTAAAAATATTCTTCGACCTCCTCTCCCCCGACTCAAGCCTCCAACCCTTACTTGCTCCATTTTGTACGACGATGGCTCGAGACGTTAACAGAATGCTTCATTCCATTCTCTTCCATGCGTCTCAAATATGTCACCGTATGACGAAACCGGATGAAAAATGAAAATGGTAAATTTTAAGATTTATCGTAGTGGCCAAAAATTCATTGCGTTTTTTTTTGTTTTCGATGGGTTCGACGTACGCGAGCGTATATTAGAAACGCGATTACTTTCTGGCCGATTCGATAATAGGAAAAAAGCACACGTGAGTTTTTTTATCTCAGATTTTTCACGAGATAACGCGACGGGGTGGAAATCTCGAGGTCGACCTCGCGGGATGAACGCAGTTACCATCGAAACGAGTCCTTCGAGACACCGAACGCGAATTCTCCGCTCTACGCTTCCTTCGATTATACCTACATCGTGACTATATGTCCCTGTGCTTTATACACCCCTCGAGCTTTTTTCCCTCTTCTAACCAAGGGACACGAGTTGAATTGCTGTAAAAACGGTGGTTTAATGGGTTCTGAGAGTAAAAAAATTGTGTGTCACGAGGCTAGAGGGATGGATACAGATGGAGGGGCTGAATTTAACGATGGGCTAGGGTCGACGAGGCGATGACAGCGCCAGAAAGGGAATAAACGTGAAATAGAGGATATACGTCTAGCGTGAACGTTGAAACGTTTCCACCCTGAAACTCCCAATCCCCAAACCTCAAACCCCCCAAACTCTTGATTTTCCTCTCTAGTTCTCCACCCTTCTCTCCCTTTCTTTCTCGCCCTCGGTCCATCCGTTCGCGTGCAAAAGCCCTCTTCGGCCCTCCATCGACGTTGTCGATTCCGTCTCGGTTCCGGTTCATCGCTCCTCCGAGACTCGCTGACCAATTCCTGCGGTCTGTTAACTTCGAGTACCCATCGATTTTCACCGTGATGTTCAACACCCCCTTGGACCATTTCGGGACGTCACTAACCGGCCGGTTGGTATGTCCGGGACTTTGGCGAGTGCCCTGGCTTCGACTTCCCTCGTGAACTCTCACGGATAAACCTAATCACGTGTCGAACTCGCGAAATTGGCGAATGTCCCGGATAGTCCGGTCACTTTCGAGTCAAGATTCATGCGTTCACCGCCAGAGGGCGTTGTTGTGTCACGACTGAGTTAAGAGGAAGTGCTGATTTTAGGGGTTCGTAAATTTGAAAAATTGTTATAAATGTTATATTGTGGAAAAATAATTAAATTGTTGATTTCACATTTTTTGTTGATTTTTCAACTGTAAGACAAAAATAATTTTGTTTGTTTTTATATTGATATTATTTTTTAAGGGTAGAAATGAACGACTGATGAACAACGCGGTGCTTCCTGGTCGGCAGTACAACTTCACGAAAAATTATCCAATGTGCCAAAATAAAGCATAATCTTATAAAGAAATTTAGTAGTTATAGTTTGACGAAAAGAATTTATTGGTTTTTTCAAAAATAAAAAAAATTACAGTAGTTCAAACTTTGGTATGTAATTTAAAAAGAAAAAATGAGTGTTTAATAATTTATAAAAAATTGTCCAATGAAATTAGTTATCAAGATTTGGAAAAAAAGTTTAAAAATATTCAAAATTGACTGAGTTATCGTGCAGACCTTGTCTAGAAACATAGTTTCGAGAAAAACGCGTTCAAAGTTTCTGGCAGGTACAACGTAAACTCACGACTAGTCTCCCATTCCAGCTTCTTTCTCTTGTATTTTCGTGTTTTTTGTTATGGTTTTCTGCAATCTCTTGTCAATTCTAGTTTGTATAAACGTCTTATAAACGACCTTGATTTTTAAGAAACCCAGGTTTTGCGAACAAAAGAAATGTGAAATGCAGCTGTCGAGAGGGGTGCGACAGTTAGCGAGGTAGCCGTCCCAAGCCGATGACCGGTCACATTTACCGCTATAACTTTCTAACGGAGTGGGATTTTCTGAAAATTGTTTTTTTTCTTTTTAAAATTCATAAAAGTATAATAAATAATAAAAATCTGTAGACAAAAAAACAATAAATCGATTCTTGTTTAATTTCAGGGGTATTTGAGCCCTTAACGAACGAATGCTCGCTACATCGACGACTATTTTCAACGAGTCGAGTGCCAGGCTTGTTTTATATCACCAAAAATTTATTTACCAACGAGGGGTTCGAATTTAATAAAGATCTTTCGTTATATCAAGGGCAAAAAAAGTTGGTTTTCATATTCGAAAGTGTAACCAAGATGGGAAACGAGACAGAGAGAGAGACAGAGGAACTAGAAAGATACGCGAGGGGTGGCTTGTGGTAAGAAAGAAAAACGAGAGGGAGAGAGAGAGATAAAGATAGAAAAAGACGATCGATCGAAAATGTAGGTGATGCGTTATCGTTCGGCATGGATGGCCATTGAAACCGCAAAGTGTGAGTTTCCAAAGTTTCTTCCACGAGCGCTATTCCCGTCTCCGTTTCCAATTCCCTTTCATTTCTCTTCGTTCTTTTTTCCCTTTTCTTTTTTTATTGCAAAAGAGTAGGATCTACCAAAGGGATGGGAGAGAAAGCCGGCCTGTAAGGGTAGGGGGGTTTCGGTGGTTGAAAGTTTTCAAAAGCACATAGCGAATAAGGGTGGAAGGGGAGAGGGAGGTAAAGGTTTCGTGAACTCGAGTTCCTCTTTCTCATACTTTCGGCCCTCGAATCGCGACTCTTCCACGCCCGCGAACTTGCTTCTTTCTTCTGTCGTACTTTCTTCCATTCCCCAGCCCCCCTTTTTTTTTATTCTTCGCTTCGTTCTTTCACCGATGTGTGTATCGCACTGACGAATCCCATGGCGAACCATCAAGACCTCTCGTATTCCCCGCGGAATTTTTCGACACGTGTCACGAGAGAGAAAGAGACTCGGTCTCTTATGAAAGTTCATTCCTTCGAAAAAAAAAAAACGTCCGAGGGTGAAAAAACAACCCCTGGCTTCGCACACTGCGAATATCATGCTTTTATTCCTACCGGTGAAAGGACAAAGTCTCGACATAGTGGTGATTTATTTTTTTGTTTTTAAATACCTGCATT
Source organism: Netelia virgata (assembly GCA_951802705.1). Taxonomy (NCBI): domain Eukaryota; kingdom Metazoa; phylum Arthropoda; class Insecta; order Hymenoptera; family Ichneumonidae; genus Netelia; species Netelia virgata. The sequence continues at coordinate 8,026,405 of OX637864.1, read as the reverse complement.
TTACATTTTCCCGGCGGAAACAACCCTTATCGATCTACGCTTGGAGATAATTATGAAAATTTTCGTTTCGAAGAAGGATTTTATGATATTTGGTCGTGTGAAATTTGTCGAGTGGGAAACAAATTCATTTTTGCATCGTTGTTTGGTGTTCTATCGCGCATGCCGAAGAACTCGAACCCCTTGGGGCACTGCGTAGTGACGCGAGGGTGTTGAGGTAGGCCAAGATTCGTGCGAGCCGCGGAAGGGAGGAACAGTAGGAGATTATCGACCGCTCCGACATCAGCTGACCGTCCGTGCGTGCGAGAGCAAAAGGCTCGTTGGGCCTCGTTCGGGAAATGTTTGTGTATTACACGACCTTGCGTCTCTCGAGTATACACCCCCTTTCCTTGTTTACGCTCGATGAACGTAAGTAGGTCAGTGGAGTATAACAATCTTAAAGGGAATATTCTCGTAAAATTCCAGAATCTCTCGTCATCGTTAAATATTTTTCTCCTACACGGAAATATGATTGAGAACGATTAGACCGGGGTGAAAATTATATACGCGGCGGGAAGCGTCTGTAATGGCGAATTCCAATATTTACAATTTAATTATAACCTGTAAATTTATTTTGCCCCTTTTTAAACAAATTTAGCGACTTTTGAAAATGGTTGCAATATTATATGTATTTACAATATATATATATATATATATATATATATATATATATATATATATTTGTTCTCTATATACGAGAGGGTGCAGCAAATTTCTAGGTTATACATTATACAGACTGGAATTATAGAAAAGAAAATACCATAAATTTATTATATAATTATATAAAATTAATTACTATTATGTAAATTATATTTATATGACTTTAAAGCTTTGAGAACTTAATTTTTGTCAGAAAACTGATTAAAAAAAAATTGACGTAACATTTTTTTTCAAGGTTATTGGAAATAGAGAATGATAGGTGAGTATTTTTTCCGTCTTTTTTGGAGATATTGTAACAAATACTAGCTCATCAGAACCAGTTTTGTGACGAACAATAAGTTTCTAAAGCCTTAAAGAACTATCTTTCAATATTTATTAATTATCAATCAAAGAATTTTTATAAGAAATTTAATGATCTACAATAAAGATGTTATTTGATGTTTTTCAATAGAGTCAATTTCGCTGTAATATTTTAAAAAAACGATGAATTTTCATACATTTTGAACTTTAAACTCGAATATCATTTGAATGGCTAAGTTTATCAAAAACTTATAAGAGATCTTTTTTGTAGAGCATTCAATTCTGTATAAGAATATGCCGGCAGCTTTTTTCCACACTATGCCATGACTGTGGTATAAAATTCCCAACATAAAAAGACATTTTCCCTGTGTTATTTAAATGGAAAATAGAGATGTGTTTTTCGAGGCCTCTAAATATTAATATTAAGAACTCAAATTTGGACCAGCTTCTATTTTTTACCTTCCTGCAAGTTTAAAGCCTGTTGCCAGGATGAAAAAAAAGTTGCCCAAAAATGACACAGCCTAGTATATATATATATATATATATATATATATATTTATATAAATTCATTATAAATTATTTTCAGAAAATTATTTGATCGTATATTCATATTTATACAGCTATAATGGTCTTGCCCTGTTAAATGAATGTAAGAGCCCCATTGCATCATCATGGTTAACAATATCATCGTAGAAACTAGAAGCCCATTTCCTACACGTAATATTACACATTTCCAGTGTCAGTTATCTCGTTTTATCGTCGTAATGATAATATACGGGCCATATATATATAATACGTATGAAGTCGTATATATATATATACGATAATATACGATATATATATATATACTATATATAAAGTTGCGTATCCATAAAAGCCGTAGCACTGATATTATTCAGAGATTGAAGGGCTTGAGTGTGCAGTTGCTCCGCCATGTTTGGGAACGGGATTGCAAAACCAACAGGGAGAGATCTCGGATTTCAATTGTCCCAACTTGGTCGTATCCGAACACTTGGTACACAGCGCTCTTACACCGTAGCACGTGATAGACGAGAAGATAACTCAGTGCGGAGGGGGAGGGTAAGGGGCAGTCGTTCATCGTGTTCGCCGTTTCAGGAGCAAACGACCGATGACAGGATCTCCGGTGTTTGGTCAGACATTGGTAGGAGTCGAGCTAAACACTTGCAAATATATTCGTCCATCGGTTACCATCATGGAATAGCGGTTTTCGAGGGGGAAGGGCGATGGCCGGACTCTAGGGGTTGACTCAAGGTGTATCCAATCCTCCTTGCTAAATTCCCCCTTATTCATGGGATAGTTTTTCGAAATACTTCTTATTCTCCTCCCCACATCCCTGTCCACCCCTGTCCATCCCTGTCCACGTCCCTGTCCCTGTCCACTCTTGTCATTATCATCCCTCGCACTTCGCCAACCCCCATTTTCTATTCCGCCTTCTGTTTTCGTACCCTATTTTCCACACCAGCTCCTATTTTCGACGTCCACCTCTACTTTCGACATCAAAGCCCAATTTTCAACCCTCACCCTTATTTTCAACTTGAAACCTCTAGTTTCAACCCATTCCCCTTTTTGCCCCTCTTATCATATATTTCGACATACGTTGAAGCGCGATGGGTAGGTAGTTGACGCGATAAGCGAATAAGCGATTTGATTCGACTCTTGTCCAATAGTAAGAAAAATGAAAGAAAAAACGAAGACACAATTATCGAGAATATCGATGAATCGGTCACAGAGATGAACGAGCGGCTGTGTGTATTTCGGACTATGTGAAAAAGAATGTGCGAGATAGGGAGGAGGCTCGAGTCGAACGAACCAGCCCCTTGGCAAAGCAATGGAGAAAGAGTCTTTAGAGGGGGATGAAATCAATGAAAAAACAGATAAAGGAAAAGAGAATCGTTGAAGCAAAAGAGACGAAGAATGTATGGATTGGAACGGTGTGATAGCGAACGAATGCTGAGAATTGCGCAGCGGAAAGAGGTTTTCGCGCCCCCGACTTGGCATCGAGCCCGTGGTCCCATATCGAGGACCACGGTCCAGAATCGAAGACAAAGGACGATTCTCTCGCCTGCTACGCTCTGTTTCTGTGGAAACAACCAAGGAAAACACAACTCTGTGGAGTAAAGCGATCGCAGTCGTTGGTGCTTTTCCAGTGATTAACCACTTTCGGAGGGGTAGTTGGCCACGGGGTTGGCAAAAAGACGAAACTTCGTGCCAATGACTAATACTCCCGATTCTCAAAAAGTCCAATCACCCTGCCACTCGCTTCTCTCGTCTAGCTGGTACACAGAGACGCCTCTTCGCCAAATCCAACCAACTTTCGTTCGTGTCGCAGGGGGTGAGTTCGAGTGACGGATATAAAGGAAAGTATACCGCGAACGAGTTCGTTGCATCGAACAAAAGTACACGGGGTATACGGTCTACCTATGTCGAGAGATCAGCGCTGAATTGTTGCCGGACAGAGTGGAAATGTAGGATCGTTGATCTTCCTTTAAGATGTTCCCTCAACCGATATACACCATCGCGTACCCATTTCTTTTCGAATTATCGCGTGACAAAGCGTACTTTCTCAAGAATTTTCACGTAATAAGAATCGAGGAAGAAAGAAGAAGTTCGCGAACGGGGGTCGAGAGATAAGGGTAGAAGAGACGGGATGGAATTCGAGGGGTGAAAAATCGGGTGTACCGGACACTCGACCAATTTAATTAATTCCACGAGTACTTTTTCCAGGGTCTATACAAACGGCGATTCAATGAGAATATTCACCCTGTAGAATGATAAAATAATAATAATAATAATTCATTATATATTGATTTTTATAATTATTAATATTTTTAATAATTTAAGTAGATATGAAATGGTATGAAACAAAAATGGTAGATAAGGTACAACCCTTATTCCTCGGTGGAAATGCTACCATGAAAATTTTCCTGTGATCATGGGGATTTGACGTCGAATATTCACTCGCCACCCTCTCCACGACACTTTAAACATAGTGCGCAGATTCGTGACATTTCAGGACGAATATTCCACGAGGTAAAGCCCCTGGAAAGCACTGGAAACTTTCTCTATCCCGGTCTACGTGAGGGTGTATGTGTGTGTGCCTGAAGCAAGAGTAGGGGGCAGTTTGAGTAATGACTCGACGTATTCATAATCTGAGAATCGCACGGCTTTTCCACTGAATCCATAAGACGATATATATCTTCTGCCATAATTCCTAATGCACTTCCATCCCTCTACGCAACCACCCCTCTTAAATCCCCTTTATTTTCCCAAGGATTGGCACTACGTCACAACTGCCTACGAGTTATCAGTAACTTTCCACTTTAACCCTGCAACAATTCGTAGGCAAACAATTAAGCTTTATGTCGTCAACCCTTCTGGTAACTACTACCCCCTCCCTCTGTGTCTCTCTCTCTCTCTCTCTCTCTCTCTTTCTCTTTCTCTATCTCTCTCTCTCTCTCGACGACATCACCCCGTTAAACTTTCACGTCGGTGCAACTCGACGCTGGTCGTTGTTAACTCTCCCCTTTGCTTGAGACTATCGTTCTTGCTCGTGAAATTCATGTATGTATGAGGTTATAGCTCGCTTGCGCGCGCCTTCGTACGTTGGTAATTGTATTTCGACTAGGTTAGACGAGTTGTCCCAGGTAGATATTCTCGGTGATGGGCGATGATGAAAGGGTGAGGGGTGGATGAGAAATGACGCATTCTAGTGTCTAGATGCGTTCTAAAATCCTACAGACTTCTCTCTTCGCCCTCTCGTAGTTACTTCGTAACAAGCGGGCGAGGGGGTTGGTATATCAACCCCTAGCTAAGACTACTAACCAATCTCTCGATAGTTCGGTTCGTCGAGTGGTCCTTAACGAAATGAACTTAATATTAGATTCGCTAAGTTTGATTGGATAAACTCGTGTTAGACGAGTAATGTCTCGATAAATCTGTTTCCCCAAGGGGCGAGTTTCTAGATACTCTCGTCTATATACCCCACTTATCCTCGTGATTTTCCAGGAACGGAAGGTAAATTTTCCTGACTGAGATATTTGCGACGTGAATAAGGGTTTCAGGACAGAATTCGAGTGTGTTCGTTGAACGATCGTACCGATGAAATTCTATACTTAACGGTCGGATGTCTTATCACCGTGAGTACATAGGCCGTTCCAAATCCCTCCGGCACAGTCGTAAAACTGCCTGCTCGGTAGAGGAATGATTTGACGCACGGTCAGGCCAATACGGGCTTATCTACATCTGCGACTATCCATTGATGGTGTCGTGAATTGATCACGTGACGTACATTATTCGGTCTTGACTATCGGCCAAGGCACTCTCTGTCTCTGTCTCTCTCTCTCTCTCTCTCTGTCTGTCTGTCTGTCTGTCTCTCTCTCTCTCTCTCCCTCTCTCTCTCTCTCTCTCTCACTGGCTCGGTTCATACCAGATCTTAATGATGCTCTGAGGGGGATGAAGCTGAAGCCAAACACAGGGCTGTATTCACGATGTTCCGACGATGAACGGACTAGACGGCTTCTCCATTCTGCCATTGTCGCATGAACCTCTAACAAGCAATAGATACATATATACATAAATTTAGGCATATACATATATATATATATATATGTGTATAACGCTCGGGTGCATCCTGCAAGCTACGAATTGTGACGAATTTAGTATTCGAGTGAACGTCTAAATTCGTTCTCGTTTCACCCTGTAATCTTTAAGCACGTACCACCCCTACAAATCTCGGATAATCAAGAATAAAAAATACCGAAATATATAAAATTATGGAAAATGATAACGAAATTAATAATTGAATATATATTTTATTATTCCTAAATAAATAAATACAATGATAAATTGAATATTACATATCTATGAATAATTCAATATTAATATATATTCATCAATAAAGATATCAGCATGACGATAAATTATTTTCAATAATTTCAAAAGACGAAAATATTTGAATATTTACATAAATATTCGAATTCGCGTATCTTCCTATAATTATTAACCCCGTGACATTCTAAAAACCTTGGATATATGTAAACAGCCACTCGCGTATCGCTTCGAGACATTGGTGAATCGATCGAGAGCCACTTCGACTTCCACACTCGAAGACACTCGTGCCATCGCGCCCAAACCCCTAGTGGAATCACGAGGGTTGCGATCCATTATATTATACACAAGTAATTACAAGACGTCGATATTCCAATGCGCAACTCAACGCACAAACATGGACAAAATTTATGATTTTCGTACCCCGAAGCACGCCATCCCCAAATTGAACGATACAACGGCAATCATCGATCGTACTATACGTTCATCCGGACGCCGGTGGTGACTCGCCACTCGCCAAGAACCAATAACGTTTCAGAGGTCATTACCATGCGTATATGGCGATGAACAACGACGAGTGATAGAAATCGGCCCACTCTTGAGTAACGGGTAGGTAAACGGTGACTGCTGGGGCGCTCTTAAACGCGATAGAAGGAAGATATATACATTTGTACGATCGCGCGTTATCGTTACGACGGGGTCAACGGGTTCTCCGAGGTAACTCGGAGAGGATTACGTGCATACACATATACATATATATATATATATATATATATATATATATGTATACATATATCGAATGCCCCATATATATATGGGGCATTCGACGCTAAACCAGACACCATTTAGCTTTTGTATCTCCGATCTTTTTGAAAATTGTTGATGGTGTAGTGTTGGTTGAAATATGCTACCATGATTTTTTTCAACTTTTTTTCTCGAACCGTTTTCAAGATATCGATTTTTCAAAATTACGTTTTTTTTTTTTAATAGTATTTTGATTATATTCAAATAAAAATTGTCGGTCAGCGTGCGTTAAGTGATATATCTATTTTATTTCATAAATAACGATGACCATTGCCGGTGAGCCTGAAAAAAAGATTAATATTTATTTTCAACACGCATAACTAAAATATGGAAATTAAAAAAAATAGAGCCCATCGTTATCCCATTATCTACTTAGGCTTAGAAATTGTGGGATAAATGACAGTTTTTTTACAAACAAAATTCAAGAATATCGATCAGTACTTTTTTTTTGTAAATCAACAATTTATATGTAAAACTTGAAAATTTTATAGAAATATGGTTTGAAATTAAAAAAAATATTTTTAATCAAAAGTGTGTTTAAAAAGAAAAATTTCGAAAAAAATGGGCCAAATGTCCCATTTGGCCCATTTTTCGCAAACTTATGGACGTTTAAAAAAAAAGTAACGTAATTTAAAAAAAGTCGATATCTTGAAAACCATCCGAGAAAAAAAATTGAAAAAAATCACAGAAGCCTCTTTCAACCAATAATAGAATGTCAACAATTTTCAACAAAATCGGAGATGCAAAACCCAAATGGTGTCCGATTTGACGTGAAATGCCCCATATATATATATATATATATATCCGGTTCATGGATCGCGGCTCTTGCGAAGGTTTCACAGCGAAGCCAACGAGAAACGGAACGGAGAGGCGCGTGAACGGAAACTACCGCGATGCTCCACGATGATGCATCGGAATGTCGGTAATTCGCACGATTCAGCTCGAACTATGCCTCTCTCCGCATACCAAACGTAATGCTCGGACCACACGGTAACCCTCTCACTCTCTCCCTCTCGTTCTCTCTTGAATCTACACGCTTCTAGCCCCCAGACGCCGTGTAGCGAATTCACCCTCGCCGATCGTAACGCCGTTTTGTCCACCCCCCACCCAGCCCTCTTCATCGCGTACCGTGCCAGCTTGGAGATTTCCCGTTCACGTATCGCATGAATTTGTTCGAAATTGTATGTACATGTACGGCTAATGACCCAGTTTCGTGTCGATAACGAAGAAAATTTGTCGACGACAAGCTCGTTTCGTTTCGTTTCGTTTTTTTGTTTGTATTGTGGAATAATACGAGAGGAATAAACAGGTTCTGTTTATTCCTCTCGTGTAGTTTTAGAATCATCGAAACGAGGTCGAGATGAGGGAATTCGAGAGATCGCACGTTTCGAATTTTTGTTTTTCTTTTGGTTCGATCTGAAATTTGCGAAGGTCAGTGGTTGGAAGAAACCTCACCGCGGGCGGAGACATCGTCCGGAATATTATATGAAAAAGGACCATGTTTCTGTCTCTCCCTAGGTTCTATGTTTGGGTTCGGATGATTTTTCTGAACGATTTCTCTCTCTTCTCGGCTAAAGTTGAGGATCGCGTATTTCGAGAAACGTTGGGCGATATGGACCGTCTCGCTAAGACGGACCAGGCTGTTTTTATTTATTTATTTATGCGATGTTAAATAATTTTCTTTCGTATATTTAAATATTATTAGACATTTTTTTATACGAATAGCGACATATTTAATTGATCTAACGTCATAGGAGGTCGTTCCTATTGAGGACAAAAAATTAAATAAAATATTGCCACAAATATTTAATTTTTGGATCTTCATCTCTCCAATATTTCGCAATAAATTCTTCGCCGATAAAATATGCGAACGAAGCTCCGAATTTGAGTCTCCGCAGTGGAAAATATATCACGGTGGTCCATTTTTCCCAATTTTGTTTTCATACATGCCCGCGTATAGTCGCTTCGAGAGGAAGACCAGTAGCGAGGGAAGCAGGCAAAACGACCGACGGGAAGTCCACGGTCTCGTACTCGTGACGAGGATTTGCTCGAGCTTGCATTACGTGTTCTGAGTAACGATCGCGGGTCCGGCAGCACGGAAAGGAGAAGGAAGAGAGTGAAAGATGGACGCGGAGACCGAGAAAAGAGAGAGAGAGAGAGAGAGAGAGAGAGAGAAAAATAGGCCCGTAGTATATTTACTTTCATAAATTCCTGTCCCAACGATTCCCACTGCGCCAACCTCTTTTCCTCCATCAACCTGATATTTTCCACCCCTACCCCTCGACACACTCTCTCATTCGCCTCGTGGAAAACCAGAATGCAATTCGTTCGTTGCTTTGTGTACATTGGGAAGAGAGATGCAACTCTCGGTGATGGTAAAAGGGGAACGAAGCGGGAGGAAGGGTGAACGTGTTTGCACGAGCGAAAGCCAACAGAGACCTCGTTCGGCTGCCGTTTCTATAATCTCTCTTGCTTCTGGTTGAACTGTGGCCGACATAGGGAGTAAAAGAGTGGAAGAGGAATGGTGGGGAGTGCGGGGGATTGTAGCGAGGGATGAATGGTACGAAGAGGGGGACATCGGTAAACAGATTGTACGAGCTTCAATGCAGCGTGGCTCGTATCTCCCCAATTACTAATTAATGCTCAACGCCATCGATAATAGTAAACAGTACATATACTAGAATTTTCAAGCTCGTGTGCGACATCGTTACATTTTAAGTACCGTACTACGTCCAGTGTGCGTCGTATAATATTCAACAATCAAGGTACAACGTAAAACCCTCTTTCCGATGGTCATCGACGATTCTAACTTTTCCAAATTAATAAGCTCATCATAATATGTTCATTTCATCGAAAGCTCCATGTATATAAATCACACACACACATGCACACGTATATATATATTTAAAGTTAAATTCGATATATATACGTGGATATATCATATAGTGGCAGTTGCAGCTAGCTTTATATCGTAAAATTTATGTATTTGCGACGTCTAATGTAAGCTTTGCACAGTTTCGAATTCAACCTGTTCCCATTCCCTGCATATTACCCTCTCTCGTCCTCGAAAACATCGTATTACAACGTAAAACCCTCTTTCCGATGGTCATCGACGATTCTAACTTTTCCAAATTAATAAACTCATCATAATATGTTCATTTCATCGAAAGCTCCATGTATATAAATCACACACACACACATGCACACTTATATATATTTATAGCTAAATTCGATGTATATAGGTATATATATTATGTAGTGGCAGTTGCAGCTAGCTTTATATCGCAAAATTTATGTATTTACGACGTCTAATGCAAGCTTTGCACAGTTTCGAATTACCCTATTTTCCATTCCCTTTACATTACCCCCTCTTGTCCTCGAAAACATCGTATTACACGCAATTGCGACGAATAACAATGAAACCGGAGTGTACAAAATTTACTCGATATTTTATCGTTCATTCTTATTTATTTTCTAAATTTTAGTGACGATTTTCTAAATCTTATTGTTGTTATTTACCGACGTAATTCATCGTTGATTTAAGATTATTGGAAAATTATTGAAATTCGTTCTCGAGCGGATTGGATCTGTTGAATTTCGATTCGGTCTTTCGTTGTTCGCGAGTTTTCCTAATGTCGCATGTATTCGATCGCTCGTCGAGTCTTCGATCTCGATTGTCGAAACGAGACGTCGTTTCGAAGAATTCTCGAATACGCCAACCTGTTATACGTATATACAGAGTTGGTAACTGTAACAATCCGTAGTAGCAGAAAGTAGATACACCGAAAGCCAATTGAAGAAAGTGAACTGGCCACTTGGGGATTTACTATATCGTAAGAAATCGGATCGCGGATCCCCGGACAAGATGTACGTTACGTACACGTAATACGATGTACGCCCTCGGCTTTCGAATGGTCGATTGCCTCGGGACATCGTTTTTCCGTAATTGGCAGTTCCTCGGCCCGTTACAACTTGCACCAGTGGCAAACTGACAAACTCGTTACTTTCGAACTCTAAATATCTCACAAGGGTCGATACCACAAAAGTTTCGAAGAAAAATAACGATAATTCGAATAAAGAAAATAATACTTTATTTATTTCCCATTTTCTTTTTCTTTTTCATTATAAATAAATAAAAACAATATAAACACGTACTGAAATATTGTATAATCGAATAAGAGGGTTGGAAAATTAAGCGGTAAACGTCGAGGGTTTCGTGCTGGCAAATCTCACTCTTATTTACATACAAAAGTCCATTAGTCATCGAGGCCCTTCCGCTTTCCTTGGTGCTTACTTTCGTTTCTAGTAAAAAAAAAAATTCTACGATATTAACCATGGAAACCAGGACAAAGAGGGTTCGCGTGTATAATTCGAGATATCAAGTATAAGTCCGTCGCGTGTGTACCGTGGGCGGAGATACGCCCACGGCGGTGCGTAAAAGGGTCGAAACGCGCCACTTTTCAGTTTTCGCGGTGATAACGACCACGAAAGAAAGTCGAGCAACGCGAGATAATTGTTTTATCCTCGTGGACCATGGTTATATAATATATATATATATATATATATATCGTCCGGTGGACGGTGGATAGCTTATCGTAAAGTATGCTTGATACCAGCATTCAACGGTCATAAAATACAGCTGTGGTTTATACGCTTGGCAATTAGCCTCGACCCTACCCAACCCCCAATCCTATCGCTGCCTCGTTTCGTGCTTCGAGCACTGCCTCGATGCTTCTCTACCATCGTTGCAAATATAGTCGGGGCCAAAGAGTCTTTGATAAAGTTGACCGGACGCAATTTACCATAGTGGCGCCCTCTGCGCACCGGCGGATAACGATACACTTGTAATTTGTGGAGCGTACGACTGTACTCGTATCATTATGCGTGCAAGTACTGTTCATTATCGGGTGTACGACGTATGGGGCGTTCTGAGTCAAATAGATGTAACTGTATTTTTTTGTTTGTTTTATTATTTTTATATTTTTCGCACAAGGGTCGTTGAAGGGTTATAAAAATGGAGCGTGAATTCTTATTTCTCGCAATCGTGGGTGAAATTTGACTCGCGACTGTTGGATTATTTTTGAAAATTGACATATTTTGGAATATTGATTGTTTTAAAAGTGATTTGTATTATTTTGGAAAAATTGGGTTTTAAAAGTATTATAGTTTTGAAATTTGTATTCTCGTCGCAGTTGAATCGACATAGAAACGCTCTTATATTTCTATATATTTATGCAGACGCATAATCCAAATGGGCTCAGCTGACCATTCGTGCGAGCATTATTAAACGAATCCATCCCGCTGTACGTTACTGGCTACAAACACTCATTTGCTTACCGCAAATGCGATACGTCGGAGTATGTATTTTAATGTGAAAGAAAAGATAAACTCGACATAGCACATGCGACGCGTTATATAATTAACATACACACGGTACGATATTACGGTATTTTTATGAATTAGTGATGAGATTTATCAGTCGCGGAAGTAGATGGGGTATACAAAAAAAAATGAAACAAACATCAACATTGACGATAGTGGAACGATTAAAAAATTATTATGCATAAATGTATGGTATTTTAATATATTGCATAATTAATTTTATACATCGGTAATATTTAATAGAATTTTGATACTCGATGCTTCAACGCTAATTCTGAAAATTACGCGAAGCTTGTCGCTTTTCCCACACGGAATAACTTAGCGACGAAAAAAAATGAACCGTGTGGTATAAACAGTTTGACAGTTAATAATTAATTAGGTGCGACAAGGCTGAAAATCTGCAGTTTTAGAAAATTTTATTTCTTCGTTCCTGCCTGTCTCGAATCCTTCCAATAAATTATCGCATAATTAGGTGAAAAAAGATAATAAACAAAGAATAATTTTTTTTAAAAAATGGCAAAGACTAAGCGCAGAAATATGAAGAAGGGTCGAAAACCCAAGCCCATGAAGATCGCTGCCCTGATAGTCTCTGCGATACAAGATTTACGGGAAACGAAGGGGTCGACACCCCGAAAGATAACCGGTTATATTAGTTACGCTTCCAAAGTGCCCGAGGGTCGTGTCAAACGACAGGTAAATTATGAACGATAATTATTATGAAACACATCCCTCTTGCCTGGGGTCACAAGCGTTAAACGACAATTTTTAATAGCTTTTTAACGACATTTCACTCTTACGGTTTTCAGCACCTCGCTTACTCCAAAACACGTCCTCGTAATTTATTCAAAAGTTCATTCAAATTCATTCATTCTTTAAACTCTTTTGTATTTATTAATAAAAACAAAAACAGTCAAATTTGTAATGAAAACATAATGACTCGTTAACAATTTTCAACGATGATAATTATTATTATTTATTTGTTGAATTCCTTTCATTTTTCCTTCAAAATAAATCCTGTCATCTAATCTTTTTTTATAATCTTCTAATCACTGAGCAAATGTCATACTGTTACGTACTAACAATAGCAATATTAATAATAATAATAATAATAATAATAATAATAATAATAATAATAATAATAATAATAATAATAATATCAATCAACGAGGAACTATAATTTAACAATATCGAGAAGCTACTTTACCTGTGCTAATGAATCTCTACAAACTTGAATATGAATTTTCTTTCCCCAAATGAACATTGATCATTGATAAACTTAAGGTGAATGCCGCATTGAAACGGGGAGTCAAGTATGGAATCTTGAGAAGATATCGTGGCCACTATTTCTTGCCGTCCGGGGACGAGCTCGATCGAGCTAATCGAATAGCAGTGAGATTTGCGAGATTACCGACGCCCGCACCTTCCGACTTTCAATCCAATGTTGGACAGGCAGCTCATCGTGCGATCGAATCCGCTGGCGACATGGAGGGTTCTCGAACACGTCGGAATTTATTCACAAATAATGGCAAATGGCCGAAAAGAGCGCGCTCACTGCTGGAATCAGCGGCTACCAGTTGCTCCGACAAAATATTTGAGAACGAGGAGTTTTCGATCGGAAGTGACATGGAATGAATTCTCGGAATTAATTACGACCCAAATCGTCAAATTATCGTAAAACGTGATTTCGTCCATTTGACTTGATTTTTTTCGTCACTTACATTCTCGAGATTTTTATTATATTTTTGTCAGTAAATTAATTGTATCGACAGTCGTATGTATGATGTAATGATGCGTTTGAATTTATTAAATCCCTAATTCTGTTAAATTTCAAATACTACAACCATTTTTTCTTTATATTTGAAGAAATATATGGACGTTTCATAAGAATATTGCAAATTTAGTCTCGGTATTCGTAGCGACTTGCCGGTTAAAAGCTCGAATAAAAGAATTTTCACGTATTTTCGCTTTTTTACGGACAAATTGCAATAAACCGAAATTAATAATGAGATATTCTTGTTGTGTGGGAAATTTCCGATTCCGCAAACCCCCAGAAGAGCCTTTTTAGAAAAAAAAATCTCCCTCGAAGTGCCGATGGTTCGCATTCGTAATTTAATTCCGAGACTTTGGGTACGCCGGGTGGGACCAAATTTGTTTTTCGTCCAAAACGGCTTCATAAGGGGGTTACGGAATCGGAAATTTCCCGTACAACACGAATATCCCATTTGTCATCTCGTTTTGTTTCAAATTGTCGCTCAAAAGCTCAAAAAACTAAATTTTCACCTTTATTTTCTAATTTTGACGAACAAATTGCTACAAACCAAAAGTAAAAATTGGATATTTGTGTTGTACGAAAAAATTTTGATTCTGCAAAGCTCCAATAAAGCTTTTTTGGATTCAAAAAATTTTCAGTTTTTCCAAAGTTCGCTTTTTCCAGCTTTCGATCCAATATACATTTATAGTTGCTATACACGGTATTACACGGATTTATATATATTTATATATAAATGTGAATATCATAACATATACATCGATCCATCGCGTCTCGTTTTATAAAACTTCGCATCGTACAAAAAAGATGAGAGTTTGCCGAAAAGTTCTTTCAACCTCGTCTTGCAAGCGAGTACACACCAGCGGAATTTATCTACGCGGAAATGCCAAACGAGGGAGGATACCCACCCCTCGATCAGTGTGTTGGTGAATTAAGTAAAATGAGAAACGAGCTTCTTTGGTAAATTGCGGCCGTGATGGTACACCACCACGCCGTGAAGATTCTGGGCACACCCTAGCCATCGCACACATTCATAAAAGTTAGAGGTTTTCCGTCTTTCTTCCCTTGAGCGCATTTGCCTTTCTTCTTCCTCTCTCGATCTTTCACTCTCTCTCTCTCTCTCTCTCTCTCTCTCTCTCTCTCTCTCTCTCTCTCTCTCTCTCTCTCTCTCCCCCTCTCTCTCTCTCTCTCTCTCGCTCTCTCTTATACCTATAAACTTAATAGCTTTGAAAATTTACTGGCTAGTCTAAAGGGAAATTTGAGCTTCTCTGGGCGGACTGGAAAAGCTTCTCACTCCCCCGAGTGAATCGATCGAGTTTCCTCCACCCTCGCGGTAATAACACGAGAGCTGACTTGACTCCTCGTAAATATATTACTCGAAAACTTATCAAAAATAATCTTTCGGTCGGGAATTTCGGACCGGATAAAAAATGAGGGGGAAACTCAATGGAGGAGATGAAAGAAAAAGTGATGAATTTTTTGTCGTGGCGAAACGACGAGGGAAAATGTACTCGTAATTATGTCATGAGTTGATTTATCGTCGAACGATACATTGCTACTCAATACCTCATTCATTTTAAAGTACGAAAACAAAAACACGTTGTCCTCCAAATTGTAAACACGACAAAAATTCTGACAACCTTCCATTAGTCGTTGACGTGTCAAAATACGGAAGAATGCTTTTTTTTAATGGTTTCACTTAATTGCATTCTTCGTGTCTCGATACAAGGGTATAATAATGGGGATGCAATCTTCCGACAAATAACAACGTAATTAAACAGTTTTCGCTATATATTTGATTTTTTTTTTGTTAAACTCAAAACTTTGAATATTTTCAAAACAGTATTTAACTTTATTTTTCAACGATGCTGTTTTTATTCTCTTGGTAAGCCCTCTTATTTCATCCCTTTCGAGAGACGCCGATGGCCCGCGGCATGCTTATCTCTCGTTGCCCATCACCCGCACGTGTCACGTTCGCGCAGACAACCCGCACGCAACTCCACGAAATTGCCATCAAATCAGCCCCGGTGACACCCTCTTCACTGTCAAGCCGATAAGCCTTCGAACAATGACTCGGTGGGTACACATCCGGCTTAAACACGTTGGTTAGTTTCAAACGTTGTATCATACAGAATACTCAAACGACCGCACTCAAATTAGCCCGCGGGCCGAATTTTCCGTTCGAGATCTCTCTCTCTCTCTCTCTCCCCACTTCCCTATCAAATACAGT
Source organism: Netelia virgata (assembly GCA_951802705.1). Classification (NCBI taxonomy): domain Eukaryota; kingdom Metazoa; phylum Arthropoda; class Insecta; order Hymenoptera; family Ichneumonidae; genus Netelia; species Netelia virgata. The sequence continues at coordinate 8,010,377 of OX637864.1, read as the reverse complement.
GGTTGGATGCAAATGATATTTCCCGTTTATGAACACCTGAATTCATTCTATTTTATATAATTTATTGATTCTATAGTAATGTCCTAATTATTTTTTCAAAAAATATACAAAATATCATTCGTTATGAATAATTATTCATTCAGTGAAACGAGCTTTATAAAATTGTCTACAAAAATATTCAGGAAAACGTAACGATATTTGTTTTTCATTTATTTCGTGTTATTTTTTTATCATTTTTTGGTATTTTATTTTATCGCATCTTTTCACAAATTGCATTTTGATCGAAAAACCGAAACGTTCGCCATGACCTCGCGTATGTGTGTGTTTCCTCGATTGTATTTTCGAGACTTCGGGAGGATCCTATAGTACGATATATCGTAACACGAGCATCCCCGTGTATATCTCTCGTCTCCTTCCGGCTATAATCAAGTTCTTGCGTGAGTAATTTCGGAAAACGGCTTGTTCAAAGTTTCTTATTGTCTCGACGGGCAAGTTGGATCGTTCGGTGTTGCGCTCCTACGGCGATATCCCTTTATAGCGAGAGTTTTGAAGGAGGGATATCTCGTTCAACTCGAAGAACTTTGTGTCTTGGATTACACGCCCGAAGAACGATAACTTGCCTGGGATAATCCGGTTAGCTTCGCTGGACATCGCTAAACACTGCTGTTTGGAAATTATTAATCGTAAATAAGTCGGAAAACTGAAGAGTAATGAGTGAATGAGCGACACGTTCATTCCTCTCTCGAGGATAGCGATGTGAATTCCAGGGGAGTAGACGTTGCACCTTGAATGAATCAATGGGGGAAAAAAGTTATCCGAAGCTTATCGTCCTCCAATTTTGAAAAATCCTTGTTTATTTGTTGTTTTGTAAAAAAATTAAAAAAGCTGCTGGAAAGCCTTGAGACTTGGAGAAATGCCAAGACCATCCCCTAAGAGTATCGGGTCTTGAGAAAATCAATTAATTTGTTTATTTACAAGATCAGCGAAATGTCTACCCTTCGTTATTAACAACCCTTAATTGGCAGTGACCAATTCTGCATATTTCCAATTTATTTTTAATAATCAAATTTCTACTTTTACAATGAATAACTTCCTTCCGTGAGAAACATAAATATAGGACAAGTGAATCGTTCGAATTGCTTCGGAAAATTTAAAGCCGGACAATAGAACATGTGGAACGTTTTATGGTCCCATCATGCCCTTTTTTGTATATATATATATATATCAAGCGTTCATGCGGGTCACAGCAATCTTCTTTTTGTCTTTCCATTCTCTCGCGTATCCGCAGCATCCCCGTTTTTATACACACCGTTAGCCCCCTTTAACATTCTCCGGTATTTCGTGAATCCACCCTCAAGCCCCTTTCACCCTCTGTCTCCCTCCGCGCAGTTTCCTTCGTTTGTTTTTTCCCCAACGAAGCAGTTTCTTGCCCCGATGTAGTAGTAGCGCCACTAGTAGTTATGCTTCTCGGTCCATGGCGTTCTTCGTGGCTGTTTTTTTTCATTTCTTCTTTTTTTTCGTACCCAGACGAGGAGAATTTCGCCCAGGGCGGTGGGCGCGTAGAAATTAAAGCGCCACTAACATAATGAAGTTAAGGTCTTGGCATTTCCCACATTTCCCATTTAGTACATACAAGTGTCACGTCTAGTCCAAAGCAGCAGCAGCAGTAAAGAGGTTCTTTCGAAAAGGTGGGACTCGTGGAGATGGGGGGGGGATGGAAAAAGAGGAGCGAGGAGGTTGAAGCATCAAGAAAAAAGTGAAAGAGGGAGAGAGAGAGAGAGGATAAGGGCGAGAGGACAAGAAAGAGGGAGAGAGGTCGGATGTAGAGTGAGGCCACAGTACTTTCATCCCCCATGTCTACCTCCCCTCGACCATCTAGCAGACAACCCCTGGTCGCAGATCCTCTTCGGTTACTCACCGCACCTTCGCACTAGCTTATATATATATATACACCTGTATACACATATACACCGTACTGCGACGACGTTTCCCTCTGAACACTGGTTAGCACTGTCATGTAGCACTACTTCTTTCTCGTTACTTTTTTTCTTTTTTTCTTTCTTGTTTTTCGTTTTTCTGTCCTTCTTTTTTATTTTATTTTTCTTTTATCTCCAAGACCCTGGCTCACTCTCGTCCGACACATCCGAGCTCATTCCGTTAAAGCCCCTTGCGTATATACTCGCGTAGAACAGAAGGGGTGGCGGTGCTCATTCTACGGCTGACAGGCGAGAGAGAAATAACATGGGTGGGAGGATGGTGAAGGGGGTAGTAGCGCTGTGGGAAACTTATGCAGGTTTCTCGTTCTCACGAATGAGAAAAGAGGAACGAGGTTGTGTGGATTTTCTACGTAGGGTGTGTGGTAAGGGTATATGCGTGTGTATGTGCGAGCGAGGATATTCGTAATCAGATAAAATGGGATTGTCCCACGAGTCTCTAAATTCTCCTAAGCTACCCGATGGCTCAGCGAAGATATCAGCCGGTAGTCGCTGATATATCCTCGTGGAAATGAAGATAGCGAGTTGAAAACATAATATAAAAGGCGACCTACGACGACGGGGAGGACCAGGAGGACGACGACGATGAAACTTTGCCAAAAAATTACGAGACAAGACTGATTTCATTTTACGAAGCTTTTACAAAGAGAGTAAGCCCTCCCTGACGTTAAAGCGTACGAGGGAATGATATTTGTATAGGAGACGATTTTACAAGGTTTAAATGATGACGAGAAAAAAGTGGCATCGCCATCTGTCGTGCTATACGTTTTTCAAGGTGTACCACTTTAAGGTCGTTGTATATAGAATTTTTTATTGTTTGTTTTTTATCACGACGAGCCTCGACCGAGACCGTTATATCTGCGCGTTTATCTTCTCCTGTCTCACACGCAAGAGCGTGCTTTCTATCTTTTTTTCAACTTGCTCTCCGGGGTCTCATAATTTTACATTTTCCAAGGGACGACGTAAATCAGAGATACGACGATGCCACGGAGCCGAAAATTCGAACGTCGAATCGAACGTATCCGCGAATTGGACGAGGCCTCGTCCAATTATTTTCACTTTTATGGATTCGTCGTGCATAACATTGAAATTTGTTCATGAAAGAATAATCGGTTTTATCAATGTAGCTCGATGTCCATGATCAAGGGTTACGTAAAATTCAATCGATTAAAAATTCGTTTTTAAAACAACTTTTTGTTGAAGTATATTTTTTTAACGAATGGAAAAATATCGATGGATAAAATATCAATTAATGTGAGAATGAAATTATGTACACGATTCTGTCGACACAAGTATTTTAAATCGACTGGCAGATTGTCACGGTGATGAATATTCCGTGTAATTAACGTCACATCGATAAGCGAATTTTCGACAAATCGAAACAATCGATTTCCATCCCCTTTCTATTGATACAGCAGAATAAACATAATTATTTTCCCTCCACTTCGCATGTTCCGTCGCAGCTCGTCCTACTCCTGTGTTGATGCAGGCCAGAGCTGTTTCTCGTTTGTTCCGAAAACACTCGAACAGGTCGGCTCGAATATTACGGCGTGGTACGACGTACATATATATATATATATGTGACTGGTCCTCTATACGTCAACCCTTCAATCGATCCCATTTGCCACTTCGGGATCATATCGCATTAGCATCGTGAACGTGCATCTGTCTGTGTATATGTGCGAGAGAACTGCAGTCCCTGTGTCAGGTTGACGATTCTTGTGTCCCTTCCCACAATATGAATCAACGATACGAGATAAAATAATTGGACGCTAATGAACACCTGCGTCAGGCATTTATGTGCCTCTAAATTAACGTTATATTGTCACTGCTGAATTCGATTTGACCTCATTCTCTCTTCCGATGAGCTCAACCGAGATCTCATTGGAATTACGACGCTAGAAGCCATTGTGAAAAGGGCCTCCCCTCGTGGAGGGTGCAGTCGGTTACAATGCCTACAAAATTGCGTATCACTCGATACGTGGTTTGCCTGCTACGATTCTCTGCATCGTACCGAATCTTTTTTTAAATATTGTAAATTTCGCTAGGTTTTTATATTTTTGCACTGGATTGGCGATAATAATAACAATGATAATAATAAATAAATAATAATAAATTTTGACTACGTGCACTTGGTCGATGACAGTAAGATTCTTGGGCATTCAGAGGAGAAAGTTCGAATCATCCACCCAGAGTAGATAATCCTAATAGGGGTAAAGTCGAAATTCCAAGAATAAGTACAAAAATTGTGAAACAAAAGACACAAAAATATTCCAACGGTGCTGAAATTTTATTTAGGGGTTGCATAGTGCTCTAGGGTGATCGATATGATTAGCTGGAATTTTAATTTTGCCAAGTTACGTTGGTTACAGCGAGAAAAATATATATTTAGGTTGACTAAGTACGAAGGGGTGCGAATGAAAATTAATTTTGTCTAACTATATAATTCGTTCGTTTTAACAGTTATTCGTTTCGACGACCTAAAATATGCGTCGAGCGATGAAATAATTTATTGTACAAACTTGTAAATTCCTTTGAACACACGTTTATACGATCCAATAACTTTTCCGAGACGTACAATTTTACATCGAATATTTCTGGAGACCTGTATTAATTTTTATATTTTCGACTCGTGTCTTTGTAAAAATATAATTCAGGTAGAATCGTTTCGTAATAAGCACGAGTTGTAAAGTCGATGCTGGCACGAGTCCGGATTATAAGGCTTTTACGATTATTAGAGACTGGCCGTTCCAAGCGATAAGAGTCGAGTTTATTGCGAGATATTACCAAGCAACTATGTTTCAATGCTATAAACATTACAGCTCGAAAACAACTTTTCATCGAAATACCAAAAAATAACATCCCTTATTTTTCTCCAATCGGGATTGCAAAAAACTATCGTACCGAGTTTACCTCGACCTAAGTCAAACCAAAATTCAATAATACAAAACTAAAAGTATTATCGACTACGAATGATAAAATTCATTCATATTTCTTTGTTTATAAAAATAAGGGTGCGATTATAAACAAAACAAAATCACGATAACAACATCTCCTTTATAAAAACCACGAGAAAATACTTGGCTGAATATTTTCACCGACGTATCACAATTTTCCAACGATGCTCAAAGACACGAGCCTCGTGGTAAGAAGCCTCGAGTCTCCTCTAGCCGAGATAAGGGCTGTAAAGATTTTTAACATTCTCCATGTCCATCGACAGCATGTTATCCTCGACAATAAAATTCCCTCGTCGGGCGATACAGAAATACAAGGTGTAACGAGTGAATAAGTAGAGAGGCTTTATGCACGAGGGTTGCCAGTCCATAAATTGCCAACGTTCATGCATCCCCTATATCCTGGGGTAGTCCTGGTTAGTTCCGGAAATTCCAGCGTGTACGTAGCTCGCGACAGGCTCCAAATTCCTGACTGGATTCCGCCTTAACCGGTTTCACCGTGGCATTATAACCCAACGACAAAGTTCTACCCCTTCTCGTTATAGACGCGCCCTCGGCAGGGTAGAATCATTGATACGATCGAGAGTATCGCGCGCGACCCTCGTTTCCGCGACTACTTCCAACTACGTAAACGACGGGTTAGCCTCGAAGCGAAACTGGCTGGGTCAGGTGATACGCACGTTCGAGGTTAGCCGGAGAACAGGGTTAGAGGTTTCGGTATGATGCGAAATGCGCGATTCCTGACGGAACGTAGTTCTCCGACCGGACATTCGTCAAGGATGCAACGAGCCTCGACCGTGCTCGATCTTCCCTCGAGCGAAACGTTCCCGATTGTTACCTCCACTGTGAAATGGCTTTCGGGCTTGTAGTATTTCGGTGTGAACCCTTGGTTATGTTGGGATCGCGCATCATCCCCTGAGGGCACGTTTCATCAGCAAGGGGGTGAGAATTTGGCCGATGGCAGGAAGGAATAAGAAACGACGACATGTTCACGATGACCGTGACGATCAACCTCCTTCACAGATCGGAAACATAAGAAACAACCCTTATAATTAAGGGTAGTTCACCCTCGTTTGAAAAAAAATAATTATCAGGGGGTGTAAGAATTGATCAGTTATTCGATTTAGAGTGAATTATTATAGGATTTCTTTAAAATTGTGACGAGAAAAAATACGAGAGCTTGCTCGAAATAGGGGATGAAAGATGAAAGCTTCGGGCTCGTCGCTCTACGCTTATTTAACTTTCAACGTAACGAAGTTATTCATTCATGATAGTCCGCTAATTCCGTTTAAGCTTCGCCTCTCGCGACATTTCCTTAGGTCACCCTCTCTCCTACGACTCGGTCGCTTAGACCCTTATCGTCTGGATGGACCGTAAATCATGGTAGAATTTAGACCCGTGGTGGTCAGAGTTGAGCAGCCAGACCATCACACTCCCGCTGTACTTTGGATCTTCTCCGTAACGTTCTCGTGGGATAAGGGTAACGTTGTTACGAGGGAGGTCACGAAGTCAGGGTCAAAACCGTAAAGTCTTCCCGAGTCCCAACGACTTTTGGTGCGCCCTTAACGTTACGTTCGCCATGACCGACGCTATAACATCCTCCTACTTCACGATATTGTTCCTTAAAAATAAATTCTCATCTATTTTTATTCTCGCTTCGTTAACTTCATTTTTACAAAACGCCAATCTTTCGAATTAAATAAAAATAATTTAGATTCGAAAAATTCGCGAAATTTAAGCAAACCACCCTTACTCAAAGGAAGTTGAAAATTAATGATCTCGATGACAATCTCACGAACGAAAATATATAACCAACGATCAATATTATTTTACGTTTTACACTCGAAATTATCGTCCAGGGCGTATTCGTTTCGAGGCCAAAAGTTTCCGCCCTCGAAGCTCTCGAGTGGTGGGCTCGAACTCGAGGATACTCGTCCCTCGTTCTTGTATCTAGATCTCGGTAAATAATTGATTCTTTTTCTCCCTCCCCCCACCTCCTCCTCCTCCTCCTCCTCTTCTATCGTCTATTGCACTCGCACATACGCGAAAAGTGCGAACGGAATTGGAAAGTGTGTTCTCGCGCGATAGGGTGAATGAAACTGGCGCGGGGGTAAGGACCGAGGGGTTGGTTGGAAGAAGGGAAGAGCAGACGAGTAGACACTCTACAGTCGGATTTTTATGAATAATGTAAAGTATCCCTGCGAAGATCCGAAAATTCAATCGAAGTCGGGCATTGCTGGAGATAATGGAGCCTCCGCGAGTCGCATCAGCAGCCTTGAGCGTGAAAACGAGAGAGAAAGAGAGAGAGAGAGAGAGAGAGAGAGAGAATGAGTGAAAGATAGCAGTTCTTCTCTGCAAGTGGGAAAGCGTGTTTTTCGTGCTAACGAGACGGGAACGCAAACGTCGAGGAGAAGGAAAGCCAAGCTTCGACGAAGGTAGTCATATTTTAGCGAGGGTGATGCCTTTCCCCAACCCCCTTCCTCTCGAGGCTCGCATTTATGTTCATCCCCTCCACTTTCTCTCTACCTCATTCTTTCGTTCTCGTTCCCCTTTCGACGTACATCTATATTGATTACCCCCGCAATTTTCGTTTACTCTTTTCCTCACTCATCGTCGCTCCGTTGTCAATGTCTTGTTTTGTTTTTTCTTTCTTTCTTTCGGCAGCAATCTCTGCTTATCATTTTTCTTTTTTTTTTCTTTTTTTCTTTTTATTTATTTTGTCATTTTAACGTTTCGATACGAAAAAAGGGATCTGGCGATGGGAGCTTTCAAAGCTGTGTAAAAGTGGGAGGCTGAATAATTCCTCGCTCCATCAATATTTCTTCATTGAATAAAATTCCACGAAGCCCCCTTTCAACGAACAATCCGAGTGCCCGTGAGTGATTTCGACGAAATAAAAGCGCCCGACCTCGTTCCGTTCGTTCTCGATACGCTCTCTCTTTCTCTCTCTCTCTCTCTCTCTCTCTCTCTCTCTCTCTCTCTCTCTCTCTCTCTCTCTTTTCTGTCTATCTCTCTTTCTCTCTCTCTCTCTCTCTCTATGTACTTTTTTGTTGCAGCAACGTTATATATCCTACGGGATAAATAGGAACGGTGAAATTTCATTCGTTCAGATCGATTCGATATTTCCGATATTACGGGCTTTCACCGTTTCGTTCTACCCTGTACGAGATACATGTTCGATGTGAATTCGTACAAGGGTTGGGTATTGAGAAGAGGAGAGAAGGGATATTAAGGGTAGAACGAGCGAAATAAAAGGGATGAACTTGTCGAACGATCGACCGAGGTCATGCGTTCGTTACTTCTTCCGTTCTTTTCTCTGCCCGATGCTATTCACAGTCTGTAAAAGAAAACAAGCCAAAAAAAATGAAGAAATAGCGAGAAAAAGAGAAAAAATGCTAAAATCGAGGGAAAAAAACCAACAAAATAGTTAATGCCCACACTCAATTCTCAGCGTAGGAAGATACATCGGAGGGGGGGGGGGGGGGGGGGGGCGAAGGCATTGAAATAGTGCGAACAATTTCCTTCGATACGCCCTGGGTCCGTGAGGACGTCGACGTCGGGGGTTGGTTACGACGCGAGAGGGTGGTGTCAAGCAAATGGATTTCGCGCGTATGGGTCTTTCGCGTTCCCGCCGCGATTTGTATCCGTCCCTCTTCCACCCCCTTCTCGCTGTAATGCTGATGGGAGTTGCAGGTACGTCGTCTCGCATTCGCGAAAGCTTTTTTCCATCTCGGTTCGACACCCGTCCCTCGTTTTATGCTTTCAACCCTATCCTTCCCACCCTTAACTTCTATTCTATCCTCGGCCGAAGCATTTGTACATATCCACCCTTAAATTGCGATTGAACGGCTTTTAACGCGACGAAAAATTGCTCGATGTACGATCGATGAACCGGTACCCAGGAATTTATCGCACGATCGTTCTAAACTTTCATCTCCCGGTTGCAACGTCTCGATGAAACGATGAATACGAGTCTCGGCACTCTCTAGCTCGTGTTTTTAATTTCATCGATGCGAGGACGAACGAACACGGGTGGTTGCCGCATCACGAGGAAGATTCTGAGATGTGGGTCCTCTTGAAACGATCCAGCTCGTACATCCAAGATCGCAGGAAAGCTTATATGACTTAACGGTATATACATATGTATATATATACATGTGTGTGTGTCTTATATTAGTTCAGTAGCCCCAAAGGTAAACCCGCCCTTCGAGTCCGTTTGTTTGTTTCTCCATATCACTTTAACTCCAGTTTCACGTTGTAGTAATCTCGCAGAGTGGTTTTCGTTGGGTCGGATGGGCGAAGAGGGGGTTGCTTGAGACAGAGACAGAGAGAGAGAGAAAGAGAGAACGTGCCCGGAGCCCGTTTTCTTCGCTAAAAGTCGACTTTGGTCGCTCGTCTGTATAGTATAAATGTATAAAACGGAGAAAACGACAAGAGCGCGGGCTAGATTTATATATTGTGTATATATATATATATATATATATATATATAGAGAGAGAGAGAGAGAGAGAGAGAGAGAGACAGAGAGCGAATATTAGGAACAGGCGTCGCGACGGCCACAGCTTCGCGCGCCAACGACTCGAGACGCGACGCCCGACGGCGTGGACCGGTAACCAAAGGCGCACCCAAAGTAAACGACCAATTTACGAGGTCTCGTTAATTTTTACGATAATTAAATGTGCATAATTCTCGGTGCGGTCGCGGTTACGAAACGAGACGTGGATCCTCGCATAATCCTTGCTTCCCTCATCCTCGTGGTACGTTGTCGTACGCTATTTTTTTTCTCCTCGTATTATACCATTATATTAATCGAAACGAAGAATAATATTTATTCGAGCTGAATCCACGAATGTCGCATCTTAACAATTTATATTATTCGAAATAATTAATAAAAGAAAAAATAAACGAAACTAATAATTCTTAAAAATTCTTGCAAATTGATTTTCGAATATCTCGAGAAATATTTCAACATTGTTTGTAATTAGGGGTTTAGCTTTTTTGTGAATTGGAGACAGTTTCGAGCTTTCGAAAGTTTGATGCTCTTCGACCAAGGGTGGTTTACGAACTTCGGTGATTACGGAGAAAGATAATAATTTTGCGTTACACGAAGCACACGTTTGACGCACGAGCTTCGTCTTCTCCACGGTTTGTCGGGATTTTCAACGTCGATAAAATTGGAGCTCGTCACAATGTGTATCCTGGCAAGGAGTCGCAGCGGCAAAGTTGTTCGTCCTCGCAATAAACGTCGACCGTTGGTACATTGGAGTTAAGTCTCCGTGCGACTGTAAAGCCGTGTGGGTTTTACCCGAGCGAGAAATACGAGAGTAAGTATAAGGTATATCGCATCACGGGGCCAACGAGATTGTCGTACGCTGCACACGCAGCGACCTACGGGCCAACCCCTATATATATATATATAGCTATATAATTCCGTGCCACATACCGCGTGTACGTTTCGCGTAATTGCATATTGGGTACTAAAGAAAACTTGGCGCGTAGCTCCGTTATAAAAAAAGAGAAGAAAAAAATCGTTCTGAGAATAAGAAAAACATAAAAAAAGAAGAAGAAGAAGAAGAAGAAGAAGAAGAGGGAGGCAAAAAAAGGGAATATCTCGGCTTCCATATATGCGAAAAAGAGCGAGAGAAGCCGCGTAGGGTAAGTAGCTGCTGCTGGTGCCGTTGCTGCCAGGTTTTGCGAATAAAATGTGGTGTAAGAGAGTAAGGAAAATATGAAAACAGCGAGATTAAAAAAGTACGCATATATAAAAACGCGAGAGGGAGGGAGATGGATAGAGATAGAGAGCGAGAGAAAGGGAGAGAGGTAGGTAGAGGGTTAGTGGGACAAAGGGGTGGAAAAAAGAAACACGATAGAAGACAAGTATTTCGAAGGGGTGGTATACGGCTCGAAGAGCGCACGACGAACGAGCGGAAAAGCTGAAAGGCGTAAGAACCACCGAGAAACAGAGTTGCCTAAGACTTAACCCTTATGTTAAGTTTATGAAAGGGGTTGGCGTAGAAAAGAAGAGCGGTATCCTTGCGAGAGATTCCTCTCCTCTCTCTCTCTCTCTCTCTCTCTCGGCGAAAGATGTTCGACGTGCAGCCCTTTCCCGCGTGCAACGCCCGTACTCGCTTACGGTAAAATTTACGTCGGTATACCAACGTTGTTTGACGAGGGTTGGAGTTGAGCGAGGGAGAGAGAGAGAGAGAGAGAGAGAAAGAGAGATTTGAGCTTGCGTAAGCCGTTGGCGAAATTATGAGAGGGATAATGCCTCTCTCGTTTTCTCTGCCCCTCTCTCTCTCTCTCTCTCTCTCTCTCTCTCTCTCTCTCTCTCTCTCTCTCTCTCTCTCTCTCTCACTCTCTCTGTGTCTCTTACACGTTTTCCCGTATCCCTCAGGGCATAAGGATGAAGCAGCGAGAGCGGTAAATCTTCTTCTAACAACGAAAGGGAGACGATGATGCGTCGAGAATGCAGCCCTTCCGCCTATTTTTGAAGACACTTTTATGGGCTCATCCGGTGTGTGCCTTCCTCTTCATATTCCACGCTCGCGAGGAACAATGACACTCTTAAAACGGATTTTCGTCTTTTTTTCGTTTTCTTCTTACATTTCCATAAGGCATAAAGAAGACGAGAGAGAGAGAGAGAGAGAGAGAGAGAGAGAGAGAATCATGAATTTAAGATTTTGTTACCCCCTGAACTATAACTTATGTATAAAAAAAGAAGTGGGCGAACGAGCTCACGTAACGCTTTATGTAATTTTCTTTTCTTCCTCCGGCCATTGTCCTTTCCGTTTCTCATGATTTTCAAACATTTTTCGTTTGCCTCATCAACGATTATTAATCAATACATAAAAATTGTTATTTTTTCCAAACTCACCCTTAATTCGACAATTTGAAAATGATAGTTTTCTTCGATTTTAAAAATTCATCGAGAAAATTTGGAGAAACGCCATGTGGGGAAAAGGGGCTAACAACAATTCATGAATCTTTAGAATCGAAAGGGTTTGGGGAGTAGTGGAGGGAGGAAGGGTGTAGGCGCCAATCGCGTACGTCGATTACCCGATTGTACCAGCCAGACACGGAAATCGTGCTCATATCAATCACTCGACAGCTGCGGGGGCTTTTCGGAGAGAGAGAGAGAGAGAGACAGAGCTGTATAGATTGTCTGGAAAGGGGAAATCGGTTGGCCGGTAGCATGGAGAGGTAATGCAAGAGGTGTTGCTGGAAATCTACGATGTATACGCCATATATACATATATATATATATATATATATATATATATATATATATATATATATATATATATATAATGATACGGCAGTGACTTGTCGCACCTAACATACTATGGGATCTCACGCTCGTGCGATCGAGATTTGGGGGTTGGATTTCGCGTTTCGCTCCCTTTACCTCATCTCCTATACGCTATAGTCCATTTACGTATATACGGACATATATATAGATATATAAGGATGAAGAGAGGCACAAACCTTGCCCCAGACCACCGTTTACTTCCGTTTCCTATCTCTTGTTCCTTTTCCTTCACGGATGTGAACATGAGCGTCGCTAGCGTCGTGCACCAACAGTGCACTCGATCTCAACGATAGTTCATCCCTTCTGCCACGAGAGTAAGCGACGATTCTCCATTCCCCCCCCCCCCCCCGCCCCCAACTCATCTCTATATCTCTCTCTCTCTCTATTTCTCTCTCTCTCTCTGCCACCCTCCGTTTCGAGGCCTCGTACATTGACGTTACGTCGAGCCCAGATGCTGGCGCGTGAAGGTCTACGGCACTCGACACCAGCAGCCGTCACCCGATTGCACCGGCGGGTATTTATCTATAGCCATTGTACGAAGATAGGTCTATAGAAGTTTTACCTATCTATTATATATATATATATATGTATATATATATTCGTCCATTTATATTACGTACCTACTACATAAGTAACCATAATCTCGTAAATCGGTATTACCGATAAAATTCTGCCTATTCGGATATTATTGCTCGAAACGTTTGATCCCTTTTTTCAATAGGAAGGGTGTACTTTACCTTGTACATATTGGAATCTACTGTACGTACAGCCGATACACGGATTTTGTCGGGAGATAAAGGAACGCTTCGTCAGAATTTCATTTTTCAACCCCCTTGGCATATTTCGTCGACTCGTCGCTACGTAGGAATAAAAAATATGTCACGACCTCGGAAAAGTTCTGTAACTGACAATTCGGGATGAAAAATATTATCGGGCGCGTGTGTATGGCGAAGTGATGAAAATTATGTCGAATCGTCTTGATCGATTAGCCTGGAAAAATCGTTAAATCGACAATTTTGTGCCAAATGAAGAATCGATGGAGACTACAAGCTCGAGTCGCGTACGAAAAAGATCGAAGAATTTCAGCTCGATCGATCATCGAATCTCGATTTTCATATCTTTATATTATCGATAATATTTCGATCTTTCAAGGATACGTTAATTTTTTCAATGTTTCATTTCTATGTCGATCATCGATCAATAATCGATAAACATTGTTACCGATCTGTCTTTTTCACTATCGACGATCGATCGAAAAATTTGAATAATCGACTATCGAACTATACGTATACGATAATTATAATTTAACGATTATTGTTCATATCCCTTCTCGAAAACTTGCGGATAATAATCCGCAATAGCAAAGTTACAAACTATAAACCTCGACTGTAAACAATGCGTAGTTGCGTAGATTCGATATCGTTCTCGTAAAAGCCAAAACGTTGATGAACCCCTTGCCCGATGCTTGCCACAAACGTGTATCGTTTTATTTCAAAATAGAAACGCGTGCGGACGTAAAAGGTGCACGGAGGGTGCAAGCGTCGTAAAGTTAAACAAAAATATATATGTTTCATGCGGACGACAGTTAACGCAACCCTCGTCCGTGCGAGCGTCAATTAGGATTGTTCGTCGAGGAGGTGGGTTTTCGAGGGGTAGGTTTGTAACGACGACTGATGGTCGCGACTAGCGACGAACGTAATGGAACTGAAATTATCGTCGCGTATTTCCCGCGTGCGTCCTTTTATCTCCCACGTACCACTTTACTTCGATATACGTTACTTAAATGCTTTTCACGCTACAAGGCACAATTCCAACGACGCTTTCTACACTTCGACACACCCGACGAGACCCATCTTCGCGTTTTGTCCCGATACCACACTTTCCGGTTCTCGCTATTTGCCTCGAAACATTCCCATCGTTTTTCGATCCTTCGAAATTCACGTTCGGGAAAATAGGCGCGTCTACGTGAACGCGAATATAGCCATAAAATGGGACACGCGCGAGAGGGGGTTGAACCGCTCGTGTCACCCCCGGATTACATTAATTGAATATTCATGCTGTGGATTTGCATCAGTTTTTGGACCGATCCTTGTATTCCTCTACTCCGTCAGCCTCACATTGATACGTTCTATATTTTGTTTATATATATGGAGCATTCCACGCCAAACCGGACACCATTTAGCTTTTACATCTCCGATTTGAAAAAAATCATGGAGGCCTCTTTCAACCAATACTAGAACATGGACCATTTTCAAAAAAATCGGAGATGCAAAAGCTAAATGGTGTCCGTGGCGTGGAATGCCCCATTAATATACATATATATATATATATATAGTGTGGGTATAGGGAGTGTGTATAGGGATATATAGGGGTGCGTGCGTATACGTATAGGTTACCAGGGTTCTCGTATAGGTTACTAGGGTTCTCGCATCAGTGAATACGTACTGTCCCCTCTACATACACCAATGCAACAGTACAAATCCGTGTGTTTGCGTTTCATCACATTTCGGGTCCCATTGTAAACGTCGTTCGCGATAGAATTACGCCATGGATAACCGAGTTATTACAGCGACAGGGCACTTTTTGGCTCCATCGATACCAAATACACCGTGCGGTTTATTCATTCTCGTTTCCCGTTCAACCCTTGGCCAATGCGTAATAGGGTGGAAAAATATCGTAAATCGAACGAAAGAAGAAAAGCGTACCGAGTTTGGTGCGAAATACTCACAGCTTTTAATTTGTTAGTTCTCGATCGATTCGAACGGAAAGAGGTCTGTTGATCGGGGTTTTTGATGACGACGCCCTCTCGCAACCCCAAGCAGCTTTTACAGACGCGTATACTTGTATATACGAGGGGTGGGTATCGCTACAGAATTTATTACCGGAGAATCGGGGGTTTTCTGTAGTCGATTGATGGTGAGGAAGGGGAGGGTTGAAAAGTGATGGAGGACGATGCGCTGCTGAGAGGATGGAAAGTACGACCCTCGGGAAACGGCACCTTTGTAGAGGTGATCGAATCAGTATCGATTCGGTGGAACAGAGAGAGAGAGTGCGAGATAGACTCGAGTCGCAGCGTTTCCCTTCTTTTAGAATACGTATAACGTGGTATGCAACCCATTTTAGCTCTTTGCTGCAGAATTTTCATTTTCCCATTTGTTTTTTTTCCCCGTTGCTATTTTTACGGAAAGGGAGATTCAGCGTTCTATGCGTCCAGGGTGAAGACCACGTGTCATCGCGAATCACAAAAATCTCACTGTACGACCGATTCCAAATGTTCAATCACTTCGAGGGTTGAATCGTCCTATCGCTGCGAACTTTTGACGAAACAAGACACATTGAAACACGAACGCGGTCTAGATTTTCATCCGACTTAAACGATTATTCGAGGGTTGAATCGTCCTATCGCTGCGAACTTTTGACGAAACAAGACACATTGAAACACGAACGCGGTCTAGATTTTCATCCGACTTAAACGATTATTACAGCAGGTGCCTGCGAGTTTTAAATATTCGAGGGGGATGAAACTACCCTTAAAATTGACAAACGACATTTCGCGTTGGTAAAAATTCATTTCGAGCATGGAAGATTAAGCAGCCCCCAGTCGTAACTTCGATAGACCAATTATGGTGAGAACCGAATTAAAAAACTAACGCACCCCTTCGCAAGAGAGTAAAAATAATTTATCCCTGGGTAAAAGGGACTTGAAGAAGAAAAAAAAAAGAAGAAATATTTCACACGAACACCATTCGCAACGATGAGTGAGCTGCCCCGCCCCCCCCCCCCTCCCACCCTTAGTCGCAATTAATAATGTTCTTCGTGGGATAACGACGTTCCATTAACGTTGATGAAAACAACGCAATTCGGGCCGTGAGAGGCTAAGAACAAAAGAGGGACGATTATATGTTCCGGCTATTAGGGACGCGAATTACCGCCTACCCCAACGTGAACCTCCCCCCCCCCCCCCTTCCAACAGCGTTTTATAACGGCACGACTAACGTTTCGGTCTTTTTCCCCTAACCGCAGTTTCTTGTTAATTTAATTATTCTTCGTCCATCCCCTCTATTTCAACCCTCTCGTAAACATCCCTCGACTCAACGGATGATTCACGAATCGAGAAAATTTCGTTGACGTTCGAGAAGTACAAGACACAATAATTGAAATATTTATCTTGATTAAACCCCGCGCGAAAGGACGAAAAGCATCGTCCGCTTCTAAACTCGTTGACTAAAATTTCCTCGAGCAAACGTCCCTCGTTTTACGAATTTCTGTGCAGCGTGCGTGTTCAAAGGGTGCACGCTGTACTACTGCGGGCTCGGTTATTCGTGGAACCACGAGGGAACGACGTAATGTCCACAGAGGTGCGGGATCGCACACAGAGCGACGAAGGTTCCTGAATTCGAGTAGTAAAACCTCGAAACGTACGAAACTACCCCAACTAGCTACGTGATACACAGAAGGGTTCGTACCTGAATTTATATATTTTCTCGTTTCGACTTCGAGCGTTCTCCACTTTGCGCCAGAAAAGCGTTCGAATCGATCGAACGTTAAAATTGAAAACACTAATTGATAAATAAACATCGAGATTGAAAATCGTATCGACAGTGACGATTTATTCAACGGGAATCCTCGTTTCCATCGATTGATCTCGATTAATTCAGCCCGTTAATTATCTCGTCGGGGTCAAAAATCCTCCTATATACAAATTTCGTTGTAAAGTTAACGATATTTCAACCGGTTAAACCGGAAACGCGCGCGCGCCACGACGAGTAAACTCCGAAACTCTTGAATTTTCGCTGTCGAATAAATTTCCGCGTCAGCGAGCGATACTGGTCCGGGGACAGAGAGAGAGAGAGGGAGAGAGAGAGAAAAAGAGAAAGAGAGAAAGAGCTGGTTGCAGCCTTTTCACTCCCTCTTCCTCCACACCCCTACGGTGAAAAGCCCGTATAACGTGGCTGGGTCATGTCACCCGGACAAAGTACAAAAATCGATTTTCCAGTCCCGCGGGCGAGAACTTCCGGCCTTTAAAGAGGCTCATTATTTCCCTGCCACATGGGAAAGAGGGAGAGAAAGCTCACGAGAGAGGGAGAAGGATAGTAGAGGGGTGCAAGAGCACCCCGTTCGCGGATCGGTCGAGCGTTCATTCGCCATCGTCAACCTCATATAGTATACCGGCTCGAACCAGCCGAGTCGAAGCTTCAACCCGGAGGCCACCCCGAGATTGATAAATTATCGGCTTGAAAAATGTAAAACCGATTCGCGCGCGTTTTTTCTCCATTCACTATCCCCCTCGAGCCCCCTGCTGTCTCCGTCGAGCCATAACCTTCGCGTTCGACGAAGCGCGTCGATTGAGCCGATCGAGTGGGACGAAAAAGTTCTCGCTACCACGGGTAGGTAGTTTCTTTCTCTATCTCTCGCGGGCCCTTCGATCAATATATATATACATATATGTTCTATCCAACGTTCGATGGATTCGGATGGATGCATGTTCCGCACATAAATTTTGGCGCGACCAGCGTCGCCTGTCACACGAGCGGTCGAAGCTTCCTGCAAAAGCCGGCTTCGACCGATCGCGTCCTTCATTTTCACAGATCCCTCGCTCGAGCTTTTCTCATATATATATAGTCTTCTCTCGCGACCCACCCTCTTCTCTCGACTATCAACCCCTCCTTGCAGAATCAGATTTTCACAAAGCCTCGGAATTTCAACCCTCTCCCGAGCGCTTATCTGCCGCTGTCCGTCTCTTTCCTCTCTTGCGGCTGGTTCGAATATGAATATACACGGAACTATCCTGTCCCTCTTTTACAGCGATTATACGGATCAATGACCTCGCTCACAATCCCTCCCTCTATTTGCATCCCTTATTCACGATGGAAATAAATTCTACGGACGAAAAAGAGATCGAGCATATTTTACCGATTGTTCGCTATCGTCGCGCGATCATCGGTGTAAAACCCGATATCCGTGACGTCTCGAAAAACCACCCCTAAGTGACACTCGAAGATAACAGTAAACACGAAAAAAAAAATCCTCAACCCTTAGGTCATCCGTCGAGACTAAAACGTAGAATAGGGTTGATGTTTGCGCGATATATGTCGAATGTATTGTGAAAAAATACGTGAAAATGGGAAACCGAGCGAGCGTTGTATTCAGGGGTTGATTATTGCCGTCATAGATAAATTCGCGTATAACAGGGTTTGAAAATATAAACAAGAGTTGGTAAAATCCCGATAGCCGTTCGCGATCCCTTGAAGGGCCAATCAGCGTACCATTTACACTGCGCCCCGCAGCTTGTCGGGATGCTCAAGGGATGGGGTTGCAGGATGATGCAGGGAAATTGAACACAGCTTGATTTATATAACTTCGCGCGAACGAGCGCGTATCCGCGTTAATGGGAATTCGTAATTTGTATAAATTGCTGCGGAATTTATGATTGCCATGGACACGTAGTGTCAGACGCGGATGGAGAATCAGGGGTGGTGTGTAGAGGGTGCCGAGAGGGTGAGAGAGGAAGCAGGGGGTAGGGGTAGATTTGATACTGCATCTCGGCTCGTTGGGTTTCAGATAAATGACCGAAATTCCGTTTCCAACTATGGCGCTGGAACGGCGGCGAGCTTTGCGTTATTTGCTCTTTGTTTTCTCTCTTCCTCTCTCTCTCTCTCTCTCTCTCTCACTCTTGTTCGTTTCCTTGTTTTTTCTTTTTTTTTCGGTTCTACTTTTCTTCTTTTTTATATTCGACGTACCCGACGTGAATTTTTCTCGCTCGTGTGTAAAGCATCGCCCGCAAGGATTTGCCGGTGTACACGTCGCGAATCCGCTCATCAGACTATCCGAGCGAAATGGAAAAATACCAAGCTACGTTGGTATACGTTTCAACGAGCGGTTGTGCACACAACGCGTAATGTTCCTACTTTGCTCGACGCAATGCACGCAAGAGAGAGAGAGAGAGAGAGAGAGAGAGATAGATAGAGAGATAAATGGATGAAACACCAGCACCGAGCGAGGGAGGGTAAAAATTTCGGACTCGGTAAATAGCGCGCGAGGCGTAGCCGTAGGTAAAATTATAGAGATGAAAGTTTTTATGAAGGAATATTACATTTTTCCATATCCTAACGGGACGACCGTGGATTCAACGCCATCTATTTTCTACCCTGTCCTTTTTTCTATTAATGCATATATATAAAAATTTATTTTTCTTTCGCGAAATAGAAAAATACCCAGTGTTTCACAGCTGTGCCGCTTGTTCCGAAAACGCCATTAATTCGAGACTCGATGGACGAGGGGCTTGAATTATACGATAATATGAAATATTCCGTGTATAATAATTTATGTTTATTTCGAAAAACGTGGTTTAAACTTCGCGAATTTACAAGTGCGAGAATACACGTTAAATATTTCATTTTTAATTATTTTTTCATTGAATCGACGTGTACGTAAAAATGTAAATATTCGGAGGAATATTTTTTGCTAAAGGTGCGAGCTGGAGCGACCGGAAGTCGAGCGAAATATGTCGAATTGGAAGCTCGCTACGAGCGAAAAGAATTTTATTCGATAAAATCGCAAATGAGATTAGTCGCGAGGCGAAAAGTCGCGTGACACCCGAACAACCCTTCGAGGAGGGTTGTTAATGTTACCCAAACATTACATAACATAGATACGTGTTACGGGTCTGGTATAACGATCGTGCACACGTGTAGATCTGTACGAGGATCAATGCAAGTTACGCGCGGAGGTCTGCGTGTTACGCACATGGTAATCGCATCCTCGGTAATTAACGGGAACGTGTGTGGCGAGGGGGCCAGACCAGGGTAGATTGGCAAGGAGATTGACCACTCCGTGGCCGCAACCCTTGGGTATACGTCATCCCCCCCGCTCTATGTTCCTACCTCGGGGTTAATAGCAATTACATACCCTATACATGCAATCATGAACCATTGTTAGTATAATGGAGCTGGAATTGTGAAATTATTTTCGCAAGATTATTACGTGGTTGCCATTTAGCGTGAGACGTTAAACTCGCCGACTAAATCGAGGCAAACAAGCATAAGTTTGAAACTTTCCGACGTTTATTACGAAATATGGCAAGATTGGACAGAAATTACAAATTATTTACGAATAATCGATAATTGTGAATTTGTTCACCCTTATTATCCAAGGGGTAGTTTGCTGTTAAGGTGAAAATTTTGTTTTAAATGTACGTATCGTGAATTCGTCGATTCGAATGAAAATTAGGGTAAGGTTGCTTAAGTCGTACCCCCTAAGGATATAACAATGTGATATTCAATGCAATTTAAATAAAGCAAAATATTTTTCATCTACTGAATTTTTGTTTAGTTGAATTTTAATCAATGATCGTAGAAACTTTAAAATCTTTTATGAAAATAGGTATTTCAACGTTTTTCGAAAATATACCTTCGGTAGGATTAAAGCGCCTAGTCGGCTCATTCGTACCAGTTATAGCCTTAGTCGTACCGAGAAAATAGACTTTAGTGAAGACATAATAAATTATATAGAAAAATACTTTATAACAAGAGTTCACATGAACAACTAAAAAATTACAAATAATTCAGTCTGAGATCAACTTTGAACATTCTTTTTGGTTATTAGTTACGAAATCGAACCTAATTACTAAGAAAATAACACAGAAAATAAAATTATAATCTCTTAAAAAAAGAAGTAATGCTTAGAAAATTATTGAGATTGAACACATTTATTTATATTTATTGCCTGATAAAAAGTTAAGTAAATTATTAAACAATGTTCTTAATACTTAACTCGTACCGGTACGAGCAAGGAATTTTGCGCAGATACGACGCAGCGGGATCTTCTAAGTTTCAAACTAAAACGATTGACATAACCTAAAAAAGTTCTAATGTTCGAGTATGCCAAAACGATTGCCTGATAAGTATTACAAACAGCTGTTAACAAAGAAAAAAGGTAAATATCACATTCCTGCCCTAAAAACCTTCCAGACGAGTAAAAAAATTTAATGAATACTGCTAAAAAAACTGACTTTTTAATTATCTTTGCATCACGAAGCCGGCCGGCCATCCACTTATTTACGTTTGTTCACTCGACTAAACAGTTCACGTCAACGACAACAGATGGCGCAATATATAAGTATCAGACGAAATATTGCCAGGGTACGACTTAGGCGGTGGTACGACGCAACCTTACCCTAATTTTTTCCCTTTTTAACGATCATAATAATTTGTTCCCTCATTTTTTAAGACGACACTCGGCCTTTTACCCTTTGAAAATATTTAGTTAGTCGAGACGCTTTGAAATCTTTTAGAGTGCGCGGTGATGAACGAGGTGCCGGGTAAAGTTCATTAGCACGTATTTCGTACGGTCCGTTTAACACCCCGCACGTTTCGAGGAGTTCTCTCATCGCCATCAACGAGATCCAACCGAGAGAGACGATGGAGCTGGCGCTGACCGCAGTCAACGGGGAAGCAGGGTTGGGGGTTAGCGCGGTGTGAATAAGGAGTTGCCGGAAACCGTGCCGAGAAGAGCGGAAGAGGCTGGAGACAGTGAGAACGACGATGTGCATACAAAGTTTTACTTTGGCTTATCTATCAACCCTGTAGGTAGTACCACCATTCCCCCATCGCGTCGGTCCATTGCCCGGTGGAAAAACAGTGGAAGCCGATAAGGTTCTCTGCACGAGGTCCTACGCAACGTATGCCGCGAGCTACCACGGCCAGTGTTTGCTTTATTCTCGTTTCGTTCGTCGAAATATTTTCTCACGACGAAACTCTCTAATAGAAATATCAACCCTTGGACGCGTGGAATTTTTATTATCAATTAACGAATTTGAAAAAAATGTATAATTGAATTAGGAATTTGTAAAACTTATTATTATTATTATTTATAGAAACTATTAGGAGAAAATTAAATTATTTAATGAGTTAATTATGGGACATAATTAATTGATAATTAATTCGTAATGAAAGTAAAAATGTCCATTACGTGAGAAATCGTTTCGTTCGTCGTAATATTTTCTCACGACGAAACTCTCTAATAGAAATATCAACCCTTGGACGCGTGGAATTTTTATTATCAATTAACAAATTTGAAAGAAATGAATAATTGAATTAAGAATTTATCAAACTTATTATTATTATTATTTATAGAAACTATTAGGAGAAAATTCAATTATTTAATAAGTTAATTATGCGACATAATTAATTGATAATTAATTCGTAATGAAAGTAAAAATTTCTATTACGTGAGAAATCGTTTCGTTCGTCGTAATATTTTCTCACGACGAAACTCTCTAATAGAAATATCAACCCTTGGACGCGTGGAATTTTTATTATCAATTAACGAATTTGAAAAAAATGTATAATTGAATTAGGAATTTGTAAAACTTATTATTATTATTATTTATAGAAACTATTAGGAGAAAATTAAATTATTTAATGAGTTAATTATGGGACATAATTAATTGATAATTAATTCGTAATGAAAGTAAAAATGTCCATTACGTGAGAAATCGTTTCGTTCGTCGTAATATTTTCTCACGACGAAACTCTCTAATAGAAATATCAACCCTTGGACGCGTGGAATTTTTATTATCAATTAACAAATTTGAAAGAAATGAATAATTGAATTAAGAATTTATCAAACTTATTATTATTATTATTTATAGAAACTATTAGGAGAAAATTCAATTATTTAATAAGTTAATTATGCGACATAATTAATTGATAATTAATTCGTAATGAAAGTAAAAATTTCTATTACGTGAGAAATCGTTTCGTTCGTCGTAATATTTTCTCACGACGAAACTCTCTAATAGAAATATCAACCCTTGGGCGCGTGGAATTTTTATTATCAATTAACAAATTTGAAAGAAATGAATAATTGAATTAAGAATTTATCAATCTTATTATTATTATTATTATTTATAGAAACTATTAGGAGAAAATTCAATTATTTAATAAGTTAATTATGTGACATAATTAATTGATAATTAATTCGTAATGAAAGTAAAAATTTCCATTACGTGAGAAATCGTCTCGTTCGTCGTAATATTTTCTCACGACGAAACTCTCTAATAGAAATATCAACCCTTGGACGCATGGAATTTTTTTAACAAATTTGTAGAATATGTATAATTAAGTTAAGAATTAACGGAACTTATTATTATTATTATTATTATTTACAGAAACTATTAGGAGAAAATTAAATTATTTAATAAGTTAATTATGCGATATAATTAATTGATAATTAATTCGTAATGAGAATAAAAATTTTAATTACGTAAAAAACCGTATCCGTTAACTCCAATTTTTTATTCTTTACAGATATGACGTTATCCCGCAGGATATCAAGGTGATGACTTCGCCAACAGTCGGAGAGTCAACACCGGTGAGTCGAAGCTTAAGCTTTTAATACGACCAAGATATAATGACCGGCGTGAATCATTAAGAAAAACGTTTGTCTCGGAATCTCTTGAAGAGACCTCATTGTCCCCGGAGTTTCGAGAAGACCTTGCGAGCTAACGAACCTCCTCGTGTCCTCGACTCTTTCAAATTAAAAAACGCATAGAGCATATTATTGTCAAGTAACGTTCATTCACGGATGACATTTCATCCCCAATTTTCATTTTAAAAAAATAACAATTCAATCATTTTTCCACATGGACCCCTTTTAAAAACTACAGAAAATAAAACCAAAATAATATTTATCTTTATAAAAAAAAAAACAAATAATATTCCTATCGAAAGAAAAAAAATGTTTAAAAACGAAAAACGTCTGTAGTCGGATGAATTTTTTTTTTTTGAGACGCTCGCTTCCTTCATACGACCTACTACGGTAGAAAGTGGACAAGAGAGGATCTCGAGTTAGAAGGTATGTACTCGAGGACGGCTATTGTCATGTTGGTAAGGTGGATTCGGGTCAGCTCTTATGCGTTTCTGGTGACTGGGTTAACGTTGAAGCATCATGACCTCGCGTGTGTGTGTCGTCGTTGGTTGAGCCATCGAGGTTGAACCCTCGTAACGTCCGCTCTGTTGACAGAATGGCGAGCGTTATCGCAGTAGGTATATGCATCCACGATCCTCGAATCGTCGCTCCCTTAACTGATTAAATATTGAACTTTGGAAAGCTTAGTCGAGTCGAGAGATTCGTGAATATACCCGAGATCCCATTCCAAGTATGGATTTTAAACCGTGTATACAACGTTGTCAACACACTCTCAATAATGTTCGTACAAGATTAATGTAATGAGACGAGGTCAACAATATTTTTATGCAAAAAAACGTGAAATTCGAAACGATATTAATTCGTATATTTATCTGATATTCGTAAATTCTTCTCGTTCCATCAGCTTTAATTCGACACGAAGTCTCGACTCAGGCTCAACATTCTCAAGTAATCAGGCAAAATAGAATTTTCATCCTGAATTCGAACGTAAATTTTCTAGGGATAATTTAAACAGGGATTGGGGTAAACAACCCCTCGTGGAAATATTTTCACTCGTATTTTTCCGAGGGATGTTTTCTGAGGGACTGATACCTATCGTATAACTTTATCACGTCGGACGAAAAACTGAAGAGCGAGGGGTAGCTGCAGCCACCCTTCCGATAAGGGTGAGATGCAATCAGAAACTTATCAGTCTCGCGAAGTGAACGTGCGATTGGGTGCTTGATGCGATTCGAGAGCAGTGGATAGTTTACTATCTAACTAGCCAGATTTTTGTACGAAATTATTTATCCATCGCGAAGTCAACGAGGGGTTGAAGTGAAAATAAACATGATTCGTAAAAACTCCCGTTCTTTTTTCGCGTCGTAATTCGAATAACCAGAAAACAGAGTTACAAGAGGGATAAGACTGGATAAGAGGATCGCGAGAGCGTCGGTAGACAGGGAGGTTTTTTTCGCCGTTACCCTTGCGATCCGTCGGTGCAGCTGATTCCGTTATCTGCTCGTTTCTCCCTCGAGGGGGTGTGGAAAAAAACGCGAGTGAACTCCTCTTCCACGAACGTGATACTCTTTCAGAGTGGCCTCCGGAGGGGTTTGAGGAGAACGAGAGAGAGAGGGAGAGAGAGAGAGAGAGGGTTGAAAGAACCTCGCCCTACTGTACTACCCTATTTCGTGCCTTTACTCGGCTACCTCGATTGTTACGTTAATTAGATTTTTTAACGTAAACGAGCTACCATTCAACGAATTCCTCTAGCTCTCTCTTCATTTTCCCCATACTACCGGTCGAGTCCGACTGCATCCACCACAGACCCTCTCTCGGTTGCATCGCTTTGAAAAAAAAAGAAAGAAAAAAAAAACAATAAAAAACAAAGTAAAAAAAATCCCAAATTTTTCAACCTCGGTATTTTACAACCCCCGTCTGATCTGAAAGAGTCTCCGGCGTTTCATCTTTTTCTCGGCAAAGCTTCACTTTTTGTTCCTCATTTTTTTATTTTTTTATTCCAATTTTACGTTTTTTTCCCCCTTCTTTGCCCTGTTCTTCGTCGTAAACCTCGGCACGACGCGCATCATTGTAAAAATGTGTATAAGCGCGACGTATGGGCCGCGAGACACGTGGGTAGGGCGAGAGGCTCGTTCGAGTGGAAGACCAACGCGAGGCTTCATCTCGTCAGGGTGCAACGTAGCGCGAAAAATTTGGCGGGAGTCGCGGTAAATTTTTATTCTCCCTCCGAGCGATGCAACGTCCGTATAACCCGGGGAGTCTCTCGTTTCTCGTCGTTTCCAGTAGCCGGATGATTTTTATCGGCTTCTTGGTCACGTACGACGCGCGAATAAACTATGCATGCATCGCGCGCTTATCTTCGAACACGCAGAGAGCCGTAACACGGTGGACATCGAGACGAGGAGATTCGAATAAAGAATAAAAAATTTCTCTTTTCCAACGAGCGCCAACCTCTCGACGTATGAAAAAACGAACGCAGCAAGATTCGAACCGCGTTCTTTCACTGTTTTACTCGCGTCGTTTTCATTTTTTCCAGTATTTTTTTTATTGCGATTTTGTTTCTTTTTTTTTGCTTTTTTGGTTCTCTTTAAGCCACTCTGCCACGTTTCTGACCCGGGAAATACCACGAGATCCCTGTAATACGCGAATGCTTAGCGCCGTGGACATTTTTTCCCTCGTATTATTTGCGACCTTAACGTAATGCTACGTGTCGTCCTCCTCGCGGAGGATGGGAAACGTCGTGTTCTCGTAAGCTCGCGATTCTACGTTTCTTTCGTTTTTTTTTTTTTTTTTTCTTTGTTGGTTTCTTTATATTTTCTTCTTTTTTATTTCAACGCGTGTTCGCGCGGGGAAAAAAATGTTTCGGTCGCGTATGTTACGATCCGGGGTGGCATCTCGTATTCGCGGACCACGAGGGGTCCGAGGGTTGTGTCTGCTACGAAGCGTGCTTCATCCCTTGTTTTCGTTTTTCTTCTTCTTTCTCTTCTTACGAAACATTTTATTTTTGTATTATTTATCGAGATTCTCTCTCCCTCTCTCTTATTCTGTCTCTTTCTCTCTGTCTCTCTCACTCCCTCTCTATCTCGTTCTCGACCCGGTCGGAAACGTAAATTTTCACCTGGCCTCAACGTCAGCGGTAATGAACGATACAAAATTCATGGGGCCGAGCTTACTCCTCTCTCCTAGCGGTGTTTCTCCTTATACAAGCTTCCCCGTACCAAAAAAATGTGTCACGACCCGAGTTTTATCGTACTGCAATTCTCGTTTTCTTCCCCCTTTATTCTTCTCGTTCTTCTTCTTTCTTTATTCACTACGCGATAAAGTTTAACGACTCGTTCGATGATCGCGAGTAGACAAGCAGATAACGGCGAATGTGTATCGGGGGTTGTTCGTTAAAGGGGTGGTTTCGGGCTACGAACGAAACGGACCATCCATGCTCGAGATAGAGAACACTTCGACTTCTCGGCTCGAACGATAGCGCGATTAGAGCCCGCGTTAATTAATCGTGTGAGAAAATAAAAAATTATTCTAAAAAAAAAAAAAAAATTAAAATTTTCGAAATTAAATTTTTTAAACAAATTTTTTAACGGTCTTTTCTTCTTTGTTTCGGATCGTTCAAAATACTTTCGGGATTATACGAGATCGGTGGGGAGAACGACGAGACAGGGGGTTCGATTTTCGTCGTATCAAACGAGACTGCGGGCGTCCTGTCGCTCGATCCGCTTCGCCTCTTGTTTTTATTTTGTTTCTTCTTTTTTTTATCTTGCCGGGAAAACAAAGTGCAGAGTGCCCATTCCGCTGTAATGGATGACGATCGAACAGCATCCGTCGACTCATCTCTTTGACAGCGATGCTTTTTTTTTATTCAACGCCACGCCCCATTCACCCCTCCCCTAGCCGACCCTCCGATCCCTCTTTCGATCATTCCCCTTTTTGTTCCAGAGACAACGATCTTCCTGAGTTCGTACAACGTCGATGATCAAAGCGATATTAATTTTTCGCTTCGAGCTCGCAAACTAAAAGAGGAATAATAAACGCCCGACTCTTGTTTCTTTTCGTGACGAGAGGGTGGGAGATTTTTGTCGCGATCTCGTACTAAAAATTCTAAGCCAGTGAAAATTTATAAAAAATTGCACGATTTTTTCTCAAAACTTCATACGTAAACGATTTTGATCTAATTTGATGGCATTATTTATTCGATTTAAATAAATTAATAAATAAAAACAACAAGAATTAACTATAAATTGTTCAGAGCGTCACGAAAAATCCTGAAAATTGACGAGATGACCTTTTGACCCGTTTTAAAAGACGTCTCGCGTTCTTGCCGCGCCGAGGGTGAAATATACGGTGACTCGGTATTTTCGTTATAATGCCTTTACATTACTGAGAATTCGTGAGAAATTTGTACGGTCTGTCGCGAAGTAGCCGTTTATATTAAAGCTCAAAGAGGGATGAAGGGACACATGGGAAAATATATTAGCCATTCATAACGGCGAACGGAACAAGGGTTGTTGGATACGAAGGTTCTCTCGTGAATGCGCCCACGACAGAAATATAGGGACGTCGATGGAAGGCTCGTGGGGAGGGGGGCATCAAGTTTTTGACTGCCATGGGACGTCGAGATCCTACGTTATATACCATAAAAGTAGACGTATGTATCTTGGTCTCTGTCTCTGTCTCTCTCTCTCTCCCTATACATATACGTACAAATGCCACCCCTAGTGATGCGACATATGACATTCAGTGGGGGAGGTGGTGTCGAGTCGTTTTTCGACCCCCTATATACACTCTTTTTCTTCTCTCTCTCTCTCTCTCTCTCTTTCACCCCTCGTCCTATTTGTCGGTCACGGTCGGACCGCCGCGGATAAAGTGCCATGACAAATCCACCGTGGGACTCTCAGCCCCTCTTCACAAGTGTCAAAACGCCGAGAATTCCAAGACGGGAAAAATCTTTTGAAAGGCGACCGAGAGGAAGAAGATTGAAGAGGGAGAGGGGTCAACAAATCACCGCGTGCCTGGAAAAAAGGCGAAAGCGTCTTGCCCTATATAATATTGATTCGTTCCACGACACGTTCCACTTTCGAATTTATCACACCGGTCAAATATTTATTAGATCATTTTTTATATCGCCTACATTTTTCTCCTAATCATAAAAAACAGCAAGAATGAAAAATTATGTGCTCCACGATACGTCAATTTTTCGGATGAAAAATGATTGTTGCGCGTATTTTATCGAAAGATAATTCTCGATTATCCCTTTTGCCTTTTCTAATTAAATTTCACAAATAATACTTTTGTTTTTCGATCGTTTCACGCTGAATCCAGTTTTCCTCGATATTTTTTCATCACAGGACAGGGACGAGGAGGAAGAAGGCTTCGCAGATTAGCAAGAGCTTATCGTCCAGCTTATATGCAAGGTGTAACAGAGGGTTCAGAGGGAGGGGGAGGGCGCGATGGCCTTCGAGCTTGGTCGCACTCACGTTTCTTACGAAAAACTTTTCCCTGGGTCTGTGCTCGTGATTCCAGGGGCCGAACAGTCGCGGTGGCAAAGTGCGCGAGCCTGGCCTTTATATATATATATATATATACGGCAGTTATATTACCTGTGCGGACCGTCGAAGCGAGTCTAGATAACATTTCATCGTGGGAAAGGGCAAGGGGATTTCTCCCAACTATACAGACACGTTCGTTTCGCGAGTGAGCCAGACATGGAGAGAAAGCAAGAGGGAAAGAAAGAGAGAGAGACACTTTGCAGCTACTTTAGCCGATAAGTGGGTTCCCAGGCGCTTCGGTAACTCTCGGTTCGCCTGCACTTTCTATCTTATATATTACCAACTGAAAAACATATATATATATATAGATGCTTCAGCTATTGAATACTAGGCCAAAACGTCTCGAAAGTTTCTCAGCCGTCGTATATACATTTATATTCGTACGAGAGTAAAAAAGAAAAGAGTCTTTCGAGGGATGAAAAAGCACGGATCTTTCTATATTTCGTTGTAAAGTTCGTGAAATATTACAAAACGGGGACAATAACGTCGAACGAAAAGCACGAAATACGAATCGTGAAAAAAAAGCGACGAGAACGAAAAAATTGTAATCCAGGGGGCTAAAAACTACCCTCGATCGTTTCTTTCTAATTTCAATTTCTGATTTTTGAAAAATTCATCCTCTCTTACTCGTAAATAACAATTGTTGCATAAACGAGCGAGAATCAATTAAATTGACAAATAGAAGAAATGAAATTGTAAACATTGGTGTAAAATGAGATCGAGCGACAGGAGGCGTCGTGACGCGTAGAATTTTCTCAACGTCAAGGAGGGTCGAAGAAAGTGAGCACCTTTTCGTAAACGCCCTCGTACACCAATGAACCAACGACGTTGGGTTTATCTCGAGAGCACACGTTCTTAAGCAAATGCCTCGCAGCACGAAGCCTGAAACATTTTCCGTCGCTTCTATTCCTCCCTCTCAACCCCCTTCCTCTTTCTCTCTCGTAGCATCGTCATTTTATCCACCCATCCTCCCTTTCGCCTCTGCCTCTTACACGGTGAAATATCGATTCTACACTCTCCGGAGTAATGGAATTCCGGCGTCAAATTTATGAGAACTCGCAGGACGCGCGCGGTGTGCCGGCAAGGTTTTCGTGAAGAGGAGGAAGAGGAGGAAGAGGAGGAGGAGGAGGAGGAGGAGGGGGCGAGGTAACGGAAGAAGGAGTGAGACAGAACGAGGGAAAGGTGAAAGAGAGGCTGCGAGGACGCTATTAGGCACGCGAAGGCGCGAAATCACTCGAGCGACGAGAAACTTGCTTAGGGGTGTTCACTTTTGCTCGTAACACACGCCTCCCACCCACCCCTCTTCATTCCTCGAGATATCTAAGAAATTGCGAAAAGCCGAGATCGCGCGAGACGATGTCGCTAAGCTCGTAGGCTTCGAGAGGGATTGGTCTCTCGACCCTCCTATGGCTCGAGGGCTCGACCGCACATCGAAGCGACGAACACGACCAACAAAAAATTGACAAAAATTACTTTATAATGTTTTTTTGATTGTTTTTTCTTTCGTCAAATTCATAAAAATATTCTTCTTTATGAATAAACTCGATCGTCAACGTTTTGTCTTGTTTTTTTTTTTTTTTATCTATCTCGTAGAAAAGCGACTTTTTTTTATTTCGAAAGTGTTCGCGATCGTGAAGAATACGGGTGGAAAACGGGTGGAAAACGGATCTTGGAGGAATTTAATAGTCACTCTGTCGAAGAACGTAAAAAATTCTTATACATATTTCTCGCGGGAATTCGTTAACTCGTGGGCAGGAAGAGAGGATCTTCGTTGAATAGACGTGTTTCCGGTACGGGTTTGAGAGAACATTAGGTATGGAAATATATACACGCGGAGAGCACCGTGCGAGCAACGTTCGCTTCGAAGCTTTTTAACGAAGTATAGATACGCGCGTATATCCCGGGGCATTTATTATCCCCGTTAATAGGACTACGTTAGCGTCCATCGATCGCTCCTACCCTGGACTCTGACGCACGTACCGAACTATAGATATATATCATATATATATACGGTAATTCTAGCAGGTTGTTGCAGCTTCGCAGCTTGACATCCTCGCGAAACGAGAAGTCATGAAAATCCAACATTTTTGTGGTTTTCGGTATGAAATTTTTGGGATTGGATATTGAAAAAATGTAAAGAATTTCTTTTTATGCTTTTCGCCCAGGGTAGAAATTTTCAGAGTGGTCGTGAAACATGACAAAAAAGTTGACGATAAAAATCCCTTACCGCTTATCGAAAATGAAAAAAATGCCAATATTTCGAGTACCCTTTTCACGTTAAAAAAAACCTCGTTGAGATTGCGAGTACAGCGATTCTTTTACCTCGTTATCTTTAATTTCAGCACTTTTCTCAATTTTCTCGTAAGGGTGACGGAAATGTATAATCTTTTTTTTCTTGATTATTTCCATTAATTTTACCATTTGCCTTTTATTTCCAGATCAATTACGAGGGTGATAGCGATGTGTTTATAAAATAAAAAATCTCGATCGAAGACCACTAAAAACGTCGCTTTATTTGAGTGGTCGAGCGGTGTTCGGGCCAGGTCATAGGTCGTTAACGTCAAATGAACCAAAATGTAGTTGCTCTTATATAGAATATATAATTGCTCTCTATATATTCCTATATAATCGATATACGCGGTGATATACAAATATATTTTTCCACTTCCGTAGTCTTGCTTCTGTTGAATCCGAGGCTGAAAAAGTTTCATTCCCCCTATCGTCGCAGATTCCTAGTACCGCGATCCATCACCACTCGTTGATAACGGTCACGCGCGCTTCGGTAACCATTCATGGATACCAGAGGTACCAATCAACATTCGCGCACGACAATTTCAAGCGGGTGATTGAAAACGACGAACACACGTATATATAGTGAGAAAGACAGAGAGACAAAGAGAGAGAGAGAGAGAGAGAGAGAGAGAGAGAGAGAGAGAGAGAGAGAGAGAGAGACAGAGAGACAAAGAGAGAGAGAGAGAGAGAGACAGACAAAGAGAGAGAGAGAGAGAGAGAGAGAAGGCTCGGCAATCGATGAATCGGTCCACTGCTGTTTCGATGCACTATAGGCGTTGAGGGCTATAGAGATAAAAGGCCTCGGTGCATTCATTTATCGCTACCAGTACAGACGCACTTTAATCGTTTCGTCGCACAATACCTAAATTTCCAGCCCTTAACGAAACTAAAACACACACACACACACACACAATTGAATATTATTCTTCGAAACAAAACAAAATCGAAAAATTTAACCGAGCAATATTTCACCCTTGAATATCAAATATCTAAATAAAATCCATTTCAACCCTTAATCAAACGCGAACAAAGAATCGAAATATTCTACGCAAAAAAAATGCAAATAAAAATAACAATTCAATAAAACAGCAGAATTTCCAACCCTTAACGAAACTAAAAAAAAAATAAGAAAATAAACCGGAATAAAAATTCCACCGAGTAATATTTCACCCTTGAATATCAAATATCTAAATAAAATCCGTTCCGATCCCTAAACAAACGCGCATGAAAAATCGGAATATTGTTTTTCACACACAAAAAATATAGAAATTCAAAAAAAAAAATTGTTTCTCCACCATTGAATAAAATATTTGAACCCGTGTTAAATCGCGTCGTAATGTACATACGAGAACGTCCTCGGAGACCGGAGGATAATATTTTTTATGTTTTCATTGTTGCCCTACTCCAAGGTTTTTTTCATCTCCCCCCCCCCCCTCCACGCCCCTCTCCCACAACTCCTCAATCCCCACCGTCGTTTTTCAATTCTTAACGTATTCCCCCAGCGCAATAAAGAACAGGGATAGCGGGCGTGCTTCGCGCGCGCAAATTCCTTCTATACCAATATACATAACATGCATATATCTATCTATATATATATAGATATATATATATATATATATATATATTTATCCGCGGAAATACTGCAAGATTCCCATAAGCTAGCTCGCAGCAACTTTACGACGAAGAACCGTTCTTCGGCTCTCTCCGTGTTGCAGTCTTCGGTCGAAGTACGCCATGTCACCTGTTCACGTTCTACGTTTATATATACAGCCTCGTTTACGTATCACGGACACGAACGTTACGCTCGAGCGAGCCCCCTTTTTTTCATCCCTCTTTATTTATTTTTTCATCTCACTCCGCTTCGTCCATGTTTTTTCCTTCCTCTTCGGGAGATGAAAAAATTCATCTCCTTTTTTATATACACGACGAATATCGGACGACCAACGTCTTTGCGCGAGTGAAATTCTTGACTCGCTCAGTTGTTTTCCCCCCAGCTCGGGAGAAAATCCAGTCGGCACGCTGTTCGTACGTGTTTTTTACTCGCTCGTTCACGATGAGACTGTGACGGTGTGCGAGAGTGCAACGAGAGACACGATGTAACAACGTGTTACGACAAGAGAAGATTATGGAAGTGACAAGTGTGTATCAGGTGGGCAGGAAGGATACTTTCGCGGTGAGAGATGTTTATCCGTGTCTATGCTGAACGCCCGCAGAGAGCGCCAGTAACTACCATCGCGCGTTGGTTGTAATAAGCACGAGCTTGCGATATTCAAGCTTCGATAAAACGCCGTCGTTCGTATGCGGGACGCACAATCGTGATTGCGTATCAATCGAGAATCGTCATTGTTCGAGAGATAACCCGTCGACGTTTTGATCGCGATCCATTATTTGATTCGTCGACGATAAACGTTGTTTCGCGAATAATGATAAACGTGAAATGGGCAAAATTAAACCAAAAAAAAGAAACAAACCTCGTTGTTTCATTTTTAATCTTATTTTTCATTTCGTTTTAATCGCTCGTTATTGTTATTCGTTCGATATTCTACATTTTTATTTGATCTGTCTATTTTTTATTACATTTTTATTCATATTTCGTTATTATTCGATCGTTGTTTCTTTTTATCTGTATTTTCGTATTTTTGTTTTATCATTTTCCACGATCCGTGGTATAAGAAAAAATTAGGATATTTATAATACATGCAATATCGTCACGATTATTCTTGTTTCACGGTAAAACTCGAGCGATTTAACATTCTTGACGCGTATATGTAGCTTCCGCCTGGTTATACTCGCGAGAGTATTTTCATTCTAAGAATCCATAAGGTATAGTTCGAATGAAGGGAAGATTTTCAGGGACAGGGGGTTTGGTAGCGTCGAGTACCGGAAGCATGCATTATTACAAGCTTTTATAGCAAGGTTGTTTACGACTGTGAAATACGAGTCGTGTCGTGTTGAGCATAGAGGAAAAGAGGGGTTAGTGAAAATGGCCGTGCATCGCGCTTTCTTCTCGCTGTGAGCTTTGAGGGTGGCGAGAGGGTGGAAAAGAGGTTGCCACGCGTTTCGAGATATCGTAGCACGCGCCGCGTGATAATGCCGACGATGCTATGCAGGCGGGAGACTTTACCTTCCTCCCCCTCCCTCTTCAAGCCCCTCACCATATCCAACCCCCTCTTGAACTCCCGAGAGAAGTACCTTGAAATTTAGTGACCTCCCGGTGGCGTCGTACAGCGAAGTGAGAAGATACCGCGAGGAAGGAACGGTGTTCGGGTCTCGTGGATTCGAGAAGTGGAAGCGCCAGTTTTGCGCTATATAACGGCTCGAGGCAGCTGAAGAAGAGAGAGAGAGAGAGAGAGAGAGAGAGGGTGGAAAAGAAGCCTCGAGAGCCCATCATCCGTACCAAGGGTGAAACTTGCAAGGAACGAGACGCGCGACGGCCAAGGATATTTTCATGAAACGAATCTTTCCGCTTTTCGCGATATTTTTTTTCTTTTTTTTTTTTTACAGCACTCCTCTTTCCTCCCTCGCACATCCGACATTTTTCATAAATCTTCCGCGCTATAAAATTCTCTAGCTCGAGCAACTCTTTTCGAAATCCTTTATGGCCGATTCGCGATGAAATAAAGTCTAACGAGTTTGAAGCTTAATGAGATTTTCAATGGAAAAGCTACCCGATATCTCGTGGTTCGAGGTGAAGATCGTGTTTAAGATTTTTGATTGTTTTTAAGTATTCGTCAAGAAATATTTTATTTTTTTGTCGATTCGTCGAACGACGCGCTCGCGGATAAAATTCGTCGCTTGGTAATACTTTCGACCCTTGGGATACGTTACGAGGGTAGTTTGTATGGCAATTCGGGCAACCAATAAAATCTAAGCTAGGTCTTCCAAATCGAGCATTCATCCCACCCCCCACCCCTTTACTTCATCTCTCTGTCACGTATTTTCACGAAAACCGCTTTTCACAGGGATGAAAATGGACCATCAAATTTACGAAGTCGTTCTCGTTCCCGTATCTTCGACGAAGGTCATGCACGAATCCGACATAAACACGAAGATCCGCGATATCGCGAGTGGACCCGCCCACGAAGAAACTCTCGCATTGAAACACGTACGTACGTACGAAGTATGCACAAATTGTGCGTATTCGCGCTGGATCGTTCGCAAATTCTCGATCGTCGAATGGCCCGTTGAAGCTTTATGTATATAGGTTGGATCGTAAAGTTTCCTTCCAACGAGGGAAACTTCGATGAGAACGAACATCCTCGGGAAATGCGCGCGTTCGATGAGAAAGCCCCACGGCCGAGAAACCCATAAAGTATCTTCCGTTGACAATTTTCTTCTTGTGGCATCTCGTGCGTAAGCTCCATTCATGTACGTATATATATACAGTGTTTGAGAATATACGAGCTTCTCTCGCCAAATTTCATGTGCACACTATACGATATTTATATATATATATATATATATTCATGGATTTTCATCATCGAACGTCTACGTTGCAAAATTATCTCTAAAAATTCATAAATGCTATAAAAATTCCCAATATCATCCCAACGCGTAACAAAATATTGTTCTAATAAAAGCGACTTTCGCTGATTTCTCGTAAAAATCCATTTCTAATACATCAATAATCGATGGTCGTTTCATCCCCTCGCGTACGAAAGCTCGATGCAAGCCTCGAGCGACCGGTGACAGCGAAACGAGATTCGATAAAAAAAAATCGAAAATTCGTACTCGTAAAAGGGAGTTTGGAAGGGGCGTGGACGAGACGAAACGAAACTAGGGACGGACTGTGCCGTAACGGGATCGATGAAACATGCACGAGATGCGCGTCACTTTTGGAACCCCGCGGGCTGCATTAAGTCGCTTGCATCAGCATCGAGACGGGAAGGATGCTGTAGACAGGAGAACAAAATATACACGAATATAGACAGGGGGAGGGAGGAAGACTCACCCTTCGTTGTACATTGCGTATATGCTCTGGCTTGTTCGTGAATCGATGTTAACTAGTTCGACGCTCGCGGGTATACACGAGGCGGGGTCTTCGTAGATCGACCAATTCGAAACAGTTTCGAAACGTACAGAGGAAAGTGGCCTCGTATATACACGACGATATATAGTAGTTTCGTATAACTATAGGTATAAACGTGGATAGCTAGAACGTCGTAGGTGGGTAGAGATAACTCGAGGGACCCTGACGCTATCTCCTGGATCCTCTCCGGTCTCCGTAGTTTATCGTTGAAAACTGTTAAGCCGCGGCCCGGCCACGTCAGGCGGTTAGGCAAGATCCTCTCTGCTCGCCACTGGACACATATACGTCGGTATTACCTGTACCGTATATAGACCCAAGCGCACCAGGCTATACAACGGTGTCCGTCCATTCTCGATGTATTAGGAACAATGTTTCCGTGGATGTCTATAGCTCGTACGTGTCCCGAAGCGTTGGGAAGAGCACACCTTGGTAACGGTAGCGCTACGACTGGTCAAACAATAAGCCGCAAGATAAATTAGTGGCGGTGGAGCGATTGGCCGTTGGGGTTGTCCCGGACTTGCCGCGAAGTGGAATTAACACGGTTCCGTCATTGCGGAACGGACCTGTCGCGTATTCGTCGTCATTCCCTTCGTTGGGTCCACCTCGTTCATCGTCTTGAACTCTTGGCAAAGATACCAAAGAACGTTGTTGATAATCGGATGAAGGTCGTGGGATAAGCCATTTCCGGCGATCCCTTCGTTGTCCTACCACCTAGTTCCGTTCTAGTAGCTCGTCGCGTGAAGTGCTGTTTATTCTACGGGAGTGCGTCATCATCACGATATAAAGGGATAATCGGGAGTATGGTATTTGATGATGACTTAGTGCAGAGTTAAAAACGGTTTCTAGTCTCGCTTGAAAGTATCAGACTACACAACGGTGTCCGTCCATTCTCGATGTATTAGGAACAATGTTTCCGTGGATGTCTATAGCTCGTACGTGTCCCGAAGCGTTGGGAAGAGCACACCTTGGTAACGGTAGCGCTACGACTGGTCAAACAATAAGCCGCAAGATAAATTAGTGGCGGTGGAGCGATTGGCCGTTGGGGTTGTCCCGGACTTGCCGCGAAGTGGAATTAACACGGTTCCGTCATTGCGGAACGGACCTGTCGCGTATTCGTCGTCATTCCCTTCGTTGGGTCCACCTCGTTCATCGTCTTGAACTCTTGGCAAAGACACCAAAGAACGTTGTTGATAATCGGATGAAGGTCGTGGGATAAGCCATTTCCGGTGATCCCTTCGTTGTCCTACCACCTAGTTCCGTTCTAGTAGCTCGTCGCGTGAAGTGCTGTTTATTCTACGGGAGTGCGTCATCATCACGATATAAAGGGATAATCGGGAGTTTGGTATTTGATGATGAGGTAGTGCAGAGTTAAAAACGGTTTCTAGTCTCGCTTGAAAGTACCAGACTATACAGCGGTGTCCATCCATTCTAGATGTATTAGGAACAATGTTTCCGTGGATGTCTATAGCTCGTACGTGTCCCGAAGCGTTGGGAAGAGCACACCTTGGTAACGGTAGCGCTACGACTGGTCAAACAATAAGCCGCAAGATAAATTAGTGGCCGTGGAGCGATTGGCCGTTGGGGTTGTGCCGGACTTGCCGCGAAGTGGAATTAACACAGTTCCGTCATTGCGGAACAGACCTGTCGCGTATTCGTCGTCATTCCCTTCGTTGGGTCCACCTCGTTCATCGTCTTGAACTCTTGGCAAAGATACCAAAGAACGTTGTTGATAATCGGATGAAGGTCGTGGGATAAGCCATTTCCGGTGATCCCTTCGTTGTCCTACCACCTAGTTCCGTTCTAGTAGCTCGTCGCGTGAAGTGCTGTTTATTCTACGGGAGTGCGTCATCATCACGATATAAAGGGATAATTGGGAGTATGGTATTTGATGATGACTTAGTGCAGAGTTAAAAACGGTTTCTAGTCTCGCTTGAAAGTACCAGACTATACAACGGTGTCCGTCCATCCTCGATGTATTAGGAACAATGTTTCCGTTGATGTCTATAGCTCGTACGTGTCTCGAGGCGTTGGGAAGAGCACACCTTGGTAACGGTAGCGCTACGACTGGTCAAACAATAAGCCGCAAGATAAATTAGTGGCCCTGGAGCGATTGGCCGTTGGGGTTGTCCCGGACTTGCCGCGAAGTGGAATTAACACGGTTCCGTCATTGCGGAACGGACCTGTCGCGTATTCGTCGTCATTCCCTTCGTTGGGTCCACCTCGTTCATCGTCTTGAACTCTTGGCAAAGATACCAAAGAACGTTGTTGATAATCGGATGAAGGTCGTGGGATAAGCCATTTCCGGTGATCCCTTCGTTGTCCTACCACCTAGTTCCGTTCTAGTAGCTCGTCGCGTGAAGTGCTGTTTATTCTACGGGAGTGCGTCATCATCACGATATAAAGGGATAATCGGGAGTTTGGTATTTGATGATGAGTTAGTGCAGAGTTAAAAACGGTTTCTAGTCTCGCTTGGAAGTATCTCCTGTCAGTTTGCCATGAATGGAGGAAACTTTGTAGTTCGAGCATGAAGTTTTCTATTGGGTGTAATTGAAGACGCCAATCAGTCTCGCGTAACAAAAAGTAATGATCAGATCAACAAACGAGGAACGGGATGCGGGAGAATTTTGCCTTTGGTGGATCAGACCCGGATGAAGTGGTTTTTTAGTACTTCGAGCGCAATGGAAGAATCGCTGAAGGAATGGCGAGAGGGAGGACGAAAGAGGGGCGTTGGGTAAGAACGCAATTAACGGTAGGAATGCAGGATGAGACGTTTACTCTGGCCCAAGCGAGAAAGAGGCAACGGAGCGAGGAGCGATTTTCCCTGGCCTGATTAGCTGGAAAAGACCTTCGTCGTTACTCACACTCGTCGCCATACCCAACGACCCCCGTTTCTCTCGCAGTTTCTTCACGATGTCCCGGAACTTTGAACGCACAGTGCAAACTTCGTAGCGATGTAAGCCGTACCCTCGAGTTCATCCCGTTTCGTTCTACAGGACCCAAAATGATGGGAGGAAGACACAATTTTATCCCTCCCGTCTTGAAAACTGCATTCAGCCGGTAAATGGAGATAAACCGGGCTTCCTTTGACGATACGACTTTGCTTCCTTCTTTTTTCGATGCTTCGTTTAAAACCATCCCTCAAACTTTGGATGGAATTTTTTACTTCACGAACCGATCGAAGTCACTCGTCGACGTTGGATATTTCGAGATAAACAAGTGACGCGACGGGTCGAGGGAAAAACATTCGACATCGTTGATAAAAGTCGTAAATGGATTTAAATGTTGTCAATCCTGAATTTTCATTCTCCTCTCGTCGAGGATGAACGATTCTAATGAATTATCTAGGTTCGTTGGTCGAGGCACGAATTCGATTAATCTTCCAGCGTTCGGACTAATACCACTTTTAGGGATCAGCCTGGACGAAAAAAAACGAAAAAACGAAGTTTCTCGTAGCAACGTAGACTCGTTGGAGTTTCCTTCGCTGCGACGAGACTCGGCTCCCTCAAGACTAAGAGCTTATAAATGTGTTTTGGAGAAGTTGTTGCGAGAAAGTTTTGCCATTGTTGTCGCTGGGTCTCACTCTCGTGAAACGAATGCTCCACGCTTTGGGAGTGAGACACGTAGGGATAAAAGAGCGATGGTACGTACGTACCGTAGAGCCGTGGCAGTACGTTCCCGTCGTTATTACGGATTTAGCTCGGTAGATCCAAAAATAAAACGCCGGACTCACATGCGCCACTAGCTACTTCGGCTCCTGGCTTCGACTGCATTCGCTGAGCCAGCGAAAACTTTCTGCTGCAACGCCCCTGCAGTCTACGACGCCGACGAGACGGAGAGCCGCCTTAGACCGAGATGTCCGCCGCGAGAGGCATGTGCACATTTTTCAAACGTGCGTTACGCTATAATTAAATCAAATTCAATTTCGACCGATGATCCACATAGAATTCAGTTTAACCGACAAAAATGTGAAATTTTTGTAAATTATGGAAAAATGTGTATTTTAAGGGGTAGAAATTAATTCATGGAAATATTATTATAATTGTCATCCTCACGGACGTAATATTAATCATATGCATTATTATAATAATAATTTGAATGAATTACTAGAAATTATCGACAATGAGCAGATTTGAACATTTTTTATTTTGATAATGATTACACATTGCAAACAAATAATTGGAAAATATGAAATATTTTAAGTCACAGGTCACACGAGTTTAGATATCATAAGTAAACAATGAACATCGTCCTGAAATACTACCTAACTGTGGAGAGGAAGTGATTTCTGACCACTGTGTCATGGCGTCCTCTCTCTCTCTCTCACACTCTCTATCTTTCGCCTCCTGCTCACCAAATGTTTATCAAACCCAGGCAAACTAACGGTATGCTCGTTACTTGCACGAGTGAACTAATGTCCGACCCGTATTATTATCCCAACAATAATGCGCTCTGATCTCCCAGCGTCCGTTCGTGCTGCTCTTGACGCGCTTTACAATCGTCCAGGAAATCGTTAAACGAAGCATTATTCGCCGAAATGCCGACTCGCGTCACATTGTTATCGCAATTATATATGAACAGTCATCCAGGATCTCGCGTTAATTGCGCTCCGATAGATACGCGTTTGGCTTCAGAATGAATTTGATATCGAGGAAAATAGGGGCTTGAAATACCACCGCGTCCAATATTATCCTATCGCCACTTATTCGGAGAAGTCAATTTCGTCCTGATTCGCGGGAAACTCGATTCGCGAGACCCGAAATATCGTCGAACCAACGTTTTGTGTAACGCGAATTACCGGAATTTCGATATTTCGATAGTTAATGACCGAGATCGATAAGCCGTACAACTTTGATCGCGCGAAAGCCATTGTTGGAAGAGAAGGGGATATGTTCGTGTCGTGGTTTTAGTTTCGGGTCACGCGATAATGGTTTTTAACAGAGACGTTCGATTTTCAATCCAGTAAAACACATCGAGACTTTCCGCTCGTTTCGTGTAACTCCCTGTCCTATAACCTTTTATTCGAGACGCGAAAACAGCGACCGATAAACCGAAATTCGTGCAAGTTCGTCCACCACACGGACCCTACAACCCGTACATAGAACCACCGCCGACCAGCCCTCCTGGAGCGTTCGGAAAGCATAAACCGCGACGATCTAGTCCCTGAGACCTCCAACGACGTCCACACCGTGTTGAAACTGCGAGTACGTGACACAATCGATCGTTTCGGGTCAGTCAGTTTGCTCACTGTTGAAATGCCTGTGGCTATATAACTAAACCTGGTTACGTTCGATGGTAGACGCACATATGTGAACATATACTCGCACACATACCTACCGGCGTTTCACAGAAACATTTCGCAACTGCGGTCGCGTTGTCTTCGTCCTCTGTGCCGAGATACGCGGATCGTTTGAATTCCACCGTCGATTTCTGAAATTGAGCGTTCGTCGCCTCGTTGAATCCGTTTAACGATTCTCACCCTCTCTGTCTATCTATCTATCTATCTATCTGTCCCTTTTTCACATAGTTGAAAACTGGTCCGTGCTACTTTCTCTATCGTCAGAACCGAGTCCGTTGACCAACCGCCCCCGTAAAGGTTTCTATCGTGCAACCACCACTCGATTCACCCCCTCGCAGAATCGTTCGTCCGATTTTCCAACTGTCTTCCCTTCCTTCCCTCGCATTCTTCGCTCGGGGGAGGGAAAATGCGACAGGTGACACTCTGTACTATCTACACGAAGAGTTTCAACAGAACAGTTTCCAGAATTGACCATTATGCCAGCGACGAGCGAGTGTGTAATATCGTCGACGTTGATTCATATATGAATGCGAACCTTTTGCATAAGGGATAAATGGGACTGGGGGAATGGTCATTCGCACTTTCACGTCACGCGTCCACTTCCCATGCACCAAACATTGGTCGACATCGTTTACTCGTTCTCGAATACCACCGATCGACTTTTTATATTTTTAGCGAAATCCTATCCTCGGATTTAACGTCTCTTTTACTCCAACGACGATTTCAGTCTTCGAGCTCGTTTCGTGGGAAAAAGACATCAATGGTCGTAAAACGTTATCGGGAAAATTCCTTGGATCACAGGTCGCTCGCTATGCTCGAGACGCGCTGGAGAAATAGAAATTCACTCGTTTCATCCCCTACTCACCTAAGGGTGC
Organism: Netelia virgata; assembly: GCA_951802705.1. Lineage (NCBI taxonomy): Eukaryota > Metazoa > Arthropoda > Insecta > Hymenoptera > Ichneumonidae > Netelia > Netelia virgata. The sequence goes on along the minus strand of OX637864.1, from coordinate 7,967,646 downwards.
AACCTACCTTCAGCGAGTTCATCGAGTTCATCGGATATTCACAATGGACAACCGGTGGCTCGTTCATCCAATTACCCATTCCTCTGACCTTCATAATTTCCAACAACGTCGTTTTAACGAATTCCCGTTATATTTTCCAGAACTTTCACCACTTTTTCAGTATCCGATAGAAATATTATAAAATTGTCCAGGTATTTCATATTTTAATGCCTCAAAGGCAACGCGGAATACATGCATAATGCAAAATATTATTACGTACCCGGGGCCATAGTCATCCGTAACGAACACCTACTGGCTGTGGAGTTGGGCAGCGAGCGGGGTCCGCTCGTGGCCAAAAGCCAGGGTAGGTCCGGGGCTCCTGGCATGTTACCCGTCGACGGTGAGTGTTTCTCCTCTCATCCTCATGTTGCTTCCTATGGCCGCGCGTAATTGCATTTGCGTCATCCTTGTATCGAATCGACTGGTGTGCTGCTCGCCATTATCCTCTGTGGCCTCAACTTGCACGGAGTGAGTGAGGTGGTGCATGGTAGCATGAAGGTTGGACCAATGGATATATATATATATGTATATATATATATATATATGTGTATGAGAAGACTTGTATTCCGGCGCGAGGGGTTCCCAACAGTTGCTGTGCTCGAAGGTATATAGGAGGAACCTCGACTACCCTTTCTCATCACAGCGATCGCAAGCCAACGGCATTGCACGAAAACGCTCTGAGCCCTGGCTTTGATAATGCTGATTGGAGTTTGGCGAACAGGACCGCTCGCACCACCCGTCGGCGAACGCAAGACACAATTACTGCATCTACTATTTCATGGCTTCCACGGTTAGAACTATTGTGCGATGGGATCGAGTGAGAGAAATGAAAGCTGTTCGAGACAATGCATCGAGAAGGAGACTGTCGTGATTGTTCAGAAATTAACTGATTAGCGATTACGATTGTACGAATCGTGGCCAATGTTCTCGAACTTTGAATATCAAAGTTTTGGAGGGATTTTTTGGGAAATACATGGTGGATAAACGAGTCTATTTACAGGTATAGTTCGAGAGGATAATGGATTATCGATCATTTTTCATCCCCTAGACTCGATAACGATAAAGGTTAATAACTTATGAATTATAATGTTTTCTACGTCATGATTATTATAAAATACTGAAAACGATTAGTTCGAGTCGTTCTCGAGTCGTTAAGAGGCAAAGATTCTTGAGGCAAGTTTTCACCTGTAATAAGAGGGGGGAAAAAACAATAAAACGGGAAGTGAAGCTTGGCGTTTGAACTATGAGCTAGCCGGAAGGAGGGATATTGGTGGTAGAGTACCATTTCGGGCAAAGGCATTCTTTATATTGCCAACCGAGATTACGAAAGTTTGAATTTCAACGAAACCGACGAAATAAATATAAAAGGAAACACCCCCGATGGTGGCGCAGGCGAGCGTGGAATTTTGAGGCTAAACTATATTTCTAGATATATATATATATACAATTTTCAATTCAAAGAGGAGCCGAAACACAGTTTTATCGTCGAACAGAACTTTTTCCAAGCACCCTCTTCATGCTGAACTTCTTTCGCGAATATGTCAAGACATACTTTTCCGTTAAATTTAAGAATATCCGGCTCTCTCTTTCGACCGCGCGAAGCAGCATCCACGTCGGAGTCGCAGTTTACCCATGGTATACATAACGTCGCCGTATATGGCATCCTGTACAAACGTTTATCCGGTCCGCGCAGATATATTTGCATCGCGGAGTTGCACCCAGTTACGTAATGTTCCGGACAGTCACGGACTTTCTTTCGAGTTCTCTCTCGTAACATTATTTCTCGCCTTAAAATACTCGAATACGTCTATAAAAATTTGCACCGATGGAATTAATAACGAAGTAACGAATTAATAACGAAGCAACGTGAACAAATTTGAAATAAGAATTTTCAAGAAACATTTATCAAAGTATTTTCAAAAGAAAGCCAACAAAATCGGCCATGAGTGCTTAACGAGAAAGTTTTTTTTTTCCTGGGTTGGATTTGGGCCGCTGCGGAGAAAATCTGGCAGTGGTGGAGTTGCCGCGAGTCGCGATTCGGGTGGATGCAGCTTCGCTAGCCAACGTTCAACCCCTTTCTCTCTCTCTCTCTCTCTCCTTGTCGTTCCGTTTCCGCGAATAAACACTTTGTCGTTCTACTCGACTCCCGCGCTTGCGTTATTCTCCGTTCGCCCAGCAGTTGTGCCAGCGAGATCAATGGTCGCCCTATATACCCCCTTCGCTCCTCGTTCTTATCCAACCCTTCCTTACCAGCTTCACTCCTGTTATATCCCCCACCACCCGTTTCATCTTAGATCCGTGAGAGCCAAGAAAGTTCGAAAGCATTCTCTCGATTCATCAGAGGGTTCGTGAAAAGTTCGTCGAGCTTGGAAGAAACGTGCTATAACACTGCTGTTGCTGTTGTCGTCAGGATCTTCTTTTTCTTCTTCTTTTTCTTTTTTCTTCTCTCGTTCATACAGCTTGCGGATATTCGTTGAGCCGTTTAGCGTCGATATGAAAATAATGAAACTAGGGAGACACGAGTTTTATCGCTTTTTCATCAATTCGTTGGTGGAATATTGATATCGAAGCGCGATCGATTTTCCAAGTTTCGCGGACCGAGTTTTTTCTTCCGTCGAAAATAGCCCTTTCTTCCCGACACTTCTCTCATACTCACGAATATTACATCCTTGCTCTCAGTGTGTCACAATTTGTCACCATATGGCGGGAAAATATGAAAATCCACTTCTTCCACCTTTCTTTTTTACCGACGGAGAAAGTTTTTTTGAATGAAAAGAAAAATTTCACCCTCTCGACTTCGTTCGAGTCCCGTGGATCGTGACTTTGGACCATCGACACTCGCAAGGTTTCAACATTTTATTTTCGTTCCTAAAACCTTTTTTAAGGATTTTGCATAATCCAAAATTTCCCTTACACGAATATCACATTCTTATCCTCGTTCTGTCACAATCTGTCGTACAAGCTGACGTAAAAAATGTGACACTCGTCTTGTCCAAGAAATTTCCTATTTACCAACCCCTCCATTAACGCTTTTTACAGAAAAACAACCATTTCGTATATTTTTCAAACTTCCGTTATCAATTTCGATCAATTTCCATAAATCGATTAAATTTAAGCAATGATAAGATTTGTCGTCGTTATCGTTAATAGCCATCATTCCAGGGTAGTTAGCTACAATTTCGTGCATATACAATAATACAACGAGATGTCGTTAAGTGTCACAATCTGATCCACAATACTAACAATGCTATCATCCTCGTGTCATTGTTGCAAATAAGCGATTTCCACCACATGCTGCGAATCCGACCATAAATACTCGAATAGAGCCGATGCATCCTGTGCAGAGAAGAGAGAGAGAGAGAAAGAGAGAGAGAGAGAGAGAGAGAAAGAGAGAGAGAGAGAAAGAGAGATACGCGCGTATCGTTATAAACTCCATAGTGCCGGCCCGTTCTATCTCCCATCTGGGTCCTACAGCAACGAGCCCCTATCGGTTATCAAGCATCGTTTACCAGCGTATGCCACATACGGCACAGTTCGCGAAGGATCCTCGTGAATTCCTTCATCCGCGCCACACAGAGAAATCCCGACGGTATAGATAGACCACGCGGTGCGCGCATCTCAAATTGCAATATTCCTGGTTCAGTGATTTGGCGTGGATCCTCCCCCTCCCGCGAATTGCCTTTATATTCAGGGTTACTCGTGTTATATCGCACGCGGTTACACCAGCGAGTACCTACGTATGTTCGATGACTCGTGCACGGCTCGAACTCCCTTTGTAGATTTTACGTCGCGCGATAGCAAAGAGTACATACACGTATCCGGCTTTCCCTAAGGGTTGAATGCCGGATCAAGATCTCCGTTTCAACCACCGTGACGTAAGCGAGGAGGGAGGGAGGACGATGTCTTCTCATGTATGATTTCTGGTTCACTGACGTATAACACCACGATACTTCGACGAAGCATCGCGACCCTCGAACCTCGTGCGTTCAATCCCCGTCGACGCTAAACAGGTATACGCGTAATCCACGATTTTCACGGATGAGGAAAGAACGCGAATCGGGGGACTCGGGTAACGAGACAACTTTCGGATTAAACGTTCGTCCTTCCTTCACAGTCACGTTCATCGACAAAACGTACTTTTTGTCCTCGCGTCGTAACTTTTTCCATCGGTTGAGAAAATCTGACGTCGAAAAGAGTTGCTTTCGTTAGTTTTTTTTTGTTATCGAGACGAAGTAAGCTCTCGAGGGGTTGTTATCAACCCTCGTGGCAATTTTATCCCGCTGTCAATCCTTCCGGTTAATGGTTCGCGCTGTCGAGCAGTTTATTCGATCTTCCAACAGGATCAGGGGGTGAGAGAGAGAAGGGTTTATTTCATCATCTCGGCTTCTCAGCTGCCTAATACGTTCACCGAAGAAAACATTAATCGAACAAAACCCCTGGCCTGCATGGACCGAAGAGAGGGCGCGAGATGGAGAGAAGACGAGAGAACTAATACTCTCTCTCTCTCTCTCTGTCTCTCTCTTTCTCTCGAGGGCCGTTGATACGTTGTCCTCTGCCACGATGTAGGTGCGGTAGATCTCCTCGATATAGTACTGTAGGGGTTGCCAGGGAAGGAGGTTGAAAGAGGGTGAGATAAGTCGGGACGAGCACCGAGAGGTGGCTAAGGGTGAATGAATATTCGCCGCGGCCATCTTATTAAGGATCTTTCACCCGGCTGTATCCAACCTTCCAACTTGTATAACTTGTTTCTCCCTCGTCGAAGAATGTTAAGGACGCGACGAAGAAGATGAAAAGGCGAGGAGACAAGCCAGATAAGTATTATGAAATGTAAAATAATTTTCTTTCTGGCGGCTTTTATCGCGATACCGGAGCCGAGAACTTTCGTTATACTCACGGAATGCTTCGTAAAAAAAAAAGAAGCACTCGAAGCTATTCAACATCTATCCACCACCCTCGTTCTTATCGGTCTTTTATCGTGTCCTCGCGATATCTTCATCGAGCTCACGGAATAATTCAATTACGAAAAAAATTAAGGGGTTTTTCGAGAGGGAAGATTACTGAGATCCCAAGGTCATCGTAATGCGAGAGAACACTTAATAAATCCCGTCGCAAATTCCCCAACCCCTGGCACCCTTTTTCCTCGTCGTAACCCTGTTGAATACGACTCCTAGGGGTCCTAGTGGAAATTCACTCAAGCCGACCTTTGATCGTCGGTTCAGGCGTTTAGGAAAAATTAATTATAACTTCAATCTTAATTTCTAATATTATGAACGCTTTAACGTCAAAAAATAGGGGTTGCGATGGACGAAGCTTTCGACGGTGATGCTTTGATGACGAAGTAAGGGAGGTTAGCACACAATCTCTGCTTGTCTTTCGAAGAACCTGCTAACAATCCCCGAAAACAACCCCCATGGGTATTTTCAATCTGAAAATCACACGAAAGACATGGATTATTCCATGGGGGTAGGTTTTCGCACTCTACCTTATAACTTGGCTGTGGTGGTGCTAATATTGGCGTTGGAAACGTGTTTGCACGCTGCGTCGTTGTCGTTGTCCTCCTCGTAGTCTCTTCTCGAGTACAGCGAAATTCCTGGAGACTTTGTGTATACACACGTGTATATCCCGGAAAGGGGCAACGAAACAGGGGTGAAAGCGTTGAGAACGGGTATATATCGGGCGACGACCTTCCGCCCCGATGGACGCACTACCACCCCCGCAAGATCGTGGCGGAGCCTTAAGTTCCGCAAAGTGAAATTTACAGCGTGCAACGACGAAGCTCGTCCCTCGTGAGCCAGTGAAATGTCCTACATATATATATATACAGTTTATATATGCATATGGGTTATTTCACGTTGAACAGAGTAAAATATCCGTCACCAAATTTACGATCCGTTCGCCATTGAATTTTTCTTTCGTACGAAGAGGATCGAGACGATTCTTCAGATTCAAGTAAAAATAACAAATCTAAAGATTTATCGAGTAATTTTGCACATGGAGGAAAAAAGTTTGATCTTGAATTTCTCGAAAAGCAATAAAGTCGGAAAGTTCGAACTTTTCGAGCCGTCTCACTTCTCGACATTGAATAAAACATCAAAATGGCATGCGAATACAAGATTTTTGTGTCGGGCGACTGGCCGGTGAATGATAGAACGCCCCGTGTATATGAACATAGAAGCCAGGAACATCTAGGAGAACAAGGAAAAGGGAGAAAAGGATGGGCTGGTACAGGGGATGAAGAAAGAGAGAGAGAGAGAGATTGAGAGAGGGGTTGAGGGGAGAAAAGCGAGGCGATATACACACAGTTGCCCGCTTAATATTCTGCAAGCTCCCGCAGGACACTTCGGGGTACACGACGAGGACCGAAAGAGAGAGAAAGAGAGAGCGAGAGAAGAACTCTCGTCGTCGGTCGTCGGGGTTGGCGTCGTCGCCGACGTCGTTCCAAGGGGTGGCTCGGCTTCTCCGTTTCGACGTTGGCCTTCTTCTGTATATATCCACCAGCATCAGCAACGACACCAGAAACGACCATGAAAGAGAGAGAGAGAGAGAGAGAGAGAGAGGGTGATGCGCGGGATGGTTGCAAAAGTTGGTCCGTGTTATCATATACATAGACTTATATGTATATATAAGTACGGGCTAGGAGCAGGACGCTTTCATAGCAAGCTGATGCTCGCACGAAGGCTGTCGAATAAAAAGGGTGAACTCGAGAAAGATGGAAAGAGAACGAAGGACCGGAAGAGCGAAGAATTGCGCAGACCGAGAGTTATATATCGGGCGATGCTGTGATAGCAACGAAATTAATCAATAGTGGCTAACCAAGAGAGGCGAAAGAAGTAGCTTTTCGAAAGTAATCGCTTCGAGAGAATGCTCGAGAAGCTTTTCCACCGGTTCGAAAAGTTCGACGTTAATGCCGAGTATGCGTTAATTCCTCTCGAAGAAATTCTTCTTTGATACTTAAGTACAAAATAAACGATAATTGATCCTTAGAAAATAAGGGTCGATCTCATCAAGGCATAAATTTTGTTTTTTTTCCCCGGACGAAAGAGATGTCTCGTGCTTTTCTGTATAAAAGCTACCAAGAAGAATCGAAAACTAACGGAAAAGCATCGTTACTCGTGAACTAACGATGACAATAGAGAGTGAAGAATAAAGGGATGATATTCTATTTTTCTCTTTCATACGGCTCAATTTCGCAGTATTTTTTATTTTTATTTTTAACAAAACGCGAGTGTACTTGACACTAGAGGGTGAAGAAAATTATAGGCTAGGGAAAATTTTACTTTAACTGCGATTTTCTGAAATTTTGAATTCAGCGGGGGAGATGGTGAATGGGTTCTTGCCTATTCTGCATAATCACTGGTTGACTATAGGGTTAGTGTTGGTACGTTTTCACATATATATATATATATATATATATATATATATATATATATATATATATATATATATATATATATATATATATATATACACGAACTGGACAGTGACATACGTTTCCCGCAGGGCGTGGTTCGTACTCACCCCTCGCAGACTCACCATCTCGCCCCCCCCGTTCACCACCCTGTCGCTCTCGCTGACCTCGACGCTATACACCAACTCCCCGTATTCCCGAACTTTTCGACCATCCACCCAGCCTCGAGCTGTATATAGCGCTAGCGTTATATACGTACTACGTTCGAAAATAATTATCTCCGTCTCGCTCGCTCTCCCACGCGCCGGAATAGCCAAAGTCCAGCGGATAGCCGAGTCAGCGGGTCCAGCGAATCCCTTATGCCGGTCTATTTCTCCAACGCAAAGCCAACCCTCCCCGAGACACGTAGACTCACCCTTTCGAGCCGCGATTCATTTACAATACCGGCTGCGAAACGACGTTCGTACCGAGAATTTAAAAAAAAACTCATTTTCCACTTTTTCAACCTCTGATGAATTTTTTATTTTATTTTTTCAACCCTTAAAATTAAACACTCACTCTCGGCTGTGAAAATGTTCCGATAGGCTCTATATTATTCCCTAGAAATTATCGTCGAATGGTCGCTACGACGAAGTCGCAAAAATATCCCGATCGCGTCTTCTATTTTCTCGCCGTTCTTTAATTATCGTTTGGAATTAGTCGTATGTCGAAAACGTAAACGCGCGTGTCGTCTCTCTCGCGTCAGACACAATTCTGCGGTGTCTTTAAAATGACGAGCAAAAAGTGCCTGAAGCACCGCAGCAAGAGACGGCGAGGAACGAGAAACCAAGAGAGAAACAGAAGAGCAGTGCACCCCGGGAGATAGCTAATTGCCATCCCCCGGGAAGCACTTATAGTCTTCTCCCCCTCCTCTCTCTCTCTCTCTCTCTCTCTCTCTCTCTCTCTCTCTCTCTCTCTCTCTCTCTCTCTCTCTCTCTCTCTCTCTCTCTCGCTCTTTCTCTCTCTCTCTCTCTCTCTCTCTCTCTCTCTCTCTCTCTCTCTCTCTCTCTCTCTCTCTCTCTCTCACTCTCTCGCTCTCTCTCTCTCTCACTCTCTCACTCTCTCTCTCTCACGCTCTATCGCTCTTTCGCTCTTTCTCTCTCTCTCTCTCTCATCTCCTCTGGCTTTAACGGTGCTAAGAATCCAAAAGACGAGATACCTCGTTCCTGCAGGTTGAATTACCACGATAGCGTACCACCGCGTTCACATCGTAGTTTCCTTCGTTCAACGTGTTTCATCCACGTTATTGCGCGTCTAGACGATTCTACGCCATACGTAAATAACGACAAATAAACTCGAATCTACCGAGGCTGATCTTGGCGGTATGAGAAAAAGTTCAATTAAACGTACCGTGGAAAAGCTTTAATTACCCTGGCATTTTTTTTTCTTCCCTTGGTTCTTTTTCTTTATTTTTTTTTTTTTTTTATTTTTTACATTACGACCAGTCGCTTATTAGACTCGACGATTCTTTTTTAGTTTTCTTTCGAGAAATATGCTTCTCGCAAAGTTTAACGCGAAGTATCGTCGCGTAGCAGACGATATCTGCTTCTTTCCGTACGATCTAAATATACTTGGGAAGTTTCCACGTGCAATGAAACGCGATATCAAACTATCTCGCTGTTTGATGAAAAAAAAAGAAAAAAATAACGAAGGCATATCTCGGCGCAAAAGTTTGACGTGGCTGAACGGCGAGACGACTGACGAGATCATTTTTTTTCTTCTTCTTCTTCATCGTCTCGTTTGCGAAAGAAACGTAACGATACAATTACTGGGATTAACTTCGGTATGAAGAATTCCGTATAAAAATAACGACGATACACTCGAGCCTCATTACAGTTTTATTTCTTACGTTACTTATCGTAATATGTGAAATTGGCATGTCGTGTGCGAGATCCGAGAATCGTCGTAAATCATCGAAACGCAAAAAAAAAGGAAAAAAAAAAATTCGAGAAAAGCTGATACAACGGGAAAAAGAAGTGACGACGGATCGTAAATTTTGCACCCATCTCCGGCAGCTGGCGCGTTTTATCTTCCCTCGCGCATTGGCGAAGCTCAAGTGTTGAATGGGGAAAGTCCGAGAGAAAAAGATATCCGATTTCGCATGAAACGAACGACGAAATTTCGAATATTAAATAATTCTGGTTAACAATAATAATAATAATAATAATTCTCAATTATTTTCTACCCAAAATCTGATCAATTTCTCGACAAAAAATATTCCCATAAAAAAAATAATATTAAGATGATGATAAATATTTTGTATGTAATTTTTTTAAACGGCAACAATTTTTATAAAACGAATATTTAAGAAAAAAATACCCATTTTTATGTATAAAATGCTTATGAGCTAAACGTTTTCATGAATTGAATTAATGAACCTCGTCGTGTAATGTGCGAATGCACAAACTCATGATTTCGTACATAAAGACAAGCAATAGAGAGAGAAGCCTCGTTGGTACACCTATTATGTGGCTGGTCGTACGAAATTAGGAAGTGTGTAATAACAGGCACGAGCGCATGGTGAAACACGGAAGAGCAAGGACACGAAAATGTGAAAATGGTACCGCGTGTTCGCGATATCTCTCGTGCTATCTACGTGTTACGACATAAATGCGTGTACGATATACGCGAACCGCGCGAGAGATGGAGAGAGAGAGAGAGAGAGAGAGAGAGAGAGAGAGAGAGAGAGAGAGAGAGAGAGAGTGAGAGAGAGAGAGAGAGCGAGAGAGAGAGAGAGAGGAAGCATGTACGAACAGAACGGCAAAGTAAAAGCCGCAGCTACAAATTCGTGGCTTACCCACGAAAGACCACCTATGGATAAACCTGATAGAAAATCGAGCCGGCAAAGTACGTGCCCGAGCACTTTACGATAATACGCCCGTGTTATCTGTAATATCGAAATTTCATCCTGAACGCAAAATTCGTTTTACATTCGACGAACCATCAATTATCCACCTGAATTCAATCGCACCTAAATCCATCATTTTGTATTTCATATTAATTTATAACGATAAATTCAAACGTACCGATGTAATTAATTTTTTTTTCTTATTTCCACCCCCCAACCAAAGATTAGTAAAAAAAAAAGACCGAATGATTATTCCTCCGGCGTACAATTTGACTCTGATAATCGCGAATTCGGTGGAAAATTTAATCCTACCCCTTAATCTCGAACCAGAGACCCCCTCTGCCATGAGCACCTGTCACTTCCGACGAAATTTCCTCCCTCGCAGCGGTGAGAGATGGACTCCGTAGCTCGAAGGGCGTCTGGTTCGACGAAGTTTCGACGTAGACTACGAAATAGGCAAGAACAGATGGGGTAAGGGTAAGGACGTAGTCTTATATATACATATACGTAACCAAGATCGTACGAGAGAGAAGTTGGACAAGTGCGGAACAGGAAGTATAGAAGTGACGATATAGACGAAAACTCACCGAACTGACCAGGCAACTTGTTTATTTATATATATATATATATATATATATATATATATGATGTTAAGGGTGTCTTCGTTGACCACTGGTTGTCGCGAGTCAGTTTCGCCCTACGCGGGGGTAGCTTGACTTCCGTCGGCATCCCCTCAACCCCCTGGCGTCGCGGTGTCGTGCATCGGGGACCGGCAAAGGGGTTAGAGAGAGAGAGAGAGAGAGAGAGTTGAGTTCGGTAGTGAAACCTCGTACGAACTCTCGAAAGCCCGCCTCCGCGCGCTCTCGCGACTCTCGAGTGAAATAAAATCGATATGCCGCACCCGAACCTCGGCTCGCTATATAGCTAGCTCTGCTGTAGTCGGTCCAGACTCCAGAGACAGCCGCAAGGATAGGAGAAGCGACTAGCGGTAGACTTGCCTTGCCATCGTTCTGTCTTCCCTCGACAACCCTTAGAGACGGACAGAGAGGCAGAGATAGAAATTCTGGGAAGGAGAGAGAGAGAGAGAGAGAGAGATAGGAATTCTGGGTAGGAGAGAGAGAGAGAAGGAGAGATAGAAATTCTGGGAAGGAGAGAGAGAGAGAGAAAGAGAGAGGGAGAGAGAGAGAGAGAGAAAGAGAGAGGGAGTGAGAGAGAGACAGAGACAGGGGGGGTAACTGGAATGTACAGAGATAGCGGACGATTTCGCGGAGTCTCCGTTTTATTCTCGTCCTTACTCCTTTTCTCTCCTCCCTCTTTCTTTATATCTCGTTCTTTCCTCCCTTCGTGTGTGTGTTTTTTTCTCTCACTCGTCTGCTTGCCCTAGTCGCCAGGAGGATCGGCAGCAACGGGACGAGAATAAATAACGGGCATCCCTCAGAACGAGGGCGGAGTTGGGAACGCGAAGAAAAAAATAGGGGATGATCGAGAGTCCAGGGCCCTTATCACCCACAAATGTGTACATACATTTTTTTCTTGATGCTTTGATTTTGTTCTTCTCGTTCTCTCGATCGCGAAAAAACAGCGTCGTATTCGCGAGACAAAAACATTGGAAGGATTGTGACCAGGATGAATCATTGCACGTAGTCGGAAAATCATATTTTTAACGCCCGAATACCGACAAGGGTTGCGTCGCGATTCTTCGGGTGAATAAAATTAATTTTATTTCACGAAAATAATTTACACGCGAATTTTTACGTCGATGTACGATAATACCACCCCTATATCGTATATCCGTGAGATTCGACCCCCCGCCACCCCCTCTCATCCCACCTACCTCGGTCGCGTGTCAACCACTCATTTTTCTACGGGTGGAACGAGAAAAATTCACGCAGACGGTCTCGGTGACTGCCTCCGCGTCACTTCCGTACGACTAACTGTCATTCGTACGCCCATATTTACATATTGAAATATCCACCCTTATTCAGGACTAACCCCTCGTTCCATATTTCCAATATTTATTTTATTCTAGATTGTCGTTGTTTTTTCTTACATTTTTCTCGTAATATCTTGGTAGTCGTTTGCACGACGATCCTATGTCCTTTTTTCTCGTGCGAACACGAGGAAACGACGAGACGAGCTTCGAGATATCTCTTGATGTATAAATGTGTGTTATATATATATATATATATATATATGTACACGATGGATGAAATAACAGATCCTCGACTCTGGTGAAATGGCACGCGGGCTAGGTGCGATGATAAACGATCCATCCCACGGGCGTAAGATGGAACGTTCACCTTTCCACGAGCTGTCAACCTCCATACAGATATATTCGATCGTCTCTCTTTTCGCGCGCCCTCTCTCTCTCTCTCTCTCTCTCTCTCCTCTGTCGCAAAAGTGTAATGGGATTATGCGCGAAAAGCGTCTTTTGCGCATCTTTTCTCAGGACCTAACAAACCCCTTGGAGAATATATCACGGATCGTTTGAGAAACCCGACGATGTTGGGCTTGGGTCTCGTCCCGCGAGAATCCCCTCGCTCGAACTTTCAGCGTGCACGACGTTATTTTTGGGGCTAAAAGATCGTTAATCACTCCGTCCGAAAAACGAGAATAACAAATTTATTCCGTGATTAATTTTCCTTAATTTGTCAAATTATGAAAGTTTACGTCGATTATAAATACGATCGAAGATATTCGGAATGAGTTAAATATTTATTTCGATCGTATATGTAAATCAGTCACATTTTTATAGTTTATCGATCGTCCCTGATAAAAATTGAAGAAAATAAAAAAATAAAACGAAATAAAAAGTTGAAGGAAACAAAATCGTAGCTATATATTAAAGGTCGGTCGTGCATCGCCAATGAAGAAACGGGGAAATGGCGTGATACGATGTTAACATGCAAGCATCGAAATCACGGATTCTTGTATAATACCCTCGCTGGATATAATATTTCAACGTTCGCGTGGGCTTATTTACGACTTGCATGTGAACGAATAAATTCGTGGCCCGTTTGACGATAAATAACCCATGGAGAGAAAGATGGAGAGGGCCAATCGGTACGAGCGCGCTCGCGTGTTGATTGTTTCGTGTAGCATTCTTCTACCTTTCTCGTTTCTTCTTTCTTTTTCCCTTTTTTTTACGCTTTTTTTTGCCGCGTCAGTCGTAAAAATTATTTCAATTTCCGGGACACAATGGAGCTCTTTGTCGTAGTAATAGCGTCACGTACGTGAAACACACGTGGTATCGGGAGTGTCGAGGGTTGTTTCGCAGCGACTGTTTGGTCCCACGTGCGAGCCAATAAGTGGATCGATGTATATATATATATATATAATAAGGGTTGCTAATATATATATATAGTTGAGCGTGACAAAAAACGTACACGAGGGTCGCGGCGTCGAATAAAAGCGAAAAAATAAACGAGAAAGTGTGGTGGCACGATCGTGAAAGAAGTAGAATTGTGGGGAACCGCAAATGCATACCGCACGTTATTCACCCCCCAAAATCGCTCACTCCGAGTTATTTTTTCTCGCGAGAAATCGAGATATCTGGATATTGTTACCCTCGATTTTCAATCAAGACGACGAACGAATTGCGAGTAATAAATTATCGTCTTCCATCTGCTTCAGATCGATAACAATCGGAATTCTTGATGAAAAATTGATTAATGCGTTAAAATTTTATAAATTGAGATCTCAGGTCTTACAATTTTAATCAATAAATGTATATATATATGTTCTTCTTTTTAATTTCGATCCTTACGTATAAGGCGCGCCCTCGAGAGACGCCGCGAGGGTTGAAGAGGGAAGCAGATATTGACGGATATGGGTCAGACCTTTCGTTGGAAAACTCATTCGATTTTTGTTTTTTCCAATTTAAATAAGTGTACTCCCGTCGCGAGACTCGACGTCTCTCGATCTTTAGTCCGGAAAACGCTAGAAAACCAAAGTAATTCCCTCGTTTACAAAAGTTTCGTAAAAGTCCTCGATCGCCTTGAAACCCTTGAAACGTCAAGGCGACGAAACGAACATTTGATTAAACAAAATTTATCGAAACGAAATTGAAACTAAATGTCTTGAAAACATAAAAAATTCTTCATTTTTATCAAAATATTACAACAACTACAAACAAGTGTATTTATTCCATCAATAAACAGACGTGACGTGATTTCTTTTGTAATTTCATTTAAGGGAGGGTTAAAAACCAAATTAGAATGTCATATTGAAAATAGCCAGGGGGATAGGACATTAGTCGAGTTGTCACGTAATGTCCCATCTACTCATCTACATAGTGCTTAAGAAAGAGAGAGGAGAAGGAGGGAGAGGGTTGTATAGGGTAGGATGGCAAAGGGTCGACGGTCGGCGACGAGCCAGCTCTAACCGTTCAAGTAGCCACTCTCTCTTACTCTCAGAAAGCTTAAGTACTCGAGAGTCACGCCGCGACAACGACCTGCAAGTCGACGTCGACGAGGGACGGACACGAGACGACCGCAGAGAAGAGGGTGCTCCCCTCGGGTCATATACGAAACCGCGCACAGTAGATTTTAACGCTTACTCGAGCGTTTTAAATCCTCGAATAGACAAGCACCCCTTTAAGCTGCTTCGTGCGCGAATATTCCTCGCGCACAAAACACACCCCGAGTGCCACGAGCACCCCTGACCGAAACGCCACCTCCTACCCCATCCCTAAAACTTCTATTTTTTTCGCGCATCCTCTAATTCATTTCGTAAACAATATTCGACCTAAAAACGCAATTACTTTTTGGTCAATTCGTTATTTCTTTTTTTTATTTCTTCAAAAACGTAGGCAAAAAAACCTTTTTTTTTCTTTTAAAAAATCTAACGAGCCAGAAAAAAAAATGACCGAGGGTGTACGAGTTCCTAGTCGTTGATCGCTACAGTCTGATTGCAAGCTCGTCATCCCTTGCCAAGTATCATCGACTTCTACCGAGCCTTGGATTCTTTCCACCCTCAAGAGCGGAAGAAAATCGCGACTGCACTGTTACACTGTCTTTTTCACTGCGCGCTCCTTCATCCCCCGCCTGCTTTTCTTCCACCCCTCGAGTATTTCTCACGTACACCGTCTATCGCTAGTCAGCTCATTGTAGACAGCCCCCTGTACTCCATTCAGCATACCCCTCCCCCCTCCCACCTACCTCTCACTCTTTCGTGCTTAACCATTCCGTCTTTGTCATTCACATCTCTCCGCTGCACTTTGCACCCTCTCGTCGCACCGGTGCACTCTGAAAGGCAAGCGTTACGTGTGGCAAGTCCCCGGGACGCTCTACATATAATACATACATATATACATACATATATACATATATACACACACACATATATATATATGTATATTTCGCCTTTGTGCAATCGCAAGCACAGAGAAGCTTCCTCGTGAAACCGGCGAGTGCACCGTGTATCTCTCTTCTCTGTTCTGTGCTCTCTCTCTCTCTTTCTCTCTCTCTCCCCCCTCTCTCTTGACCTTCAACGAGAATTAGTATTCCTGGAGGATACGCCGGATGTCTCACGGTGGAACAGTCAGATATAGGTAGCTACGAAACTGTTAGGCTCTCCTCTCCCAGGTCTGTTGCACTCATCTCCTGTCCCTTAGCGAAGAGTAAAATGGAAAAGCTCTGGCGGGATATAAGGAATGCAAAAAAAAAGTAACGAAACGAGATGAAGAGAAACGACGGTGAGGATGAGAGGGAGAGAGAGAGAAACTCAATAGTGACTATACATCTTTGTCAACGCGTTCGTGGTGAGAATGTATAGAAGAATGAGGGAGTGAAGATGAAGAAGCCTACAGTACGTTGGTGCTAATGGAATAGCTATGAAATTGACTTTGGAATTAACCCTGAAATTTAAATAAGAACTCTCATTTACGTTTATATATTTATATATATATATATACATCTTCATCAGTTTCCTTTATTCTTATCCGTTCTTTTCGCGAATTTGCATATATACCGTATATCTTGGGGTAACCGCTTATCGCATTATCAAGCCCCCGGGCGGTTTAATAAGCTTGAAAAAGGAGCTTTTTCTCTCTCAGTTCGAGAGAGAAATAAAAGAAGAATTTGCTGGGATAGAAACGAGAGATTATTAATTAATATCTATTTGTCTATTTTGATCAACCCCTGCTCGATGGTTAGACACCCGGAAATGTTGTCGGGTAATTTATCTTGATTTTTTTTTGTGCTTAACCCTAATGTATACGAATTATCCGACATCGTAACCGGTGATTTCTTGCGAACCTTCGAAGTTAAAGTCCGTCGATGCTCGAGCCAGCGATTTATCAAGAGAGGGATACATTGATAGGGGATGATCGCGTATATCTGTATATCGGGGGTGAAATGGCTTCATCGAACTTCGAAGCGTGTGTCTTCGACCCAAAGTGTCGTACACCACAGTCATTCGTTGTATTGACGGCACTTTCGGTCTCTTTCAGGCGTCTTCAAGAACACTCTAACCATTTCGCCCACCCTCGACCCAGTATCTCACTTCATATAACCCTTTCGGGGGTTGATGGGTTTTGGGAAGAGGAAGCTTTAATAGTCGTTCTCCTGTCCTTCGCTCGGTAGAACAGTTACGATGACGGATCCCTTTCGGCCATTTCCACTTCATCTCTCTTCTCAACCCCTTATTTCCTATACATATATACATATATATGTATATATCTATAGGTTACTTCGACATTCTCGTCTTTGTCTTCCTTAATACGCTCTCACATTTCCTCCGATCCAGCGCAGAATGTGGCATTGCAGAACTCTCGAAACTGCAGAATTGCAAATGTATCGTTATTCAACGTGACTCGCTCTCGCGGGAGTCTGGAGAAGACCCCTTTCGCGACTTCGCCACTCTCGAGACTCTCGTTTCTTCCCTTGCTTCTCATCGTCGCTTCTCAATCTTTGACATATCTTTATATGTATATATATATATATATATATATCGTGCAGTCGGAGAGCTGAAAATACAAAATACTCGAGAAACTTTTGTAAGAAAAAACAACCCTTTCTCTCGAGGGTGAACAAAAAATATCCAAATTTCCATTAAACGTTGTTAATCAATAATTTTTATTTGTTAACACTCGAGGGTTTTGAAAAAGTTGATTCCGGTAGTAAAGAACGATACAGGAAATAAATGAATCGACATTTTCACGAACTTTGACCTCGCCGAGAGAGTGGTAGGACGGGTATGCATATATGTAGGTATATATCGTTACATGTCACACGTACCGGATAGTTGGAAAAAAAGTATTCGTATAATGAAAGCAAAACGTACGCATCACCACGAGAGAGAGAGAGAGAGAGAGAGAGAGAGAGAGAGAGAGAGAGAGAGAGAGAGAGAGAGAGAGAGAGAGAGAGAGAGAGAGAGAGAGAGAGAGAGAGAGAGAGAGAGAGAGAGAGAGAGAGAGAGAGAGAGAGAGAGAGAGAGAGAGGGAGTCTTGATAAATTGATCCTCGTCGACAGGCAGACTCGTCGACTCATCGTTCGACGTTTCGCCAGGCACGCGATGTCTTTTAAATACCGTGGTAGAGCGAACGTGAAATACGGGAAAAAATGAAAAATTTCTTGACGTGACCGAATTTCGTGACACGCAAACTTTGCGAAGCGAAAAAATCATTTTCGTCGATTGAAAAATATATCGAAGAAAAAATGATACAGGTGAGCGACTTTTTTACCGAATTTTTGTTTATAATAATAACGTTTATTAAACTTTTTTGACAAAATATTTGTTAAATATATCTTGGAGCACGAACGAAGTAAAAAAAGGAGGATTTTATTCTGTAATCGATCGAAAAATAAATAAATACGAATACGAGAAAAAAAAAATAGTCGGACAATATTGCAAACTAGCCAATATAGGAAAAATTCGAGAATGCCGAGAGTAAAGTAGCTCTGTTGATATGTAACTCAACGTATACGGTACAAAATCATCGGTGTATATATATATATAGAGAAAGAGTATAGTGGAACTGAGAGACCGAAGAAAAGCTTACACGGTATAGGACAGACGTTGAAGCAAATCCGCGCAAGCTCGATAGCGATACTCTCCACGCTCGGTGTGTATCAGAGAAAGAAAGGGGACACACGGAGTTAGAGAGGTTTAGGTGTATAAAAAGCAACGATGGAGGAGACCAAGTACGACATGCACAAATCACATGTTCGTTCCCCCGTTCTACCGTCGGTCGAATCGAGACGCTCGAAAACTCTTTGAGCAAGGAGCTTTTCCGGATTTGTAGCCCGGTCGTGGATCACGTACGACACACACACCGCTTCCGAAAGCTAGCAGTAACAATAGTCGATGTCGCTGTAAGGAAAGGTCGACCAATAAAGCATTTTTCCGCAACACTCCTTCTTCACATTCGATCCCCATCTCGTTGTCTTTTTTCAGACGTTTTACGGGTTTCTCGAAGAAAAAACTCAAAAATCGCGTTTCCACGGCTCGCTTTCGTTCGACGAATACCACGATCGAGATACGTTCGGCACATGAATTGTTTCCTTCGTTCGTTGTAAGGGATAAAGGGGAAACGTAGTATCGTGCAAACGTTTGAAAAAACTTGGCCAAAAAGTAATTGCGTAAAAAACGCAATGACTTTTTGGCCAAGTGGAATATTATTTCACACGACTGCTTTTGACCCAAAAGTCACTGCGTCTTTATGTGTTTTAAATATTTTATTCAGCATTTGCATGAATGACGGTTATGGGCTCGTTGTTCAAACATCAATAACGAAGGAGAGGAAGGACAAAAAACTGTCAAACTTTGGAGCAGTCACCCGCAGGGTTTATTCATTCCATCCTCGGTGAGGAAGGGGTTTGAGCCCAGCTTCTCGATGCCATCCTTCTCCTCATTGTTCTATCGCGCGATGGAACTTTCTACGAACGTCGAAACGAATCGGCAGTTCCGTCGACAAACTTCGAGAAAGAGTCCGAGTCCCGTCGTGCCCGCTTAACGACATGACTCTTCAGTACTCTCTCTCTACTCTTCCCGTCTCACATTGCCTGGTTCTTCTTCGGTTTTCTCCCGACTTTCTCTCTCTCGCTCTTCAGAACGATGGACGACGAGAGAACATTCGAAGCTGGAAAACATAGCGACGTGCATCAACCAATCCCACGACTGGCATTATTTCTTTCCTTCTCACTTCTTATTCGTCTTCTCTATCTCTGACTCGCTTTCTCTCTCTCTCTCTCTCTCTCTCCTTTTCGCTGCGCGGTAAGAGCACGTTTCTTCAACGTGTTTCCCGCTTTTGTCAGCGTCCTCGTCGTGATGCTTCTTCTCTTTCTCTTTTCGCACCAGCTTTCTATACTTGTCTCATTTCTACGTATTTGTTCGGCTGCTGATGTCTGTGCACCTTCTCACCACCACCATCATCCCTCTGTGACACGTTCCCGCATCGTGAGTAACTGCGGTGTTCGAACCACTCGAATTATTCGTGAACTGCAGGATAATTAAGGAAGTTTTGTCGGGACAATCCATCCCTTGCATTCTACGAGCTTCCACTGTCTCGCACTGTGTTCGTGTCAACCACTTCAGGGATGCAGTGCTTTCTGTCTCTCCAACTCACTCCCTCGATCATTCTCAACATTAACGGGTTTTCCTTTCGCCTCATTCTCCCAACAACAGAAACCAGACACGAGAGAGTTACAATTTGTGCTTTTGTTACAATCTCTATATACGATTTATAAGTTATAAATCATAATATGTAATTATATATATATAGTAATTCCCGTCTATATAAACAGAAACAGTTTCAACACACGTACGTAAAGGTGGCCAAAAAGTAATTGCGTTTTTAACGCATTTACTTTTTGGCGAATACGCAAATCTCTATACTATATAGAGAGCAATATACTTATATATTTGGTTACTATCTTCCATCGCTATCAATGACGAAGGAACAAGTCGTTCGAGGACCCCATATACTTCGTATTTACAGTTTACGTATGACAACTTCAAATATTCATTTAAAACGATTGAACTCAAGGTATTCCTTGTTTTAAGTTGAAACTGCGATCAAAGTTTGTTCCCGTCGACATTTTACGTGAACCAGACGTTGCAAAAGTTAAAGCGCGTTAGTACACCGTCCAAGATGGAAAAAGTACGCAATGAATATGATTTTTTAACTGTCCTATTTTGCATAGACCTGCCCATGTACCGTTCCCCTGAAAAAGTATACGAGTCGTTAAAAAATCATATAAGAATGATAAATTACGCGATAACTCGAGAAATATACGTGTTTTTTCATCACTTTTTTTCTTTATTTTACGGGAAGAAAACGTTGTTGGAATGTAAATGAGAGCTCTCAAACTCGTGAAAATTCAGGGACATTATAAATCCCGTGAGTTTCCCTATCGTAATGGCTTTCCGGGTATATATCCCATATAAATATATACATACACGAGACACTCTAGAACAAAGTTACGGCGTATCAGTGCATACGAGGGTGAGGCGAAGTATAAGCTCGATGATAAGAATGTGATGTAAAAAAACAGCCAAGATTCAACCGTATCCTCTCGTTGTCTTTTCCATTTTCCACGCGAATTCTCATGCTCGGTCTTCAACCTTTCCGAGCGACTTTTCCCTAATAGAAAAAGAATCCCACAGGGTCCTCTAGATGGTAGTTTATGTACACATACACACTCACATATATATATATACACTCACATATATTCGTACATATGTACAATGTAGTAGTTAGAGTGTAGCGTGTAATATACCCTTGCAAACAGCACAACCCCCGCTCTTGCACTCGTGTCAGTGATGTATCCCGCGGGGTGTTTCCTACCGCCACCATCAGCATGTATATTCCACCTCTACTGGCCAGAGACGAGAGCAACAGCATCGTGGTATATATATATATATATATATATATATATATATATATATATATATATATATATATATATATAGCGAGAGGAGGCAGTAGTAAAAATACGAGTAGCGCACCTTTAAATTTCAAGAATAGTCGTCTCGTTCGTTGAACGCTCGCTGGCTTTCGGTTAAGGCTCCGACCCCGGAACAATCCTAGACGGGTAAAATTATTTTCTCTACCTCGGAAAATGTCAACTTTCTACTACCACCGTTGACTCGGCTTTTACTACGAATGCATTTATATAAAAGCGACGCTTATTTTACACCGTTTTGAAGTCATTGAGACCATTCAATATTCGTGAGTTAATTTTCTCACGTTTCAGGTTGCAATGGTTATTTGATTGTTGACCAGCGAAGGAAATAAAATTAATCCAAGATTGTAGAAATATTCGGAGATTCGATTTTCGCCTAATTTGTGTAAAAAAAGGTTAAATTTATTTTCCAATACAGCGATATATATAGGTATATGTGATAATTCCTCGATCCCTTCCGCCTAACGTCACCCCGCGACTCTTCGATCGTCGTTTCTTATTTCTATCAGTACTTTTATCGCTTTTTTTCTTCGTAATCGCCCGACATACGTTTCATGCATACGAATATTATTTGTTTCAGACATTTCCGGCCGCTTTTACCGGTTCGAAAATTTCTTGGCAAGAAATATATACAAATAGACGACGGGGTAAAGACGAAAGGAGAAAAATATAAAACGACTGAGAAAAGAGGCACACACCGCGCTCGTACGCAACACATCCCTCCTGGGATATTCGTCTTCGAGAAAAAGGTAGGAAACAAAAGTTTATCTCGCTCGACTTGTTGAAACAAAATATATGCTGTGTATGTGTACACGTGATTGTATATATCTATACCAACACACACACACATGTGTATATACCTGTGTATATCACGTAGTTTATATTCCGCGTGATCTCTTTTATTTCTGCATCATTCGACCGCGAATGCAAAAGTTGGTATCGCCGTTGGGCTCTGGTACGTCGGAACAACGACGAAAAAAACACAAAGCGTTACATATATATATATACATCTATATGTACCTATACTAGAGGGAAAGAGAATATAAACGCCCGGTTAAGGTGACGCCGAGACACAAAGGAGCAACGACGACGACCCCGGGAAGTAAAAAGCTCGACAGTGCAGTTGAGAATTTTTCCAAGAAGTAAAGAGGTCGAGAAAGGAGAGAGGGTGGCTTGGATAAAAAGTTCCTCGAGACGCGAAAAACATTATATTCTTATCGTTTCGGGGTGGACGAGCTTTACCGCTCGAGTTACGTGTAATTTCCACTTGAAAATCTGCGTTACATCTTACCCTCTCGCGCTACCCCCCGGTATTTCGAGTTCTCGCACCATCGGCCTTTCGCTATCTCGTCTCAGTTGGCCAAACTACTTTCTATACCACTTTTGGTCTTCCTGGCTTACTTCCTCTTCTTCTTCTTCTTCTTCCTTTTCTTTATTTTTCTCTCTGTCTCTCTCTCTCTCTCGGTCTTTCTTCGATGGCCACGTGTCTATCGCTCTCTCGCTCTCGACTCTCTTGTCTCAAATATCGCCAAAACTTTGCGGGCTCTACTGAGCGCACACGAGCGACCTAACCGAGACATCGCGTCGGAGTTATTGCACCGTGTGTTTTTATTGCACGAGTTATTGCGCATCAAGACGCCGCGCGCCAACGCCAGGCCAACAAATTTCCCGCTCAAGCCTTCTCTCTCTCTCTCTCCCTTTATTTCTATCTCGCTCTCGGGAAACGCGCGAGAGGGATGCTGCAGGCGAAATGCAATAGATCCATCACTATATATATTCTCCGCTTCTTCTTATAAATATATATATATATATATATATATATGTGTACGTAAGAA
Organism: Netelia virgata; assembly: GCA_951802705.1. Classification (NCBI taxonomy): domain Eukaryota; kingdom Metazoa; phylum Arthropoda; class Insecta; order Hymenoptera; family Ichneumonidae; genus Netelia; species Netelia virgata. The sequence goes on along the minus strand of OX637864.1, from coordinate 7,944,570 downwards.
AAGCTAGAGAATGCATACAAGATATTCATGGGAGAGTGAAAGAATTTCGAGATCCGAGCGGGCACGTATGCGAAAAAGATATATGACGAAAGACGGAGGTATTTTGAGAAAAAATAAAAAAATAAAGAAAATGGATTTTATTATTTAGATTCCGGGTTTCTTGGGTGGATTTGTTGTTTCTTTCTTTCTCTCGGTTCAAACAAAACAATGCCAGATATAATATTTTGTACAAACCTACACGTTGAACACTAGTTATATATCTTTCCACGAGTACCTTGAATTCTTTTCTCTCACGAATGTAACTGTTACGTAAAATGCTTATTACGTTACGATCATTTTATCGGAGTAATTAATTACTCGTTATCACTATCCCCTGATTGAAACTCCGTTTTTTTTCTGTTTTCCATGAATATTATTATAATTATTATTATTTATTTATCCATTCGTTTATATTCATATATTTTCTCTTTTTTCATTCGTACATATATAACTATATTTATTGTATTTTTATTGTTTTATTTACTTTTCACACTGCGAGGGCGCAGTCAGTCGTTGAAATATTTTAGTTAGTTTGTTTGAACAGCAGCTTAAAATACCGTACGGAGATATAGACGAATATATAGCTGAACGTCGATCGCGATTTATCGTTTGAAAAAATGTTTGAGCATTATACTGCGAGGAGACAGGTGAATCGACAAAAGATTACAGTGGACTGACTCTCCATCGGTGCATATCTCTCGCAAATCGTTTGAGAAAAATATATATTGTGCAACTTCCGATATATACGTATATCCGTCTCGCTGACACGATTTCCAGATGGTATATGCGCCACTCTCGTATTGAGACACACGGAATTCAGAGCGGGAAATCGAGGATTCCGTTCCATCCCCGACTTCCTCCGCGGCAATAACTTCACCCTTCTCCCATCCCCCGACGCATAACCTGCCCGTCGCGAAGCTTGACAGCTTCGACTCCCCAGCTAGCGAGACGACTATCCCCCTTTCAAATTTATGCATATATACATGAGGCGTTTCGTATGTACGTTTCCACCAACATCCGATTCTTACGACGTTTTTCTTCGTCTCACGAATTTCATGCTCCATCCCTAAAACACACTCACGATTTTTCGTTCAAATTATCCACGCGTCTTTCGTTTCTACGTCTTACGGTAAACTTCGATCGATTTAATACAAAATTTGAGAAAATTGGGTATTTTCAAAACAAAAAAAATGTTTTCTTCTAGAAATACGTGATCGATAATTTTTTGAAAATTGACGCGATACGAGAAAGAGAAGATAAGTAAACCGAAAGTCGAGTTTGGTCGGACGTGAGCACGGAGGGTAAAGTCTCGACGACGAAAATCGAGGTCGCCGTTCGATAAGCCTACACACGTAATATCGTCGGCGATGTTGTTCTCGTCGCTACAGGAGAGTTTTTTTTTTCGTTCACGAACGTTTCGTACGCGCGATAGGAACGAAGCAAAAACATATATAGGGACGCGAGTATATAAAGCCGGGACGACGAGGCGATCTACACGTTCACCTGGAACGTACCGGAGGAAAGGGGTCGGGGTCGCATGTGGCCACTCGACATGTGGGCTTTTATAGAAAAAGGTGGTCTATTCGGTACGCTGATCACACACTATAGCTCAAACTCAACGACCACCGAGCCGGTCCATTGTCAGAGACTATCGAGAACAGGCCGCGCGCCTTGACGACAAAGTCCTCCTCCTCCCCCACGCCCCTCGATTTCGACGAGCAAACGAGAACGACGGTAGATCGACCACACGAAAAAGCTTAACCGTGCTCGCTATGAAAACTCGATCGGGTGAGAATGGCGAGAAATAACAACAAAAAAAAGGAAAAAAAAAACATAAAAATAGTTCTCAAGTACGCGTTGAGTGTGAAAAGCTGAACGCGAAAACGTACTGAGATCTCGCGTTACGTTTATAGACTCCTTCGTAGTCTACTTCATCCTGCATTCAGCTCCTAAATGGAGACAGAAAGTCAACTGGCAAAAAAAAAACAAAAAAAAAACACTATAGTATATCACTCTGGCCAAAAAGTAATTGCGTTTTTTTACTCGTAGATCGTCATACATCGCTGATGAGTCAGAAAGGTCATTATTTTACGTCCAAATCGATGCAGTTCCTTTGTTCTATAAATCACCTTTATTTTTCGACCAAACCCTCGAATCGTCGGAAAATTTGATGATGTTTTCAATTTCGATATTTTAACGACGTTATTAAAAAAAAAACAACGGTCGAATATGATTAGCCGCAGTGCCGGATCCCGATCAACCGTCTACCGCCATCTGTCGATAATAATCGTAACTGTGTTTTACCAGCAATAACAAAAATGCCCTTATTTCTTTACGGGGTAACGTTATAAGCCCTTTACTGTCGCGCACGATTGCGCGGATGCGATTAAAAAACAAACGCGATATCCCACGATAACCGGTTGGCTATTTCGATAACGAGCGAGCAATGTGTGTGTGTGTTTTTTTTATTATCGAGGAGGGGCAGGAAAAGGTGGAAAGGAGGAGGTAGGGACGGCGGAATTTTTGGCTCGTTTCGCGAATTCGTTTTCCATTCCGAGTGCGTAAAAACTTACAGTGCCTTATCAATATCGAAAGATCGGCGATGGGGCGGTATGACCGCGGTTCTATAACCGAGGGAGCATATGCAGTGCTACGAGAGGGCTGGACCATTGTACGGTCGATGCATGAAAGAGATCGTGAAAGAAACGACCGATAATTCGAGGCATTGTGCGCAGACGATGAACACACCACATATTGAATACTCGAATACGATAGACCTTCTATTTCTCTGTCTCTCTCTCTCTCTTTCTCTCTCACTCCCTTATTCTCTCTCTCTCTCTCTCCCTCTCTCAAACTCTCGATGTATACTTTTTTCTCTCGCTCTCTCCCTCTCTCTTTCTCTCTCTCTCTCTCTGTTCTTCCGTTATCCACCACACAGCTATCACCCTGCCGTTATCGAACCGAGAGTCGAGAGACGGGAAAAGCGCGAGAGAGCCAAACCCGTACGAGGTACGAGATAGACTCGATAGATATTCGCAGTCGCAGTTACGATGTTCATGCTTCTGCTGCTGCTGCTGCAATGTTCGAGTAGTCGACGTACAGTCCATGAGATTCCCGTTGAGTGCAGCAGCGCGCGAACCGAATGCGGCGAGCCATTTTCCCCAAACGATCTATATACTTTAACCGTTTTCCGACCTTTTCTCTCTCTTTCTCTCTCTCTCTCTCTCTCCTACTCTTTCTCGGTTTTGTCTCTTTGTTTCTCTTCTTCTGTCGCTCGACTCGTTCACCCTCTTGAGTGTGCATTATACGTTAGCCACATCGACACAAACGACTATGGTCTCTACCTGTGTTTTCCGTCACGTCGATGAAAACGTAGTTGCAAAAGGGAACGATCGAACGAGCTCTTGTTTCTCGAATAAACCACATTGGCTCGAGGAAGCTAGAAGACGAGAACGAGTTCGAGCTCTTCTCCTCGTACAAGATTTTGCACCTTCGATGCGACGTACGTCCCGATGCCCTCAAGGGACACGTGGTTCGACCCAGTTTTTCGCGATAAAATGATGCGACGTGTGGAAGAAAGTGGGATTCGTGGATTATTTTATAATGCAGCGAAGGAACATGGGAAAAGAGTTGGAGTTATTGAGATTTCACCCTCGAGCACGAAACTTTAACGGAATATTTTCTATTTTTTTGATAAAAGTTTTTACTTATATTTCGAAAGACAGACAATTTTTATAGATTCTTCGTATTTCGTGAAAATAACGAGACGCGAGATATATTTTACATTCGTATAATAATGTGGGAACTTCCGAGGATTCGTAGCTGGAAGTGTAAATATGATTTCTTCATTTTCCGCTTCTCGAGCTCAGCCATTGATGCGCTTTCCATATCATCAGCTTTTCCCGACTGGTAACAGCACCCTCGGCCATCTTCGCTGATAGAGCTTTCTCGGTTTTGGTGAGAAGCCGTTAAATTTGTAAATTGCTATTCATATCGTAGCGAAAGCCACGGAGTGGTGCGGTAGACTCCCCGTGGAAGGGAGAGATGGATGCGCCGAAGTACCCGCACCTGAGGGTATCTTCTTGGGAAGGTGGATAGAGAAATGGAATACCTATATGGCATTGAGGGTGAAGTTCTTGGTCGGTACAACGTTATACGTATAAGCCGAGCGCATCACAGCAGAGCGGCTCAAATTTCAATGGCTTCTTCCCTACGGTCCTCCATCATCGTCCGTTCTACCCCGAAGATTAATGGCACTGTCCTAAATATAAATCGGACAATCGTGAGATCTAGCCAGCTATTACGGGCTTGAAGTCGGACCAAAAAGTTTCATAAATATTTTTAGCTCGAAATGATTTCTTGCCGTCATGCACGCGTCTTTTGACTTGGGTCTCCAGCTGATACAGAATATTAATACGATATCAGTGTTCCTGATTGTATTCAAGTTGTGAGATAGAAAGTGGAAAACGTTATAATTTTTGGTGTTTCCAACTGTTTAGTGGCAAATTGCGAGAAATAAGGGATAAAAAATGGTTATTCGCAGTCTACGGGAAATTTGCGATTCCGCGACATCCCGATAAAGGCTTTTTGGACAATAAACAATTCGAACCCCTCAAGGTGACGATGTCCATATTCGTGATTTAATTCGGAGCTTTTGGGTAGGTTGGAAGGGACGAAATTTCGTTTCTTGCTGAAAAAAACTTTATAAGGGGTTTATGGAGAATCGGAAAATTCCCGTATAACACGTGTAACACGGTTCAGTTTCTCTTTTCGAGACAGGACAATTAAGTCCTTTCCTCAGAGACGGAAATCTCCCCTTTATTTTACCGCAAGATTCGGTTGGAGGGGTTTTCGACTAGGCCGGCACCGTCGGTTTTGACAATCCGATGGTCAGTTTTGACAAAGCAAAAGATTGCACGATGAATGATTCGACTCACTCTTTCGTTGGTCGTGTGGTGCTGAAGACTCGTGGATGCTCGATGTACCGCAGCGGTGACTCTGGAGACTCGTTGAGGAGCGAAGGAAATATGCTGGATACTCGAGGTTGAAGACAAAGTCTTTATTCGTAGCACAACTTTACTGACTCTAAGATATTTTACAATATACGACTTTAGTCTGGGCGAGTTTACAACTTGATACTCAAACGGACGACGAGCAACAATGCTCCCCAGATTCTGTTCCGCAAGGTGGTTGCATGGCTGGTCCACGTTGGAATTGTAACTGCTTCCTTGGCGGAAGGATGGCCCATTTATACTAATTTTTAGTGGTTGCTTAGGGCTAGATAAATCTTCTGATTGCTTGGTTACATTTTGATTCGTCCTATGATTGGTCATTTACAATTGGTGACCTAGCCAATAAGTAGGGGATTTTTAGGGGCGTATTATTTCAATTTATTGGTATATAAGCTCGAAAAACTTAATTTTCACATTTTCCGGATTTTGGCGGACAAATTGGAACAAAACGAAATTAAAAATGTGATATTCTTGTAGTATGGGAAATTTCCCGTATAACACGGAATAGAATCTACATTCCTCGTTACGTAGATCTGGGCGTTGTTCCTTAATTATTTTTGTTTAAGCAGTCGGTGATCCTTGCGGCGATGACTTTGGCTATCTTCATAGCGTTCTCTACGCCGTATTTGTAATTGCAGGAACTCAATGGTTCGTCGATATGTTTATACATATATTTCAATTTCGGCAAATGGAAGTCGATACGGTGATCGATTTCAGCACGAACCTGAACGACGGCTTTTCCAACCTGGTGCCGAAAAGAAAATGGATAATTAATCGGCCCAACGATCCTTTCAACGACTCATCATCTTTTTTCTTTGAAATTGTACTCACGTGGACCAAACATTGTTCAGCTTCGTCGACATCAGATTTGTTTTCATTGACACAAGAATTTGATTTCTTTCGAAATTCTTCCACTTCTTGAAACAATCGATCTTTATCGGCATCGATAAATCTGAAGTAAACACCAGGGTTGTCCAATGAGTGGGTGATACATTTTGTGAAGTTATTAAAAGCTTCATGTGCCTTGCGCACGACATCGGTCTCATACATCATACATTTCATGTCATTGTTATGCACCGTTCCATTTTGAAGAGACTTGATCTCATCGTTAATCTACACGAACGAGAAATATGTTTTACACAATCGAGGATCATCGAATCGACTTCTTCTCTCATTAAAACATCGGCCTTTCATCTTACTCTGGCGGCAAGAATATCAGGGAACCCTTTTGGGATGACCAATATCGACTGGGCCGTAGCATCATCTTTAAGTTTAATATACTTTTTCACCGCATTGTCGTATTGAGTGGCAATGTAGGTCTTTGCTTCATCGATTTTTTCAGTCTCGACCATCAGACGGTAGTTCTCCAGCTGCTTCCCCGTGCAAGATGTATTCGTTGCCTAGAATTCGTTATAAAGAATTTTTATTCACAACGATCAATAGGTCGATCGATTTTACGTGAAGATAAATGAACAAAAATAAATAGTCGATTAAAAAAATGTATAATTCGCGATTATTTGCTTTATATGGGAGAGTACTATAGCATCTATATGAGGTATTCCACGGGAGATCATAGTACTTAATGAAAATTTTTTAATTTTTTTCACCATTTTTTGAGTCGTGAGTTGTCGAAAATTCCGAAAAAAAAATTCAAATGCAAATAACTCCGGAACAAGACATTTTTAGTAATGTTATAAGTGCGTCAAATTATGCGTCCTGAACTGCTTTTTAAGAAAAGAATAACGATCAAATTATTTACAAATTTTTCGATGTTTTTTTTTTTGTTAAAATAAAAAACCATCAAGTATGACGTTACGGATTTTTTTCAATTTTTTCCGAATTCATCTTGCGATTTCGAAAAAATCTAGTTTCATCGTGGAATCTCGATGATTACTATTTTTTTCAATATTTTGAAAATTATGGGAAAATCGAAATTTCAATGAGAATCAATCAATATAGTAAGATATTGAGATAGAAAGTGTTTATTCTTGAATCGTCTACGATCGATTATATATATATATATACATACGATTCTTTCTAATAAATAACGAAAAATAAATGAAACCGATGAATTTTCCATTTATATCTTTCGATACACTTACCGAGACAAAGAATACGGCGAGTAGAATAATCGAGCTTTTCAACATCGTTGAGAAAGTCACGCAAATATACGCTCCCCCTTTAATAAATATTTGTCCTCGCACTTCTTCCCCAATACTTCGACAACACAATCACAGTATTACCCCAATACTTTCCCAATACGTATACGGTGCTTTACAATGCTTTGCAATATTTTCGCAATAGTTCTAACTATACTCTCATACGTTGCTCAGACTCTAATTATATTTCTTTCTTAAGCCCTTGCTCGTTCTCTTCGCTCGTACACGTTCTCACCTCCCTCTCATTACTCAACTACTCCTTATATATTGCCTCGAGGCAGCCGGGGTCTTCTGTCTAAACCGTAAAATATAGTTTCGTAAAATAACGCCATCACATGCGTAATAGACAAACGTTAGCTTTTTAAAATTTCAAGGTTCAATGGAAAATTACGACTTATTGAACAAAATTAGAATATTTAACGTCATTCATAAACTCATTAATACACCTATCATGAGTCTCATTAATCATTTCGATATCTCGTTTTCGATAAGCGGAATCAAACGATTCGACCAGCTGTGTAAATAGTTTTTGTAATATATTACAGAGATTGAAATATAATACATCCGCCAATCATTATATCGGAGCAGTCGGGCGTAACGAACTTATCGTTAGATTAAAAGTTAGATTAAAAATGTGATAACCGTGTTATACGAGAATCTGTCAATTTAAATCATCGTTAAAGCATGTATGTCGGGGCTAAATGGTTCTCTTCACTAAAACGTCAACTAGCAACACCGTCCCTCTTCTCAGAACTAACACTGGAACCACAGAAATTAGCCAACCAATATCTCTATTCTCTCCCACCTATAATTAGTCGACGTACAATACTCACCGGTACGTATGATCCGAGTGGCCCTTAGGGACGAGGTATATACAGGGTGAATTTCATTAACTATAACGGAATTTATTCTGAGGTAGATGGGACCATTACAAACAAAAAATGCAAATATACATTAGGGATATTTTCAATAGTTTACAAGATATAATTTTTTAAAGTTGGGCTAATCAGAGCGCGCCGAGAAGCGTTAGATCCGCCCGCTCTCCGCCTTAGCCGTAGAGACAGCGCAATGTATCAATCATTGGCTGCCCGCGCTCGCCGCCCCGCTCCCTCGCTGCCCCGCGCCAAGACTGTCATCTCTATGGCCAAGACTGTCATCTCTACGGTCAACAAAGTCGTGGCGCGGGCGGCGAGGGAGCGGGGCGGCGAGCGCGGGCAGCCAATGATTGATACATTGCGCTGTCTCTACGGCTAAGGCGGAGAGCGGGCGGATCTAACGCTTCTCGGCGCGCTCTGATTAGCCCAACTTTAAAAAATTATATCTTGTAAACTATTGAAAATATCCCTAATGTATATTTGCATTTTTTGTTTGTAATGGTCCCATCTACCTCAGAATAAATTCCGTTATAGTTAATGAAATTCACCCTGTATATACCTCGTCCCTAAGGGCCACTCGGATCATACGTACCGGTGAGTATTGTACGTCGACTAATACGCTTCCGAGATATCCCATACACAAGCACGAATGTATATAGTCAATCATACATATACAACTACCTAGAATAATCAAGTACCTCACTGGTGAACCACCAAGCGAGAATCTCCTCGACGCTTCTCATACTCCAATCCCCATCGAGCAAACATCGGCAAACCTATAAATACATTCTCTCGTCCTATAATCCTAACGTAGAAATCTTCCATTAAAGTTCGCCAAACTCACAAAAAAGACGTTTTTTCGTACGATCGTGCGAACCGAAAAATACATTGTGATTATGTACGAACGAATGTATCAATGTGTTAGAAAAATGGCGAAAGAACTTGGGAACTAGCATCGTTTCTGAGCGAACTATCATTCATGGAGATCCCCTCGGTCTTATACACTCGATAAATTTAACGTTCTATCGTTGAATTACGAGGTTTAGGGTCGTCGACGACGTCGTTGGTGGACATGCAATGGGTACTAGGTATGGGAGACCAACTGTTTTTTTCACGCATTTGTGGCCAACCACAGGGAAAACTGGTGAGCGTGCCAACTCACACTGATATATATATACTCGATCGAGCGAAGTAATTCTTAGGTAAGCTTTTCGCGAAGGCTTTCTCAAGCTTCTCCCCCGATTTCTCGCTCGAGTGCCTCGTTCCTTTCTCGTCTGTATGGTAAACGATAGACCCTCGTAAAACTCTCCCTCTCTCTCTATCGGTGGCTCGCACGATCCGCCATCGAGGCGAATACGTACCACGTTCAGCTACACATAGACGCTTTAGTACTCGAATATGTGTTCTCCGCTTACTTAAACGATGCACCGATACAAAGCTTTCCTTTGGGACGTTGAAACGAGAGAGTTACGAAAAGAAAACAAAAAAAAACAAACAATGTACATTTTGATCGGACATCGACATACGCTAACGTCCTCATCCCTGTAAATAACGACAACCCTTAAACTCATCCCGGAACGAGATGTACTCACGAAGGCACAAAATTACAAAGACCCTTGCCCTCTGTGAAAGGAAAACTTGGTTTTTTTATTTCATCCCTCATTGATCATCCCTTGTCGATTATCCCTTATTGATAGTAACCAAAAGGTAGTAAATATATAGCTAAGTAAGCTATAAATATAAAAAAAGCTTCTCTCATAACAAGATCGGAGAAAACGAGTCGCGAGTCCTAAAGTGGGGTGAATGTCGTTATTTTCGTTTTTTTTGTTCACTTCCAGGGGATGAAAAGAGTGATGTGGCGGAAAGAGTTGTTTACGAGACGATTATTTCATGACCCAGTGGTCTTAGGGGACTCACCGAGAGATATAAAGAGAGAAAGTGAGAGAGAGAGCACGGAAATGGTCGTACGTATAAAGCTTTAGGGAAGGGTCGAAGGGGTAGTCGTGGTAGGAGGTTAAAGTATACACAGTAGTACAACAGTACGTACACAATGTCGGCATTATATCGTGTTCATTCGTACGACCGCTGGCGCGTTCTCGAACTCGTGCAATTAACTAAATTACCCTCGTTACAAGGTTTGGGGAGTTTATGCGAACTCTTGCACGCTTTCTATAGTAAACCCGCGGTCCTTCGTATACGTTCCATTTATATCGTTATACATGTATAGATCCACGTCGCGTTTACATATATGTACGTCGCGAAGTATCTTACGCTTTTGTACCGCGTGCGTATCGCGGTTACCGTCCCCGTATAACACGGAACGAGACGTAACGAGAGAAAGAGAGAGAGAGAGAGAGAGAGAGATAGAGAACGGGAATCGTTTCAAAAGTGTAACGACCGGTGGCCAATTTTGTCCTCGAGATTGCCAGTTGTTGAGATTACAAACGGGGTTAATCAAGTGCCCGATCCGTGAAAACTTCCATCCCCTGGCTCTTTGTGCACGTCGATATACGCGAGATTGCAATTTTGTCGAAAATAAATTCATTTTTTTCCACCATCGATTTACAGAAACAAAATAACTTTGAAATTTTATTAAAAACTGATAATAATTTCCCCGAATTTACGTCGAAACTAGGAACTCGAGTTGCAAAAATGTTTTTCTTTTTTTTTCATTAACCTCGGACTACACATACCATTTTTGTTCATCCCTCTGGATCTCGAAATGGCGATTAAAGTCGTTTTTTTCCAATTTTCGTTCATTAATCAATGGAAAAATTGGATCATGCTATCGAACGAGGTTCGTACAGACAGCGAGAAGGGCAGTTGGAGAGTGTGGTGAGGGGGTAGTTCAGTGCAGGGGGTAGGTCAATTGGAAATTCGCTTCGCGGCGATCGCAAAATGGGCAAAAAAGAAACTCTCCTCTTCCACCGGGCGGACTCTAATCCCGAATCGTTTCACTTTGTAAAACGTTCCCGGAGCTCCGGATTTTGAGAGTGATAGAGACAGAGAGAGAGAGAGAGAGAGAGAAACAGAGAGAGAAAGAGAGAAAGAGAGAGAACTCCGCGCGCACGGAATCTCGAAAAGTTTTCCGCTTCGGTTGCCCACACGGCGTATAACCGAACTTGGTCTTGCGGGACGAGAGTTGAGTAGCGAACGAAAAAAAATAAAAAATAAATTGAAAGAAAAAAAAAATGAGAAAGAAAAGAGGGGTGAAAAAGATTGGCGAGGAAAAATAGACAAAAAAAAGTACTCGCTCCTTACAACTCGGGCAGAAGCTATGCGAGCGTATAGGTATAGGATGCTTGAGAAAGTATGGATGCGGAACGCTGGAAAGGTATGGAACGACTATGGGAACAGAAGCAACCCCTCACCACCTACCCCCGAACAAGTATGGAAAGAAGACCGAGAGAGAGAGAGAGAGAGAGAGAGAGAGAGAGAGAGAGAGAGAGAGAGAGAGAGGATATCGCTGAGAGAGTCTCATTACTCTTCGTTCGGTTATACATATTTGAATCTGCTCGACCGAGCTTTTCCGTTTCTCCGCAAGAGCGCTCTCCTCGAATCCCTTCCTCTCTCCCGTCCCTCTTCGCCTCTTCAACCCCGTCCTCGCGCATTTTTCTATTCTTTCGCCTATTCTTGTTTACCTCTTTCACCCTCTCTCGTTTTTTTCTCGTAAAGTGAGACAGAGAAAGAGAGAGAAGAGCTTTTTTCCCGACAGGAGATACCACAGAGAGAGAAAGAGAGAGAGAGAGAGAGAGAGAGTGAGAAATATTCGCGACGCGAACAAACAGAGACCGATTTATGACAAGCGATTTGTTCGTCGCTAGACGTCGTTGTCGTGGAAGGAAGCTCTCGGAGCGCTCGAGGAAAGAAGAAAGTTTCCTTCTGGCACGAGCCCTCGCTCGTCTCTTCGTCCCCTCGAGCGAGTAGACGCGACGTATACCAGCGTCCCCCTTTCCTCCTCGCCCCGCGCGCACCCCCGTAATGGACGCCTGCCCTAAATAACGAGCGAACAAAACCGTTCCTCGATCGGTCGTCGCTGACGGCGTCGTCGCGACTGTCCTCCACCCTACCCCCCCCCCCCCCCCTCTAACACCGATGTCCCACGGTTATCATCGCTCTCACGCCCGAACTAAGACCCTCGTCTCGTTTCCCATTCCGCTTTTGTCCGCGATTCAAAGCCCTCGAACATTTTTGAGACGCTTCGAGAAGAAAGTAAAATATGTTTCTTTCAGATTCCTACCAGAAAAATCTTGTATTTTAATACAAATAAATCGATCCGGAAGAATTGAGAAATTTATTTGTATTTTTCGACGACGAAATTACGAAAGAATTTATGTGCGTATTGTATATTTCTGTGAAATCGTTAATCGAGTTTCACTTTTCATCGTCTTGAAATTTGTCCTGGCTACTCGATGAAAAATTTACGCATTCGTGATTTCGGAGATTGAAATGATTTTTTGAGCCGCGAACAAATTTTCGTTGGCAATTTTTCTGTTTTATTTGCCTTTTTCAAAAATATGACTCCTCTCGTAATTTTTATATGTTCGATCGCAAAACTCGTTTTACACACGGACGGTCTATTAGAATTTGCGATCTCGGAATAACAAGATGGTCGACAAATAATTATTGCCCCGATAATTACGGAGATTCTTATACCTACGTATGATTAGAAGCTTCAAAGCAAATTGGCAATTCTCCAGCACGCTGCTCAACGTTGATACTTTGTAGCCCGAAGCTTTTGCCACTCTCCGACTCCCTAGCGAGAAAATCGCTAGAGAGGGTAGAAAATGCGCGTGTGAGCGCGAGAGAGAGCGAGAGAGAGTGAGAGAGAGAAAGAGAGAGCCGAGAGCCCGCGGCAACTAGGAGAATGTCCGTAACACGATATCTCGCTACTATCGCGTGCGCGAAGCTGTGCTACACAAAATACTCTCCTACGTCGCGACGTCGTATCGGTGTTAATACGTCCGAATCGGTAGTAGTAAGGTAGAAGGGGTTGGGTGGTTGGGGGAGGTAGTCGGAAATTGCGATTCGCACTAGGAAGCTATCGAGGTGTAACTCGGTGTCTGCCCTTAATGTCTCACCGATCGCTAATCGTCCCTGATAGCGCGCTTCTGACTAAATTTATAGTGGAGAGAGCTTGAACGTTCTGCAATCTCTTTCTCTCTCTCTCTCTCTCTCTCTCTCTCTCTCTCTCTCTCTCTCTCTCTCTCTCTCTCTCTCTCTCTCTCTCTCTCTCCCTGTCTCTCTCTCTCTCTCTCTCTCTCTCTCTCTCTAACTTTCTCTCTCTCTCTCTCTCTCTCAACGTGAAAACGTAGAGTAAATAATAAAGTACGCTCGTGCAGATTTCATCGCTGATGCATACTAAGAGATTGCCGGCTATAACGAGGTTGAATAATTCGCAAGAACGAAGTCATGAAAATTGAACATTCGTACCTACAAGCACGATTAAATATCGGTCTACGAAATATTCGAAAAATCGAAATAATTGAATATCAAAAAATATCCAATTGTTTTATTCGTCTCGTGTTTTTTTTATGATATAACAATGGAAATAAGTGATTTAATATTAATTGATACTTAATTGAAAGAAATTCTTATGAAAAAGAAGAAAAAAAAAAGAAAAAATAATGAAACCACGCACTTGAATCATTTTCAAAATACGAATCACGATCGATCGTGTTTTACCCCTGGAAAAAATCGTTACTCGGTATGAAGATTATCGTACATGAGAAACAAATATTTTCAATCGATTATAATCGAGCAACAATATTTGTCCTCTCTTTACGTCTATTGATAAGAAGATGAAAAAAAAATCGGAAAAGCATGAAACTTTGCAGCGTTCGACCCACTGGAAGACATTCGAGATCGGCGTCTCGAATGTCGCTCGTCTCGCTCGACTGCTCATTGCTACCAAGATCTAATGTAATTCATGCCCGCGAAGCATCGAATTTCTTCCTCGGTCGCTCCATAGAAACCGTGGATAGCACGCCGAAAACTCGTTCGCGTGTGCGTTTAACCGATGGAACGACGAATGACGCTGGCGGTGTAGTTACAGTTACTCGAATGTACGAACCGATAGAAAGTTAAGACCTATAGTCGGAGCTATAGAACATCCGCTCGATTAACGATCCCTTTCGAAAGTTTCGCGTAACTTCGCATTTCTCAGGCAAGAAAATTCAGCAATTCGGTCTCTCGCGACACACGGAATCTCTCTCTCTCTCTCTCTCTCTTGCTTCAACCCCTCCCCACTCTCGTGATCCAATGCGACTAGCTTTTCTTCCATGGTACGTGCCCCTTCATCCCTTTGCATCGAGGGCGAGATCTTTTCGTGTATATCCGTCTCACTCTTGCATGCACTTTGCGATTCTCCTGCATTCTCCCCCCATCCCCTTCACGCTTTCTCCCCTTCTCACTCTTTCTCTCTCTCTCTCTCTCTCTCTCTCTCTCTCTCTCTCTTTCACGCGTCTCTCCGTCGCAAAGAAGATCCACGCGCCTCATCGTCTCGCGGTAATCCAACGTCCGCCGCGTACACGTTGCATACTTGATTCCACTTAATTAGAGTCGCTCTAGCTCCGAGGCTTGTCTCGTATACCCGCGGAATAATAACAAGACGTGTGCTGTAGCGGTACGCAAACTGGTACTCGTATATATATATATGTGTGTGTGTGTGTTAGTGGGTGTTTCTGTGTGCGTGTATACGTGTTATTTTATGCGCGCATGCGCAAAGGGCGCTTCGCTTATGTGTAGGGTCGCGTATTATGGAAGAAGATGTGTACCTACTTGAGTTGCGATATGTCGCTGAACACCCCGAGGTGGCGGTGTACAGTATTCACGTATCGGAGCTTGCGCGCGATAGACGGAGCCACGTAGTAAGCATAAACACGTGTGTACCACGGCGGAACATATTAATAGGGGAGTAACGAAGATGCGAGTTTATACAAACGCGAAAATTTTTCGGGATAGTTTGAACCTTAATTTCCAAAAAAAATGTAACGATGTGTTGAATGAGAAAATATTTGTTTTTTGTTTAGTTTTTGTAGTATGTTGACTAAATGTTTATCATTATTTTCATTTTGGGATAAATTTTTATTATTCGTTCATTTGAAGATTTGTATGATTTTTTTCGGGCTAATTTGACCGTTTATTTTCGAAAAAATATAACGATGTGTCGAATGAGAAAAATATTTGTTTTTTATTGAGGTTTTATCATATGTTGACTAAATGTTTATCATTATTTTCATTTTGGGATAAATTTAGTATTATTTTTATTTCTTCATTTGACGATTTGTATATTTTTCTTTTCGATCGTAACTTTGGCTCGCGGGAGTATTTTGCGACCGGGCCAATATTTACAATGTTTCGTTCGACCTTAAATTCATCGCTGTCGAATCATTATCCCCATAATTAAAATCATTCGTGAACAAACAAAATTCTGATCGTCGCTCCATCATTCATAAAGCCCGAGTTAAAATTGCGAATGCTCGTTAAGCGATTTTGTTTTTCCGTCGTTCCTCGAGTATTTTCGGATCAGAATTTTCCTCACGGTTATTCGTCTCTCCGATATGCTTTTATTTTCGCGCAAGCGCGACCCTACGTAATATCTCGATGTACGCGTACGAATAATAAAGTGAATATGCGCCTGTTCAACGCGATGACCACCAAAGAGAGAGAGAGAGAGAGAGAGAGAGAGAGAGAGAGAGAGAGAGAGAGACAGCGATAGGGGTAGGTGGGGGTTGAACTTATGGCGCACGTCCTACCCTCCGAAAAACGAAACGCATGGCTTTTCCGGCTTTCTGGTCTGCCCTCCACCCTCGCCCAAATTTATTTGCGCTTCCCGGAGGTGTGGCGCTCGCTACATGGCGGGCACACACAGGGACCCGATGGCAAATGCACATGCAGGTAGTCGAGGTATTCCGTAATTACGAGTAGTATGTACGAACCCAAGCTCGGCATGATTCAGTGGGTTGGACCACTTCGTCCCCCCGTGCGGCCGTCAGAAACTTAATTAACTATTCCTATACCCATAATCCTATATGTATATACGCAAATGCGCGTATATATATATATATATATGTGTATAAAACACGTATGAGGGTGGTAAGAGTAACCAGAGAGCTGGTATTCACGCACAAAGGGGGTACGAGAACACGTACTACGTGCGATGCCCCCACGCCTATACGTTCCCGGCCATGTTTTGTCTATCTCTAAAGGATATAGATACACGTATATACAATAAAATCTCTCACGGTTCGCGTATACTCGAATAGGGGGTTGGGGGATGATAATAGGAAAATGTAGGATGAGCCGGAGAACCAAAGGGTGCATGATATATTTAGCTAATAAATATCATTTGAAAAGGGTTGAATTTATCAGGAAAAATAAAATCAACCCTTCATTATTACTACCCTTGTTTCTCATAGGTATGTAAAATGTTATTTATTTGGTTAATTTTAGAAAATGCCACGACTGGTCGGTCGACATAATATTCTCTATATTCTCTGTCCCAGGTGTACGAATGGGATTTTTTTATGGAGATCTTGTATAGTCTTTATAGTGTTTTGATCCAGGATTGTTTACTAGCGGTCCATTAAATAACGGAAGAATATCTATCGATATTTTCTGTCGCGAGGAATTTTATATTCCATGAGAAAGTTTGTCGCTAGCCGAGAATTTGATGTAATGTACCGGAAAGGAGATCTCGCGTATGCGTCGAACATGCGTGTCTGTATAGAGACGCCTATGCTCTTATGGAAATGTTTTATCGGTACTTACGATACGTACGCTAATGCAAGAAAGACGACAGGGCATTGAAAGCAACGATCGGTGAAAGCTCTGAGAAAGCTCGAGGATATTACTTACACTATATATATATATATATATATATATATATTATATATCGTGGTTTACCAGGTTTATATCTGCAATACACATCCCCCATTGTAGCATGAGGTCTGTAAAGTTCGCAAGAAAAAATAGAGATCCTCAAAAAGCAGTTTACTCACTATAGGGCACACTCTTGTACCAAAGGATTTTTGAGGTCACTTGTACACATCTAGGTTATGTAGGGTAAGGTTGCTTAAGTCGTACCCCCTAAGGAAATAACACTGTAATATTCAATGCAATTTAAATAAAACAAAATATTCTTCATCTACTGAATTTTCATTTAGTTGCCTTTTAATCAACGATCATAGAAACTTGAATATCTTTTATTAAAATAGACTTCAGTGAAGACATAATAAACTATATAGAAAAATACTTAATAACAAGAGTTTACATGAACAACTAAAACATTACAAACTATTCAATCTGAGATCAACTTAAAACATTTTGTTTGTTACTAGTTACGAAATCGAACTTAATTACTAACAATAAGTAAATAACACTATAAATAACTTAGAAAATTATTGCGATTGAACACGTTTATTTATATTTATTACCTGATAAAAAGTTAAGTCAATTATTAAACAATTTTCTCAATACCTAAGTCGTACCAATACGAGTAAATAAGTTTGCGTAGATACAATTTAAGCAACAGGATCTTCTAAGTTTCAAACTAAAACGATTGACATAACCTAAAAAAAGTTCTAATGTTTGAGTACGCCTAAACGATTGCCTGATAAGCATTACAAGTAGATGTTACCAAAGAAAAAAGGTAAAGATCACATTCTTGCCATAAAAAGCTTACAAATTAGTACAAAATTTGAATGAATACTGCTCAAAAAACTTACTTTTAATGATTTTTGTTTCACGAAACCGGCCTGCCATCCAACTTATTTACGTTTGCTCACTCCACTAAACAGTTCACATCAACGACACCAGATGGCTCAATATATAAATATCAGACGAGATATTTCCGGAGTACGACTTAAGCAACCTTACCCTAAATGCAAGAATACGCGAGGAAGGCTAATTATGTACAAGGGTTTTGCTTATTGGTATATTTCTACCAAGGATCGTATATGCCCCTCGCATTTTACTAGAAAATAATTCACTAGAAATCCGATAGACACGACGTAGATGAAACAGTCCTCGTTTTATATAGAAATTTTTTCAAAATTTTCTCTCTCGACAGAATATTTTTAATTAATAAATTGTTTTCTTTTTTTCGAATAGGGATGAAACGTTGGAATAAATTAAGCGAGGATATATAAATCACGTGACCCCCCGGTCTAGCTCTAAGACACGTTTGTACGAATCCGGGTACATCGTGCCACGAGTCCTACAGGGCACGTATCTAGAAGGGGTTGTCGGGGGTACGAGAAGTAAGTGCAGGTTGAGCATCAGTATCACGTATCTACCGTACACCAATATATATATACGTATACGTGTGTGCATAGATACGTATATATATATATATATACACGAGGCACACGAGCCATTATGATAGCGACCACAACCCCTCGACCCTATACGGTCCTCTTCAGACCCGACTCCATCTGGATTATCTTCACTGATTCAATTTATCACCGAACCAGATATTACAGGCTGATATGGGCTTCGAGCCTCTTAAGCCACGGCTACTCTCGTTCACAAAGGTTTTAGGGAGGTGGAAAAGGGTGGGACACGAGTGAGTGGGGGAAAGGGCTTTCCAACCCCCGAGCTTCCGGTGAAGCGTTATAGCCACGCAAATCCAAGAAAATAGTATATATATATATTTACATATACCTATAAGCGTTGTTTTATGCATACCTAGGATCAGGCTCTCCGTTCGAAACTACCCTCGGCCTATGGGCCAATCTTCGATCGAACTCATAGTCTTTTGTAAATTGAGAAAATAATTATTTCTTTTTTATTACAATTCGAGTTGGATGATGATCGAAAGAATGATATTGGCTACCGATTGTCTTCGTATAAAAATTATAAGTGCCCGAGAGAGAGACGGAAAGCGCGGCTTAACACGCGTTAAAACCCTTTTTTCGTTGATCAACCACCGGGTTTGCGAACTTCAAGGAATTTTCTCATTGTCCAATAGGAAAAATAGTGCGGCGGGGCGATACGTGCTTTAATGAAAGTTAACGCGACCGCGTGAGCGAAGCGTATATGCGTGTTATTAGAGACTTTTTATTTTATGGAAAAAGAAAGAAAAAAACAGGAGCTTTGTCAAAAGCTTCGTCAAAGAGGTTTTTCAAACGTTACCAGCGACGATAAAGCTGTGTACCCATATATATATACTCGTATAACAAAGTTACGTGAGTGCAACGATTTTATTTGCCACACGGATAACCCCTAAAAAAAAGAAAAACAAGAAAAGTATTAACGAGGGAGCGAAATATTTTTTACGTTTTTTTTACATCCCTTCATTAATTACCAAATGGAGATGGTTATTCAAACCGAAATATTGATGAGAATTTTCTATATTACACAAATTAATAAGTTATTATTATTATTATTATTATTATTATTATTATTATTCATTATTCGATCGCTCGCGAATTATTTTCTTTTAGTAATAATATTTTTCAATATTCTGTCTTGTCGTCTATTCTTTTTATTATTATTTATATTATCGACATTATATTTTATTTGTATCTTTATACATTTATTTTTATTTATATGCTAATCGCTTGTGCTTTATCATGGTTAATGATCACACCGTCAAAATGATATCGCGACCGCGAGAGCTTCGAGTGATTTCTAGACCCCGTACACTCGGGATCACGTACGATCCCTCATTGTTCACTGAGCTGGAAAATTAATCGATTGTCTCAAATGGCAATGAAGCTTCGAGTATATAACGTGCTTGTTTCATCGAACGATGATCGAACGTTTTACATTTCGTATACGATTCTTGTTATAAGTTTGTTCGACGAAACGAAACAACGCGTACAGCCAATATGACGCACGTTACGACTCGAAAATATCCGCATGCTCGGAATAACGCGTTAGGGAATTCGTAGGTGTGCATGGGAATCGATCGATGTATTCTGTCGTTTTTTTTTGTTATTGTGTTTTTAATTTCTTTTACAACGTATACGTTATTCCACGCGCGCGTAAATAGTTACCGAGACTAAGGGGGCTCTTCTGTGTCGTTCATTCGATTTTACCGAATAAAACAATGAGAACGCACGACTGGATATTCCGCGAATATTCCCGCGAATGCAATTGAGATCAACGCTCGTTAGCGCGGGTGAGAGAACAAAGAGTATATATATATATATATGTATAGATTATTTTCTAACGCGGATCGGTGCTCACGAACTGGTCAATTAAAAAGTTGTAACGACCTATTAAAAGCGAACGAGGAAGAGGATCGAGGGTGGACGAATCGTGATAGAGACACAGAATGAGGGGTCGAAAGAGATAGAGAGAGAAAGAGAGAGATAGAGAACGAACGAGAGAGAGAGAGAGAGAGAGAGAGAGAGAGAGAGAGAGAGAGAGAGAGAGAGAACGAGAGAGAGTGAGAAGGAGGGAGAAAGTGAACGAGCTTTTCGAATCACGAGTGAAAGTCGCGCGATATAACAATTCTACTTATACTCTACGAGTAGAGTCAAGCCGGATATAGAGATATATATCGAACGGGAAACCTTTTTCGAAAGTCGCGAAACGATCTAGCAAACGATCCTTCTAATTGAGTTACCGTTGCGATGTTTCCAGCCTCCGCTCATCTTCACGTTTCTTTCTTTTTATCTCGTATCGCCGACTCTTGAATTTGGCTTAATTGCGTTAAGGCCCGATCCGAGCTTCAATCATTTTCGCCGTTATTTCACCCGTTTTAATTGTCTTCGTATCGAAAAGACATTTTGACATGAAAATTGCACAATTTGTTTTTTTCATGAGGATTTAAAAAATTTGTATAAAAAAAAGTCCATCCAGTATGCGAATGGAAATCACCGTTTTCTTCGCGAATGAAATTTGAAAAATGTATAAAAAAACCGGTAAATTAGAAATTTTTTCAAATTTTCCCGTAATTAGTGGAATGAATATCTCAAATTAAATTGAAAACAAAACAAACAGTTGATAATCTCATGTCAAATACTCAGTGTAATACGCATTCGGTCATTACGTAGTTTTTCGTAATTCTTCAGGGCAACGTATTTTCGTGCGACAAAGGTTCGTTTGTCTCGTAAAGCTTACGATCGATCAAACGTTATGCAAATATAATTATCGTTTTTCGATTATCATCGGTGATTCATCGTCGACGTTTAACGCGGCTACGCGTAAACTCGTCGAATTCCGTCGAGATTTATCGCGATAATGTCGCGCGTAAAAAGTTGTTTTCTGTGTTTTTTTTTCTTTTTGTTTTTTTTTTCTACACCCCTGCGTAACCGAGGATCCTCGTGAAGCCCCTTGTAAATTATGTATAACGAGACGCGGAATGGCTGCGAGAGAACAAGGGGGAGCATAATTTAATAAAAATTTTCCCGGTCCATCGACGACGTGGCACTTCTTTATGTTGCCACCCTCGCGTCTCTCTCTCTCTCTCTTTCTCTCCCTCATAAACTCGAATCCCGACCGATAATCCAGCGACGAGGATATTCGTGGAAAAAAGAGCATCGCGTGTAGACGTTTTCTCGGAAGATAACGAGCACACGAGGACTCGATATAACGAGGTATCCCGAGATCTCGAGAAAAATACGGAAGAGTATACACGAAAGAAAATGTTCGAAGATACGCTCGAAATAAATATTCCCCTAATAGACAATTATTTTGTTTCGTTGACAAAAGCCATTACGCGATCGTTCGAGTTACGCACGAATGGCAAAAAAAACGGCAAGTATCGTTAAAACTTGTATTCTTGTTTGATTTTGTCATTTTTTTGTTCTTTAGATCTTTATCGTTAATAAAAAAAAATTCCAAATACTCGATAGTAAATTATTAACAATATAAATAAGATAATAAAAGAAAAATAGAGAATAAAATCAAAATCTAAATTTCTATATCGCGAATTAATTCAATTTCTAGAATTTTTCTTTCGTCCCAAATATTTATTTGCGATTCTCGCGACATTTCCCACGAAGCAATTCGATCGAAATTCCATCCGATAATGAATGAATTTCCATTAAGAAGATTGCAATTTCGCGATTACTCCGTGTTTCTCAAGCGTATGCGTGTTCGAAAGTCGATAAAACGCGATACCAATATTCGTTGAAAATGTGACTCTCGCAATCTTCGTTCGAGCTCGACATCAAAACATACAATTTCGAAGTCTGATTGGGTCCATTAGCCTGATAATTGCAATATAGGTAGATATGTAGCGAGTTTATACATAAACAGAGTGAGAAAGAGAGAGAGAGAGAGAGAGAGAGAGAGAGAGAGAGAGTAGGAGAGAAGGATGATTTCGGTATAAAGCAAAGCTAGCCCACCGGGATGCCAAAGTTTGTCGACCTTCTCCTTAGTCCCGCATGAACGTTTTCCCCAAGAGACCACGCTCTTGATGAATGCGTCGTCTCTAAAATATGAGGCGGATCTCCGGGAAGTTATAAGCGATGGTGCACCAGCAGGTGCACCAAAACCGAGAGACAGAGTTGAGAGCTCAGAGACGCTCTCTCTCTCTCTCTCTCTCTCTCTCTCTCTCTCTCTCTCTCTCTCTCTCTCACCCGTTCGCGCTACTACTAATACTATGAGCTCTCCACTTGAATCGGCTCTCAAAAGCGCCTTATCGGTCGGCCCATCCACACTGTTGAAGACATAACAGCCTCGATCCAAGAGTTATATATTCTCATATAGAGACGAGTGTGTTCGTGCGGTCGCGATTATACCTTACTACATCACTCTCTCTCTCTCTCTCTCTCTCTCTCTCTCATTCTTTCTCTCATTCTCTCATTCTCTTTCTCTCTCCAGCTTCCACCCACGCTTCTCATACCATTGCACTCTATACGTTGCAAGCTCGATAACGCAAGTGTGCCGAAGCACTGCTCGAGTGCCATGTGCACATTGCTTTCGGCTCACAGACCGCCCCGAAGAGGGCTTAACACGACAAAGAACCCATTCCCCGTGGCATTAATAACGACGAGATTCGCGCATACGCTCAACCTCACGGGGTAGTAACCTACATTCTGTAATATTTTCATCGAAAATTGGTGGTCCCAACGTATTACGACTCGCAACCGCGAATCGAGAATTATCGATCGATTTAACGATAATAGTCCGAAAAATCTGATATAACGGGAAGAAAAATTTAATCTAGGGAAATTTATGAAAAAAAAAAACTATCATCGATAACCAATTTCGAGAGAGTTCGTCATAATTTTCTCGGTTTTTTTGTCAATTCGGTCGCAACGGAGAGAAGAAGGTTAAAAATATTGTACCGTCCCTTGACGATATCGCAATATTCGTTTTACCGAGAGTTGGGTAGTTTGAAACGAATTTTTAGACAGTTGATTTTAACAAAAATCTGTAACTATCTTTAATTGTGTTTTTCGAAGA
Organism: Netelia virgata; assembly: GCA_951802705.1. Lineage (NCBI taxonomy): Eukaryota > Metazoa > Arthropoda > Insecta > Hymenoptera > Ichneumonidae > Netelia > Netelia virgata. The sequence continues at coordinate 7,921,119 of OX637864.1, read as the reverse complement.
GCGGAGATGTTCAGTCTTCGGAAATCCTTACGAATATAATACAAAACATTTCTTAGGAATAATTGTAAGAAGCGGATAATATATCCCTTCTTTTAAACAAATGCCCAATTCTCATTGGTGGATACAGTGGAGTACCCAAAAATCCAGAAATTAAGAAAACGGAGAGGCGTACAAAAAAATCTATCTTTTCTTTCCGAAAGGTCACGTGGTGAACCATAAACAAATGGAAAACCCCCGAACCAGTAAAAATACAGTAGAGGTACGAGGCTTATTTAAGAAATTTTCCCATCCTTTTTAGTCTTTAAGAAGGTTTATCTGGTCAACGAATTAACAAACATATATTCATGAAAAAATCAGAATATAGTTATCAGTATCTAAAAAGTCATCTCTTAAAATTTCAAGACCCGAGGATAGCTTGTTCGTGAGAAATAAATAAAAACATATTTCCTAAATTAACACGGGCCTTTATGGGTTTCACTGATTTTTCCGTCTATAAACATTAAATTCATAATCATTGACAAACAGTTTTTTGACAAAATTGCAGAATTAATAAAACAATATCTAAGGAACATTTGTAGAGCTTCATAAAATCGATTGAGTACTCATGAGATTCATAATAAACTAATTTGTCTCGATTAATGTTGATTTCTGTGAGGCTAAGCTTGACAGAACTCTGATCATGGCAACGTAGGGTGTCTTCCATTATTGGATAGCTCTATGATAAAGCGACAACACGAGTGACAAAATTCTCGTTCTATTTGAAAGCTGTACGGGTTATGTTATCGCAGCGTTGTCAAGCGTACTAAGTTGACTACGCTATTCACAAAAAATTGTCGTTTGACTTACTCGGTACCAGATAAACCTCCTTAAACTCGCACCATGTGTTAGCAGTAAAACAATTGAGAGTCATATTGTCCAGGAGTGTAGGTAGCCAATCTAGATCCGAAAAAATTACAAGACTAAAAAAAAATAAGCAACGCATCTTTTTTTCCCCTTTCATCAAATATAAATCACAATCAAAGTCTTAATCACAATAAATTTGTGTGAATGTAATCGAGAAAGATTCCTCTCGTCCATAAAAATGGTTCAAATTGGACGACGTTGTAAAACCTCGTTATATTCCGTCTTACATTAGAGAAATAACGAAACAAAATGGACTTCATTGTATATACATCGTCATAGTCTTTAAAAAAAAAAGAATCTCGCAGCTTCGCTCTATAATCCACGTATTTCGCTAGGAGAAACTCTCGGTCTCTCACGAGACCCAAAAACTACCCTTTCGCCAGTATTCTCTAATTTCGCACCGAGCCCTCCCAACCCTCTCGGCATTATTACCCCGAACCAAGCTAACGGTGATTATACCGTACACATCTATCACCTCCTGCACACGGTCTCCTTCTCACGGATAAAACTCCCGGAAATTCTGTTACCTACCCCCGAAGAACGAAAACTACCCCGAGACAACTCGGTAAGCCAGTCCCATCGAGGATTTAGTCCGGCATTAGAGAGAGGTCTCTCTTCTTCGCTATCAACCCCCGCGCGAGAAAGACAAAACCAAAAAGAAAAAGAAGAGAGAAAAATACACCTGCTACTACTTTCTAATCTCACCCCGTTGGCGACGAGCTCGAGAGGGGGTGAGAGTTAAGGGCAAGAGCTCGAAAAAGAAGGTGTAGCGGCTTGGATCGGCCCACCCAATGACCCTGGAATAGTGAAGATACGAGGTTGAACAGAGTTATGGCTTTGCCGAAATGAGCTCGAAATTCGAGAATATATATATATATATATATATATATATACGTACACGTGGGTACGTTACAACTATATATGGGGTTGGCCACCCTGGCTAAGACACCGTGGGACGTACGAGTCGCGCACGCGGGGTATAATATAGAGTAGCACTGGAAAATACGTATAGGGTAGTAATAATACGGGGTGCATCCGTTACTTTTGATATCATCCCCCCATTTTCTATCCCTTCTGCTCTCTTGTTCCCCATTTATTGCTCAACCATTCCCCGGCACCGTTTGGCTCCTTCGTGAAGACACGCAGACCCAGTCGTCTTCTTCTTGCTTCCTCCTTTCTCTTTCAACCTCTTACCTACCCCTTTCTTCATTCTCTTCTTCATCCTAACTCTCTCTCTCCCTCTCTCTCTCTCTCTCGCTCTCTGCCTAAAGCCATGCACTCCTCGGCAGTCTCTCTGCATTCGGAAGAATCGATAGTCTCGCACGATAAAACTCCGCGAGTGCCACGAGAGGAACGAAAGAGTGGGTTGGTCCGTGGAATCGAGAAAATCCCTTCTTAATACGTCGCGCGCGAGCGAGGTCGAAGTAAGATAAAATTCCGACCCGTCGGCTTCCTCACCCTTTCAACCACCACCACGTCCCTTATACGCGCATACAAACTCTCGCGTATAATACGATCGAATCATTTCCTTTTGTGAATTCAAGAATTCTCTCAACCGGTGCAAAACAATTTTTCGTCCCGAATGTGCTGTTTTTTGTTTTTTTATTTTTTTTTTAATATTCATCGGCAAAACGACGAGATTTTTCACCGCGAGCCAATATATCTCCATGGAACTTTTTCACCGTGAGGATAGTCTCGTGATTCTTCGACAGGATAATTTGTCTCGGATTAAAATATTTCGGCTGTTTTAAAATCAAAACAAAAACAATGTTTTCTATGAAAAAGTAAAACTTTTGGTTATTAAGGGAATGCGAGATTCGCGAAACTTCAAAGATTTCTACATTTAGCGGGTTATCGAAGGATGAAGGAGGAGAGTGGGTTGAGGGAGGAAAATTGAAGGTGAGGTGCCCCTTCATTCGCGTCTGAAAATAGTTAAAAAATTCACGGAGCAGCCAGAGACCCGGGGTCTCTCTCTCTCTCTCTCTCTCTCTCTCTCTCTCTCTCTCTCTCTCGCAGAAATGACCCCGGAGAGTTCCGCCTCGCTGTTTTAATTAAATTTCAATTTTAAATCCAACGAGTGGAATCGCTGTCGACATCGCTACGGCATCTCACTTAAAACCTTGGAGCCTTGTGTATCTTCGCCGCCTGCGTACTGTATATACTTCGTAGAAAGCCTCGAAGTGGATGCGCATTTTCTTTTTTTAAACGTCATAGACATAATAATAGAGATACGTTGTTCCATTTCTGTCCATATGGAGGAAGCTGCTAGGGGTGGCTCGAGGGTTGAATTGAATGAAACGAGCAATTTCCGAGAATTGCGAACTTCTCTCTCTCTCTTTTCTCTTTCTTTCTTTCTCTCTCTCTCTCTCTCTCTCTCTCTCTCTCTCTCTCTCTCTCAGTCACTTCTCACTCGCCACACCGACTAATGGTATGTTCCATAAGGTAATTGCGTCGGAGAATCTCAACGAGACAGACTCTCGAGCTTTCTACTGCCACCCCTCGTATTCCTCGGTAGAGTCGAATAAATATAATGTAAATAAATGAAAGTTTGCCAACGTTTCTCTCTCTCTCCGGTTTTCGTGCCCGGGAGCCGTATAGCCCTCAGAAACGGTTTACGTTTGAACACCCCCTCCTGCCTTCCTCTTGCGTCTCCCGACAAACCCCTATCGCAACTGCGAGAAAGCTTCTCCGGAATGCGAATACCGACGCGCATGCTGTCTTAACCAAAATCCCTTGTATGCCTACGCGAGGAAGAGTGGATGCTCGAAAAAGCTGGAATTGTTAACGCGATCGTCGAAATTAAAGTTTCAAATTCACGCCGGGTCGTACCGAATAATTGCCTCGACGCGCGAGACGGGGGAGGGGGATTAAAGTTAATTTGCGCACGAGGGGATGAAACTGGAAGCGTTCGTGTTACCGTCTTCTTTGCATTTTTCAATCGAGCGACCCTAATTTCCAGCCTGTTACTTTTTATTCGCTTGATTTTTGAATTTTTTTGTTATTAGGGTTGGAAATATTTACGACCACTCCGTTATCCGCTTTTAACAAAAATTATCTTTATATTCCCGGTAAAAAGGTTGTCGGATGACTCAAGATATATCTTGATTAGAATAATTAACACCAAAAAATTGAAAAATTGAAAGAACTTTTTCTCAAAAAGTTGAGAAATTAATTTCATTTAAATTGATTAAAAGTTTGATATAATTGTTATTTTTCTGCTAATAATCGGTTCGTGTTTTAACAGATTTTACTTTTTTTCTGCGAGGAAATGACGATTTATCGTTTTCCTGACCGGCTTTATTAATTTTATGTCAGTTTGTTTTTTTTCCACCCCCTAAAGCCAATGTTCGCGAGGATCGAACTTTCGACGAGAGCGCGACGTGTATCTTGACATCATCAGAAAATATAGAGCTTGTCCTAAACCAAAGCAATAAAGGTTGTATATACATATATATATATATATATATATATAAATCGTACACTCAGCGTGGGAGTGTCGAAACGTGGCTGGGATTGGAACGGCGTGACAGGGTTGAAAGGAAATTGGCGAAGAATTCGCGCCAGGCGGATATTGACGTCTGCAGGCGTTATATGATGTGCCCCACCGCATCACCGCAGCGCGATAGTCGACGAGAGATGAGCTTCCGAGAGATCGTAAAGTCCCGGAAGCGAGAGTCGAAACGAAAAAAACAAAACGAGAGGGATGAAATACGGTCGGCTAAGAAAATTAACGACGATGTGTATTCCCGTATCGGTCGGAGAATTTGTTGCATAGAAAAAAAAAGACCGAAGTCGAAAGAGAATCGTTTTCAATTGTGAATTTTTAATTTTGCGCCCTTTTAATTTCGTGAAAATTATCGGTTCGAAGATTAAAGGATGAAAAAGAAGGTTTTAGAAGACAATGAGCGAGTCGACGATTCTCGTTGAGAAAACGAGGGTTGGTGTGAGACGGTTAAATGACGTCGAAGGGATGTGTAAAGGATTTTCGAGGGTAAGGGTTGTTTTATGAAGAAAAAAGAGATAAAAATTAAGTGCAGAAAGGTATTAGGAGAATAGTCGAGGTAGGGCTGCTATTGTCGGTCGAAATAGCCGCGTTTTTGTAACGTTTGAACGGAAAAAACCAAAAACGACCCTTTCGCGGTCCGAAAAAAATCTCGTCAGCTTGTGAACTTTTATACGGCTGTCGTGCCGATTTCGTTTTTCGACCCTTCAACGTTTATTTCCTTTTCTTTTTCCTTGCCTGTGCTTTTTTCTTTTTTTTTATTCCTGACACAAGATACCGCGTTAACACGGAACGAAAGGTCCGCTCGGTCGTCACACATTACACGTTCGTACTAAAACATAAACCCAAACCCCTGCAGGCTGTAACTCGAAGCTTTCGTCCCGGCGCATTTTCCAACGTCTCACATTCTTGCTTTAATTTCTTTTTTGTTTTCATTCTAAACATATTTGGCGAAAATAAATTTAATCAAATTTTATTGAGGATTTATGAGAAACTGTAATATTTTCAAAATTACAATTTATTGGCACAGTATCAATGGCAGGTGAAATGATTTTTAAAGAAATTTATGAAAATACGATTTCCGTAGAAAAATACACGATTTTCAAAATATTTCAATTTTTGAAATTTAACACTTTTTTTTATTTATTAGAAATACAATTTAGCATCCTGACGTTGCCTCACTATCGTCGTGTTTTGGCTGAACATATTTCAAGATATTTTTCGAAAGAAAAACGGACAAATTTCTGTTTTTTAATTGAAAAAAGTGTTTGTAAAAATGCCAAATTTATTTTCAAACGTTTCTTCGTTTCAACGGTGGCGAAACGGTGTACAAAAATAGTGGCTCGGATCCAAACTGGTAGTAGGGGTGTGAGAAGTTGGTCGAGGTGGTGGTCGATTTGTTGAAAGGAAGACAAAGGCATCGAGGAAAATTCTTAAATCGTCCTAAAAACGATTTTCCAATTTACCGTCCGAACTATTTTACCCTCGTTTTTTTTTCATGCACGAAGAACGAGAGGTCAATAAAACGCGCATTTATGACAAATATTTAAGTATACTCTCATATCTTAGCGCATTGCTGGAGACTTTTCCAGTTGAAAGTATAATGTACCGGCAACTTTTACATTGGTTCGTTTACATGAAACTTTTTCCCGGTTGACGTCAAGCGCAACCGCAACATCGCTAACTATCGCACTCCGCACGAAGCTCTCGTCCATGAAGAGGAAACGAAATATATAGGTACGTGTCTAAGAGAAAAAAAAAGAAGCGTGGAAGAAAAAAGGCGAGAGAATCAAGTTATAACGAGGCTTTCAAATTGGTAAAGTTGCGCGTAGGGTCGAAGTGGCGAAAGCGTTAACGTCCACGAAATGCACCCTAAAAGATCGTTTTTTTTCAATTTTCCCCCTTTTTTTCTCGTCTTTTCATTTGTTATTTTCATTAAGCCGCTCTCTTTCTCAGCTCCTCACGAAAATCTTTTGCGTCGATAGGGAGTCGACTTTATCGCTGCTTTGTTTTATAACGTGGGAGGATTGCGATAAAAAAAAACTTTCAACTATTAAGCGCGCGAAAACCCCGAGAGAAATGTTCGAAGTGGTTTACGGTGTCGACGAGCTCGATTTTCTCTTGTTCTCATTGATTATGAAAGATTTCAACAAAAGAAAAGAAAACCCTTTTATTTTTCAGCAACAAAAACCAGCCTTCGAAGCACGAATTTTTCATCAACGTTAATATTTTTATTTTCGAGTAAAACATTTTTTACGCTTTTTACATTACGCTGAAAAAAATTGATAACGTCGAATCTAATCAATGTCGCAGTCCTAAGACGTTAATTCGATTAATTCGATTAATACGATACGGAAATTCGTGCGAAAGAAAGATCAAGATTAAATTTGAATTTCGAGTCGCGACATCGTCCTGCGTTAACGGAGAAAAAAATATATGCGCTTCACATCAAAGACGAAGCGAGGCTGCTACTCGAGCTTTGGAACGAGGTCGATGGGCTATCCGCTTTCAAACGATTTCAAATGAAAATAAGCCCCTCGCGCGATGCACATTCGTCGTGTGTGTATAACGCGACACCCTGCGACAAGCACCGAGAGGTTGCGTTACGCGACCGCATGGTCAACGTCACGGAGTATTCTTCGTGACGTTGTATACGTATCTACACACATACACACGTAAAAATACACACACACACGTATTTATCCGAAATACAGTAAACCCGATAAATTTCACGACGCGTTCTTCACAAACGTAAAATCGCGAGTAAAAAATACACGATTTTCACAATGAGAAAGCGACCCTCGAACAACGATAAATCATTCATCAAAAATGTATTAAAAAATCACTCGTCATTATTTGATAATAAAGAAATTTGTTTTTTCTGGAATATTTTCCACGTGGGAATCGATCGAATAAATATTCGAAGCGTTCGATCATAAATTTTGTTCTCACAATGGATTCCCCCTTGTTTGGACTCTGGAACATTTCCCGAATGTCCAGTACCCATGCGTAATTATCATCGGTAATCCAAAGTTTTCACTTCCTCCCCAATATCAAACCTCATTCATACGCGATTCGCTATATCCATTTCTACGCTCTCGACTCGCAACTCCGCAACTTCGATCCTCGCATAAGCTTTCTCCTTGTGCTCGAGAGCGTAGCATAAATCACCAAAGCGCCGAACATTCGTTACATGGCATGTGAACCATGAAATACATAGTGGTAGTGACTATAGTAGTTGTATATACTATGCTTCTATATATATATGTACTAAGGACATATATATAGGGAGTTCTATTCGAGCACGTTGAAAATCTAATGCCAAAAATGTCGAAAATTAGCTCAATTTTCTTTCTTATTCTCACGAAGAAATCCATTTCCGACATTACTACCCTAATCTTACCATTAATATAAACAATTTTTTTTAAAAGTGTAACGTTTGAATGAATTCATGGAAAAATATGTTAATAAAAAAAATACATTATTCTCGTTTTTCAAAATTTATGTAAAAATGTTACGTTTTAGGCCTAAAGTGAACGAGATAACAATCACCTTCGTCTCTAGTGTAAAATAAACAAAGCTTGCATCGACTTTGTCGATTCGACCTAGAATGCCCCATATATCGAGGTAGCAGTATTCGCTAGTAGAATTGGAAGTCGTCGTTCGCTCGAGAACAGATCGGATGGTAGTGGGTGGTCGGTTCGGCTCTTTGAATGTATACTCTATATATATATATATATATATATATACTCAACAAAGTGAGCTCCTCTCGAAGTGTCCGATTAGATACAGGGAGGTAGAATTGTTTGGTCGGAAGTGGTAGGGCCTGGATACCGTCACGTTCCTCGTACGTGATCGGTTAAATACAAGATTTCGGCTTCTCTGTGCACACCAAAGGCATAAATATACATATAGTTATACATTATCATAGAAATATCGTATATAATATTTGCTAGGATAGTTTTCGATAGGGGGTGCAACCAGAGTTTGTTCTTTCTTTCGAAATGGACCCGATATATATCTCATATCGTTAACGTGTGTTCCACATACCGTATTTACTTTAGCCATATATATTTATATATGTACGTAGGAACGACGACTGCTCATTTCCTAATAGAGGAGTCCGGAAATTGGTCCATTTCTACCGCAATAATCGAAGCGGTGCGATATCAACAGCATCCCACACACAACACGAGCACAATGCCGTTTTTTTACTACCACTCGCTTCATATCGTGCCCTGGTATTTTTCCCTTTACCAACGACCGGACCGACGAGAGGATGAAAATACAGTCGCAGTCTGGTTGAAAAAGAAAAATCACAAATAAACGTTAATGTTACAAATGTATTTTTCGTAACAATGAATATCACGTTATAGCTAACATTTTTCAACGGTATTTTCTCGACGTATCGTCGATATGAAATTTTCGTTTGTCATTTTTCGCAATTCGTAAATGCAACGATGAAAAAAATCGGAAATATAATTTTTGTGTGTGTTTTTTTTTCGTTTCACGTATCGACGTATATATTGGAAAAAAGTCGTGAGAACGGAAATGCGATATTCGTGTTGTGCGAGAGGAAACTTCGTTTTTTTTAACCTTCAATTAAAGTTTCGTTTTTTTTTTTTTTTTTTTTTTTTTTAACGATTGAAAATATTTCATCGCCCTCGACTCACCCTCGATTACGAAAAATAGCCTTCACCCTCCGCGCTACTTCGATAAAAAAATCATTTTTCAAAATACTCGAGTATTTTTCGAGCCAACCGGCGGTAAACCGAGTTACCACGTTGGCCCAATCCGGTTTTTCGTAAATCGCGTTGTCACGTCCAGCGAGCAACATTGTCGCTTCGACGAGCACGTAGAGAGAACGGTGCAACGGTACAACGTGAGCCTTTACTCGTCGTTTATACGAAGCGAGGTGGGTACGCGCGGAATCATTTTGAAAAGGTTCGTTTGGCGAGCCATTGAGCACTTCGTTCGATAAAAGATCATTTCAAATTGTGACTTTCGTTTCAACGCCTTTGTACATATCCGTTTAAAGTGATTCAGCGAAATCGAAAGAACGTCGTTTGGTCCTTTATACAACGTAAATCCGTACCTTTTCACGAAGGTGGCATAAAACATCGTCGCGAAAAACTTGGCGAACAACGCGTACAAATTTTTCCTCGTTCCTAACGTACTGAATTCCATATAAAACTTAAACTTATTTTATGCAAACTGCTCGATTCTCAGTTGATGAAAAGAAATCGTTCTAGTTATCTTTTTATCGTAAGAAAATGAAATTTTTCTTATTCGACGAAACTCGATTCGAAACAATTTAAAATTAACTTGCTCGGCACTTGAGCCTACGAAATACGTCGGTCACGGTCATGGGTTAAATAAAAAAAACTTTGCCCGTATTTCGCGAAACGAGCGAAAGCTCGCGCGCCGTAAAACTTTTCAACCGAACAGACCGAGGGAGGGTTACACATATAATTACGTGCCTTAAACAAATTAAAATAATTGGATTAAAAAAGTACGAGCAAACACGCGTGGAACAAACGCTGCGCTTTTTCGACGTTTCGGGAATTAGAGTTTCCACCCTTCTGGGAATATAGTTATATAGTGGGGGTGCACCACTCGGTTTTCCCCTCTCTCTCTCTCTCTTCGTAAGTAAGCAGTGAAAATTCACCCCTTCCGCTCGTTGATGCCAACGCGCATCTCTCCTGCAGTAAACGCTTAATCTCGTTATTTATCTGCATGAGGTAAAACTGCTTTGTCGCCAAACGACGGAATCAAGTTGTTTCGAGTCTCGAGTGAAACTCTTCATCCCTTAGCTAATCCTTACACGTATGTACATAGACACGTGATATTAGAAAAAAGAAAAAGCACAATCTAAAACATCAAATAGTTTTTCAAACGATTTTCGATCGAGGCAAAATGTTCATCCCCTAAAAATTATTTATCATAAAAATTGAAAAGGTGGTTACGTTTTTTCAGTCGTGTACGTAGACACGTGGATTTAGAAAAAAGAAAAAGCACAATCTAAAACATCATATAGTTTTTCAAACGATTTTCGATCGAGGCAAAATTTTCATCCCCTAAAAATTATTTATCAAAAAAATTGAAAAGGTGGTTACGTTTTTTCAGTCGTGTACGTAGACACGTGGATTTAGAAAAAAGAAAAAGCACAATCTAAAACATCAAATAGTTTTTCAAACGATTTTCGATCGAGGCAAAATTTTCATCCCCCAAAAATTATTTATCAAAAAAATTGAAAAGGTGGTTACGTTTTTTCAGTCGTGTACGTAGACACGTGGATTTAGAAAAAAGAAAAAGCACAATCTAAAACATCAAATAGTTTTTCAAACGATTTTCGATCGAGGCAAAATGTTCATCCCCTAAAAATTATTTATCATAAAAATTGAAAAGGTGGTTACGTTTTTTCAGTCCTCGACACAGACGTCACATTTTTCGAGAACGTTGCATCGTATCCTCGTTCGAGTTTGCTGTCGTCGCGCGACCTCAAACTTTCACCCCCTCCCTTCTCTTCTCGTCATCCCACCTGGAATATGTTTCAAACTGAATCGAGGTAAATTTGTACGTTGTCCATCGTACGGAAACGCGTTTCGACAAAATTGCATATTCCTCGCGTCGTGCTCGTATCGGGGGTCGCATATTTGGTTCCTACGTTGGGCGAAAGGTTCGTTCGTACGTCGTGGATCCTCGTCAATTTTCACGGAACGGAGAGAATCTACGTATGCGAGAAGACCGTGAATTTCGAATCTCTATACAGTGAGTATTTACATTACGATACATGGAAATTCTATGTAAAAGGAAGTTTCATGCTCGATCGTTGCTACATAAGCAAACTCTATATACAATATAGCCACGAACGAGACCAATGATTCTCAAAATTACGCGGAAATATGTATATATAGACAGCTAGATAGAATATATAGAAAGCTGGATAGAAAATTTAATTTGACTTCTCGAGCCCTCGAGACCAATTATTATCCTTCAAAAGGGTGCGAGTTTTGCAGCCCCGAATAGTTTCGTCCTTTTCCCATGTTCGGGTTGAAACTCGCCAGAGGGCAATGCCATTGTTTTCGAACCACTTCGAATATCCGTTTGACTGACGTCGGGCCAGCGTTCGCTCGCATTCCCAGAGCGATGAGCGCAAAGCCGCAAAGCCCTTTGATTCGCGCATCAAACTAGCCTCGTGGTTATATCCCAATTATACGTTACGAGTATATATATATATATATATATATATATATATATATAAGTCATAGGTATATATAGATATATGCCACAATCAAATTAACGTCCTATTCAGAACCGCCACATTTTCTTCGTCGCGTCTCACCTCGACGCTCTCTGCGGTCTTGCGTTTCTCATCCAAGAACGTGCTTGTTTTGTCCTCCTTGCAAAGTTGGCGTACACCACGTCGTTGGTATATCCGCGGAATCTTCGTATTCATCCCAGACCCAAATCCCCCATGGACCCGGTTCACCACTTTGATTAACGTCTAATTGGAAAATTTCTTTGGCGTGACGAGACTGACGAATCTCCGCTTTCAGACAACGAAAGAGAGAGATATATATATGTGTGTGTGTGTATGTATATAGTTAACCACCCTTTTAGCCCAATTTGTATCTTCAGCTCGTACCGGAAATTATCCACCCCACTCCCCTCTCATCATTCAATCGCAACGACGCTCAGGCCGCGAAAGGGGTGGCTTCGATGTCGGGTAAAACTCGGCGGAATTACCGATATAGATTAGGGATCGATCTGGTTCACTTCCTGAGAGAATCTTAGAACGTAAAATAATCATAATAATTATATTAATAAATTGAATTATTTTAATGACGATTTTTTTATTTTTGCTTTAATAAATAAATCGCTATTTTTGTATTTTTTATTTTATAGTCTTTTGGGAAAATAAAAATTGATGCACGGGATAAAACGATCTTCTCTATTTTTATATGGTCGATAGTCAACGGTGATGAAATTTTTCGTATCGAAAAACGCGTTATCTATCGCGGCGTTATTATTTCTAGTTATAGATTCGCGCGAATACGAATACGTACGAAAATCGAATTTTGTAAGAATTTATATCGCCATGCTCGCTCGTAGCCAGAATTTTTCGTTTATCCGTGCGATATTGTGTTGACACGCCCGGCTTGATAAGATCACGATTGATCGTCGAATTCAAATAAAGATAAATCTCGATACTCGAGAAGGGCGAGAGGGAGGAAGGTGGTGCATTTTTTTTCGTAGCGAGACCGGAGCCCGACTGACGTTTGAAAATCGAATGGAAAAGGCAGAGCCAATTTGTTTTATATCGCTTCGAGGCGAGATTGGTCGGCGTCGCTCGTATCGGTGCGCAAATGAATCGAAATAAAAAAAAAACGAATATATAAAGGACTCGCGGAGGGTTTTTTTCACCCCCCTCGGGGTATTCGTGGACCGGGGGGAAATACCTTTCATGTCCGACAACCGATAATATAAAGTACTTTACGGGAGATATTTCGTATCGAACGTAAACGCAGTTATTTTCGATTCGACGGATAATTTTTATATCCCCTTTCTTTTTTCATCCATTCAAAGTCGGCTTGGTTCTTCTTTTCGGCAATTTGTTCAAGATTTCTCGTTGTTTAATATATTTTTTAAATATTCATTCGAATTATATCGACGTTTATTCACCGGGCGAATCGACAATGAAATATCAGTCGATCGAAATGCGCGAGAGTTTAAAAAAAATTCCTCCCCCTTTCCCTCGATTGATTGAAACGTCTTATCGAAGCGAGGCAATGATAAATAAATCTCGTTGCCGGGAGAAAGCTTCGAGAGCGAGACAGGAGCACCGGAGATCGCGGCCTCATCTTTCAACCCTAGTTTGCAGTAGCTTTTTTGCCTCGACGACGGGAAGAGAAGGGAAACGGAAGCGCGTTTGACGAGGAAAGGAAAAATAGAGAATAAATAAAATTGGCGAGAGCCGAGCGTGCCTCGCTCTGGGAATTACCTTGATCAACGGCTTGCCGGAGCAGAGTCGAGTCAGGGTTCTTCCCTCGTCTCGTCGGGGCAGGCTTTATACGTAGTTTTTTTTTATTATTTTTTCTTCAACCTTTGTTTTTTTTATTATGAATCAAGAGTTATTTGCCGTTGCTGCATAAGCTGTTGATAGAAAAAGTGAGTAGAAGGTAAGAGAAAGAGAAAAAAAAGAGGCAGGGGTAAAATGGGGGCTAAGAAGGAGAGAGAGATAGCGTGATGTCTATTCGCGGTATTGACTACCCCCTAAAAGCTTCCATGCAAAAAGCTAGAGATGGAAAAAACTGCGTGAGTAGAGGAATATCGAGAATTGCTTCTCCTCCTTCCACCGACTTCATCCCTCGTCTTGCATTTTCAACCCCCCCTCGCACCCTTACCTTTTTCGTCTTTACTCATTTCCTTCTTCCAATCATATTACGTGGCTCTACCGCTGTACACGTACAGATACAAATATGTATCTTTTTCTCTCGGACTTCTCATTTCCTTCTGGTTAACGGAAAACGGAAGACACGTAACGTCGGACGGGGATGAAACTGACTCGAAGTTTTCGCGTACGCATTTTTCTAGATTCAGAAATTTCAGAAGTTTTTTTTGCGAAAAGCGTCGATTTAATCGTGAAGAAAATATTTAAAAAATTGTAATTAAAATTACATAAATTTGATTATTTCGATAATTTTCTACGTCTTTATTATTTTTCTGTTCATGGCGATTTTTTCGTTATCGAGGCGAGGCTCGTTGCCGACTGGAACGTTTCCGTCTGGAACGTTTCCGTCGGGTAAATAATTTAGGAAATATACGACGTTTAAAATAAGGTTCTTCTCATAACGTTCGACAAAAGGAAATTTGAAACCGTCCGTGAAAATAATTGGAAAAAGCTTCGCGATTAAGTTACAATTTCGATAGAGCGGTGGAAATTGATAAAAAAAAAAGCATCGAAGGTTCTCGCAGTTCGAGTGTTTTAATCGAATATCGAAATCGCGACGACTTCCGAATTTCTCGACGTTATTCGTTATCGTCGACAATTCCTTACGATTTTCCAACGCTTCCTGGCGAGTTATCGAAACTTTCGTCGTGCGACAATATTATTGTTGTTATAAGATCCTTTTTTTGTTTTCTTCTTATCTCACTAGGAATTCCGTGTTTCCGGTACGTCAATCCATTTACTCGCAATCTTGCTATTGCCGTGGAAATGAACGCGTCGCGTTTTCTTCCTCCCTTAGCGAACGGACGACAAAACGAAGAAAACGAAAATTACTGTTTTCTCTCCAAGCTTCGCGCGATGCGCGAGCTTTCACCTTGCTAACGAATCGCATTATCAAAAGTCTCGAAAGCAGAGATTTTGATTCTGAAGAAAAACAAACGAACAAAAATGCAAAAAAACATTTCTCGTAACGGAAAATATTTTTCATCTTTCAAAATGAGAATATTTTCGATAATTTTAAAAACTCTTTAAAAATCGTGTTTACAAAAAAATAAAAAAGAAAACGAATGAACGTAGTTTTTCCGTCACCCGTGCAATTTTTTAATTCTCAAATTCGTTTTACAATTTTCATCCCTCGTTACAAAAATCATATTTTAAGTCGTCATTATTTTAATTTTTTATTCGACGCGCGATTTCAAGCTGTGACCGCCAATTTTCTTCTACGACCCTGATTACCCCGTGACCCGAATTACCCTACTCTCCTAGATGTATGACTTATATCGAGATCCCTCAGCTCTTCGAATCTTCGGGTCGAATCTGCTAAACGATCCTGACGACGCGAGACCAAAGATTGCCTCTTAAGATTTCTCCGTGAGATTCTATTTGCATTCCCCTAAGAGCTCGCTCCCCCTATCCCTCCTTCCTCATACTTTTCTCACTCTCTCGCGCCCACTCCATTCGTTTGCGAAGGATGCCGGTGGTGGTGACGTTGATATTCGAATTCCACTTATTTGATTACGGGCCATCGATCGCCCACACGTTTCTATAGTAGCACATATATATATATATATATAATAAGTGGGTTAAAGAGAGAGAGAGAGAGAGAGAGAGAGAGTCGATGGTCGAAGATGGGAATTCCACGATAGCTTCAGAATCCAAGACCCTCTACCGAAGGTGTGTAAAGATGACTGAAAGAATTCTCATCCAACGCTTATCCCTTCCACAAACGGAAATCGTCGAGATTTTTATGCGCGAATACGTAAACCCCTAATTGTATTTCCGATGATCTTCCGACCGATAATATTTTTCTTTTCGATTCGAGTTTTCTCGAATTACCCTAGAATTGATATCGCAAATTTTAAACCGCTGTTGGCACGTCGTCAATTATATAAACGTGAAATTAATGCTTTTAATTAACATGAACGCGAACTAAATAATAATAATAATAATAATAATAATAAGAATCATAATAATAAGAAGAAGAAGAAGAAGAATAATTGAAGAAAAGTGGAATGAAAGCTTTGTGACCGATAATATTTTTCTTTTCGATTCGAGTTTTCTCGAATTATTCTAGAATTGACATCGCAAATTTTTAATCGCTGTTGGCACATCGTCAATGACATAAACGTTAAATTAAGGCTTTTAATTAATGTGAAAGTGAACTAAATTAGAATAATAATAATAATAATAACAATAATAATAATAGTAATTGAAGAAAAGTTAAATGAAAATTTTGTGAAGCGCTTCGTTCGTGAAAAGACTGAACTATCGTAGATCTTTTCGAAATTACGTCTCACACGTGTCGTCCGTCGAGTGTATTCAGTAACTCCTCGTCTGCACTTCATTCTCTCTCTCTCTCTCTCTTTCTATCACCCCTCTGGTCTTCCTCTTCTCGTACACGGTGAACATCCGGTTGAGTGTGATTACACAGTATAATTACCGGCGAGGCTTTACCCGTGAGTACATACAGGAACACGTACGTGTGCAGACGGCTAATTCTATATACGTACGTCCCTTTTTGAGAACGAATGCATCCTCGCCCTTCCTCTCGTCTCATTAGCGAACGAGAGTCCCGTCTCACCATTCCTATTTCACGCAATACATACCTCGCTGTGAAAAGAGAAAGACACACCGTAGAAAAGACGGAGCGGGCATCAAGATATTCTCGTATTCTCGTCGAAAACTTGCCAACAAATGATTTCACGTTCGAGCTTTTCATTTTTTCTTTTTCATGCTGTTTTTTTTTCTTTTTATAAGTTTCTTTTTTCTCTCATCCCTTTCATAGGAAAATGTGCACTATGCACTAGACCATGAGACGTACGAAGAAATGATATAAAAACAAAGTAGAAGTAGGCAAGGAATAAAACTCGTATGGGGTCGCGTTCACCGTTCCTCTCTCTCTCTCTCTCTCTCTCTCTCTTTATACCCTCACCCTTCGCTATCTCTCTTTCTTTCTCTCGAGTCGACCTCATCACTTTGCAGCTCCGAGAGGGTGCTCCAGATTTTGCATACGCGAGTACGTTCTCAGAGTCTCGGTAGGCCAAGTATCGAGTAATACTGCTTATAAAATATTCGCTTCAACCCCCTTCAGAGGATTCATCCCTTAGCCTCGCACAAGAGTGAATCTTTTTCATTTTTCTGCCATTAATGTTTTTTTTCTATTCATTTTTTTTTTACTCGCTCGTTTAGTTCGTAATTTTTTAGCATCCAAGAAAATTTCAATCCGTGAAAACAAAACAAAACAAAAAAACCACCTCGACGTTGAGAGGCTTAAATGTATAACGTGTTTCGGTATCGCGGGATGCTTTTGTGTGCGTAGGCTATGAGTGCAATTCGATGTTTCGGAACGCCCACTGACCCGAGAAATTCGGGGGTTAACGTTTCGTCTATTTGTATATGTATATATATATAAATATATATATATATATATATAGATATGTGTGTGAGTGTGAGTGTGTGTGTCTGTACAATAAACCTTCAGCGATTTAACGAAATTCAACTATGCAACGTACATAAGCCCAAATTGTAAAGGGAGCCCGAGCACAAATGGCCCAATAAAAATGAACGGGAGAAAACATCTGTGATGAGACTGAGTGAAAAACGTTGTTATGCATTTCGAAAATTAAGCTATGAATGCATCATCGAAAATCCTCTCAAACTCAGTTTACAGTGCACATCGGAGTGTTATGAATATACGCGAGTGTCGTATAATAAATACACCAAAATATACACAGACGTACCCAACAGTTCATAATTAATTTTTCAATTAATTCAGATGTAATAACGAATTCACTTTTGTTTCAAATAATTTGTCCAACCTTTTACCCGTCCAATTTTGTCCTCGTCGAATCGTTCGATTAAATCTCGATACGGTTTATTATACACAAGATATAAATTCGACAACCTTAACCTGCTCAAATTTATGTTTTTTTTTTTTCATCGACGAAACGTCACAATTTTTTATTCGTGAAAAAATGAAATTTCAATTTTAATTAAAATGCAAAAAAAAACAAAAAATGTTAACGTACTTTCGACTGAATCATTAACACCACGAGTGGGTTTGTAATGCTTTTAAACTACTTCGCCGCGAATTATCCTGTTCCAAAACCTATGTTTTGCCAAACGCCCATGCACACATACACACATATACTTATATATATATATATATATATATATATATATATATATATATATATATATATATGATTCACAGTTCTCAGGGTAAACTTCGGGTACCCAGATTAAACGTACTACATCCAGCACGTTATATATTAAGCCAAAGAGAGCCGGAACCTTAGAATTAATTTACACGGTAATTGTTTCGCCCCGCTAATGCGCAACCAGAGTTCGCGGCACGCGTGTGTGTTAATGGTATAAGACCGAAGTTCGCGATTCGAGTCTCGTCTCGTAGTGTTTCTTGCAATCGTGAATTTCATCCGACCCGAACACAGTCGTAAGAAGTCCTTTGGACGCGATATCCAACCGTTCGCCCATAAGTAAAAGAAATAAGGAGAGGTGGTGAGAAGAGGGTAGTTTGGGGTGAGAGAACGTCGGTGTGGTATCGGGGTGGGTGAACGCAACGTTGGAGATTCTCTCTCTCTCTCTCTCTCTCTCTCTCTCTCTCTCCACTTCTCTCGATGGACCGAAGAAACTTTGGCCGAATCTCGAGACCACCCGTGGAGACTCGTGTACTTCCGGTTTATCGTATCGTCTCTAATAGCTTAGCGGACAAGTACGTGCTAACGTGTTCTCTCTCTCTCGCTCTCTCTCGCTCTCTCTCGTACTCTCTCTCTCTCTCTCTCTCTCTCTCTCTCTCTCTCTCTCTCTCTCTCTCTCTCTCGCTCTCTCTCGTACTCTCTCTCTCCATCTCTCTCTCTCCATCTCTCTCTCTCCATCTCTCTCAGCCAGATACATATATACAAGATATTACGTGTCTATGTATAATCGGGTATTCTCGTCCGTGCTCCGGCACCGAAATTCTCGCGACTATTTCACACTTTGCCGAAACTCCGGAAACACCGTAGTACCGTCTATACCGAATAATATCTCACCGAATCCAGCGACGCTTCGACGTTTCGTTATTGTTGTTTTTTTTTCTTTTTTCATTTCATCCTTTTTCACAGCTATGCGTTAAATTTTTTACGCTTTCTCGGATATAACGACGATAAAAGTGACGTAGCGTGGATCCCGCTCGTAAATATAATCAGAAATCGAATCTTCATTTTACGTACAAATTCGTTTCGAGAGGTTGCTTCGAACGGTGCGTCGCGACGATCGATCGAGCAAAATTCGCGAGAATTTATTGAATTTTTCGAACGGGCGAAAACAAAAATTATCGCCACTCTCTCGGACATCGCGCGACGATAAAAATAAAATATTTGCCAAACGGTTTTTTTTTCTTCTGTTTTATTTCGTAATTCGTTGAATTTATAGTAGAATATTTTTCAAATTTAGTAGAAGTAAAATAAAACGATTAATTATAAATTTCATACGAAAAATGAATTTCGAGAAAATTTACTCGACCGAACGACGAAATATTTTTGTTTTTTTGTTATTAACCGTTAAATTTTAAATTTCGCTGTTTGCGTTGAAGTTTTCATCGTTGCGCGCAAACAGTCGAACGTTCGAAAATTCAGAATTTCAATTTCGCCTTACTATAACGACGAAATTGACGAGCGTCGCGTACCGTCCAATCAAAGTTTCGTGCGAAATTTCGAACTAATATATGCCTGCTTGTTTAATATGTAACGATATCGAGGAAAATGCGCAACCATTGGCTCGAATAACGCTCGAGCCGGTAAATTTTACTCTATATCACGTAAAAACGCATATCTATAGGGCTTTCCGTGTAAACGACTCGACTTTCACAATTTCTTTTTCTCATCAAACCTCAACCACCCCAAGAAGAAAAAAAAATCCATATTTTTCTCCCTAGAACGAACCATTTTCCATACAAACAAAATCAAAATTACCCCCTCCACTTGAAACGCCCCATATTAAGGTAGTGCAATCGGTACAGGCACGTTCAAAAATGAACATAATTTGAGATTTTCGTACGGGCGATATTTCTAAAAATTCATGAACTTATCTAGTCTCAACTTATATATACAGTATAATGTAACATTCAAAAGTCAAAACATAACAGGGTAATCGAATTGAGATGAATTATTAAAACAGCCTTCTTGGCTGCAGTCAAAACCTTTTAGCAGTTCTTGTCCAATTTGATTAGCTGATTTTTTCGCCGTTTATTTAATACTTCGAAAATTTATAACTTGGTAAGTATGTGGTAAAAAGTGGTAATTTTTTTCCAAAATAATCGTCAAGTGCTCGTTTATAATATTTCAGTTTTTTATCGTTTTCTGTCCGAGCGTTTTGTAACTATTAATGAATATATTCTAAATTACATCCCGTGCCCTATGCAGAGTGTGTTAAAAATGCAATTTTCAATTACGATTATCTCTGCAACGGGATGGTCAACGGACTTGAAATTTTACCAACTTATACTGGACATCCTAACTAACATTAGTTCCAAAAATCAAAACTTTCTGTCACATACCGTTTTTTTAACGTACTACCTTAAAAAAAATTGCCTTTCTTTTATTATTCTCATAATAAAAAGAAAATATTTGCGATCTTCGTTGCGTCGTATGAAAAAAAAAGTGATAAAAACAACGCGAGGTCGTCTCGTCGGTGCAAACGCGAAGTCGCCGTTAATACAGTTCGCAACGAATGACAAACAAGCGTCAACGAACGAAGAGCAACAACTCTGCAACGTCCGGAATTCGCGAACCCCCTCTCCTTTTCCTCTCCACTGTCCTCGTCCATCCTCTCGATTCGTCTCGCGACCGAACGCGAGGCGCAAGCGCAAGCACGAGGCGACGGTGTAAACGCGAGAGCGCTGGAAATTTGCAAGTAAATAGCAATTAATCAATGTCCGTACGAACGCTCGGGCACCGTTAATTTGTCATTTCGTCCCTCGATGATTTGCATGCCGCCTAGTTCGCGTCAGTGTCGTCCCCCCTGCTCCGTGCTACGTTGCGTCCGCGTGACTCGACGTTTTCATTGCGTAACGTTGTCGCATTTTCCTGACTCTCGCGATGCGAAAACACTCCTGGCGACGAACGAGGGGGTGAGAAGAGGGGGTTGAGGGGTTGATACGGAAAATCGGTTGGAAATGATTACTCGTATATTCTCTTTCATCGCGACGAGTCTCGTTTCGACCGCAAAAATACATCGCGAGGTCGATCGATCGATCGATCGATCGATCGCGATCGAAACGAAAAGAAAAATAATAAACGGGCGATACAATTTATGGTGTAATTCTCATTGGGACGGACGGGATTGATAAATACGTGGTTCGACCTGTCGGTATTACGAAACGAATGTACCCGTTTTAGTCTGAATCGTGATAGCCCTTTCTCCATCCCTTTTGCTGTATTATTTTGACGAACGAATGGAAATAATCGGAAAATCGATCATTTTGAAAATTCGTATTTCGTCTCATTTCGTGTCAATTTTAACGCGTTTGTGAAATTTTGTCGGCCGATAAATTTGATAAATCCACGTGCGAGCCTTGCACGTTATGATAATGAGGGAATATCGCGCTTACCCGGACGAGGTTCCCCGCACGGATAAATCCATTTTCAAATCACTTGTCCAATTAATTTGCGATATCGTACGATACGGATAAATAATATATAGGAAACGAGAGAGAGAGAGAGAAATGAGTGAGAGAGAAAGAGAGAGAGAGAGAGAAAGAGGAAAATATTCATTACCATCAAATTCGATAAATGTGTCTTTGTTACGATTATTAAATTTATTTTTCATTTCCCACGAGCGCGCGTCCCTGGTCGTCACGACTCCGGAAATAAAATAGCCTTTCACGTTCGGAAATTCACAATATCGAGAAGCGCACCTCGGCCCTGCGAGTATGATTCGATTGGGGATGAAGCGATAAAAAAAAAATGCGTGAGATACGAGGACGATGAGAGTGGAAAAGAACGAGATCAAAGATGGTGCTCGCCACTTCCTCTCGCACTCTCGCCACCTCTATATCCGTAGAGGTGGCTTTTCCGAGATTTTCATTGAGAAAACCTTCGCTTACCTAGCTTTCGGAATAGAAAATGGAAAATTCAAGTCACTTCACGAATCTCGAGAATCGAAATATCTTGAAAATATTTTGTTCGCGCGATGACAATCGAGAAATACGAATTTTCGATAATTCTCAATTCGAGAAGAAATATCTCGTTCTCGATTTCAATTCTATAAATAAGATATTTGTATTTCCGAAATTTTAATAAAACGACTCGAGAATTATATTATTTTCTAAAATCGATAAATTTTCGAATTCATCCCTATTTTAGTTCCTCTAACCCTGTGCGTCAACCCTTCTCACTTTCTTCCGAGGATAAATGCATCGAAACAATACGGAGGGTGTCTCACCCTTGTCTTCTTCAACCCCTATCGCGAGTACCTGTGACTAAAAAAAAAGGATAGAGGGTGGGTGTGGTTCCACGAGGGATGTTGCAGAGGGTGGATGAAGGTGGGAGGGGTGAATATAGAGCCGCGAGAAAAGGAAATAAAAGTTTCGGGTGCTACGGGGACGCGGTTGAACGCGCGAGGACTAGTTCGAAGTGCCTCGTACTCGTATGCCTCTCTGTGCGAGACGCCACGTCGCTCTTTTCACGGCAACTTGACGGAGAAAAGCGTCGGTAAAGTTTCACTAGACGTTTCGAGATTTCTCTCGATACGGGGGGTTGAGAGAGAGAGAGAGAGAGAGAGAGAGAAAGAGAGAGAGAGAGAGAGAAAGAAAAAGAGAGAGAGAAAGAAAAAGAGAGAGAGAGAAAGAGAGAGAGAAAGAGAAAGAGAGAGAGAGAGAGAGAGAGAGAGAGAGAGAGAGAGAGAGAGAGAGAGAAGAGTGCATCACTATATGTACAGTTCTGTTCTCGGAACTGCGTTACTACGGACGAACTATACGATGAGAGCGATACATACGAGTGAACGAATGGAGAAACTACTTGGGGTTGAAAAAAGCGGATACAAAGTAACATCGGGTAGTGCTTCGCTAGAATCATATATATATATATATATGTGTGTGAGTGTGTATACATCGAACGCTTAGAAAAGAAAAAAGTGGGCTTACTCAATTTCCGTGAAACTCGACTAGAGAATAGAGAGCTAGAGAGCCCTCTTGGAGCGAAAGTTATTCGGTGTGCCAGACGAGAGAGAGAGAAGGCTCGCCATGGAATTATAATTTTGTACACTTTCGTCATTTGACGATTCTTATAGAAAACACTATGATCCTATATTTTTGTCATTCTCTGAAAAACATGTTCGCTCTTGAATATTAGAAAGTGCGAAAACAATTAATTATTAAAATTAATTAATATTTCGTAATTAATTGTTTGATCGTTCGTATCGATATTCTACTAATTAATTATTATGTTATATCATTCGTAAATTAATTATTTCAATTGTCGAATCGATATATTACTAGTTAATTGTTACGTTTGATGGATTTATAATTCATTAATAAATTATTTTATTTGTCGAATCGATATTTTACTAATTAAATTTGACTAATTGATCGCTTTCGATCAATTTATAATTTCGTCGAGTAATTACTCGATTCGATTGATTGATATTTCCAAATTATCGACGAAAGGTCAGCCTCGTAACTCGCTTACGTGTCCATGCGACGATGAATATTTGTTCAGGCTCGAAGGGCTGAAAAATAAGAAAAAACAGAATGAGTTATAACGACGACGATATATAACGCAAGATCATCGCTCTCAGGTTCTGATAAGATAAAGAACTGCGCGAGGGTGGTATAACGAGATTGCCAGCGGGTGGACCTAATGATAATTACGCTCGTTCCGTTCTTTCTCCCCGGGCTGATCGTACAATCCCCCCACTCCTACTTTTTTTTATACTTCTCCGACGCCTCGCAGTCAACGTATAAGCTCGCAACGCGGCAGAAACTCTCGGGGACCAAAGGATTTCACCCTCTCACCTCATCCCCTTCCTTACCTCGCTCTTCCCTTACCCAATTGAAAAGAGTCGCCGCGTCAGCGTTAAAATGTGGATAGCGCAAGAGGTGACAGGGGTGGGGGGTAACCAATATGGCGAAGGTTGGGTGGTATCGCGAAACGAGATTCCCGGCTTATATATATATATATAGAGAGTGTATATATATGAGAGAGAAAGGGCGAGAGATTCATGACGGAGATTTTAGGGTAGAGATATGAAGCAGAAGGGTAGCCAAACGATTTTAAGTGAAAAAATGTAATTTCATGGTGTGGGAACCGTTTTTGTCGGAAATGTTTCATCAGCATACGCATATATATATATATATATATGTATATATATATATATGTACATGCGCGTCAGTCTGTTTCCTGGTGAAATTTATAACGCTTTCTCACTCGATATCCCACTGGGTTGATAAGAAAGAAGGGGGTGAAAAGTATCACGCAGCGAGAACTTTTTGTGACGTGTTCGTTAATTTTTATTAATCCCCAAACGAGATTCTTCCATTGTTCATCGTGACACTCTTTTTCCTCATATTAATCGTTTAACCGGCCAAATTAACGACAATCTCGCGATAAAATCATGCGAAGGAAAAAAAAGCTCGACGATAAGACTGAAGGTTGTACGCGAAACTTTGGTGGATGTTTTTTTCTGGAGCAAAAGAGGTAAAAAAAATGTAATATAAAAAAGGGTACATGACGAGGAACGTGATGAGCATTCGCACGATAATATTAACATCGGCGAACGAAGAGCGAAGGGAATACGAACCCGGCGATTTATTCGAGTTAAAATTTTAATATAAAAAAAATGTTTTTTAATTATTCGACGTTTATTATTCAAGTTTCTGAATAACGACGACGTGCGGAAATAATCGGTTCGAATTGTTTTGTTTTAAATAGTCCACTTGACGTAGAGTATACACATGTATATAGATTTATACATACATAGGTACATATATATATGACCGTTGCCGGTGAGCTTGAAAAAAAGATTAACATTTATTTTCAACGCGCATAACTAAAATATGGAAATTGAAAAATCGAACAAAAATAGATCCCATCGTTATCCCATTATCTACCTAGGCTTAAAAGTTCTGAAATAAATAACAGTTTTTTACAAGCAAAAATCAAGAAAATCGATCAGTACCTGTTTTTGTAAATCAACAATTTATATTTAAAACTTGAAAATCTTATAGAAATACGGTTTGAATTTATTTTCGATATTTCTTATCAAAAGTACGTTTAAAAAGAAAAATTTCAAAAAAAGTCCCATTTGGGCCATTTTTCGCAAAGTTATGGACGTTTAAAAAAAAAGTAACGTAATTTATGAAAAATCGATATCCTGAAACGAAAAAATTGAAAAAAAATCACGGAGGCCTCTTTCAACCAATACTAGAATATTAATAATTTTCCAAAAAATCGGAGATGCAAAAGTCCGATTTGGCGTAGAATGCCCCATATACATATACATACACATACACATATACATATACATATACATACACATATACATATACATATACATAAACATATACATATATTTATACATATACATTATATTTATATATATATATATATATATATACCTATATATACGTGTATACACACATCAGTGTGTTCACCCTCGTAAATTCACAAACGAGATAAAATTATTGCCATATCCACGCCAATTGAGCGTGGCTAATAAATTAAGCGAATAACCCGGTGTGGCGCCCCCGAGGCAATCGCCGACTCTAATTGACTCAATTAAACCAGTGACACGGGCGGTCCTTATTGTCGTAGCTTCCCACGAAGCTCGCTTAACCCTTTCCTCACGATTCGCAAAACGTCGAAACTTGGCCATGAAAAATCGTACGAAGGAGAATCACCGCGTCGAACTTACGTTTTCTACGAGCTAATTACCAATTTCGATATCCCTAAAACGCGAGAGAAAAATCCAAATTTATCTTTATTTTTAGACAAATTTCGTAAGATACGATTTAATAATTTGATACAGTGGTGACTTTGATCCGATATAATGTAATTCATGACTCGCGTGGGGAGAAAACGAAAGGCGTTAAATTGAATTTATAAATAAATACGGGGTAGTAGAATGGAGAACTAACGAGGCCAATCTCTAGTAGATAAAGTTGATATGTTATTGAACGCGATATATCGTACGGTCTCGTGGTTGCAACGACTTATACACACACATATATATATATATATATATATATATATATAGAAACAAACGTGAAATTTCACCTCAGAGTCCGTTCGAATAGCAGGCCCATTTGATTCGCCCGCAACACACTTCGGTGCGCTAGGATCGAAATGGTTAAGAGTAGAGGGAGGGGGTAGAACGAGCAAGGCTGTGGGATATACACGAGGGGGCCAAAGTTCGCCCGAACAGCTGTGGGAAATGTATCGTCGTTATTTGTTCCGCTGTAGTTGCTTTCGAACCTCTTCTATTTTCCTCTCGTTCGCTTTCCTCCAGATCCTCCAGTACCACAAATCCAGTTCTACAAACACACACATATAAACACATGTATGTACATATATACACAGACGTTGTCTCTTATGAGTATGGATGCAATTCTCGGGAAATAAGAAAACTCGTAAAGTTCGATGAAAATCCCGTAACACATATTCTTAGATAAGAAAGTAGTAAAGGTGCGTATTGGTCAGACAGGAAAGTTTTCGAATTCTTGGGGAGAACGAAATTTCGAAATAACTATGATTATCACTTATCGTCGAACGCCGTCTTACGTTCGTAAATTTCTCATAAATATATTTGTTTCTAATTAATAACGATCTAATTTCTTTTGGAAAGAAACAACAATTTATATCGTTTTAATGAAATTCAAGCCAAATTTTCTTTGATAAAGAAAAACGATATTATTCTCGTGTAAATTTTCATATTCACAAAATTGTAATTTTGTATTTCAATTTTTTCGAAAAATTCAATATTGAACAAATTAACATAATTTGATATTTTCCGGCGGACGACCGTATTGCCTCTTTTTCACACACTCCGTGAGCGACGATAGAGCGTTAATAAACATTTCGAATCTTTCACGATGAAACATGTCGGGTTCGAGAATCGTTCAAACATCATTCCGACTTTTCGCGTCTCGCTTATGTATCCTCCTCTATTGTTGGATTCGTAGATTTCTTGGTCCCGAGAAGGTGGATCCGCGAACCGTAAAAGCGAGCGTGTAAATATATCCCAGCTGCCGTTAAACGAAATTGAATAAACATTTTGCGTCGAATGGGGATGCGACAATGATGTCGAATTTAAAAGTCGCTCTCCGAGACGACTACGTCGATGCGAAGAGAAGCTCAGGTGGTTTATTACATACATATATATATATATATATATATATATATATATACAGTACACAGTATTCGTTTTCGTGAAACTTGCATCACGACAGCCAGGACGAGATGGGCGACGAGAGGAAAAATTGCATTTCCACTCTTTGCAACGAGAGACCTCGGTTTTGGTAAAGTCGTACCAGAAGTACCGAGTGTACGAATCGAAAGAGCTACGTTCTTTCTTATCTGTCTCCAGAGGATGGCGAAGTCGGTTATCCAGCGTCGATTCATGCGCCGTGACCGCGAAAGTCACCCCTGCGGTTATAAATGCTAATATATGAAAGAGAGAGAGAGAGAGTTTTCTCGAACGTTCGCCATTGTCGGTAATCTTCCAAGCTCTTACGTAAGACCGGAAATCATACGTACGATAGAAGCGTCCAACTTTTTCTCACCGTGCGCAAGTACCGAGGCGAGAAAGCACGATGAAAATCGATTTAACGCGTAACTACCATGAAATATCCATTCGCCGTTAAGCCCTTAGCCCTCTCGGGTTAGATCGAATCTCCTCGTTTTCGTTCGTTCCCCGGTGACGCATTTTCATTGGCGACCCTCGAACGAGTACTTAAGCTTCTCGATGAAGAAGGTCGGAATGGAATTGTCGCCGTTAAAACTGCATCGTTACGACCCCTCGTTACGTATCCAAATAAAAATCTGATCGACAGATTTTACCGTTCGTATTCGATCGGTTGCCTTAGCTACGTTCGACCACGATTCTACTTCGTTATATCGGATAGTATCGTAAAAATAGAAAGGACATTGCAACTCGATTTATGTTTTACGACCCTCTCGCGACTTTCTTCCGGATAATCATCAAAAATATTTCCATTCGTTCGCTCTCGACACATTGTCACGTTCACGATCCCTCATTTTCAGTCCTCGATTTAAAAAAACTACCCTTACGAAAGGGTGTAAATATTTGTCGCCACTTGGAGGTTCGTCGGTAGTCGCCGTAATTTTAATCAATTCGACGAAACTGTAAAACTTCAAAAAAAAATACTTAGCTGGTCGAGCGATAATTAAGGGGTTAGAGTCACTCAGCATTTTCAAAAAATAGATTCTTTTTGCATTTTCTAAAAGTAGTATCCTTGAACGAAGGATTTTTATTTCCGGTAAATAGTTTTTTTTTATAGTCGAATATAAGGGTTAAAATGTGGTCGAAAAAAAGTGCCTTTCAACATCCGCCATTTTGTCAACAATCTAAATTGTTACTAATTCTTCGTTCAAAGACCGTTTAATAGGATTTACTAATGATCCCCGTTAAATTTTTTGATTTCGGATGATCCAGTGACGAGAGGCAGTGATTACCGGAAACCCCCTTTTTTATTTCAACCTCTCACAGACTGGCTTATATCTTGGTCATTTATAATTATTTTGTCTTGAAAATTGCATTCCATGTTCTTCGTATATGTATTAATTAATGATAAGAAATTTATCAAAAACTAATAAAACCAGTCTTCAAAATAAAATCTAAAAAAAAAGCGTTTTTTCGGGCGTTACAAGTGACTCGTAACTCCTTAATAGAATCGTGAGAAACTTTTCAGAAAAGTTTTATCGTCACAGGTTGTTTGCCGCAACGGCGTAACAACGACTATGAAATTTTTCACAGAAATTCGTTATTTACGTGTATTTCGTTCGAAACGTCCGGTGGAAGAAAGTCCCACGATGGAGAATGACGGGTCGTGACGAGCATAAAACAAAATGTACAGTCGACGAACAGGACCTAATTGAATTTTTCCTCTGCTCTGTCTGTCTTGCAGATTACGAGAAGGGAACCGGCTTGCAACGCGGACAGCCATCGTTGTACGCGTAAGACAGCTTTACCCGAAGTGAACTCGGCTGTCCGGAACGGACGCATCCGGGAACCAACCCCGTAGTCTCATCACGACCACTCGTCGTCTCGTCTCAACATCAACCCCTCCTCCTTCTACCTTATACGTTGGCCGCATCGTGGCAACTTTTAGCCCGCGATATTACCGGTCTGCTACGAGAGAAGGAAAAAAGAAAGAAAGAAAAAAAAACTAATTTCACGAAGCCGAGTTCGTCAACCCTGAGACCTCGTCCTCGACGAAACCTGGACAAAAGTAAAATTCTCGCATCGCCGATATAAGCGAGTTAACGTAAAAAGCTTCGTGGTCGTGTAATCACCGGGGGAAAAACAAATTCTCAACGAGGTTAATTGCGAGGTGCAACGAGACTCGCGCGAGTTAAAATCCGTCCGTTGTCGAGAGACAAATACCAAACAATTTCTGTAAACAGAGGCGAAAACTTTGTCGCGGTTGTCGTGGACGTTACGCGAGAGCAACGAATTTCTCGAATGTCCTTGATGGTGAAACGAAAATCTGTAAGTTCTGTACGTCTCGTAGAACGGAATATTCATAACGAAAGAAATCCCTGAACGTGCAAGAAACGACGGTGAGTTTTTTCCTCGGACCCGCGTTTCTGCGTCGTGAAACGTGGAATAAAAATCCTTACATTTCTCTCTTCTACCCTTGGCTCTCCGGTAGCGGAACGTAAAAAAAAAAAATAAGAAAAAAATATATATACGACGATACGCTGCTGGGAACATAGAGAGGTAGATGCAACGGCCGTTACGACATTGCCAGTCCCGTCTCGTTCGTTTCACCGTCGTATGGTACTTCAAGTTTCTCCTGTGAATACGAGAAAGAGTGACTGAGAGAGAGAGAGAGAGAGAGAGAGAGAGAGAGAGAGAGAGAGAGAGAGAGAGAGAGAAGAAGAAGACATGTACGAGAAACGATAGAAGGAAGAAACGGCGAGAACTCGACGGTGGCGAAAGGAGCCTTCGATTTCCCGACGAATCGAGATTTCACGACAGCGACATTCCGGAAATTCGCTTAAAGTTTCAAGACGGAAGGAAAGAGAAAGAGAGAGAGAGAGAGAAAAAGGCAGAGAGAGAAAAAAACGAAAAACGGATCTCGTCTCTTAAATACAAGACCACCGAGGGAAAAATAAGTTTGAGAAATCCCGTGAAAAGGATTTCTTCTTCTTTTTTTTTGTTCTTCCCTCGCACCAAGACCGCGACGTCAGGATCGACGTGAGAGAAAAAGGTGTCATTGAACGAGCGTGAATAATGAAAATGACAAATCGATAGCAGCGAAAACTACCCTTATCCGAGGGGTGGATCGTCAATGGCCCGAGGAGGATCGGATGTTTGAAAACCGGAAGTCGCGACTCGGTTAAGTAACAGGAACCGGAACATTATCGGAATCAACGATGAAGAATTTCACGCGATAATTTCACGCGAAAGATTCGATCGACCGTCGCCTTTTCATCCCCCTCGTTCCGTCCACCATTCACCAAGGTCGTCGATAACGCGAATGTCTCTGTGGCGCGTGTCAACCACGAAACGTCATCGCTCTCTCTCTCTCTCTCTCTCCGTCCAGTGGAATAAACAATTCGCGCAACTGGAAATGAATTATTCACCGGTTTGCCGAACAGGGTGCGAGTTCGATCCCCCGAGTTCCGGTCCCCATCGTACTCGCCCGTCTACCAACGTCACGAAGTATCCTCCCGTTCCGATTTCCGTTTAATCCCGATTTGCAAGTCGCACCAAGTACACGCGTCTCCCGACCCTCGTGGTCAGCGTCGCGACTAAAAGCCTCGACGAACCGGAAAACGACCTCCAGGAATCAACCCTTCTTTTCCATCGACGTAACCAACTCGTATCTTCCTTTAAAACGAATTTCAATAAGAAAATCGAGCGGTAAGAAAACGTTTCGAGGTTCGATCGGTAGTTTCCCTTGTGTGAATAAAATCGGGGGAAAATACAAGTACAGGATAATTTTCCCCATATACGATCGCTTTTTTCTCTATAGGCAAAAGGGGTAAAAAAGAGGTGACGGGGAACCGGCAAAACGGATATAAATATGGCATTCTCACCTTGGGAACGGTTATGCCGGACGAGCGATGATCGTCGTCGTTGTCGAGTGCCGAGGCTCCGGTCGGATCGCCGATGAAACATGGGGATATTTATGGTAATGGTGTCGACGTCGGGTCAGCAGCAGCGCGATTCCCTCGGAGATTAGAGATCGAGTGTGCCAAAGGCTTACGCAGGGACCATTATCCTATGTACTACATGTTCTCGTATACATATATATATAGATATATACGTTATACGTAAATTTCTCCAGTTCTCGGGAACCAGCGTCGATCATCGCGTTTCGTACGGGGTATTTTTGAGAAATCGTAGTTGATATTACGATAAATGCATCGCGGAGGTTTCCTCAGGGAAAGTCAACATCACGAACATTGGACGAATGCTAGTGACGAAAGTAGTCACGACGTCGGACGGAATCGGACAAGTAAGTCCGTGCGTGGAGACGCGGTTGGTACCCGATAAGGAAAAAAAAGGAGGAGGACAACGAGACGACCGCGCTGGGTCACGAATGTGAATAAGCAATGGAGAAAGACAACGATCGTCATTACAGAGCTTACGAGAGCTTGAAAGCAGCGAACAATGGTAACACGTCGTCGCTTAAGAGAGGTGTCAAGGCGTCGATAAGCAACGCCAACGCTGTCGCCCATCACCAACAGCAACAACAACAGAATGGCCAGATCAGGTGTTTGTGCTTCGGTGGTGTACCCGACAAGGCTAGTCATCACTCCTTTCTCAAGGGTTTCGTCATCAATCTCGGAATTTGCGCTCTCCTCGTCGCTTACACCCTGCTTGGTAGTTTCATCTTCCTCGCTATCGAGGGTGGTACCAATGGTTTACAACAGAGGACGCTAGCTACTACGATAGCCAGCGGGAATCCAGCCTCGAGGAGAAATACCACCGCGTGGCTCAACAAGGTGAGTCTCGACATCGCTCGCCAGGGTGTAAAGTCTGGATACGACGTGGATTGTTGTATAACGCAATAATAATTATTGTTTATTAGGGGATCGGTTGGAATCGTTGGATTCATTTTTGTTTCTGTAGATGGATTTTTTTGGAAATATCGAGTGTTTGATGATGTAGCAATTTTTAAATTCATGTTGGTAGGATTTTTTAGTGCGAGGGCGTTTATTTTTTGACATTTTAATTAATCAAGGTGCATGAGGGAGAATTGGGGCCAGATAGGTCATGGATAAGGTATTCGGTATAATTAAATATCAAATCGATCAAATGGAAGCTAAATTATGGAAATTTGAAAGTTTGCGATTAGGCGAAGTGGGAGAAAGTTGAATTTTTTCTTCGTGATTTTTTAATTTTTGGGAATATGATAAATGTTTGGTGGTCAGAGGGCCTATCCATATCGATATATGCCGGAAAAAAAAGATTTAAACAATTTTTTTCATGTATTGCCAAAAAAAGATTTAAACAATTTTGTTTTCATGTATTGCCAAAAAAAGATTTAAACAATTTTGTTTTCATGTATTGCCAAAAAAAAATTTGTAGACTGAACTGGATATAACTTTTTTGAAAAATGAGCTAGCGAATCTGCTCTAGTCGCATTCTCTTCGCAACTTTTCAAGCTTTAGAATGCCGGAAGATTCATCCCACTGCGATGTTTTAATGTTTTTTATCAAATTTTTTAATTTTTTAATTTTCATAATAATTATTCAAAGTTACATACTCAAAGGTCCTGTATACATCGATATAAGTTGTAAAAATAGCTTTTTCTAAAAACTCATAAAAATATTTCGAATTTCGTAAAAACAAAAGTCCAGAAAAACCACAACAGTACCAGAACCGTTACAACGTCCCACTCTTGACCCGGGCCAAATCTCAGCCTGCTCAAATTTCTCCTCGAGTGGCCGCGTCCCTAACACCAACCCCTAACGAAACCCCTCGAATAACTCACAATAATTCCCCCAATCCGTCTAAATCATCCAAAAATTAGTAACGCATCTCCCTTAATTACGTTCAACACATTTTCCCTCGATCAACCAAAATTACCATTACCATTAATCATAACATCTCGACATAAAGAAAAAAAATCTTCTAACCAACCTACCCCGTGATAAAATTAATTCTTATTTTCATTGCTACAAAACGCACCAGACATAAATATCAAAAATTCATTATTCGAAGCGGCTGCAATCGCGCTAACCACAACAAGCTACTGGGTAGTATAGATTTATATTTACGCACACGGAAGTTACGACGGAAAGGGCGAGGGGGTTGGAGCGAGAGGGAAGGACGTTGTAGGAGAGTTGCTCTACTTACTATAACTACC
The DNA here is from genome assembly GCA_951802705.1 of Netelia virgata. Lineage (NCBI taxonomy): Eukaryota > Metazoa > Arthropoda > Insecta > Hymenoptera > Ichneumonidae > Netelia > Netelia virgata. Next base: position 7,887,702 of record OX637864.1, on the reverse strand, counting down.
ACGAGGATGGGTTTTCGTAGAGAACGGAACAAGGGAGGATGAGTAGCGAAGAGCTTGTACGTTCTTCCTCCCTAGCGCGCGAGATCGTGTACGTTCGCTCTCTCGACAACGACGCGAAAGCTGGAGAGAGAGAGAGAGAGAGAGAGAGAGGAATATCGATTCGCCTGCTGGGCAGACACTGTGTCGTCGTCCTCTTGATTCTCACTGTCGCGTTCCTCCGCGTGCTGCAGCCACGTGTGTATATATACACAGAAAACCAACCCTCGCTCTCTCTCTCTCGCTCCCTTCTTTCTGCAACCCTCCCAACCCCACCAAAGCTTCATGCGAGACCGTTTCCTTCCATTATGCTTCTCGCGGGGATAACCAATCCCGACAGTATTGAATTTCACGTTGTTTTGTCGTCCTAGCTGTCTGTGTCCTTGCACCGGTGTATGGGTTTTGTGTTTTTTTGTTTTTGTTTTTGTTTTTGTTTTTGTTTTCGTTCAACGATGTCTGTCGCACGTACCGCATCGTAACCGTAGCATAACACACGGATCCTTTTCAACGCGAGTCCAATGAGCGGTGAACTACCCCTGTAATGCACCCTATCCACGGGTAGAAATGTATTTCAGTGATGTCACGGTGGAATCGAGAACTCGATTGCTCGAATTGTAACTTTTTACTGGGAAAATAAACGAAGCTTTGTTTTTTTGTTCTCGAGGACTCTTTTGGATTATTATTGTTTTTTGAGCCGAGTACCGAATTGACGGTAACGATCGATAAATAGCACTTGGAACGTTTCACGTGTGTTTCTTAACGAAGGGTGTAGTTAGGAAAATTGAGCTTTTTAAACGCGTTCTTGTAAAACGGGGTAAGAACTTAGACTGACGTTCGTTTTATTTCCAACTTTGAGTTTTTGTGAATTTTGAAAATTTATCATCGTTATTTTCATTTTTATGACGAGGGAAAAATTGTATTAATAAAAAAGAAATCGACGAATCGTTTCTGACGATATCGATTTTGAGGGTGGTTTTTCGAAAATTAGATGCGAATTTCAGCCCGATGTAAAAAAAAAATTGTAAAGTAAAATTGTAACTATATCGTTGACTGACTCGACTTTCTTTTTTTACGAACGTTTCGCAGGTGAATCGCGACGCTCGCGAGCAGACGGTCGAGAGTATTTGGGAAATCACGGAACACCTGAATATTCTTTATCGTGAGAATTGGACGAGACTCGCCGAGCAAGAGATCACACGATTTCAAGATCGTCTAGTGAAAAAAATAATGGAGGATATGCACGCGAATCTACAAAATACCGGGACTTACGCGGGAAACGGTGCGAACGACCCTGCTGACACGAGTCCAAGCTCGGAGAGAAAAATTCCCGATTACGAATGGAATTTCGCCAAGGCTTTTCTCTACTCGCTCACCGTTCTGACGACGATCGGTGAGTACTTTCGTAAAATCGCATCGTCATTGTGTTACGTCATACGTTTACAAAACCATTTTCATCCCTTATTTCTCGTCCTCTTAAAGCGAGCTTTTCGCATCGAGTTTTTCACATTTTTAAACTTCCTTCGTTGAACGATTAATGGATCGAGGTAATCTGACAAAGGAAAAAATCTGATGAAATAAAGACCTCGTAGAAACGAAACTTCGCTTAACTTTGTCACGCTTATAGGCTTCGAGCAACGCTCCTTTCTTTCATCAAAGTGTCACGGTTTTCGAGCATTGCCTAAAAGCACTCTCGGGTTGACCCCGGGACTAAAGTTTCCGTTAAACTCCGGGACGTGTACGAGGGCAACCGCGAGTTAATGGAGTCGCGTTAACGATCATAACACTTTTGCGAATACGGCTTGAAATTTTCATCGAAAGTTTATTCATACTTCAATTCGAAGTCAAACAAACGCGAGAGTCGACGAGAGCGTGGCTCGTCTACGCCCGAGCATTGAATATGCCTCCGACCTCGATTCGTTCCTGTATTTGAACTGGATCTCTCCTGCCGACCACACGAATTACGAATCAAGCGAAATTCGTTCGCCCGTATTTTCCATCCTCTCGGTATGATTTTCACCCTTGTTTTAGCGTGAAACTGAATACCCGGTTTAACGTCGAATTCACGCTGGTACGTAACGAGTCTCGGCTATAACGAAGAATATAAAATTGATAAAATGCTCAGGGTGGAAATTATAAGGGTTGATAATTATTCGCAATAAAAGTTGCACCATCAAATCCCTACGTAGAGAAAATTTCAGGTTCGAAGAATCCTACACACAATTTCTTCCTTCGAAAATCTCCCCCATTTAACGAATGAACCACCCCCTGGTGGTGCTCGACGTCATCATCCCTGCCAGTTTCTTTAAAAAATGAATCGAATCCTCGCCATCTTTCTCTTCTTCCCTTATTCAAAGACGATTTTTTATTCTTCGATCATCCCCATTTCGATTCCCATCGATCTTCTATTTTTTCATCCTTAAAATCGAGTCATATTCGCGGCGTGTTTCATCCTCCCTCCAGTTCTTATATATTGAAAAGACACGAGAACCTCCCCCTCGATCAGAGACGAGGACATTTTTGCCGAGGCTTTCAGCGTAACGATAATAAAATAGTCGTCATCGTTTTTTCGCGAAGTCGCGAGACGCCTGCCGCGCTCGTCGTCTCGCCACGAGACTGCTGTTCCGGGGGTTCAAACGTACCACCGGCAGGCAACGGTGGCTCTCGACTTCCTGAGTAGGATATAAAAACGCGAATTCAACTATATACATATATATATATATTTTCGACTAAGCAGCATATATACGCAGGTTGGTCCGTGGGCGAATATATACGTAAAATACATATATATATATATATATATATATATATATTGGTGGAGTGAGAAAGAGTGAGAGAAAGAGTAAAGTGGAACGAACCGTGCACGGGAGCAAATTAATCCGTTTCTCCGCGGCTTTCCTACCCACCCTGGCTATTCCCATTACCGCCTTCTTTCTGGCTCCTCGTCTTCCAGGGCGGAAAGCCACTCAACTTTTTTGCACCCTCTTGCACCCTCTTGCACCTCCTCACCCTTTCTCCCTTTTTTCTCCAGCTACATCGCGCTATACGTATGGCCCATGGACCACACATACGTATATAACGCGTCTCTTTCTTCTTCTTCTTCTTCTTCTTCTTCTTCTTCTTCTTCCTCCTTCTCTTCGTTCTCTTTCACAGCGCGTACCTACTTCCTCTCTATCCACCTCCTACCCTCTTTTCTCGGTCACTATCTCTCTCACTCTCTCGCCTTTGTCTCTCGATCTTCCACCATCGTGCCGAGCCACGTTCAACGTTTTTGCGACAGTTAATTACGAAAAGTATTGTGGCACTTTTTATCGGTTCGTCCGAGCATGAAAATATTGTTGGGAAAACTCTGGGGTCTTTCTCTCTCTCGCTCTCTCTCTCTCTCTCTCGGTCTCGTTTTCGGGTCGTGTTTCGTATATTCCCCAGGGGTGCGTATATATTTTAAACGGCTTATCATTTCACCACTGAGAAAGTTCACGGGGAAAGTTCGCGGGGTAAAAGAGAAAAGAGCGTGCCTCGTCGACAAAATGCAGACCGGAAGCTCGGAGAATTTGCAAAGTATTTTTTTGTTTTGTTTTGATTATCGCCTAAGCTTGAGGAACGTAGGAGAGTTTATGAAATATTGCACAAAAAAGATGAACGAAAGAACGATACGACGAAAAAATTAATCTTGGTCGAGGTTGGTTGGTTGGTCGTATAAAAATTTTCAAAGTCGATTTTATTTACAATTAGAAAAAATCGAATAAAATGTATTTGAAAAATCGAATAAGAGTTGGGAATAAAAAAATAGTGTCGAAAGACGAGAAACGATAAGCGACACGTGTCGATGGTTGCGAATGATAAAGGAGAATGAGAGAGAATACGCGAAATATCGCGTATTATTTCGCGTTCGTTATTTCGAACGAACGAGTTACCGCAGTGAGAATGCCAGAGGCGAGATCAGTTCTCGTTCGTTGCGGTACATTTGCCGGCCGAGCTACCAGCTGGAAAGTAAGAGAGAGAGAGAGAGAGAGGGAGAGAGAAAGAGAAAAAAAAAGTCCGACGCCACTCGCAGGCTGCCGATAAAACGGGTAAACGTGGCGTACGAGTTCACTTCCGGGCGCTATTTTCTCGTTACGGCTAATATACCAAAAGCCACGTTAGATACGAAGAAAAATAAAATATATTCGAGATTAAAATATCACTGAATTACAAAGAAAAGAATGAAAAAATTTACAATAAAACAAAGTCGAGACATTACGCGTTCCACCCTTAAACCGTCATCCAGAGTATTTTCTACCCGGGGGTATAATAATATACGAAGATATATAGTATGAACTTTCCTATCTTTTTTTTATATAAAAATCTGTTTTTCCGTTACCTAGCTAGAAGCTGAACGCGTATACGGATTCCACTCTCGACGATCGTGGGTTTACTAAGAAAGTTCTTAAATTCAAAAGAACGGGCGAGGAAGAAAAATCTCAAAGAAAAAATAATAAATAAATAGGCAAAAAAAGAAAAAGCCTGTTTTTTTGTGCTCGAGAATATTTTTGAAGCGAGCTGTAGTGCCAATAAGCTTCGGCGTGCTAATAAATCACTCGAAAAACAGAGCACGAGCTTGGAAGAAAAGCAGGAACGCAAGCTCGTCTTTACATTCACGCTCGACGTATTTTTTCTTTTAATCTTCTTACCAATAAGACAACGTCGATTTTGATTTATAACACTTTCTTTATCCCTGCAGGATTATAAGTATGATAAATCACGAAAAGATATCTTCAGACATAAAAAACGAAAATAAAGAAATATCTCTAGTGTAAAATTTAACGTCGGATCCGTCTGTCCGCTTATAACTCGAAACCCGCGTTAAATAATTTACATTGCCCTTATTTCTATTCTTACCTCCGTTCTTCCATCAATTATAGAGCAATGACCGTTGGATCGAATATCTCGTGAAATCAGCATACGAGTCGAACCTATGAGAACTAAAACAACAAATAATCATTCCCCGACATACAATTCGAATAAAAGTCTGTCCTTTTTATTTTTACAACTTTAATTAACAAATACAATTTTTCTTCTCGTTTCTCGAAAATTGATTGGCCAATATTATTCCGCCTACGGGTGTAAACGAGTTGAAAATTGTGTTTATCGTTCTACATCGAGCGATGCGAAAACAAAAATCTAGTCATATTTTTCCGGCGATGTTAAATTTGAATTTTTTTCTACACATACATAAACACGTTTTTCCGGTTTGAGGGGGAAAAAAAGTGCGATTCGAGAGCTCGGTCGAGGGATGCATATATCGAAACACCAGAATCGTTCAGAAATCCACTGCGCTTGTGCATAACGCACGAGACGTACGCGGATCATACGTGGACGCAGCACTTCCCGATATGAGGTCATCGTACGTATATACATGCAAATATATATATATATATATATATATATATATATATATATATATATACATATATACATATATATATACATATATATGTATATATGTATATATGTATATATAACTCTATGCGCGCTCGGTCATGCAGCTATGAATATTTGGCCACTTGCTCCCTTCCTGGGCTTATATGATTGCGAAATGGTTCGGCACGTTACCCCTATACATATATATTGTTCCTCTACGTCTCTCAATGTGAAAACGTACCCCAGGGGCTATAATACTGGCCAGTCCCCAAGATATGAAATAACGCGAGCCACGTAGGTATATACGGATCAAGACCGCGAATAAACGTAGCAATATAGCGAACGACGAGCGTATTGCTCGTTCAGCATATGTAAAACCTTGCCAAATAAGTATTAAAGTATATTTTTTTCTTCGATGAATCGACGCTTCGTCGCCTATCGAAACTTCGATATGAAAAAGTATCGATTTACATTTTTTTTTTTCACGTTTAAGAATATTTCAGAACAAACGTGATAGATTTTTGTCGAATTATTATTTTTCCATTTTGATTTTTTGTTACAAGAACCGATAAGAAAAATTGTAGTATTTTTGTTATTTTGAATTTGGTATTTTTCATAAATTTATACGTTCGTTGGAACGCGCGTAATATCTGCTCCGGACGTTACGTAATTTAATTAAATTTCTCGAGAAAAATCGTAGAGAGTAAAGAGTCTCGCATGAAGTGCGACAACATATTTAATCCCCGATTTGTCGAAGCGTAAAACAAACAAAAACACACAAATTTTACACTGTTTTGCCACTTGTCGTGCTGGATTTCGTGAACGAAAAATTAATTAGAGTTAAATGCAGGGCCCGGGTGCGTATATACGCGACGGATAATCCTTCGTGGATTCATGCGGACCGAAGCAATGACACACATATATATAACAAAATTACATATACATATATATATATATGTGTTAGAGCGCGAGCTTACGAGACCGTTGAAAATATCGCGCCAGAGTTTTCGGAACACACAGTTGATAATAGAATATTCCCGAATTCAATGTGAAAAGGGTGTATGTCACACGGTTTAAAATGAAACATTACACGAGATATACGTCCTTCTGAATCTCGGCAGCTTTCGTATCTATGTATAATAAAAAGTTTCAGCTACTGCTGCGGCGTACAGGAATTTTGGGGTTTTGCATACCGGGTGTCTGATTTGAATAGGAATCGGAATGTACCGGGTGGTCCGTTTCAATGGGATAAGCAGATAGACCGGAACTCCTGGAAGTAACGAGCGTCGGTGCGCGAGTATGAATCCCCACGATATATATGGGGCATTCCACGTAAAATCGAACACCATTTAGCTTTAGTATCTCCGTTTTTTTTGAAAATTTTTACTGATCTAGTATTGGTTGAAAGAGGCCTCCGTGATTTTTTTCAATTTCTTTTCTCGAAGCGTCCCATTTATCCCATTTTTCGCCAAGTTATGGACGTTTTAAGAAAAACTAACGTAATTTTCAAAAAAATCGATATCTTGAAAACGATTCGAGAAAAATAATTGAAATAAATCATGGAGGCCTCTTTCAACCAATACTAGAGCATAATAATTTTTCAAAAGAATCGGAGATGCAAAAGCTAAATGGTGTCCGGTTGGACGTGAAATGCCCCATATATATAAATATAGATCCTAGAAGTTGTATATATGTATATATATGTATACAAACTATAGATAGCGTGCATTTGTACATATATTATAACAGCTAACTTCAAAATTATTCCGCTTTTCCCGAGCTAGCTACCATAGTGTATAGTACAGGGTGGAAACGCCCGCAGAAGGGTAGTGGCAAGCATTTTGCGAGGGTAGATATGGAATATAGCGGGTTGGAAGAGTGATCGCTATGGAGGGTCCATTAATCATAGGGCATGGTTACTTTCACGTCGTAATAATCTCGACACCTTGCTGGAGCCACCGTTAGCTGTCTCATTTGTTCTCCCCCTTTTCACGCCTCCATTTTTCGGATTATACGTATACTTATATCGTATAAGTTATATACATATACGAGATGAAGGACTAAGACGGGCGTTGTTCATCTCATAAGCGTCTGAGAAAACGAGGCGAGCCTCTCTCGGAGTCACGTTTTCTCGCGGTTTTTTCTTCCTTTGAAACAAAAAGAAGAACAAAAGGAAGGGAAAAAAAAGAAAGAAACGAGAAAACTAAGAACTAACGAAGCAAACGTTAACGACACAATTTTCTCACCCTTCCGTCAAGAGTTCTCGATCAGAATTTTGTCATTCCTTCTTCTCATTACCCGATATAATAAATTCGACGTAATCAATCCAGTTGAGTAAAAGAAAAAATTACGATGAAGTTGAAAAAAATAACTAGACAATTTTATAACATCTCCACGGTCGAGGAGTTCGTTCTCGCCCATTTTCTTTTTTTTTTACATCGTGCAATTTTTTTTCTCTCTCTTCTCCTCTTTGTTCTCTTTACGTCACGGTCTCTCCCCGCAGCGCGATAAACAAAAAGAAGTAAAGGTGAAAAAAGAAAAGTGTGGAATAAAAAGACGAGATGAGGGAAAGGATGATGTGGAAAAAAGCGGAGCGACCAGTGACAAAGGAAAAGGTATACGAGAGGCGAAGCTAGAAGGGGGGAGGGAGACGAGTACTGGCTGACTATATCAAAGTCTCTCGTCGTAACTACTGTAAGTAGAATGACCCGGAGTACGGTCGGACACGGATATCTACTCGCCCACACTCTCATCCATATACAAACACACACAGACGTGCACAAATGTCGGTACTATTTGTGTACTTGTATGTACGTAAAACGTACATAAGGGAGAAAGGACGGTGGCGGGCATTTCAAAAATTTTAATCCAGAGAACCATGAGATAAAGATGGAGGCCGGGAAAACGAGAGTCTGACTTTCCCTAATGGATTGTTCATGCGATACTCGAAAGGTCGTACAGGGTGGCCTACGAGTTTCACCCAATCCTTGTATTTCTCGACAATTTTCGTGACGTCATCTCGACGAACCTAAAAATACAATATTCAACACCGTGGGGGGAAAAAAAATAAAATAATTTCATCCCTCTCGATCCTTCTCAACCTCCTTGTGTATTCTCTAATCGTTGCAAAAGTGGGATTAAGGGGATGAAGATCGTTCGTTGTGTGTTTAACGGATTTGTGAAAAACTCGTATACTCTCGCGAAAACTCTCGCGAAAGACGTTGATCACCGTTAGCGAGGAACTCGTTCGAAAAACAAAAAACGAAAAAAAAGGACGAAAAAAAAAAACAAAAAATAAAAAAAGTAAAATCGCCGGTACGTGTTGCGGGCTGCGACGATGAGCGAGACGTGCGAGGGTAGGATGGAACGAGTACGTTGCGAAATATATAGTTTGCGGATCTCGAAACGAGTCGAGAGGATCTTGTGCGAGCCTGAAAGACGAGTTGTGAAGTGTAAGAGAAAGAGAGAGAGAGAGAGGGTTGAGAGAGACAGGGAGGGGCCAAAGAGAACTTTTTCGGTGCTCTCGAGAAGGTGAGAGAAAAGTCGGGCGAAACGACGACGCGAAGAAAAGTGGATAAAGAATGTACGAAGAGAACGGACGAAATAAAAAAGTGTATACAGAGAGAGAGAGAGACTCGGTGAGGTGGGGAGGGAGTTAGAGAAACGAGGTGGAAAAAGGAGAAGAATACGAGAAAAAAGAGTATTTGCAACGGAAAAAAAGGAAAATGAAGACACACACAACGAGGGGAAACACCGGAAAGTCTCAAATACGCTTCTCGATACTCGAAAAGCGGCAAAGCGTGGAGAGGAAAGCCGCGGACTCTCTCTGTCTCTCTCTCTCTCTCTCTCTCTCTCTCTCTCTCCCTCTCTCTCTTTCACTCGTTCTCTCGTTCATGTTTTCTTCTTCTACTTTTCCTCTTTCATGGTTTCCTGCAACGGATTCGAATCACGCCTCTCTTTCTGCCCCATCCTTCTATCTCACTCGCTCTCTCCCTCTCTCTCTCTCTCTCTCTCTCTCTCTCTCTCTCTCTCTCTCTCTCTCTCTCTCCCCCTCTCTCTCTCCCCCTCTCTCTCTCCCCCTCTCTCTCTGTCTCACTGCGGCATCGTTCTCTATTCCTCACGTCGCTCGAAACTCTCCCGTCACTTACTTCGCAGTGGCTTCCAAACGCGCGTCAGCTCTTCCTCGCTCGTAGACAATCCGACACTCTTTTTCGTTTATCTATTTTCTATTTTCCTCTCTCTTTGTCTCTCTCTCTCTCTCTCTTTCTATTTCTCGTCATTCTCTTCAGGAGTCTCAGTGCGGTGTTTTCTTCTCGTCTAACACATACAAACACACCATCGCGTTTCGAATCCTCCCGTACTCAAAGCCAACCGAACTTGCGGATTCTCTCATTCGCGATTCTATGTTTTCGCCCTCTTCCCACTCGCCTCTATCCGGAAATCGCTATTCTCATTCTCGATTCTCCCTTATCTTCTCTACAATCCTACCGATCGCGATTTTCATCGTCGCGGAAACGATTAAAATTTCTTCCATTGTGTCAGAATATCAACGACCGATCAATTTTCCCTTTGATCGATCGAAGATATCAGAAAATTGTGCAAATCGCATATTAAAAAAGAAATTCTACAATATTAACATCGTTTGAAAAAAAAAGTAAATATAATATGGAAATATTGGTCCAGTCGACAGAAGAATCGTCGTAGACCGGAGAATGAAAAATCGTCGCTCTCGTATTTCCCTCGTCTTCGTCTCGCGACGACAAAAACTGTAATTTCACGTTAGATCCGACGAAACAAATTCCCAGTTATTCCCTCGTCTTTCGTTCCATCGTCGCGTCGCCACACCCTCTTCACTCCTATCGCCCAAATTCAAATTTTCATCCACGTTACGAATCCATTAATTTTTCACGATATTTTCGTTCCGCGATATTTCCCTCCCTACGACATTTTGTCTTCGAGCTGGACATTTGTTGTTTTTTTTTCAAACCCCGAAACCCTCGATAGTCCCGAGCTAACGATAATGGATGAAAAATTCCCGTTTTAAAAATTTTTTTTTATTATTCACCCGTAACAGTGATTTCGACCTTTTTCCGCATAAAAACAAATTCTATGAAAGAGAAAATTGAAAAAACGTACGTTACACATAACCGTGATACGCGTCTATGTAGTTTCAATAATACTAGAATTAACCTTCGTGATTGAGTTCCCGAGAGCGAATCGAGACAGAGAGAGAGAGAGAGAGCGAGAGCGAGAGAGAAATGAGTCACAGAGGGCATGTTTTTCCCTTATACGCCATCTCCTCTTCGTTAAAAAAAAGGAACAACGAACCCCTCGCGTCTACATATACATCATCGTTACAATTTCCCAGAGAAAACCGGTCGTTCGCGCGAGGACGACCGGGAACGCATCGCGCAACATTTTAATTATCCGGTTTCGTCGGGAAAACTCCATTCGCCTTGACATGTATTTCCATATAAATATATATATATATATATATACGAACACATATATACATATACATATATATATATATACGAACACGAATTTATTTGCAGCGGAAGAAACAGACATGTAGTTAACGGAAAAGCCCGGCAAATTGATATTGGCGCACCGATGCGACGTCCACTACGAATTGACACCAACGTTCACGACCATGGTGTACATAACGAATTCGATCCACGTATAACCATCGTACCGCTCGAGAGCCTTCTCCCCCCACCCTATATAAATTCACGCGAATCATCACGCGTGTATGCCAAAAGTATACACGCATACGGGCATACACGGTATAGAGGCGACCGGTCGTCGCGTCAAACGATGTTTATACTACTGCAAATTTGTGAGAGTTCTATTCACGATCTATATATCTTTCTCCCCATTAATTATATTTTTCGCGGTACCTATAAATAATACATTATATTTCATGCCAAAATTTCTATCTCGGCTTAAATGCACTCGTTACGTTGGAGAATATCTGGAATTATTTTTCCGAACGAGCTAGCTATTAATACTCGTTAATCGTATATGTGTATATGTATATTTGTGCATATTATAGATATGTATGGGTGTGTGTGAGAGGGATTCTTCCACGAGCTTCGTACCTAATCCAGCTAAGATTGACTAATTTCCCAAGTAAAATTGGATATATTCGCCTAGACCTAGGCGAAGGCTGGCGAAAAAGAGAGAGAGAGAGAGAAAGAGAGAGAGAGGGTTGGAAAGAGTGAAAGCTTTCGCCTAGCGCGAAAAGGGATATGTTTTTCTCCGACGATGCCGAGCGTGGGATGCACCTCGAGGCATTAATCACGCCCAACTTTTCTCGCCTTTTTCCTGCTACGCTTGCGTTTTTTTTTTGTTTTTTTGTTTTTTTTTTTGCGAACGATACACACTGCCCCGACGTATACGATTTCCGGGCTCGTTTTCTCGTTGCTACGTGCACCTCTTTCGAGCTTTACTTAAAAAAACAAAAAAAAACAAAAAAAGAAAATCAAAAAGGAGGAAGAAAAACGGGTAAATTGAAACAAGCGTATAGCGAGTTGCTCGTAATTTTTTCACGTTCTCGAAGACTCCTCTTGCGAAAGGGTTGAGTTTTGTTTGAATTTTTATTTTAGTCCGGCGAATACGAAAAAGGTACGAGCAAACGATGTACGAGTTTAATTTGCCACCCTTTTTACTTTAATTTAGTTCGACAGCCGAGAAGTCGAGTCGAGGATTCAATTTTGCAAAAAAAAATAATGGAAATTTCCCTGATATAGGAAATTTGTATTTTTTTCCAGTCAACGTTCTTTTCGAGATTAAATTTCTTATCAAGCGACGATCGAAAGAAAAACGGACGGAATTTCGAGTTTTATTTTTCGAGGATATTTCGAATGTTTGAAAAATATTTCGAGCCAATTTAGAACGTGTTAGCGTCGTGCCAGGGCTCGTGTGGTTTTCGAGGTCTCGTTAGATTCGGCCCTCGTGGAATTTGTCTTCTCTCGCTCTCTTATCTTTCCGTCGTTCGCGTTTGGAGTAAGGTCGACATGGGTGACCCAGGTTTACAGTCGGACTCACGTCGACGCGTGAAATTGCGCGAAACGCGTGCATTCCTCACATTCATTAGACCCACGACAGTGAGACCAACGAAATATTGCGATACGTATAGTTAGAAAATAACACCACCGGAGAAAAAGAAATATTAATGAACGATGCGTAATTAAAACCGCAAGTCGTAGATAACGACGAGACGAGTCGAGAGGTGTACAGGAGTATTTTCGCCTCGTCAAAGGGAAAACGCAATAAACCGTCGCCAAGCACGAAGAATCAAATCACTTCGAGCTTTCGTGTCAAAACATTCACCATATTATTTCTACTATTCAATTTATTTCCATAAAATAAGAAAGAAAATAATAGTCGAATGTTTTTATCACGATTAAAAAAATAATTAAAACGTCAAATTTTCCACATTTATTATTTTTTCTTGCTCACCGAGAAACTCAACGATGCGTAATCTTCCCTGCTGCCGGGACAAGGATGAACTACGAAAGCTGCCATTAAACATGCTGATAGCCATTATGGTGCTTCGAAAGCTTCGAGCACTAACTTTGCCATGACAGGTCCGGAGTTACGTCCATTAATGCACGTTTACGGCTAGAAGGGTAGAGATTGGAGGAAGCGATGCACCCCTGATATTACATATGCACGTATATATCTATATATATCTATATATCTCTCTATCTCTCTCTCTATACATACATATATATATATATGTATAAATAGAAAAAATTTAACAAAAATCTTCTACGAACGGGCCGTATTTATCGAGTCAACAACCGATCGTGAGAACTCTCGTGGCTGTCCAAGTTTTTTGTAGAATTGAAAGAACACGACAAACGATACCGATACATGTATTCACCGATGTATACAAAATAAAACTACAACGTGTAACCGAAGGTTGAGGCAATTTTTTTAAATTTGTTTATTTTTTTTCCTCTTTTCCTCGTGCTTTTTCTTTTTTCGTTATTTTTTCGTACGAGAGCCGTTACGTTTTTACGTTTGCCAATCTCTCACATCGATGCTCGGTATACCACTATACGTACAACGTACCACAGCGTATAACGAGACGTACGTATGTTTGCCGGATTCGATAGAAACTACGCGTGACGAGGTTACGCCGACGAACGCAAACCCATGCACAGAACAAATATTTCTCCGACCGGACTCGACGCTCGATAGAGAGACATATAAATATCTACGTAAATATACCATCGTTGTAAAAATATTCTTTCCTCTTTTTATTTCATATTTTTGTTTCGACCACGTCGTTCTCGACGCCAGATTTTACTTCGCGTTATTAATCATTGGTTTTTCATTTTTTTTTAATTTTTCGTTGTTTTTTCTTTCTATCATGAAATTCCATACAACGTCTGTGTAAATATTCGTTATAATCAGAGACGCGTCGAGTGATCGAAAATTAATCGAACAAAAAAAAAGAAACGGGACGCGACTATCGTCCTCGTGACGTTTTGTTTAAATAAAATTTATCAACAATTTAAAATTCATATTGTCGACACTCGGCGAAATGTCCGATCCGTGATTTAAATTGCATTTCTCTCGTGACGCGCGTTTCCGAATATCGTGAAAATCCAGTGGAGGGGAAGGAGGGGGGGGGAGGTTAATGCGTACCAGCAGATGCGGAAAAAATCATGACTGTCGTGCGTGAAATATTGTTGTTTATTATTTTTATTTTTCATCGTATATGTGTGCGTACGTGTGTGCGTTTTTAATACCAGAACTCCGTAATGCGTACGAAATGACCGAACACCCGGTTTAACGCTCGTTTCATCGAAATTCGCGACGAATGATTTAAATTGCGTTTCCGTTGTTGATATCGCGTCGAATAAAAAACAAAATAATAATATCTCGTTCAACGATACTTCGACGAACGTAAGCTACGAAAATAATCGAATAATAAAATCGACGCGTTTAATTCGCGTTTTAATTACTTACCGAAAAGATGTCTCGTCGAATAAAATGACAAATTTATGGAAAAATCTCGCACAACGAATCGAACGATACCGATCGAATTTTCCGTATCGTTTTGATTACGTACGTGAATACTTTTATAAAAAATATATATATATATATATATATATATATCGCTACGTCAGAAATAAATATGAAACAAGGAGAAAAGCTCGAGATCGCGCGAGAGAGTCAAGCTGCAGAGATTTTATTTTAACGGGAAAATATAAATTTCTCGTGGTTCGAAAAAGTTATCGAGAGAGTGATAAGAAAATGAGTTTTCGTGGCATCGTAAGATAACGTCGATAATAAAGTCTCGCCGCTAAGGGAAATCGAGTTCTTTTCCAGTCAACTCTAACGTCTATTAATATATACGTAGACAGAGACACATATATATATATCACATTTTATACACGTACATATATATATACATATATATAAATACGTGTATAAAATGTGAGATCCGCTCCATTCTCGTTCAACGGATTGCAATTCAGCTGAGTGATTTTGGTAGAAATAAGAACGAATTCTCCGAGCGGAAGAAGAAAGACAGAGAGAGAATGAGAGGAAATATCGTACGAGATACGATAAAGGGTTCGCGAGTTATGACGCCACCCGTTCAGATTTTTGAACTCCCCCCAACCCACCTTGCTCTGCTACGAGATAAAGTCCTATATGCTCTTAACTCGCAGAATCATCTCGCGTGAAATGAACAAAGCGCGATGTGTGCTGCACAAAACGAGCTTTTCTATCTCCGCCACGGCCTCTACCTCGTCGTCTCCGTCTCCGATCCCGGATAATAATTCGTAGCACGTTTTGGCGACCAGGAGCCTTCTCCTCTCTCTCTTTCTCTCTCTCTCTCTCTCTCTCTCTCTCTTTCTCTCTCTCTCTCTCTCTCTCGCTCTCTCTCGCTCTCTCTTTCTCTCGCTCTCTCTCTCTCTCTCTCTCTCCCTGGACCATATTGTTACAGCTTCCGCGGTCCGGTCGGAGCCAGAGTTCTATAATTACGTGGTCGATGGAAAATTAGTTTCACTCCGGAATATATTGTTTATAATATATATGCAATGGTTGGTTTATATAGCGCGGTTTTGTTATTCGTTTCGCGTTTATTCATATTAAAAAATATATATATATATTTATGTAGGAATATATGTTTTCTATATATTTATCGAACGTTGATTCTCCGACCGCGCTAGCCCTCCCGATTTCTGTCGTTGATTAGTTTTCGTCGCTCGTCGTAAACGCTCGAAAATATAATTAACACTTCCATCATCGAAGCTTTCGATATTGTACGTTGATCGATCGACGCATACAATTTACGCACGCGCGAGAGTTCACCGAGAGACTCGATTAATTCGGCAATCGTTGAAATAAAAATATGAATTATTTAAATTAAAAAACAAAATTCTTAAACACGGTAAAAATAGGAATAATTACGTCATCGAAGGAAATTATTTATCGACTAGGGAGAAATAGTCGAAGGAAATTATTTCCGAAGGAAATTTCGAAGGAAATTATTTATCGACCAGGGAGAACTTGCGATAACGACAAACTCAAAATGTCAAATACATATCAAGTGCGCAATTTTTCATTCGATCTTTCGCGTTTCCGACGTTTCTCTTTCTTGTTTCATCGAACGAATCATTCCTTTTCTTCTTTTTTTTTCATCGTCGTAAATACGATCTCCCATCAATCGTCCATAAATCTTTATCGCCGTTTCGAGACTCGCGCGTGTACCATATTAATAGGTTTCGCATTGAGTCTCTCTCTCTCTCTCTCTGTTTCTATTCCAATAGCTTTTCGCGATCACCGTTCGCGATTGTCTTAAACGAGAATGCTCGTTATTCCCACCGAGACCGTAAATAAAAGACCCGTTTCGTTTAATAAATATTACGTGAAAATTCCCTCGGGGACGAAGTCTCTGTCTCACCACGCTGGTCCCCGCCTCGCACACGGACGCACACTTATGTGCGCAACCGTGTATTATATACCGCAAAACACGACGTAGAAACCATGCCTAGAACATCGTCGGTTGTTTCTACCGGACTCAGTTTGTAGCTATACACACACATATATATATATATATACATTGCCACGGATGTTGTTCTATACATATATACATCGCCGCTGTACCGGGGAATAAACGTGATGAGTTATGGTTTCTAGCTTCGTCCAGCAACAGAGTATATACGTACCAGAGACGGCAACACATACGACCAACTATATACCGGGTGTCTCACAAAAATCGCAACAGCCCCTAAAAAAAATCATAAAATTTCATCCTCGATCAAAATAAATATACAGCCTAAATAACACAATAACAATCAAACACCAATCAATTATAATCACCTTGTAATTTTGTTTCTACATTATTTTCAAAAAAATTTACAAATTATCATTCAATTTTCATAATTTACTTCGATATTTATTCGCGATTTTGTAAATTTGAGAATTTTTTTCGGGAATTTATTTTAGCCTTATTTTTGTGTATTTTTTGGTTATTTTCGATCTTGATTTCGAGGATACCCAGTGTATATACGATTGTAGGAAAAGCGAGGTGGATTACGGTTGAACTCCCCCCCCCCCTCCTCCTCCTCCTCCTCTTCCTCCTTGTCCTCCTCCTCCTCCTCCTCCTCCTCGTCTCCCTCAACGTTGCCGATGCTGGTCCGAGCGTGACGTGTATATCCTCCCTGCATTCACATATATCATCTTGGCCGGTGGAAATATAGCCCACCCCTTGCACCAACCCATTGTACGCGATGGTCTGTGTACGTAACTGTTCAATGTACTCCCTCTCTCCTCTCGCTCTCTGCCGGACTTTTCGAGATACTTTCTTTTATTCCTATAGCTATGGAAAACGACGAGCGTCTGCGTATGAAACTGGCGAATGGAGCAACGAAATACGTAGAAAAGTGGTGAAGCGGGGGATGAGAAACGTCCATTTTCATTTCCTGCTATTCAAATATTGAGTATCGATTGATATTTTCAAAATATCAGTTACACATTTCGTTATCATTATTATTTTATATACGATTTTCGACTCGATACATCGTCGACGAGTCTTATTGAAAGAATCGTGGCGAAAATTGATCGAGGATTCGTGGACCAAAAGTCACGATATCGCGTAAGTGATCGAGTCCTTTACGATATCCTCTCGAGTTTCATCGAAGCTTTTGTCAAGATCGTGATCTTTTCGTCTTCTTTTTTTTAGTTTTTTTTTGTTTTTGTTATCTTTCACCGTCTTATTGACTCGATTCGATCCTCTCACGACAACTTTCTTTCCGCCGTGTGTGTCTTCGAGAAGTCTCTCTCTCTCTCTTTTTCTCTCCTCTTGAGACTCCGCTCGAGAACGTTTGCGGTTCTCGAATCGGGTATAAAATAGTGATGTCGAAGACCTCGTCGTTCTCTCGGAAATCCTGATGAGTGTCGGTGTGTTCACGTGTATGTATATATGTATGCGCGTGTAGAAGTCTAGCCGAGGAGGGCGTTGAACGATGAAGAAATACGTCGTTCTCTCGAGTCTGTTCGTTTGGCGAGCATCATCGTCGAAAAGTCTCAGTTTTTTTTTGTTTTTTTTGTTTTTCTCTTTCCTCACGTTTTTTTTGCTCGACGAAACGCTTTAGCCCCGCCAAACAACCCTCGGTGTATTCGATAAAATCGCAACCCCTCTGACGTACGATGATGAGGGCTATCCACGCCCTCTATCGGCGAGGCGATCTATCGCGAGGGTGATCGATCTTTCTTTGCACCCGCGAAGAAATCCTCCGTCTCCTTTCTATTATCATCAGGCACATAAATACATATATATAGATATATAAATATACATCTATATATATATATATATATATATATGTATATAATGACGTAAAGGGTGGGTAAGAAGGGCGAGCCGATGAAAAATCTGCGATATCTCAGCGTTACCCAAATCACTCTTCTATTTTCCTCGATATATTGTTGCACGTGTCATAAATAATTCAATATATATATATATATATATTTTCGATCTGTATTTTTATGTTTCGCGAGAAACAAGATTGAGGTAAAAAATATTCTCGAAGTAAAAGAAGCGCATGCGCTTGATGCCTTTGGCACGGACGTCGGATAAAAAGGTCGGGGCAACTTCGGAGTAAAATCTCATCCCCACCTCCTCACCATTTTATCAAAGACGACTCGCTGATGGAATCAAGCCTCGTCCGCGCGCGGAGATCCACGATACGAGCATCAAGCGAAAAGAGAGGAAGTTCCGAGCTTTCATCATCCGCGAAAGATCAAAAGACGACGGTGCCGGACGTTTTATATTAACAAAAAAAAAAAAAAGGTATCGAACGAAAGAGGAAAACCATTGTTTCTTCGACTTCTTCGGCTAATTTCCGTAGACATGGCGCTCTCCCTTCGATATTCCAATCAACCCCCCGATGCAATCTTTTCTCTTTTCAGAGTTTCGTGTTTCGCTGTCCCAAAGTACGATTTTTAATTTGCGTAGAACGTCATTTTGTTTGCTGAGAAATTATGAAAATATATGGGACGATCGATCGTATTGATGAAAATTTTGTCGAATCGACACGGAACGTCCCATATATATAATTTGATACGAAATTATACGTAGGAAATATATATATATATATATATATATGGATGTTCGTCAAAGTGCTCGAGACATTCGTTTCCCCTTTCGTAATGGATTTTCGTGAGGCGAGAGAGAGAGAGAGAGATATGAGACACGTCGAAGTGTAACCTCCGCTCGTCGAAGATAACCCTCCGCTCGTTGATGGAATCGGGTGTAAGATCCGATCGGAAACAATTTAGTCGAATCGGACCGATGCACCTCGAATCGTCCCGTTTATCTCTCACCCCACACCCTGTTTTCGCTCTGATTGAGAGTCGCCAATCCTATCGCTGATATCACCATTGAAGGGCGACGGTGCATCAATATTCGTACGAAGCAACGTCAATCTCATCTCCGATCTCTTATTTCATCGGCTTCTCCTTCCGTCACCCCAACGAGATTTGGCTTAGCTTCGGCATCGAGAATCTTCCCTTTTAGATAAACTCCTCTGTCTGTCTGTCTCTCTCTCTCTCTCTCTCTCTCTCTCTCTCTCTCTCTCTCTCTCTCTCTCTCTCTCTCTCTCTCAATACATATCGACTACCTCGAATAATTAAAGCGTTTGATGATTAACGTTACTCCCTCTCATCTCTTTTCACGTTTCCATGAATTTTCCACCCCTCAACAACCCTTATAATAACGAGACAATTATTTTGCCAAAACAAAATTCTATTTCTCTGAATGTTTGAAAAATTGTACAACTCGATGTGCTTCAACGCGTCAAAAAAAGGTGAAGAGATCGTCGATGTGCGAGAATGAGAGTTCACCCCCGGCCTTTTATTTTACCGGAGAATAAAATCGAGAAAATGTAACAAAAGTTCAGTGCAAAATGATCGTATCCTCTGGACTTGCCGGAATGGCGAGGAGGGGATGATGGGTAAAAGGTGAGATAGGGGATGGGGCGTGATCGAAGTGGATATAGGCTGCATTGTCCGAGCGAGTAGCGTGCCGAGAGGATCGCGAAGCAATTTCAGCGTCGCTTTTGCAATCGACCGACGAAGAGAGAGACTCGATCCCGATCGTTCGATCGCGCATTCGGGTCATCTTCTCGATAGAGAAAAGTGGCTGTCGGCAGTGACGTTCGCAGAGCCCCGGGACCCTCGTACACCAACAGAGGAGAGTTCCATCGTGCGTGTTCCAATAAAGCAGCGAGTATTTTTAAACTCGATTAACTACAAAGAAAATTAACAAATACGAAAGAAATTCCATTTTTTTTTGTTGTCTTTCTTTCAGCTTAAATCGATATATATGTAGATATTCATGACAATTTTTTTTTTTTACCTACATTTGCCATTAGCGCGACACATAAAAATTTCCATAAATTCTCATCCTTCTTTTTTTCATACGCGTGTTTTATACCTATAAAGTTAACACGCACTCCGGGCACATGGCGTACCACAAATGGACTCTGCTAGTCCAATATCCGAGTTTCACACCGAACAACTGTAAAGAGTGATACGCCCACTGGGGATTTTTACACCTCTGGACCGCGACCACGAGATGAGTTTTCGTATTGTCTTATATATATATATATATATATGTGCATGAACACGAACGGTGCTAACGGCTATATATATATATATATATATTTATTTTTTATTTTTTTTATTTTTTTTTTTATATATACAGATATATTGTTTTCCGGATATATAAATATATATGTAGACACCCTTCACTCTCGCGTATCCGGAGGCAGAGAAGAGGAGGAGAGAGAGAGAGAGAGAGAGGGAGAAAGAGGGTGACAGTGAAAAACGCCAAAGGTCTGTTACGTAACCGCGGCAGGACAAAAAGTTAACAAGTCAGTCGCCCGAAAGATACCATTTATAAAGCTTTATTAGCTGAGCCAGTCGCTTTTCTCCTTCTCGCACACAGACACACACACACATAGCTCTCATTATATATATATATCTCTACATCGATTCGAACGGATTACGCGAATTAATTTCCGCTGGCCAATCGTTATAAAAATATATATATATCGTTACGATAACGAACGCAATCTTTTTTTTCTTTTTTTTTACGTTTTTCGACGAATCTCAATGATTATTCCGCGTGAATAAATATCAACGAATGATTTTTTAACCGTATTATATTTACGGAAATTTTTCGTTAGAACGTCGAAGCTTTTAATTAACGAAGGAGAAATGTAATATTTAACGTCGAATTTGTAATTAAACCGTCAAACTGATAACTGACCATGGCGAGAAAATAAACATAAATGATGTACGACCACGAGGTAAATATCACGGAAAGCGTTCAATTTTTAAACCCCAACTCGATATCGAGCTTTTCGACCCGGTTGGTAGCTTAACGTTAAATATTTGCATCGGTAATCGTAAACTCGTTGTTTAATACTATTCGTATCGCGTTTCATTCGCTCGAAAATTGGATTTGACTCGTAACACCAAGGAACTCGAGCGTTTATTATATTCCGTGTGTAAAGAAAAGAAGAAGTGGGAAAAGATAAAAAGAAACTCGTGGAAAATATCATTTAATAAAAAACCTGGTAATTGTTGTTCGACCTTTGATAGGGAGGGGGTAGGAGCGAGAGAGAGGGAGGGGACGAAAGTTCAACCACGTTCCGTTATCGTCTATACGGTTTCACACAATGCGTTACATCGTGCCAGAAGTGAAAATAGAAAGAACAAAACATCCCGTCGTTGTTGCACGAGGGAAATCGCATAAAAATTAACGTCGCCCGGAAAGCATTCTCGCGTACAGCGAGAAAACTGGGGCTTCGTCCCTTCGCGAAATAACAGAAACTGGATCAAACACACATATATATATATATATATAGGTAATAGTGTCACATTCGTACCTTCGCATCAGCGAAGCACCTTTAATTTCCCTCGCAATCCCGGAAAACAGCAAAACAATAGCCCATTTCCAACTGAAACCACCCCTATTCTCATCAATTTTTATTCAACTAGCTAAAAAATTCGAGAAACCTTCCGACGATCGAGCATTATCGCGCGTTAAATCGACGACGACGATACGTAGAGACCCGAAGGCGTTTCGAGCAAGCCCTTAAAAGTTACAGACGTTTAATAATTAAAAAAAAAAAAAAAAACAAAAAAAAGAAACATCTCATACTTCCTCGACTCGACCGGATGATCGTCGAAAAGCACGTATCCGGTGAGCCTTACCGGATGTCAAAAACAAAAAACAAAAAAAAAACATACAAAAACTATTTCACACATGTAAAAAAGTGCGACGAAGGAGTTGAATAAAACGTCGTTTTTTTCGAGTAACGATGAAGAAAAAGGTGGATCTACGTTGAAAAACGTGAAACAACGATAAAAGGGAAGAGAGCCTAGTTGTACAGCATCAGGGAAGAACGGCTGCCAGACTACGTCGTGTTCTTGCCGTTGCTGCGACTGCGAGACGGCCCAAACGAAAACGGTTGTTTGCCTCTCCCTCTCTCTTTCTATTCGTGGTACACGTTTTGTGCCGCGACTGCAGCGAGAAATGCACACATAGAATCGGTCGCAAAAGTTTTACTGGTTTCGCCTCACCGGTCTATATATCGGAAGTATAAACTCATCGGGCGTTTTGAGGCAACGATATATAAACTCGAAGCTCGATCCACCCTCCTCTCGCCCTCATTCGCTCGTACCAAGTCAGAGACGGATAAAGCAACGTATGGAATCGTAACCGCGGTATCACGTTTGCGTTGTCTCCGTGTCTGAGATATAGACACGGTAGCTCGTAATCGTTCTTCCAGACGGTTCCCTCTAGTACGAGAGGAGGAAACCGTGAGAGGAAGATAAAAGTTTTGCTTACGAACATAAATTCGCAATGTGGCTCTAAAGGAACACATGCTACCCGTCTTTTTGTCTCTCTCTCTCTCTCTTTCTTGCTCGTTCTTCACAAATCTATCTCAACATTTTTCTTACTTCATTGATTTTCCTCCATTTTTCCAATCCCAATTGTTTTATTTTTTTTTTATCGAGAAACGTAGAACGATAAAGCGTTCGATTCGTTACGATTCAGCAATTAACACGACAATCTAGTCGACTTTTGTTCAATTGGACGATTCTGTTCACGAAACTCATCACTTTGCCCTCGGGCAATATCCAATTTCCACGGAAAAACCTCGACAGGTCCGTGTAACGATAAAAACAAACAACCTCGACAATTTTTCTTCATGAAAAACGAAGAGCTTCGAATTTTATTCCGCACATGTATCCATTTTTCTTTTTATCGTTTCGTCGCTGTTTTTGTTTTGTTCCTCAAAGGGTTGAAAAAATGTTGCCAAAAAGATAAACACGTAATTAAATACAACGAAAAATTGTCGCACACCGATTCCGGGCTCGAGTTCGTTGTCAAAGAGGAAATTCGTCACGGATAAAAAAAAACAAGTATACGATAAAAAAATAACCGAAATGTCGACGTATTTGTCCACCGTTTTGGACAAGAGTGTTGAACGAGACAAAGCGAGTTTGGGATAGAGTTTCGTAAAATTCCCGTGCTCTGAATTCGCTCCTTGACAAATATTTGTCCCGTGGTCCTCGGCTCGAAGTTTTTCATTATTCAAAGAGAACGAGGTTCCTCCTTCCTGTGTATATTCACATATATGTGTATGTGTCTATGAGAGAGAGGGAGAGAGAGAGAGATTGATTGATAAACTTTTATTATGTCAAGAGCCCAATGGTACAAAGCAGATAACTATGTAGTGAAAATTATATTAGACATAGGTAACATAAGCATATAAGATAGATAAATAAAGGTAACACAGCGTTGACAAAACGGTATATTTGAGCGATGCAAGTTGAGTAAGTAATGCAAAAGCGATAGCACCGCATGGATGAGGGTGCGAAATCTATACTGCATAATTTATCATGCTCGGGATAATAAATAATATAAGAAAATAATCAAAATCAAAATAAACGACTGAAGGTACAGTCGAACCAGCTAATTGTAAGTAATCTCACTGTTATAAGAGACATATGGTCTCATGCTATCCCGAGTAGCAAACGGTAGTAGAGAGAGAGAGAGAGATATTTATTACGTGCTTTGGGACTACGTCCCCTAAGCGCATCGTGCCATTTTTCTTTTACAAGTAGCGCAATAGTTTGCAATATATACAATGTATTGAAAAGATAAGAATTTTAGAATATAATACATAGAGAAAATACGAGAGAGTGAGAGAGGGAGAGAGAGAGAAAGAGACAGAGAGAAAGAGAGAGAGAGAGAGAGAGAGAGAGACTATACCAATGTTCAACTACATAACTGTATACTAAATCTACCAGTATATTAGGCCATACACCACGCGCCAGTCCTTGTTTCACTACGAGTCTATCTATCTTTATCTCTATTCAGCGACCCTCGATTCAATGTCCACTCGTTGAAAACTCGAGCTTGAACCAGGTTGTACAAAATTGGTTACCATATACAAGATGCGCCTGTGTAGTCCATCCATACCGAACGATACAAGCCTCCAACCCCTTTTCCAGGCCTGCCTACCCCCCACGTCCTTCAGAATACCCTGGGACTCGCCCCCTCGAGTTTATTGACTGTTGCAAATCGTCCAGGTGTGCCTAGGTCTCTCGCATGAAGTGCAGGGGAGTTATCGAGTCTCGTTCACGCGAGTTTCGCGTCCCAAAATTTTGTTTCTACCCCCTCTCGCGATTCGCGTTGACCGCTCGATTCTCGAAACTATGCAATAAGTACATATATATATATATATAAATATATATATATATATATGTGTGTGTGTGTGTGGTGTAGGTGTGTGTTTTTATGTATTCGCACTCGTACGTCCTCGACTACAAACGTTCAACTAGGCATATCGCGACACGAAAAAAACATCGCCTCGTGTAAAAAAATAGCAATCGTTTCGTCGTTTCGTTATCCGTATAAACGCGAGCATCGCTTAAACTACCCCGAACGCCGCTTCTCTCGTTTCGTAGGTATTATTTATCAATAAAAAATAAAATAAAAAAGGAAGAATTATTTTTCAAACGATCACGAGTAAAAAATACTGCAAGTATTTTATCGGTACACTGAAATTCTTTCTATGAAAAGAAAAGTCCTCATTTCGTAGAATAATAACGATGAAAACAAAAGGAAACGATATTTATGTACGAACGAGACCTCCGTGGTTTTACCTCGGTAGGCGAAGGTCTTTGTGACAAAGGGTTATGTCGCTCGAGAGCTGGAAACGAGATACGAGAGTAAAGTGGCCGAGACGAAATCGTTTGGTGAGAAATAATATTTAAAAAAAAAAATATAATAAAAAAAAAAAGACAAAGATAAATAAAAAAATAGAGCCTAGCACACGATAAGAGACGAGGGGGTTGCGAAGACGAGCGATATTTTACTTCGGCGTAACGAAATATATATCAGCACTTCCTTTGTTCGCGACACTCGCGAAATAACAAAGAGATCCCTCATTGTGTTCGTGGCAACCTTTGACCTCGAAGGAAACTTGTCTTCTCGCGTCTCTCGTTTCAACATCGCCTTTACAACGCCTGCACATTTTCCATCCTTCACCGTCTTCACCATCACCATCATCTTCCTCTTTTTAACCCCATAGTTTTGGCCTTCTTCAAGCGGGGAAGGTCCTTAACTAAAATGTCTTAATTAATCCAGTTGCTATATCTTGACGACGCGGCTTTACGGTACAAGAGCCTCGCGTCCGATTTCGTGAACGAAGAATTAATTAGTCCCGGGACGTGTCCCGCGCAGCAGTTTTCTCCCTCGACAGTTTTCGTTAACGGTGTGGTTCGTGCGCGTAAAAAATGGGGCAAAATGAACATTTTCGCGAAAAATACGTATATTTCATCTCGATCGCGTGATTCTCGCCTCACTCGCTGTACACGACGACGGTTTTTTTTTTGTTTCACGTCGTTAAAATTCAATACTTTGAAACAATTGAAAATAACGAACTGGGAATGGATTAATTTTGAAAATCGATCGTGGAACGAGATTGAATCGAATATGCGGGTAATAAACGTTTTTCATCGAAATTGCGAAATAGATATTAGACAAAGGACATTTTATAATATAGAAATATAATTTTTAATCTTCGCAACAAAAAGCAAGCGTTCCATTTTACTCGGTATATTCAGACTCCCTGGTATGCGTGCGGTTGAATTTGATAGTTGTATACGAGTAATTAAAACGAGATACTGCAGCAGGTAATTAATCTTGTCATACTCGTGAGAAGGTCGAGGATATTTCGAGCAAGGAAAAGAAAAAAAAAAGAAAAAAACATCCGAGGCAAATTTCTCACCCCGGCGCGAATTTAGTTGAAGCAGCCCTCGAGCCAGGGAAGGAGGGAGGTTGACTCGAGTAATAACTCGTTCGTGCCAATATTTTCATAACTTTGTGAAAAATATTAAATTGCGCGAGTTATACAGGGGGTGAAAAACAGTCGACGAAGTATAATATCACTGTATTTCTCCATTGATCCGATTCAACGTGCTATTTAATCACCGGATATTTCGGATAACTGGAAATGCTTCCGGATGGTATTTGAAAAATGCTTGCGCCCGGGAGGAATCGAACAGAGGGAATTATAGAAGGTAAAACGCGTGATACGAATTGTCGTTGTTGTTTTTTTTTTCGTTTTTTTTTTCATCACTCTTAAGAACAGCACTACATCAACGAGCTTTCCGAGCTAGAAAACAAATTTATGCACACTCGGTTGGAGCTAATCGAAATTCCATAGTTCGAATAATCCACCTTGCAAAGTCTCACGGTCGGAATATTAATCCGCGTAGTGACGACAAAGAGCGTCGTCGGCGATTATCGAATGGAAAAACGGGGGAATAAAAGTCGAAGGGTTCCGTAGCGTCGAAAATATTCATAGATATTATTAACTGTAACGATGAACGTTCGATAATCGACGCGAAAGAATTATCGTTCGAAAAAATACTCGTGTACGAAACAAACGGGAGATCGTGATCGATTCATTATTCGCAGGGTGAATCCTCGACGCGTCAAAGTTTTTTCGCAACCCTCTCACGCTCGATTTTCAATCACGATTCATTGTTTACAATAATTTAAAAAAAAAAACAAAAATATGCGAAACAATCAACGCGTGAAGTTGTCGAATTTTTCATCCCGTTAAAAAATTGTATTCTCTATATACTTTTTTCTGTATTTGCGCGCTTCGAATGCTTCGATATTTCACCGAACAAACAGTCCGATATTTCGTTGCGAAATACATTTTTTATTCAACGTCCAACGCCGCTGTGAAAAATTGACGATTGAGTGAGAGCCACGTACATAGGGACAATCGTGTCGTTTCGTGTCAATAACGATCGTAATAAAGTTCAACGGTGCGCGATAAAAAAAATAAATAAAATAAAAAAACGTAGGTATCGATTAAAAACAAAGTGAAAATTTCGTTAATTGATATCTACAAAATGTTTCGCTCTTGAATCAAAGCAAATAATTAATTAACTAACAGTTCGAGTCGAGTATAAAAAAAATTCCCATACAGCTGTGCTGGGTATATTGCGCTTGCGTGTTCGTGCGACTCGTTTTATCAGTAACGAAGCACATCTAGTAGTTATGTCCCGTTGTGGTCAGACCTCGTGTACATTCCCCTCTCTCTCCATCGCATCAAAGCAGTTACACCCCTCGCTCGACCAACAACATTTTTCACGACAATTATTCATTCCGCGATCCAACATTCGCAATCTCCACGATACGCATAAATCATAAAACATGTTTGTGGCAAACCCCCACTAAATATTTCGTGTGATTAAAAAATACCACAAAACTCATGAAAAACAAAATTACTTCGTGTAAATTATCAACAAAATTAGCAACTCTCCTATCGTTTCCAACGATCGTTACCGAACCTTTTATAACAAGAACGGGTATTTTTTATTCCTCCTCCTATTTATTTATTCATATTTGTTTTTGATACGCCACCGGTCGCGAATGTGGAAAAATTTGCGAGGCTCGATTCTCATTCCAAATGGCATTTCGGCGAGGTCGCGAGTAAGGGGAACAAACCCTCGACTGTCAGCTTTTCCGGCCAATGTAATTTTCTACCGGATACACGGGGTGAAACGTCAAACAGTTTTTACGCAAACCATCCCCACCTCCCTAACTCCCACCCCTCTATCCCACCCTCGACCAACCCAATACCGCAGTCATCTCGTTTCTGAAAACATTTCGCATGGCTCAACGCGTGGATGCTGCTCTGTATGAGCACACCACCCTACGGACAATACACAAACGAAACGAACACAACTGGTAGAACGGTGAAATAATTCATCGCTGGCTGTCAGAAGCAGGCATAGAACCAGGTTGGAACAATTATAGTAGTTGTCGTAATGGTAGTGGCCGGTGGTGGTCGTGCTTACAATCCGTAGAGGGCTCCAATCTAACCGAACCTCCGTGCGCCGACCGAATCGGCAGCAGTGCCAGGGGGTGCTACGGGGATGAAACAAATATTTCATAATAGCAAAATGTAACGTATATATATATATATATATATATATATATATATATATATGTGTGTTAAAGGCTTTCCCAGGTATAGCGAAATAACTGTTCGTGATTGATCGTCGCTATGCATAACAGCCTGTATACCGTTGTGTCACGTGTCGGTTTCGTACTCGCGATCGTAAACCTGACGATATCGATTTTTATGAAAGAAAGATGTGATTTGCGTCTAACCTATGGGAGATATAACTTTGTAGATTTAAGGAGGTACGTTGATGACCATGCTAGTAAACATAGAGTCTATTTTGCCTCGCGATACCGACACGTTATATATATATATATGTATATTTCCTATTTTTTCGAGAAATATTTTTTAAATATTGAATTTCGAGTTTCGTATTATTTTTATAATATGGGAAAAATGTATAAATGTATTATTTGACTTCAGTAATACGGTATGTCGTTGACGTTTGACATCGATGGCTGTCATCGGTATCACGCGCCCGGCTTATTATTTGGTTAAAATGGCTACTGCTACGTCACGTGACGATTTTTCTCGTCTTTATTTCTGAATTGATTGTTTATTATTCGAGTGAGCTTTACAATTGAAGATGCATTATTTATCATAAAAATTCAACGAATGCAACCATCAGCTTTTCTACGTGTGTCTTGGCTCCAAGTGCCATAAAAAAGTCGATATATGAGAGGACAGGCAAATTTTGTCGTCTGCGTGTGTTAAACGCTCTGACTTTAATAATTAATATCTCGGAAACTGTGCGATAAATCTCGTGGAAACTCCGCTTATGCATGGACGACGGGCTCGACAACGCTGTATACAAAAAATTGGATTTTTATCTTGGAGTCGCTCCGATCAAAATTTGGAAATTACATCGCGATAAAAATGGCAGATTAAAGTAATTATGTTGGAATTTTTACGTTATTAAGATAATTTTCGCTTCGATGGCACAAAAATACAATTTTTAGGGTTGAAGCAGAGGGAATACGTGTATAAGGCACCCGAGGGGATGAGCTTATTTGTCGCATTTGAGATTCCGATAGGTCTCAATGTCCACTGACTCTCGCTGGTATAACGAGTAAACTTGAGCTACGTATAATTCTGTTGTCTCAGATCGGTCGGGCGAACTAACGTACACGGTAAACGAAGCGCTCTCGCTCTCTCTCTCTCTCTCTCTCTCTCTCTCTCTCTTTCTCTCTCTCTCTCTCTCTCTCTCTCTCTCTCGCTCTCTCTCTCTCTCTCTCTCTCTGTCTATCCTGGCCAAGCTTATCCGCTTTCCCCTATTCCAGAATATCTTGAGCTACCCTTTCGGACTTTCATGTTAAATTTAGCGTTTGATGATTGTGCATACACAATCCATTTACAACGACTGAGATAATCAGCCCAATTAAAAAGTTTTGTTCGGCATAATGGAGAGAAGCTCTTCGCCAACTTTTACAACGCGGCAATGAAGTACGTAACATCTTCGTTTCTGACTATTTTGCAATTTGCTAGTTAAACGTTCACGTTTTTTCCGCATTTTGACGGATAAATTGTATCAAACTCGAAATTATTTTTGTACCGAATAAAATATCTTTTCGGATAAAAAAAAATGTCTATCCACCTCAAGCTGCCGATTGTCCACATTAGTAATTTAATTTCGAGACTTTGGGTGCGTCGGGTAGGACCAAATTTTGTTATCGTCTAAAAAGACTTCGTAGGGGGGTTATGGAATCGGAAATTTCCCGTACAACACGAATATAATATCCTTTTTCCATCGTTTTACTATTTATAAATCCAATTACGAAAAAATAATTAATACGTTTAATTCTTGAATTTTTTCCATCGTAAAACGATCGATTCTGTAAATGATTTAATAAAACCGGGTCATTGGACTCCGTAACTTTTGGCTCGGTTTGCCTTCGGTTCAGATACCATTGGCTCACTCGCTACCCTGCTACACGCGACGTATAATTCGTTCTCGAGTACTCCCAACAGAATCGAGATTTCGGTCTCGTTCATTCGTAAAATTCGTGCCTGCACTGCGACCACGTATAATATACTCGTACATTTCGTGCAGTTGACGTTCATTTATTTCGTGCCTCACGAGCTTGCCAAAAATTCACGCTACGCAACGGTATTTTCAGTCCAACGTATTTTATTCGTACTCGAGCTTTTGTCTCGCGATGGAACAAAGCGCGAAGTATAAAAAAAAAGAATATAAGAGAATTTTTACTTTTCTATTTTATTTTTGT
Organism: Netelia virgata; assembly: GCA_951802705.1. Taxonomy (NCBI): domain Eukaryota; kingdom Metazoa; phylum Arthropoda; class Insecta; order Hymenoptera; family Ichneumonidae; genus Netelia; species Netelia virgata. The sequence goes on along the minus strand of OX637864.1, from coordinate 7,857,008 downwards.
TTTTCTTCACAAGGGTTGTTTGCGAGGTATCGCGTATAATTCAGTAAGCATAGAAACATTAACGCTGCCGAGAGGCAGTTCGAGCGATTTGCATCATACTTGCACGTCCTCCCGAACATGTTTCGCATCCTGTTCAACAGTTACAAGCTGTAGCCTCGAGGTGAAATTTCTCATTCACGAGTATATCGAATTATATTCCACGAAAATTACATAGGCCATAGAACATTAGATTGCACGGTACAACTATTATATTCATTAAACATTCTCGTCGAGGGCCATAAATAACGATGAGAAGATTTACGAGATTCAAATTAATAGGAAATAAAGATATTTCAATTTCCCATGTTTTACGTACGAGTTCACATTTGTCGGAAATTTATATTAATAAAACATTTATACATATTCGTGTTAACAAAACTCGTCAATTTTTCCATCGATAAACATAAATGGAAAGAATTTTCTTCAAATTATCTCTTTTATCGTTTAGCAATTATTTTTGTCTAATTTATTCGACGTAGACCGGATCTGGTAAAATCTTAGCAGATAAATTTGTGTCTAAAAATCACAGATCTTATCGATATCGTATGCATATAGTTAAGGGCTGATACCATTGTAGCGGCCTAAAAAAAACGTGCTTTTTTGACAATTTTTTTTGGGCGGAAGGAAAGGTGATAGAGAAATAATACTTCGGATAATTATTGAGTATATATTTAAGTATATTACACAAGAATTGTGTAGGAAAATATTACAAAATGGCGGCACTGCAGCAATTCTTCCGAGGCACGTGATGAATTTGCGGCGCGCACTGTAACTGATGCAAATTTAAATCTAGAATAATGAAAAAAAATGTATATAATCTACACGAGTGTAGCTAGTGAAGTACGCAGAGGATTTTCCATTAGTTAATTAAAACAATATTTATTAACAAACGACTGTCCTTTTTTGTGGTGAAAATTAAATAATTTTATTCAAACACTCGTCAATTACACAAAAATCAATATCGCTAAAATCCCCTACGTACTTCACTAGCTGCACTCATATAGATTACATGGAATTTTTTTCTTTTTTCCAGATTTAAATTAGCACCAGTTCTAGTGCGTGCCGCAAATTCAACGTGTCTCGGGAGAATTGCTGCGACACCGCCATTTTATAATATTTTCCTACAAAATTGTGTTTCAATATACTTAAATATTAGTTCAATAACTACCCCAAGTATTATTTCTCTACCACCTTTCCTTCCGCCCAAAAAAAATTGTCAAAAAAGCACATTTTTTTGAGGCCATTACAGTGGTGTTAGCCCTTAATATATTACGTATCAGCACAGCATTTTACACCGGTTCACGAATTTTCACGAAATACGAATAATTTTCAATGCCTACGTAAGATTTATCGGCGATAAAGCAATATGGCAAAATGTTCGAAGTAGGTACGAGAAGAAGAAATTGGGATCCGCGTAGATATGTGTGCGTCGAAAGATTCACGACGTTCCTTCCATCGACGTCGCTCCCCTCATGACCTCCTCGCACTCCCTTCAACCTCCTCGAATGTATATCTCGCGGGTCTCACACAGTGAATCGCGTCCGTGCGCACGTCGAGAGAAAATAAATTCACCACGACCGATTCATCTTAATTCCGAATCTGCCGATATCTCGTTCCCTCGTACACCCCTTTCGCTAGACCTTTCGAATTTTACAACCTACCCCTTTTCTCCACGAAACTTTCAACCTCTACAAGTGCTTCAGGATTCGCACGATATATCTTCCCTCTATATAGTGGAGGGCGCGCGACACGTATCTACACTTTTACCAGTTGCTACGAAATTTTTTTTCTTCTGCTCTCTCTCTTTCATTTCCGCCTGTCGCGTTACATCGCGAGCTTTTTCCTCGCCCTCGCCGAAAAATCACTCAGCGAGATGCAAAAATAAAATGAACATTTTTTTTGAAAAAAAAAAGAATATTTTCATACGCGTATAACGCAAAAAATATAGATATATCGTCATGTATGTGCGTATATATATGTATATATATGTATATTAACGTGAGTACTCTAAAAACTACCGTCCCGGGGTGGGAAAAGGAGCTTACGAGAATAGCAATGCGGGTACATTAAGCGACGCGCCGCGTACCACGTGGATTTAGATACAGAGCGAACGTGACTTTCGCCAACCAAAAAGCCGGAAGTCGTGAAGCTCGTCTTTTATGATGCCACGTAGAGAATACTACGCTCGCGAGTCTATACTGTATTTTATGCCACGTTGTAATACACGTGAATGCGAAGAGCACGAAGATTATATATATATATATATATATACAGAGATATCCAGTAGATTATTACACTTACACACTCTGGTATTCTAGCAACCTAAAAAAATAAATAAATAAACACGGCCATTCGTACATATTTCAACGTCATCTTACAAAATTTTAATTCTGGACCATTTTTTTCCAAAATTATCTTCGATCCTCGAGCTAAGTCTTCGAGAAAATTGTGTTTGTTACTAAAAAAAACCACTCTTCTCGCTCTTCGATACATCGATATATCGTTTTTCCTATTCACAAATCTCAAATACATAAAGCACATTATTCGTTATATAAAACGTGTGCGAGAGATCGTTCGTCGAAGAGATGGTTTTCGTCGTACGCAAAAGGGACTCAAAAATGAACACGGCCATTCGTACATATTTCAACGTCATCTTACAAAATTTTAATTCTGAACCATTATTTTTCCAAAATTATCTTCGATCCTCGAGCTAAGTCTTCGAGAAAATTGCGTTTGTTACTAAAAAAACCACTCTTCTCGCTCTTCGATACATCGATATATCGTTTTTCCTATTCACAAATCTCAAATCCATAAAGCACATTATTCGTTATATAAAACGTGTGCGAGAGATCGTTCGTCGAAGAGCTGGTTTTCGTCGTACGCAAAGGGGATTTCTCGAGAACGATCCCCGAGCGGTGAAAACCCCGAACCGAAAAGCATCGTGGGGTTCCGTATACCGAGTGTAAACAAATTGCTATCGAAGATATATCGAGCTGGGCGCCGGAAGCTGAGACACTTTTTCCTCGAGGTGTTCGAAACACTCTTGGCGGACTCACCGCGATACAACCGATCGACCCTCGTGAAGTTCCGAGTAGGAAACGAGTGGCTCTACCGTTATACAAAGGGTCTATACTTATATATACATATATATATATATACATAAAATATGTAGTGCACGTATATATATATACATAAAGTGTATGCATTCTGGAGAATTTTCGCTTTCACCGCGAGAGGGAATCGCTGCGGTAACAATAACCATTTCGTATACGATGCATAGCTCTTCGAACGTACAACGGCACGTGTATGTGTGTGTTACACGGGATGGATGAAAGGGGGGGGGGGGGTGTACACGCGTTTTTCTATACATTGCGACAGCTCTCGCTCGTGCGTAATTTATTATCTCGTCCCGTTACGAAAACCAGCCCCCCAAACCCTCCCGCGCCCCTTCCGTGAAACATTGTTCGTGCACTTGCATTGTACCTCGACCGAGAAAATAACGAAATAACGTTAGACATACATCAAAAGGACGATGGAACGAGCGACTATAAATCGAGAGAGGACAAAATTCGTGGTCGGAAAGATGGCAAGGATATTTCTTAAAGTGCCGGTGAATTTTGTTTCAAGGAACGATCCTTTTTATTGTTCATATATATTTTTCATGAACTCTGTCGAAACAGAAGTATAATATTGTTGTCGAATTGAAAATAGTGAAATTTTTGAAAATATTTATAAAGTGGTTGGATTTTAAATGATTGTTAGAGGTTGAGAAAATGGGGTTGGGCTCGATAGAGAATGGTTCTCTAATGGACAATTCACGTAGTCTTGAGGTGTAACACGGCGTGAGAATTTATCCGGTCGATACACGCGGAAGTTTAAGACACCCTTTATATCCCGCAGCACTTCGACCTCTAATATATATGACCTTGTGTATATATATATATATATATATATATATATATATATATATATATATATAAAGACTCTTACCGAGACACAGTCTCGAAGCTGCAGTGCTGCCAACGATCCCAGCTTGCGCCGCTTATCACGCCGATTCTGTTGAGAGTAACACCTCCGATAACGATAAACGTTTTCACTAGAGAGTATACATAGGGAGATATATATGTAACGTGTGTGTATATATGTGTGTCTACGAGAGCGACGACTAAGCTCTCCGCTCTTTGTACGTATAGGAAGTGTGCAATGCACGTTGAAGATCGTACCGGGTTATAAAAGCCCGGCATATCGCGTTGTATAAACGCGTGTGCCACGTACACGCCGATACTTCTCCAAGCTTCCCATGCACGTTGAGTTACGTAGTTACCCCTATAACCACTACTCTCGACACAAACCTTTACACCCGTGTTTCCCATCGTCGCATTTCCTCCCGTCTCGCATGTAAGGAAAACGGGACTAAATGGACTTTCGTTGCTGAGCGAACTTCCTTGAAAATGGCACTTTCGATACGACAATAAATAACATAAATCTAACGTAGGATCAAAAACAAAGGAAATATTATCGTTTTTAAAATATCCCGTTACGCCTAATGTTCGATATAAAATATTTGACAGACGTTTATTACGTTCTTTCGATCGATCAATGTGAGATAAAATTATTAGCCATTTTTCGCTCTATCGTTATTTTTTGTCAATTTCACTTATTTATTAAAAAGTGTTAAAATCGTTATAACCGTCGAGGTAGTTGTCTAAAAGTATTCCAGGGGTTGAGTAAATATGCAATTTTGCCAAAGGAAGAACATTTCGCCCCGACCTCCTCTCTACAACCTCTAACCAGAGAGCGAAGGTGTGTTTCAATGAAATAGAAACATCTTGCCGGTGCTATGGCTCTTTGGCGTATAAGCTCCGCCATCTATACTACACTCCGGCTCTTGAGATATATTTTATGAGACAACATTTCCCTGACGTTCGCGAGGAGCGAAACAGCCCCGCGAGAATAGAAGTACTTACGTATATATAATATATATATCTCGTACATCAGAGGTGAGCCGACGCAGCCAACGTCTTCCAAAACCCTCCCTCTTGCCACACCAGCCACGAAGAGGAGCTCTCTATCTCCCTTGGATTTCGTACGCCGCTACGACTACACGTCTTCACCCTGTCCCCATTTATTCTAAGCATGACATCCGGTGTGTGTCCTGTCCAACGTTGAGCTCGCGTCACCCACAGCATATACCAAAGTATACAACGTACACAGGGTACACGGTAGATATCGATATACTCGTCGTTACTCGTCCGTGCGTCTATAATCCGCCGCCACCTTGTACAAAACTCGAGAGAGGGGGGATATACACGGCGTCCCGTTCGAACGAATATACATAGAACGAATATATATATATAGTAATGCTCGCTCTTTCCCTCTCTCCACTGAGAGCCGCCTGCTGCGCGCGCATAATAGGGGCGTGGCTCGCGCACTCACGCTCGGAGAGAGACGTAGCCAATACCCGGCGGTAGAGTGAGCCGTCGTAACCCCCACCACTTCTTTTTTGTCACAGTACGATTTCTGTGCCAACAGGGGAAACCTCGTCGGTAGAGAAGAAACGTAGCTAAATGATAGACACTGAATTATTGAATACAATATATTTTCAACGATAATTGCGTTATAATTGTTCGTTCGTTCAATCGCAACCACAATTGAAGATCTTCGGGTACGAGCGATGTAAACTCTCGACAATGCTCGACAGAGTCTTCACCGAATCGTGGTATACGGACGCTACGATTTCACGTCGTAGTGTTATTCTTATCGAAAACTTACTATACATAGTCTCAGCCAATCAGAATCGTATCAAATAAGAGATAGTAATTTTTTAACAACGAGCGTCACTTCATTGACACCAAATTTACTCTCGGTCCCAAACGATGTAGCGAAAATATCATTTCGACGATTTTTCAGTTCACAGTACATTTCGTACTCGTCGTGTCTCATATTCCAGAACTATCTCGTAGGTGGAAATAACGTCTTTGGTATAAACCAGGAATACCGGTAAAATTATATCTACGTCGTATCTAGGTGCATACAGTCACAATCGTTTCTCCAGTATTACAGATACGTGTAGGTACGCGTCGGTATATTACTGTATATGTATATATATATATATATATATATATATATATATATATATATATATATATATGTATATATATATACAGCGTGTACCAAATCGTAATATCGCTTTAATTATGCGCGCTATATTTGGGCAGGAGTGTGTTATTAATTTTCTGTCCTGTCCTTGCGTCGCGAGAGACTTACCGTTACGAGCTCTCGCGGATGGTACTATCCGGCTCCCGGTATAGCGATACAACCACGAACCACCGCTTTATGCCCTCGCCCCCTTTTACTCTCGTCGTTATATCCGATTCTCGAGAAGCGCCCCGAGGACGCTCGCTTCCTCTATCTCCGTTTTAAACGACCTCGCGACGCAGCTTCAACACATGCGACTCACTGACGTATTTACCCTCGTCCTGATGGCGATTCGTACAGAGCTCATCTTCGAGATGGTATTGCCCTGTTTATATATAAAACAATATCATATATCTCGGTATAGTTGCATGGATCGTCGATTTACTTGCAAATTATTCGAGGCTCTAATTAAAATACCGAAGCGTGTTGATAACGCGGGGTCACGTCGTAAACGTCACCTGTAATTATCCGGCGAAAGGAGACCGAGTTATCTACCCACCCCTATCGAGATACAAGTATGATACGATACGAGCTACGTTTATTTAGATTTAAATCCACGTTTAAATCGATTAACACGACGAATAATCCGAATTTAGCAAAATTGAACGATCGAATTTTCGATCAATTTCAAATCAAAGTTCGATTCGATCGGATTAAAATTTTGTCGCGATACGAGGATAATATGAATAAGAATAAATCACATGGTCGATGGGACGTGATTTTGAGCGCTCGTTTCATAGTTCGACGATAATCGATATCGTTCACGAAGATGCAGCAATATCGCGTCGATAAGAAATTTAGCGTCGTCGTTCGTTGGCACTCGGTATCTTATACGTTTCATAAATGCGTAAACGAGCTCGCGCGGAATGTCGTAAAAATAACGTACGAAGCCTTTGAGCGCGTAAGCGAGATCGATCGTTCCGTTATCGACGATACGCCGAAATGCATCGACTTCCGGAATTCTTGCCTCGTCATCGAGCATTTCGATGAACAAAGAAACGTTGAAATTCGAATTACCGAAAAATCGTTCGATCCTTCGACGATTTTTCGATCGACGAGGCAAAAGTTCGACTATCGTATTTTTTTTATCAACGTATCCGCCTTAGTTCTTTCAATTATCATTTTCATGGCCGAGATTGTAGTCGTCTCGAAGACCGGTAAATTTCCCACCGATCGTGATATTGTTCCTCGAACAATTTCCTACCTAAAATATCGACGTATTTTCTTAATTGCTCGATAAATAATTTCTATCGTTAATAGATAATAATTGTTCTCACCTCGATCAGGAAATATATTAGGAAAAAATATAACCAACGTATTCGCGTGATTGTCTCGGCACGTTTTTCCACGTACGTTCGATATTCGACTCCGTGTCGAGACTCGCGTTCAGGAAGTTCGTGCAATCCCGAACGAACCGTAATAAGTCACGGTTTATCGAAATTTACGATACTCGAATGTTTCTTGGGTAGCTCGGCTTTATCGGTTGAGATATTGAACGTTTTCTCTCGTTGAACGTTATCGCGGAATGACTCGTCGAGTCATGAATTTAAAATTTGCAGTCGTATCCCGATCGTTCGATTGGCTAGAATTGGAAGAATCGTCAAATAAATAAATATTCGTAATAAGATTGAAGCGTCGATCGAGATGCTACGTATATTTAAAACGAAAATAACGAAGTATTTCTAAGTCTATTTATGTTTTAAAAAAACACACATTCTAACACGTAAACTCAAAAGGAGTAATAAACATCGACAAATCACGCAAATCGTCAAGACGCTTCCTACAAACCTAGGGAGTAAGTCAACCCTGGACCAATCTAAGGGGTTGATTTTACTCGATACAAAAAATAGCCAATGAAAATACTCGATTGTAACGATGGACAACTTCCCCTTCCATCGCAAGAAGTAACGAGAGGCTTTAAGCATTTTTCTAATCCATAGTCTTCAACGACTCGTTGCCGAGTCAACGTCAAAATCACGCTTTACCTTTCTGCCACACGAACACTTGTATAACTAGATATAACTGTGAAATTTTTGGAAATATAGTTCGTGTTATTTGTTAACCTGGATCCTTTTATTCATTTTTATCTAGGCGAAACTAGTTGTAGGCGATTAATTTAAACCGCCAACACGTACCGTCTGAATCCGTCGCAACACCCGAAGGGGGACTTTACAAACTCGTGGATTGGCTAAATAATCGTGAATTCTACCGTACAAGATACAATTTTTATTATCGTAAAATGTCGATAAATTTTACATGTTGATAAATTTTACATAGTGAACGCAAAGTCCGATTGGAATAAAAATTGTACCGATAAATCTTTCGATTATCGGTAATAACTAACGATTTTTGTTTTTCGTGACTTTTATTCCAGGTTATGGAAGCATCGCGCCACGATCGACATGGGGCAAAGTCGCGACGATGGGGTACGCGACCCTCGGCATTCCCTTGACGCTCGTTTATCTTTCGAGCGCCGGTGGTCTTCTGTCCAGATGCGCTCGTGGTGTCTTCACTCGCGCTCTGTGTTGCTGTCTTTGCTCGAATTGCGGCTACTGCTGTTACGACGAGAGACGTATGCAGGTGAGAAACGATCGAGTTCTAACGCAATCTGTCGAGAAATAAAAGAAAACTAAGTAGAAAAAAAAGAAGGGAAAGAAAATTAAAAGGGTCGCCAAGCATTCGAGAAGATAAATTAATGCCGAATAGCAAAGTGCGAGATTGGAACGAGATTCAAATCCTGAAAGCATGATTGGTCTTGTAAAATCTCCCACCCCACGTCCCTTCCCTCGAGCAACTCGTGACGCGAATATTTATCCTATTCCTATATTCGATCGAGTTTTACAACCGACGCGATACAATTTGCATTCTGTGTGTATCAAAGGAGAAGGAGAGAAGAATGCGGAAGAAACGTCAGCAGGAAGAATTGAGCCAACAACAGCAGCAACAGATGCAACTGCAAGAGCCTTTCTACGTAAGAGCGAACGCCTCGACGTTTCCGGGCTCCGTGGATATCAAGACTAGCCCGAAGGACGAGATATCGAGCCTCGGTTCTGGTGATAGACCGAACGTCACGATTTTAGCCCCAATAAGCATTTGCCTCGGTGCCATGCTGTGCTACATCGTGGCTGGAGCTTTCACCTTGTACAAATTGGAGGGTTGGAGCTTCGTAGGTGAGAATCTTGAAACAAAATTCTACGTACATTTTACAACGCCATTGTTCGTTCATTCGAGACATTTGTCGAATGGCTTTGAATTTATGAAGAGAACGGTAAAAAGATTTTTTTCATCACGACGTTATATATTCTTAGGCGAAATGAGATGATAAAAAGATTAGATAATTTTTCGAATAAGTAAAATAAAGTTTTATTATAAAAACAACTTACGATAAAATTTCTTGGGAATTTTATTAAGAAATATGAAATTTTCACATTAATATTCTTGAAAAATAGGACTGATCGAAAATATGTAGTCGAGTAATAATTTCTTCATATTTATAAAAGTATGTAACCCCTCGAGCTTAATTTAAGAGTCGGTGATACGGGCGATGTGCACTTCGAAAATTTGATGAGCGATCATACGAGCACTAAACAACCGATCGGGTTAAAAATTGGCAGGTACACAGAGAATGATGGCAAAAAGTGGCCCTTGGTATTTTTTTCCAAAATTAATGAAAATAGTATCGCAGGCGACGAGCGATTCGAAAACGCCATCCGTACTTTTCTCCGGCACCGAGCGTTAAAGTTTTGAGGGTATCTAGAGAATTATGGCAACAATTTTGGAAAAACAATACCAAGAGCCACTTCTTGCCACGATTCTCTGTATATCCACCAATTTTGAACCCGATCCGTGGTTTAATGCTCGTATGATCGTTAATCAAATTTTCGAAGTGCACGTCGCCCGTATCACTGCCGCTTAACCTCAAAAATCAATTATTAATTCTCGTCGTAATTTTTGTTTTCGCTTGTCCTTTCCGAATCTAGACGCCAGCTATTTCTGCTTCATGAGCCTGAGCACGATCGGGTTCGGCGACATGGTTCCTGGTTCCTATCCCCGTTACGATCTCGTCGATTCGAGAAACATAACCGTGTGGTTTTGCTCGTGCTATATAATGTCCGGTATGGCATTAACCGCGATGTGTTTCAACATACTTCACGACGAGATCGTACATCGTCTGGCTCATCAAACGGAAAAAAACGAGCCGGTTAAGGCGAGCACGAGCATCGACGAGCTCTCGAACGATCCGTTCGCCATGACGTCGTGACAATTTCCATCGAGCAACGCTTGTCATCGTAACGTAACGGAAGAGAGCCTTTGCGGCGAGCCACCGACGAGCATATTCGCCCACGAGAACGAGATCAATATTCTCAAAGACTCTTACAATCAGGTCGACGTTACGAGAGATTGCAAGCCGATATTAAAACTCGAGGATCATCTCGTTGGACCGATTTCGGCGGTTTACACGCTTCCCGAGGTCGACGAGGACGCCGAGGAAAATACGGAAATGTAAGAAGGATCCCGTCTCTGTCGCTAAGGGCTAAAGAATCGATCAATCCGTTATTTATATATGACAATGGATTATATTTATATCTCTATAACGATATCAAACCGAAAATGTCGCGTCGAATCTAAGTTTTTCATCCGGGACACTGGAACGCGCGCTCAATTCTTCCTCTCGAAACTCCATTTTAACCTCGTAACCTTTGTTTCTTATTTCGAAAGTAAGCGACGAAACGAAGGATTCGGGAACGAAGAAGGATTTTTGTTATTTCGTTTTTTCAATAAAAAAAATTCCAAGTCATTGATGACGTCATCAAAATCGAAAGTACTCCGTAGGTCGATGAAGGCTGTTCTTTTTATATCTCGCGTTTATTTATTTGTATTTTTTTGTATTTGAGTCAAACGTTCCAATCGACTAATATTCGACCAATATTTACAATTATTTCTCGCGTTCGAATAATTAACGTCGAATCGCGATTTTTTTAACGTTTATTCAACATTCGATTTTTTTCTTCGTTGCGTTTATATTTCCGTGCGAAATAAATGCGTACGGTCGAACGAATCGCGATCCGTGAAAACGTTCGTAAGTTACACGGGGGGGTCGTTCGAAACGAGAGAGAGAGAGAGAGGAAATAAATTCAGTCAGGGGTCGCAGCGCGAGGAGAGGCGCTGGAATAATTCTCACGATCCGCTGGAACGGAAGTCGGGCAAAAGAGAGAAAGTCGCGTGGCGTAGGAGAGTTAGTGAGTCCATCGGTCCGTGGTTATCTCTAAATTCGCATGGACGTACTTTTTTCGTCTCTCGCTGCATACGTACCATCGAGTTATTCAAATTTGCGATTCAATGAGATTCGATCGTGCGGCGAACGCGTCGCGTTAACCGAATACAACCGAACACGCGAGATCGAGACTAACGTTTCTACATGCTTATAAACGTAGATAGGAATTATCGACAGTTTTTTTACATTATGGATCAAAAATGTGTATTTAATAAATGATTGATACGACGGTGAATGAGAGAGAGAGAGAGAGATTTAATAATAATAACGATAATTTGCGTCGATGCATTTTTGTTTGGTTTGTAAAATACGACGAGTAATGGAAACAAAAGTGTGCGAACCTTTGCGTCCGAGACTTGGACGAATTATGGTTGAGGGTATATATATATATATATATATTATACATAAGAGCATTTTTCTTATCGTATTTTTAACGAAGATACCGGACTCGACCGGAATTCAAGGGATATCGAAAAACCGTCTGACGTTAAAGAATGCCGGACGTGCCTGCACGTATAGAGAGAGAGAGAGAGAGAGAGAAAGCGATATATGAACAGAAGGAGACAGATGAAAAGAATTAAAAAAAAAAACATAAGTAAAATAAAATACAGACTAAGGTATGTGCAATGTCCGCGATCGGTTTGCTCTCGACTATATAGGGACTGTTTGGATCCGTCTGAAAATATTCCGAAACTTTTTGAAAACGTGAAATCACACGGACTTGATAATTTTCGACGAGATGATTTTTTACTTTAAAGAATGAACAAATGAAAAATGTGGTCGCGAGGAGAAAAAAATAAATAAAAAAGGCGAAAATGAGCCACCCTTGTGTTCATCGACAACGATAAAATTATTTCCACGAATAATGAAGCAGAGATTTTTCAATTCGTATGGCATCAAAAGTGGTATCATCACTTTCCTCGAAGAGGGTCTCGGTTTCGCAATGATATTTCATTTTTTACTGTGATCCTCGTCCGTGTGACGTAGACGTTGATCAGATCGATGAAAAAAAACCGTGGGATATTTTTATGTGGAATCCAAAATGTCCAGGACTCGATCGATCTGAATAATTGCTTCGAGTCTCGAGTCGCTGGTCATAGCGCGATTGGATCGAGGAATATCCGTGCTCAAGAACAATAACTAAAGTAAATATTACGATTAGATAATAATTCCTAAGAATGTTGCGTTTAGAAGGACTATCCGAGATGTTTAATATCGATATTTCAATTACGCTATGAGACACGATTTAAATTAAAAAAAACAACAGTATATACATATATATATGTAAATATATATATATATATATGTATATATATAAGTATATATGAGTAAGAACAGGCGAGATTGAAGAGTTTTACGGCGTTAATCTCGCATTTTGTTAAAATTCACATATTGTAAAAAATACTCGAAATTTGAAAAAACAAAAAAATCCAAAATCGTCGACCGATGACTTTTCAATCTCACCCATTTTTGCTCATATCTTTCTCCCGTTTTGACAACAATCATTTTTATTCGTTTCTTTTAACGTGAAATTCGAAGTATTATTTCGCACGTCCGCTAATTTTCCGAGCACTTGTTACGACCTTTTTTTTCTTATCCCAAATTTATAAAAACGCGTCGAATAATTGTTTCACGTTTCGTAGATTTTACGGCTGAATCGACACGGCTTTGCGCCGTATTAACGATTAGGTAAAGACGCGATTAGACGTTGAGCTTTAACGATCGTTTTCCCTCCGGCGTTCGATCGGACGCTGAGAATCGATCGAATTCGTACGAGAGAAAAAAATATCGAGCGACAATTTTTCGAGCTCGGTAATTGGCGAATAGCGACGCTCGAATCCTCGATAACTCGGAATTTGTTATAAACAATTTTCGATTTCGTGTAAAACGTTGAGACGAGGAAAAAGAAAATAACGAGAAATGCTGTCCGGGATTGATTTCGATCGGGTCGTGCGATGAAATCTTACGTACGCGAAACATGCTCGAAGAAAGTTGTCGAGGTCGGAATATTGGCGACACGATTGACCGTCGGTACCGAGGTCACGATCAGGAAAAATAACTCCCCAAGGTGTTTGGACTTTCATTGGAAAGTTTTCGTTCTTCGTTCCTTTTTCCTTCTGAAAATACCGAACAAACTTCCAACCCTGTCACAATGTTCCAGGTCTTGGGGATTCATGATATTTCCCCGGAGAATCCAAGATAGTCTAGAGATGAGATAGAAACGCGAATGAGCGGTATAGAACAAAGAACGATCGAAAAGCTGTGAGGAGAGAAGACTTGGGAACGCGGTGAAGGAAGAGAGGGTTGTCTGGGTGTGTGCGAGGGGTGTATTCGTTCGTCGACCGATAGGAATTGCGACGTGAGATCTTGACGGAGGGAAAGAGAATAAGAGAGGGGCGGAAGTTGCACGAAGGGCGTGTCTGTAATTTTCGATTTTCTTTTCAACTTCGCGATATTCTTTCTCTCGAAAGTTGAACGTATTTTTCCGCTTCGATACAGATTTTTGTTTTTACATTATCACCGTATTTCTACATACCGTGTCTGAATTTGTAAAGGTTAACGACCTTGTGGGAAAATTGAAAGGTAAAACAAGCAATCGATCGACCCTTTTTCATATCTTTTATAGTTCAATAGGTTTTTGAAAAAAAAAAAAATCGAAAATTGACGCAACTACTTCGCTTATTCGTAATCTTGGTTTTCTCGTCTTCAGCGCACACGTAATCAGACCGTCCGGCGATCTTTTATAAGATTGACGTATGAATTCGATCGAAAAATTGTCCGTAAATTGATTTTCTCAATTTATATTAAAAATAATATTTAAAAAACAAAAAAAGTCGGAAATTAAAAGGTTTTTTTTAAATACAAAGGACTTATTTTCCCTTAAACTTTTATCGATGTTTGTCAATTTTATTATTTTCTCCGCTCTTACGACGATCGAGAAAAGTAAACGGTGAATAAAATTTGTCGTCGAAAAGAATCGTCGAAAATTCTCGAATTTGTACAAAATCCGAAACGATCGCCGGAGAACTACTTCGATCTCGCTCGTTTTTACTCGTATACATAACAAAAAAAACCTATCGTATAAGACTCGCAAACAAAAACAAACAAAAAAAAAGAGAGAGTGAGAGAGAGAGAGAGAAATTAATTTGTACATATCTGAAAGAAAAATGCTCTTTGTACGATAAAAATTAGATTCTAAAGGTCACTGTCAATACACGTATCCGATATCTAAATTCATACTTTAAACAAAAAATACTTGTAAATATTAGCCTTGTAAGATTGATTATCATTACGAAAAAAAAAAAAAAACATGAAAGAAAAAGAAAAACAAAAATTAATGTACCGATATAAGCCGCATATGAGACGAATTATATAAATCTAAGCGTCGTTAGAAAATAATCGTTTCACATTGCCGTCACGAAAATTACCGAGAGACCTAAGCACTTAGAAGATTAAAACGAAAAAAAATACTTTGGCCAACCGGTAAATCGAAAGAAAAAAAATCATGATAATGTTCTTGGCGATATCGCGTGAATAAAGAAATGGGAAAAATTGTGAAAACGTCGAAAAACGCTGTGTCTCTTGTACAGAACGAAAAAAAAAAGAAAAAAGCGCGAGAAACAATACGACGCTCGAGGCAAAAATCCATATTTTCCATCTAGTTGGCACGAGCCAACATCGATTGTACGTGACAACCTACCGCGGAGTCCTTTCACCTGGAACCATCCTTCCTGAATAATTCGACGCGCGGTCACGTACGAACGTTTTCTTTACTTTTTTCCCGTCGTTTTATCGCCCTCGCTGAAGGTCGCGACTACACTGTACAATATACACGGCCATGATAAGAGAATAAATATAAATATAAATAAATAACACGATGAACGAAACGAACGATAAGAAAATGTCGCAAACGAAAAGAAAACGCATAAAAAAAGAAAAAAAAGCTCGCGCGATCGTGGATAAATTGTACGTCTGTATAATCAATTGTCAAGCAATGTATCTTATAATACGGAAAAATAAAAATATTGTCGAAATCTCACGTAACGCGTTGATTTTTTTTTTTATTTTCAATAGATACGAAATCATAGCGATAACTATTATAAGTGTCCGACCATAGCTCGCGCTCGCTATGGGTTATATAATACGGAAGAGCGATAAAGTCAAACGAAGGAAGGGACGAGACCAAAATGGAATTCGAATGGACTTATAAATCTCATATACGCGAACGCTTGTTCAATATTACGAGGGAGAGTTTCCGCGCCGAGGATAAAGGGCATGATTATTCGATGCGTATTGTCAGACGCTCGTTCCCCGCTGTCGGTTGATATAAATTGCATTTTTTTTATCCTCTCGAGTGTGTATCTTTCGCTCTTTTTCCGGTAAATACTACTGAAATCATTATATCTATGTCAAAGAGGGGATATATAACATCCCTCGCAGACGGTCTCGCGTTATATCGTCGAATCGGATCTAGTCATAGGCTTTGAGTGAAAAAAAGAAAATAAAATGAAAAAAGCAGCGATGTACTCGATATTCGAGTGCAATCGTGCAAAGCAACGTACGAATTGCGATGCTTTATTAAAAAAACGTATATTCGTTTGACATTAGCTGACACGAAGGAAGATATTACCGGGAATATTATCGGGAAGATATTAGTTTTGCCGTCGAAATTTCATTTTTCAGGTAGATATGATTTTTTTTTTAAACGTCGAGGGACATGGAAATATTGCAATAATGTATTTGAAAAAGAAGCTTTCATTAGTTGTTTGATATATATATTTTTTTAAGTTGTCATAAGACTGAAATATAAATCTTGCTCGTCAAATGTTCTACTTATATTTTATTTTCAACTAGTTCTGTTCGGAGCGATGTTGAAATTTCGTGGAATAGTTAGCTTAGATAATTTTCAGGTTTGTTAATTGCAATTAGTATTGTAGATAGAGGGAATTTCATTCTCGCAGAAAAATCAATTTGTTGCGAAGATAAGAGTACAATCTTTATTATCGGTTCGTGGTAAGAATCATTAGCGCCATCTCTGGAGACGATGCCGAAAAATACAACGAATCGAGATACACGACTCGATCGGTAAAAAATCCATTTTCTCTGCTAGCCTGGTAAGTATTCAAATTTATAGAATGTTTTTGCAAGCTTAATTTTTTTGCGACGAAGCTTACTTAATATGCATTAAAAATTCTTAATTTTATTAAAGAATTGATAAAAACTATTGGATGTCTCGATATTACAAGAAGAAGATCGAATTTTTCTACGATAACAATCCTAAAGACAGAAATAAGATTTGAATTTAGAATAAATCCCGCCACATTCTGTATCCATCTGTGCGACCACAAAGGTATCTTATGCTCGACGGATAAGACGAATCTTGGGGCAACTTAATCTCAATTAGAAAACTTTACGAAAGCATGTCAAACATATATTGATCGATAGAAATTAAAATAGGCTTATAAATGATATACGATATACAAATAACATGCCGTATAACAATTCACGACGTAAAGAATGAATATAAATATTGTATTTCACGAAATTGACTGAAGAGGCGCTTGGATAGATTTCGCGAGTCGGTGGTAGAGCGCGCGCAGCGCCGCGCGCTGACGAGACGGAAGAACATATGTTTAAGCCCAGTTGCGCACGCGCGTTCATTGCTTCCGTGACATACATAAGCCATCTTTCCCCGAGTCAACGCAAAAGTGATTGTTTTTCAACTTTAGTCTTATTTAAACGAACTTTATATTAATGTCAGAGCCACAGTCCGCGCTTCTACTAAGAAAACAATTAGCAGGTAAATCAAGTTTTGACATTGTGTGAATCCCGTGAAAGATAAGGAGGGTGTGATTGCAATGGTCGTGACAAAAACCGGGCCCATTTTTTTTTACCTACGAAACCGAACGACCTCGCTTGCTGAACGGCAAGTCGAGCACGATTTCGCGATTCCTTTGTGAACAATCGTTCCTACCTTTCCGCCGCTGAACGAGACTAGGCTCGCTAAACCGAACACGAGAAACGTTTAATCGAGAATTAAATTACTAAAGATGAGAGATTGCAAGAAATAAAATGTTGAAATTGCCGATGTACCCGGGTTCGTTCGCCCAGATCGGGGGTGTGAAAATCAATACGGTCCTGTATGCGCCCCATGGCGTTAACCTAGCATTCGCATATCGCGCTTGACTCGACCGTAACGTTCATCTACCCTTCTCGTTTTCTGTATCTCCGCCGGTTCTTGTACCGGGAAATGTATCCTCTCCAAGCTTCTATGCCACGGACTTTCCAACCACGCCGACTATACAGCTCCGAGACTAAAATACTGACCGACCATTTTATTTATAGAATTTTCATGCTACACTACGTTTCTTCGTCCCTCGAATTTCGGCGAAAGGGGGGGGGGGGGGCAGAGCCAAAAAAAGGCAATGAAAAAAAAACCCCCCGTAGAAATGGTCTTAATGGCGGGCTTATGCGAGAAACACGAAGGTCAATCTCCCTACTTTATCAAACCGTTTCGAAATTTCGCAGGAACATTTCCTACCGTCCGCCGAAATTCGACGTTTCTATTTACCAATGTTTCCTCCCTTCCAACTACTTAAATTAAAATTTCATTCTTTTTTTGGTTCTTCAAATTGGACAATTTTTTTAAGCCTTTCGTCATTATCGAACATAACCTATTATTGTGAGATGTGTCCACCAATGACTCAGAAATGTGTCTGCCATTGTCGGCTCTAACTTTTTAATTTTTCATGAATTAAGTACTGATGTATCATAAGCACCATTTCCATATCTCGAAGAAAAGTTTCATTTCTTTCAAGATCAACGTGGAGCTTACTCCTAAAACAAAAATTGAAAAACGTAAAAAAAAAAAATTTGACTATTCTGGCTTCTCTTTATAGAATTGAATAAAAACCCAGTGGAAGGGTTTTCAGCTGGTCTTATAGACGACAATGACATATATCGGTGGGAAGTGCTTATTATTGGACCTCCGGACACATTGTAGTAAGTATAAGTACAAATTTCAACCCAGAGCAATTTTTACCCCATTTCCCACATAAACCTATCTAATATTTGCTCTCAATACAAATTTAAGCGTTTATATGAACAACAAAAATTCGATTTGTTGATATTAGATAAAGGGTATAATTATGAACTTATTACTGGTGAAATTAATCCGTGATTCATTCTGAAGTTATTAATCCATTAAATATGTTGATTAACGAATTTATCTGATTTTATTATTAATATATTTTCTTTTTTTAATTGCTCAACCATGTTCCGAAGCTTGTTTCGTGCCTTTCATAATTCAGGAATAAAGAGCAAAATAAAACATACTATATATGAATATTCAACAAGTTTAGATGAATATATACCAAAAGTACAAAGACAAAAATAAATAATTATTCTTTCAGCGAGGGAGGTTTCTTCAAAGCACATCTACAATTTCCCAAAGAATATCCTCTCAGGCCACCGAGAATGAAATTCATCACAGAAATTTGGCATCCTAACAGTAAGTTTTCATTTTTTACAGATTCTAACAATATCAACGTTTTTGATTATCATGTACAATATTTTTAAAGCCCAGCTGAAATAGAAGCGTTTTACTTTGATATGAAATCATTGTTCGACCGTTTGCACGCTTGTAATATGCAAATGGTCAATCAATATTCAACGCATCTGATAAGTGCGCAGAATTTTTCACTAAATAACGTTAAGAAATTCTCAATGTAGGCAATTTTCCCTTTTATTAATATTTCCCACAGCTCACTAAAATATTCTTTAAATCATTGTCTATTGTTTGTACAGAAACATTGCAATAACTTTGAAAATGCATTTTATGTTGGAAAAAGTTGTGTTTTAAAAGCTTGTTTTATCCTCGAAGAACGCTTTTTAACACTCGCGCATTGATAACTTCGTTTTTAAGGATGATAACAAATTGTAAATATCCTGTAGTCGAATTCGACCTATATGTATATACATATACTGTTTTAAGCGAATACTTTGTTACAGACGATAATTATCACGAAACCGAATTTTCAACAATTTCAAACGATGTAATCAGTTTCTCTTAATAATTTTATAATTTTCCAGTCGAAAAGAACGGCGATGTTTGCATATCGATCTTGCACGAGCCCGGCGATGACAAATGGGGCTATGAAAAAGCATCAGAACGATGGCTACCGGTTCACACAGTTGAGACAATTTTAATCAGTGTCATAAGCATGCTGGCTGATCCAAACGATGAGAGTCCCGCCAACGTTGATGCCGCCGTATGTTTAAAACTATTTCTAAAACCTGTTTTCCATACTACGAGATAACTTCTTTTTTAAACAGCTATTTTTCAAGGCAGTAGGGTAAATATTGCGTTTTATAGATTTCTCCTCGGGCGGGCACTTCTAATCAATTAATTAATAATATAATTCATGTCTCATTCGTACAGAGAGAAAAATGAGCGACGAAGAATACATAATTATTTCGTCATCCACGATCAAATTTAATCGCTGACATTTTATTGTATGACCGCGCGTTTATCATCGCATTGCGATCCAATTTCGAATACCTCAAGTTTCGATCGTTTTACAGAAAGAGTGGAGGGAAAGTTACACGGAATTCAAGCGAAAGGTTGCGAGGTGCGTACGAAAAAGCCAAGAGGAGTGTTTGTAGGGGAAGGGAACGAACAAATATTCAAACGGAAAGACTTATTTAATTCTGGTGAGTTTAATATCGTATTTCGAAATGAGGTTTATACGTGTTTATCTTTTCTCGTTCCGATTTTTAATAATTATTTATTCCGTGTACAGGGAAGCCGCGAGCATTGTAAGAATCATACTGAAGTTCAGCATAAAGCTTAAAGGACGTCAGTGTCAATGGGGCCCATCCTTACACAGAAAATACAAACAATCAAGAGATCACGAGAAATATTAGAGAACATAGTCTCGTTCATGATCGCTGGACCACCGCCAGCGACGTACCATACATCAATACGGAAAAATAATTTTGAAGAAAATACCCCAAGGAATGAATACACACGCAGCTCACCCTTTTTCATGATAAACATTACGAGAAAAGAAAAAGCAAAAAAAAGAACTAAACAGCTAAAAACTAATTTACAGCTATACACGATACGAGAAAAAAAATCTGTATGAATACTACCTTAATATTAATAGTTATTGTAAACTCAACCTATCCCCATTCCGCCTCCTCGTTCTATATTTTCCAAACTCTGTTATCCGACGTTTCCTGCTAATCCTAATAAGCCGCCTCTTGTAATTTTAAATAATGCTTACTTTCGTCATTCAATAACAATTCCCTAGCGTTGTTTCGTATTTTCTTACTTTCGTATATATAAATAAATTTTTGTAAAGTCAGACGAGCAGGATGCAATAATCGTCGATGTAATGCCAGTGAAGAGGGGAGAGAGAGAGAGAGAGAGAAAGAGAAAGAAAAAAAAGAGACCGAAAGAAAAAATGGGGAGAACAGAAAATACATACGAATTATTATAAATTACTACAATAACTGATGGACAGTGGAGAAGGCGGTACAGCATCGAGATATGACGATTATGGTGACATTTCTGCTGAACCGTAAGTTGCCAAACTAACGAATTCAAACTAGCTTATACTGATATTAAAAAAATAATGATTAAAAAACAGCTAGTAGATTTTAGTTTATACGTAAGACTAGATGCATTCTGAGACAAGAAACAAAAAAGTTTGTACTCGCTCTATGATCGTCTGCCACTTCGATGACGACGGTCTTCTTCCCTCTCCGCCCCCAAGGTCCCTCCGTTCCATTGATACCGATGAGAATCCGAAAATCCTACTTTTTACTTAGGTTGAGAATTTTCATAAATTTTTGTCCAAACGATACATTAATACTGTCAATTAAAGAGAAAGAAAACATACGTGAAGATCGTTTCGCTTATCTTTCAATATATATTTTCCTAGCTTTTCTACTTTACTCGTATAAATGGGCATGGTACAATTTCTCAGATTTTCATATTTGTATTCGAAGGAATGCCATATTCTCTGTTTTATGAACATTCTGATTGTACTGATCGAAATCTTAGGATAATTTTCAACAAGATCTTCCCAGAACTTTTTTAAAATGGACAACGAATAATCGTAAGTGTGGCTTTCCTGTTTAAGATTATAGATGTAAGACATAGCCGCTTCTCATTTAAATGAATCATAGCAATAAATATCTGTGTTCAGTTTCATATTAAAAAACGGTAAAAACTAAAGTAACTTTAATCTTTTTCTTTTTTGTTTAATGCCAGAATAGTGAATTATTTTAAAAATGCCTTATTGACTATTCCTGATTCATAAGTTCGTTCACATTATTTAAATAAACGGACTTCTTCGCAACTTAAGAGAATCAAGTGAATTAATACATCAGATAAAATCTCAATTCTGCTGTAGATTTTCACTTCAATAAGTTATAAAAATACATATTTTATTTAAAACTATATAGCTCGTTACTGTTCTACTCGCACGATCATGACAGTGACTGCAGGGATATGAGTAAATGTCCAGGGAAAGTAAGTGACAAATTGCAGACTTGTTCATAGAGCTGACCGACCCCGTAATATACATTAGTATTGTACTGAATTATTAGGTACACGATAGGAACATTTATTAAAAATAATATTTATTATTACTTATGCGAAGTCTTGTAAATCACAGGACACGTTTTACCAGCTTTTCACGAACTATAAGTATCAAATCCATAAGATAGATTTAATGTAAATTTGCACACATCTAACAAACTCTATGAGAATTATATCAAAAAATTTCTCTGATACGAGCAATATGCAAAGGATAATATTAGCGAAAAATAAAACTAATAAAGACTTATTTATCGTTTTTTTTTCTTTTTCAAGTTCGAAGAATGAAATATTTGCAATTTGTAGATGATAAAATTAATGAGCTAATCTCTTATAATCGATTTTGTCTAACTGCACCAATGGCCTAAGCTGTTCGGCAAATATTCTCATATCCTCGGCAATCGCGTCTTGTCCACTTGGTGCTAATACACTAAGTTCTACGAGATAACTTTGAGATATTGCCTCGACGCTTTCCGGCAGTTTTCCTTGAATCATTTTAAAGATCTTTGATACGGTAACTTTCATTCTTCCTTTACGAAACATGTATCCCCTAACGATATACTCAAAGTCCAATCGGCAGCCTAATTCGGTCAAAAATTCAACTACCGTACTGCTAGTCGCGATGTCTATGCTACTTCTGACTATAGTCGGCCGTGATTTGTCTCCCAATTCCGGTTGTCCAATGTACCGCAATTGCCAGGGCATATCCTGACAATCGATAGCTCGTCTAACTCTGAGTAGCAGTGGTTGCTCGGGTGGCGGGCCTCTAAAATTTAACGAACGCGAAAGATATTTATTGATTTTGGAATTGAGGAAAATTATGTTTAGAAATTCACTTCTCTGAAGCGATCATCGAGATAGTATTTACTTGAAAACGTTTTTACATGTGAGTTAATGAATAATGATTCAAAGTAGGAAATGTTCACCTCCGAATGCTGAAGCACATCTCGTGATCGTGAAAAGTTTCTGGTCCACTGTCAACATTATCGCACAATCCTCGTAATCGATGCAACAGAATCTCAACGGCGCTATCCAAGACAGATCCTTGTAGCAGATACTCTTGATTAGGTATAATATTCGATTTGAGAGCAGCTCCTAAACTATCCATGGCTGTACTTATTGATGTTGCCATTGTTAATTAGAGTGTGATAGCTTTACTATATTTTCTCGGCAATATCAATGTATTGGGTTATTAACTAAAGATTCTGAATAACAAATGAACAAGTATGTAAACACCAAACGAGGAATCCGGATTGCGTATCCTCATCGAAGTTAGTCACACGGGATGGACAACTTTCCAACCTATTAATTCTCGTAGTTAATGCTCTTCAGTGAGTGAAATCCATGGACGTATATATACGTCCATGGTGAAATCGGTGAAATCCTAGAACTATCGAGCCTAAAACCATGAATGAATACTGAACCTAGATCGGCATTGAAAGGTTCATTATCGTTCTCACGTTAAGTTATCGTATCCGGTTGGTATTCAATCCATAAAGCACACAACTTACTGCGTTGAGTATATGAATTTCCGGCCAAATTTATTACAAAGATTTATCGACGATTATCGTATGTCAATATCTTCAGCTACAATTATAAAGGTGTTAAGCAGCATTCTGTTATTACCCCCCTTTTCGCTATTACCAATTTCATGACACGAAGAACTTCGAGATAGTTACTTTTTTCGTGGTTTCTCTACAGTGGAACTCGGTACCGGGCAGCGTGGAGTGATGCGGTCTTTCGTAATGAAAGAGCTGAGTTCTCGATAACCTCTATTTGTTCAGATATCTCTCGGCGATATTTGTTAAAGAGTTCGTCATTGATTATCGAACTGACGCTGATTTGGAAAACAAATTAAATATCCTTCATTTCTCATTCAATACTGCATGACAAACTCGGTGAATCTTTATTGCGCATAACATGGTGATTTGGAGTAGTCTATAATTCCTTCTTTTTTAGCAAGCAATGTTTCTTAAGTGAAAAGTTTTCTAAGCATTGTTAACGATGGCAACATTTGTGAAAGCTTGCAATAGTAGTATGAGTATTATCGGTAATTTTTTAAAACCGAGGTAAATATACGTTATTTATATCCATTAATGTTATCATGATGGCTGATTGGGATGAACCAGTGAAAAACTTGTTTCTCTTTTAGGATAGACATTATCTATGTACCGAATCGCGGGCGTTATTCAATGAATAAGCCACCAACGAAAAAGTATCCACCATGGCTACCAAAACAGCATCGAGTGGTATGCAATAAACATTCAGCTACTAATTTGTGTCAAATCCATTGTTTAAGCTCTGGCAATCCTACAGTATCCTTAAGAGATAGTGTTACAGGCGACGAGCCATTCGAAAACGCGATCTGTACTTTCTCCGGCACTGAGCAACCGATCGCGTTAAAATTTCGAGGGTATCTAGAAAATTACGGCAAAAATTTTTGAAAAAAAAACATTTAGCCACTTTTTGCCATAATTCTCTAGATACCCTCAAAATTTTAACGTGATTGTTTGTTTAGTATCGAAAGAAGTACGAATCGCTCCTCGCCGGTAACACTGACTCTTAAGCTGTGGCGATCGATGTCTATGAAAAGTGTTCTCCCAAAACACTTTCCGATCAAAGTCACTTTCACAATGAAATATGAAATATTTTTCTTTATATTCTTTTGGCAAAATATATATAATCGTACTGTTGTAAAAAGCAGATAGAAGACACAATTTGAGAACAATCCTCTTTCAATCAATCCCTCGATCAATTGAACTCTCTCAGTTCTTAAGATGATTATTGTACGTTACAGCTTCATAAAGAAAACATCACTCGAGAAAATGCCAAATTTATAGACGAAATGATCGAATCGAAGTATGGCCCGAGGAATCTCGGTCTCGATGCAACGGTGTGTAACTCACCTCTCAAGATTCCACCAATAGAACCACAAACATGGTGTCAAGATTCTCGACGTACTGGTGTTATTGCTAAGAAAATTGGAATATATCCACTTTGGTTGAAGAATGGCCAAAAAGTTTTAACCACGTTACTCCAAGTAATTATACTTTAATATTCCTCGCACACTGATTTTTCCAACTGTAATTGATATTCTAAAAAAACTTTATTCTTCGAATTTAGGTCATTGATAATCATGTCATCAAGTATATTCCACCCGAACAAAATAACCCAGTGATAGTTGGGCGAAATAGACGTCCAACGAATCGCTTGGGGTGTCTCGTCGTTGGTGCGGATAGTGCCGATCCTCAGAGGGTATGATGAAATTTACGAAATTCAATAGAGATTCAATTTATTATCACATTGAATTTCTAATAATTCACTTTTGTTTTTTCTCGAACAAAGTTCACGAAAGAATATTGCGGAATGTTTACGGATGCTGGAGTCATGCCAAAGAAATTACTCTCAAGATTCAACATCACGCCGGATGCTGCTCTACAACCCGGTACACCTCTGTACGCAGCCCATTTTAAAGCGGGCGAGGTAATTGACATTAGAGCAAAAACGTAAGTTTCTAAGACTAGAAATTTCAACCTGGAAAACCAAATGACTTACACCATATGAGAAGTGCTCAAGATTTCAACAAACTGATCATGTATTGGTTATTGTCATTTTAGAATGGACCGAGGTTTTCAAGGAGTCATGAAGAGATGGGGCTTCCATGGAATGCCGGCGACTCATGGTGTCACGAAAACTCACCGAAGACCAGGAAACATTGGCTCGGGTGGTACCAAGGCCCGTGTCATGCCAGGAACGAAAATGCCAGGTCATATGGGTAATCGTTATCGCATCTTCAGAGGAATCAAGGTAACACCAGCGCGGATTTCGCAAATACCGTGTTGACAAAAACAATTTTTTTGATGCGTGAATATCTTAGAAATGATCAAACAATTTCTGTCCTTGCAGATTTTACGAGTAAATACAAAGTACAATGTTTTATGGGTTTTGGGACAAGCTCTCCCTGGTGAAACGAACAGTCTTCTACAGATTTACGATACTGTTTTGCCTCGAAGGCGGTTGACAGAAGCACCACACTTTCCAACATACATGCCAACAGAAGACCAGACTGTGGAGGAAGAACTGTTTGACGAGGACGTACATCCTTTTGGCTCACCCAGTTTAGAATTTACACCAGAAGCTTAGCCATATATGAAGATTGAATAAAGTGATGTTGATAATAAAATATGCACAAGTTTCCTCTCATAAAATAGATCCTATGAACTTGATAAAGATTCTTAGTTTTTAACTTTGAGCCATCGAGAGTGAAAAGTAAATCCTACATTACAAAATAGCAAGGCAACCTAAAGGTTGCATAAATCGTTGAATATATGGTCACAATCGGGTCTGCAAATAATTAAAAAATTATTTAGCGTTAATACAAATTTGCAATTGCTTTAAAACCGGTAATACAAAATTAAATCAGCGAGGAATGCATAATTCAAGAACAATACGGTTACATTGAGTTTTTCATATCTGCTTATCTTTGAAAACACTCGAGCCATATTGATTGGTGTATCACCGTCGCATCAATGCTACATTTTTATTGTTGTCGCTTGTTCCGTACAGAAGAACGCGTAATCATAATCATTAATCTCTACCAATGAAGAAGTAGTCAATCGTTTTTTTTTATTTAGTAATCAATATCGCTATAAATTTAACATGCCTAAAATATACACGAAACGTTTGTTTTTTCTGTTGTCCTCTTTTTTTTTGTTTTTCCTTGCTTTGTTTGAAAGTAACACGATTAAGCAATAGACCGAACCTTCAAAAGGGTTTAATAAAGCAGCCTGGACAAACACAAAAGACTCCTTGATTCTCCTTTTAACCCCTACCAAGATGGTGAAAAAAAAATTTCAAATCAAAATGATCGATCATTTTGTTTTGCAGTTTGTTTGTTTTTTCTTCTTTTTTTTTAATAGGAGTACACAAGTGTCGTCAGAATATCTAGTAGCAGCATCTTGTTTCGTAGACTTGTTACTTCGGTGGTAATACATGCAATAAAAATGTAATGTATATCAGTAAATTAAATGGAAGAAGAAGAACAAAAGAACAAAAGATACAGTCGATTCGTAAAGTTTTGTGATAACTTGCTCCTTTCACGAAACTTTGTTTATACTTTCTCCGGCGTTACTGTTATTTTTGTATTCGACTGATGACCACGGATAATCGTTGTCGTTCTTCTCAGATATATATTCACGAAGGCCCCCGATCTGTGTTTGTTTGTTTTTTTCGTTTTTTTTAAATATATTCTCGTATCCTCCCGCTTTATTTTTAACGCCTGGGCTCACAGGCGAGCGAAAAACGGGAGATTCGTCGATTTGGTGTTTCGCGATGACCGTGTTGGCGCCACTTCGTCGTATCATCGGAACAAAGATGTTGTGTTGGTGAGAGAAATAGGAAGCGGCATAGCTTCACAGTGATGATTGTGATATCTGTCGGGGGACGGCACGATTGGATAGGGAACGATGAGGTCCTCTCAGAATTTGAAACCCTCGCTCGGAATAGTCGTCGTAGGATCGAATTCGAAGGCTCCGTCTCCAACAGGCGGCGCAAGGTTCGTGTCGTCAGCCTGAAAAAAAGTATTGATAAAAATCATGTCAATTTCGATATAAAGCATGGATAATCTTTTTTTGTTTTTATGACTCACCTCTTCCGAAAAGTATTGCTCGATAATATCATAAGCTAGTTTGTAAATTTCTACGTTTTCGTGATTCTGCAATGCCTCAATCTTGTCCAAGCCTGCAAAAATATTTTCGTATGTAAAAATTGAAAATGTGCTCGATGATTTATATACGAATTGTACAAATATTTCTCCGATACTCACCCGAACATTCTTCGATCATATTAGCCAACTGTTCAACCTCTGGTCCGGCGAGCTTAAGCATGTTGTTGATACCATCGAGTACTACCTGAAGTATTTGAACATCTTTGCAAGAGAGAAGCTCGCAGAAAGGTTCGATAACGCCAAATTGTATCAATCGAGCAACCTGGTCCCTGTTACCACTTATCGTCATATTGCTAATCGCCCATGCTGCCTCCTTTTGAGTTTGGAAGTCTGCCTGTTCAAGGATTTAAGAGAAAAAGAAAGTTAATTCGTAAACTTCGTTCAAACATCATGAATACTTTTCAACGATAGAACCTGTAATTTGAAATTAGTCTTTGGCTTCCTCGTAATATTTATTTGTGTATAGTGTGAGTTTGCTTAAGGCTGCCCCAAGTTTGTATAATTTGACGAGACAAATTTTGATGTTTAAGACTCGGAAAAACAATTTTGACGAGACAAAATTTCATTACCAGAAAAAAAATGACTGAACCTATGAATAAATACCTTGGATAAATTGCGTATAATGAGCGGCAACAGACCAGCCTCGATAACAGCCTCAACCTGCGACTGATTTCCCGCTGTGATGTTCGAGAGAAACCAAACTGCCTCTTTGCAAATTTTGTCCTTCGTGTGGGTAAGTAAATTTGGAAAATGCGATAGCGCTTGACAATTGAGAACGGTTTGAGTCTGTTCATCGGTGCCCGTTACAATATTTCCAACTGCTCTGAGTGCGGCTGTCTGAAGCTTGACTTCCTTGTGCGATAAAAGCGGTATCAATTGAGGAACGACACCGCTGTCGATGACCATTTGAATTTGGTCGTTACCACCATCGGTCAAGTAACTCAGCGCCCACACAGTATCAACGAGAATCTGTGCAATTATGAATAATCGATTATCGAAAATTCCTCGATTAATCAAAATGAAATCGTTTTTTTTGTAATAATACGTCGATCGAACTCACGTTAACGTCCGTATGGTGTATGAGGATGTTAAGCGCCGGCAATATTTCCTTTATCGTTTGTACCGGTGGTGGCGGATCTTTATTTCTACATAAGTTTACGATCACCCAGGTAACATTGCGTAAAAACGTTATTGGTATATCGGGCTTGATAAACGTTAACAGTGGCTCTACGACACCAAGACTAATGACGTAATCTCTAGGCACGGGACCGTCACCGATAATATTTCCTGGAAAAACATTCGTGAATCTAACAGATTTCATAAAGTACAAAAAAGGACGATTTTCGATCAATACCATTTGGATTTAAGATGCATCGCGCAGATTGAATACTAACCTAGCGCCCAAACTGCCTGTTCGCATACATTTTGTTGGCTCGATCGTAACA
Organism: Netelia virgata; assembly: GCA_951802705.1. Lineage (NCBI taxonomy): Eukaryota > Metazoa > Arthropoda > Insecta > Hymenoptera > Ichneumonidae > Netelia > Netelia virgata. The sequence goes on along the minus strand of OX637864.1, from coordinate 7,827,720 downwards.
GATGCAGAAAATGTGGCACCGCACCAGCTTCGACGACTGCTTGCGTTTGGTCGGATGTACCACTCGCTATATTCGTCAGAGCCCACGCAGCCTCGAATTGTAGGAAAGGACTGCAAGAAAATACAATTTTTGGGATAAATTTAATTTTAAAGTTATTCGTCTATTTCAAAGATTTGAGCATTCTTACCTATCTTCCTCTTCAAGGCAGTGTACCAAAATCGGCAATATACCACTCACAATAAGTGGATCGATTGGTGGATTCCGATCTGATGAGAGTAACTTTCGTACCGATTGGACAGCCTGCGATTGTTCCGCATGATTTCTACTGTTTGCTTTTTTGACGAGTTCTTCGAGATTGATCTTTGAAAGTGTTCTCTCGATGTCATCCTCGTCTAATAAATATTTGTTACAATTATTATACAAACCTTCAAGATTAAATTATCTAAATTGTTCATTGGAGATCTGTACATACCGGTCGACTCGGTAATAGGTACATTCCGTCGTTTTTGAAGAGTTTCTTCCCGTTTATTTTTGCGCAATTCTACTGTCACTTCGTTTCTTCTTCTTCTCATTTCCTAGGGAAAAAAATATATATATAATTGGAGATTTGTTATCATTAAGATATATATAACGATGAAAACGATACTTAAATGATTACGAATTGTCGAGTAAATGATTCGATACTTTGTATAATGAAAACAAAACCAATGAAGTCTTTATTATTGAAAAACGTGTGAATTATTTTAGAATCTCTACGTAACACCAAGAATTATACTGCCAACTTTTAGAATTCACAGAAATGGGGGTAGTAAAGGAATGGGATAACATTTTTATAATAGACTGTTTGTAACTTCTCGTTCAAGCCAATAATATTCTTTAAACAGAGGACAACATTATGGACAATAACAATTTTGAGAACGTGTAGTAAGATTGATGCTGCTGCATTGTCATTGCCTCAATAATTCATGATTGCCAGTAGAAATATCAAAACGATATTAATTATCCTGGGTTTTTTTATCCAAATTTTAAACAACCTCTGGATAAAGAGATCAGTCTACAATGACAATCGAATCTCGTACGAAATAATGAGGTACAAAGACCCTCGGATATATTCTGGCATTGCTCAAAATGGCACACGATTTAGTGATTCTCGATTCTTTTCTTAGGTGTAAAAAAAAATGCGGAACGAGGAAAATGAAAGATGGGTAAGGGCCAAAGAGAATAGTAACCTTCGTGACAAAACCCATGGGCCATTATATTTTGTGAATAAAGTTGAAAAACGTGGGAGTGAAATATCTTCATGATGAATCACACACACACGCGCGAAATGCGTACAGCGAGCGTTGAAAATGATCGGGAGAAACGCATATAGCAAGACGCTATGATACCGTACATGGTTATCACCGAGAGAGACGGAAATTGATAAAAGGAGGATTGCACGGAATCAAACGTAAAAACTTTCGAGTTTGATACTTACGTCCTGATCTTTCCCTTTGTTCTTGAAACCCATCATACGGTTCTTGTTTTGCATCTCGGCCGCCATTTTTTTCGATTTTTACAATAACCAATGTTCGTACGCGCGTATAAAGATTGATATGCCGGTTAACCGGGACCTATGGAGAGAACACGTACGTTCTCCGTGTAACACACCTCTCGCCTGCTCGTTCTTTCGCGCACACCGTCCTGTACTTCCAATGTACACACTTTAGAATATATTTGCTTTACCTGCGCCGCGCGACTCTACCGAAGTACCCCCTATTTTCGCAGCTGCATAACTACTAAGTCCGTTGCCGTCGTACTCGTGTAATATTTCGAAAAAGAATAACCGTGCCGATCCGCGATATTTCAATATGCAATATAATGCATAACTTTTTTTAACGATTTAATCACTTATTGGTGAAACGATTATTCAGTCACGTTTCTCCCGTACGAGAGCTCCGAAACCAAACGGTTTTTGGCCCGAGCTCGTTCAGGAAAAAAAAAAACCAGAAAAAATCGAGAAGACGGCGTTCCAAAAGACTACCAACACGATGTGTTTCTCGCAACACGCCTCCTCTGCTTCCCTCCCGCTCCTTCTTCTTCGCCCCGTGTATTTCAACACTGTGGTTGCAAAGTTCGACGCATATGGCTATCCTTTGGCGTATTTTAGAAGATTCTCGAAGTCGACGTTTCCCTGTTTTTGTGTTTGCGATTCAGCGGTAATATGGGTACAGTCTGATATCTTTCGGTAAATCTTAATCCGACAAAAAGAACATGGGCTTCGACTTTCGGTAGAATCTTTTTCTCGACGCTCCCCGGAACACGAGGTCCGCAAGGCCGTTCTCGCTATACTTCTTAGCAACGATTGATGAAAGATTTCATGAAAATACTAATTTGCGACAATTTGAGTTGTGGATCATGCTGATTGGTCGTTGGTTCCATCGACACACTGTAATTGGCTAATTCGATTCCTCGTCGCAACCAATCCAATGCTTCGATGTCACCGATTTGACTGTCAGGTGAAAGCCAATTGAAAGTTAAATCATCTACGTATCATTGCACAAACAGACGACAGATAATGTTAATAACAAACATTATCTATCGGCAGATAACAAGATATTGAAAATTATACTGTTACATTTTTGTCACTTGTCGCTTTCGATTCAGCAGGTAGGGTCAAAGTTCTCATTAGTGCGATTATGACTGTGCATATGCGGTAATCGAACAATACAGAGATCCTTAACACCTTGCCGTAATTGTGTATAGCGCTATGCCGTTAAAGAAAATAAAAGTCTTGGAGCTAGCAGGTTTAGCACCAGCACCTTTTTGTGGAATGCTACTTGCTGATTATGGGGCATCGGTAATTAAAGTTGATAAGGTAAACCAGCCACAAAATCACATATATTTCGCCTACATCGTTTTTAATTTGTACCATCCAACACTGATATCGATACAACTTTAATTCAGACAGGGTCAATCGGTGGTTTCACTGACGTTCTGGGGAATGGGAAAAGATCCATTGCTCTAAATTTGAAGACCAAGGCTGGAGTCGATGTATTCAAAAGATTGAGCGATGGGAGCGATATTGTTATTGACCCATTCAGAAGAGGTTTGTGTTCTCGCGACGTATAAATCATTCTCATAATGCCTTTAGTTCAACGAACAGTAAGAAAATTTCATTCTTCTCCGTATTGGGAAAAAGGAGTTATGGAGAAACTGAATCTGGGGCCGCAGGACTTGATGGCAAGAAACAAGAATTTGATATATGCTAGATTGACCGGATTTGGTCAAGAAGGATTTTATGCAAATATGGCTGGCCACGATATCAATTTTCTGAGCATATCTGGTACAATAGCATTTACTACGTTCGAAAATGTTAGACCATTATACAGTGTTAAAAATTCGATTATAACTTAGCATCGATTGTTTTTTAAAGGTTTATTATCATTATTTGGACGTTACGGAGAAAAACCAACGCCACCGGTAAATATAGCAGCTGATTTTGGAGGCGGTGGCTTGATGTGTGCCTTTGCAATTGTTATGGCTTTACACGAGCGTTCTCAAAGCCAATTGGGCCAAGTAATCGACATGTCAATGGCCGAAGGCGCTGCTTATATGGGCAGTTGGTTCTTTCGATCTCAAAAATTGCCTGGACTTTGGGGAAATCCACGAGGAAAGAATATGTAACTCAGGCGATACTAAAATTGTGTTTACTACACTTTTCTACATGAATGACTTTGATCGTGAATACCAAAATGAACGATAATTGCAGATTGGACACGGGAACACATTTTTACGACACTTACGAGACTCAAGATGGTAAATACATGGCTGTGGGTGCGATCGAGCCTCAATTTTATACAACATTGTTGGAGAAACTCGGACTCACGGACAACGAGATGCCACAGTATTCCAATTTCGAAGAAAATCGTACAAAGCTTGCTAACATATTCAAGAAAAAGACTCAGAAAGAATGGTGTGCCATTTTCGATGGAACCGATGCGTGCGTTACGCCTGTTTTATCGTTGCAAGATGCATCCGCTAACAGGCACAATAGAGAAAAGAAAAGTTTTACCGTTTCAATCGACGGAACTACGATCCCTAATCCTGCAGCACGTTTGTCTCGCACACCTGGGTCGTGTGCGGCTCATCGGTCTAATCCTGATGCGGGTGAACACACAAGGGAAATTCTGGCAGAATTTGGCTTTGGTATAAAAGAAATTGACGATGCTCTTGCCTCTGGTGTGGTAGAGCAAAGCAAGAAGCGAGCCAAGCTTTAACCACGATAACGAATTACAATTAGTAATGATAGAACAACCATGGCCTGAAAGAAAAAACGAATTTGGACTCAATCCGACGTTTCATATCCAACGGAATGCGAATGAAATGAAAAGAAATTCATGATTTATCGTAGAGGCCTGGAGAGTACAAATCGGTTAAAACCAGGGGATATGCCGATAATCGTCGAAAGATGTATTATGGTCGAAGGGTAGTCGTACCTTATGATAGACCTTCTAATAGGATCTGCTGTTCTCAGTACCAGAATTGAATATAAATATTGAAGCATGTAAGATCGATAGTCTTTCTTCTACAGTGAAAAGGTCTGAACACTTCCATCGAGGGATTGATGAGCATTTGATAGACATTTTATCACTTTTTATTGCATTTTAAGAGTAACCAGCTCTCTATGTGCCATAGATTGGTATAACGCTAAACATAATATAAGGTAGAATTGATGTTTTAAAGATATATATTATTGTTAGTATGGACAAAGTCTTCCACATTTTGGACTAAGTTTTTGCGATCAAATTGACGCAAAGCTGTTAATGTATATCAATAAATAAGCACTCATTACTTATTGTTAGACGAAATATTGACAATATTCAGTATATCGAAAAACAAGTCGGCTCGAGAGCATTCAAATATAATATTGCCGCGGTTTTACTAGAAATATCTACACTGCGTTCGACGATTGGTTGAAAATTATCTTTTAGATAACAATGAACGAACTGCGTGTTACGCTCGATCGACATCCGTTTTGTCGCTCTTTGAAGACGCAGCTGAAATGCTTCTGTATGTGCGAAAAAGCGGTAATGAGAATGCGCCACCCGGACCGCAGTGAATTGACAACTTCCAAGTGTAGTGGACTTAAGTAAAGAATTTCAACTGCATAGGTAATTAGCCTGACGTCGAAACAAATTAAACAATACAATAGATAACGCAACTGCAATTTCTTTTTCAATGGCTCCAATTTTAAGCTTCAGGATTGAAAAAGAAAGTGTTTTCCATATTCTTTTCGAGGTTATGTTGACCTTGTCCTAAAATCACAAAAGTCATTTTCATCAAATGTCTGAAGTGTCGAATTTTAAAGATCTTTTTTCTTTGATCCAATCATGAAGTCGAAAAATAAAATCGATTGTTGGAAATTTTGTAAGACTTTTAAATAATTTGATTGAAATTATTCTTCTGAAATCCTCGATGAATATTCATCTCGTTTGTACACTACCAATTGGATAATCTATTTTTTTATTCATAAAAACAATAGAAATATACTGTCACCTTTGCTTGAAAGCTTTGAAAATTCTATTCATTAAATTACATCAGATATTTTTTAGATATATTAATTCGATATCACCATTATCATGTTTTGTATTCAATCTTAAGAACTGCTTTTTACTGATCCTTTATATTACGGTATGTTAATATTAATGCTAATTACATTCATCAAATAAAGAGGTTTTTTATGAGCCAAAGTTCCGTTCACAAAGCCTTTTGCCTCCGCCGATTACTTGATCTAAAAAACTAATGAACAAAAAATGTTTTATTGCAGTTCCAAGAAGTGTCGGTCACCAACACGTCGTAGAAGAGAAAAGAAAATGGGCGTTCTAGGGGCAAGAAACCCAGAAGCAATGGAGGTCGAAGTTTCCAATACGGAAGTTTCGAACGGCGATGGCGACACGGGAGATAAAAAGGACACGGATCTTCTGACGATTCATGATCTACGAGAGCACACGAGACAGATCGAGAAGGCGGTTCAGAACAAAGAGCCGAGGTTCATCCTTCGAGCGTTGCGAGCTTTGCCGAATACTCGTCGGAAGCTCAACCCTGTCGTACTTCGTGGCGTCATCGGTGGCTTTTACACAAGGTCGGCGGCTGAACGCGAAGCTCTCTTGGCCTGGGTCGAAGAGCCCATGGATATGGAAGGAACTCAAGCGGCTATTCAACGTTTCCGCAGTTCCGCATCGCCTCTTCTACCCGAGATCGATGCTTACATTCATCTGTTGGTTCTCGTTCGTCTAATAGATACGAGAAAGTACAACGACGCCGTTCAATGTTCGGAATCTCTTGTGCAGAAGATAAACGCCCAGAATCGTCGCACGATCGATCTCATAGCAGCTAAATGTTACTTCTATCATTCGAGAGCCTATGAACTTACCAATCAGTTAGACAAGATTCGTGGTTTCCTTCATTTGCGTTTGCGTACCGCGACCCTCAGAAATGATTTCGAGGGTCAAGCGGTTCTCATCAATTGTCTTCTGAGAAATTATCTTCATTACAATCTCTACGATCAGGCCGACAAGCTCGTTCTAAAGTCGACCTTTCCGGAAACGGCCAGCAATAACGAGTGGGCAAGATTCTTGTACTATCTCGGTAGAATAAAAGCAGCGAGATTGGAATACTCCGCAGCTCACAAGTACTTGGTACAAGCTATGCGCAAAGCGCCTCAAACAACCGCTGTGGGTTTCCGCCAGACGGTACAGAAGCTAGCGGTTACCGTCGAACTTTTGCTCGGTGACATACCCGAGCGTCAGATATTCCGGCAGGCTGCTCTACGACGTGCTCTCGCTCCTTACTTTCAACTGACTCAGGCCGTACGTCTGGGGAATTTGCAGCGGTTCGGAGAGGTCTTGGAAAATTTCGGGCCACAGTTTCGCTCCGATCACACTTTTACCCTGATTTTACGACTGAGACACAACGTCATCAAAACTGCGATACGTTCGATCGGTGTCTCGTACTCGAGAATCTCACCCGCCGATATAGCGCAAAAACTGGGACTCGATTCAGGAGTCGATGCTGAATTCATCGTTGCAAAAGCTATTCGCGACGGTGTCATCGAAGCTACTCTTGATCCTGAAAATGGATATATGAGAAGCAAGGAAACGACCGATATCTACTGCACCCGGGAACCTCTGCTCGCTTTTCATCAACGTATCACTTTCTGTCTTGATCTTCATAACCAGAGCGTCAAGGCAATGCGTTATCCGCCTAAATCTTACGGAAAAGATCTCGAATCGGCCGAGGAGCGCAGGGAGAGAGAACAGCAGGATCTCGAGCTTGCCAAGGAGATGGCCGAAGAAGATGATGATGGTTTTCCATAAGCGATATTTTGTAAACGTATAAACCACGCGAAACACAAACACACACATTACAATTGCTATTATTGGGATGCAGTATACTGTTGCGCGGAGAAATTATATTTCCGTTTTGCCCCGCTGTATCGATATATTGAGATATTCAAATGAATAAAGATCCATTTCGATATTTCGCGAGAGTCGCTAAATTATAATCCTCCATTTCGTTATTTATTTTACATTCTCGACTTACCGATGTCCCCTGGGACTGAAAATTATTTTCGATATTTCTTGGAATAAAAATTTGACATCCAAACACCTAACAATAAATTTTACGATATTTTGACGATTTTAGTCTTCTTTGTTCATTTTATTTTTACCGTTTTAACTCTCGGACCCAATGCTCATCTCTGATCCACTCAGCGAGGTACAAAATGTATAATTTTGGGATTTCTTCTCTGGCGATGAGTACGGTTGTTTTTCATGTTTGATCTTGTTTTTTTTAAAAGATACGTATCTGGGATGATTCTTCAAACTACAGTGGGGTTTCTCCAAAAGATCAGAATCTGAGTTTAAGCTGCATGACGATTCGAGAAATTCTTGAGAAGACGACGACGTGCGACAAATTTGTGGGTGCACGGCTGTGTCGATTCTCGATCGCGTCTTCCTTCTCCATCGCGAGAGTTTTGGTAAATCATCGTTGGTCCCACGATTCGTGCAAACAGTTTTTTTGAAGCGTTTATTTTTATATTCTTTCGGACAAGATTCGAGGAAAGTTGGGGACGTTGCTTGTGATTTCTGCAATTTAGTTTTCCAAATTTTCGCAAAAATACGAATAAATGTACGAATAAAGAGTTTGCTGAAGAAGCTTACCTTCGATACTTTGCGATTCCTAGGGTTCTTTTCATTCCTTTCGTAAAATCTACACGTTGTGTTAGCAGGAGAAAAGTTTTTCGCGGTTTCTTGAAAATTGTCTCGAAACGTCCCGTCCGGCTTTTCAATATCCAAAGGAATAACGTAAGTTCTTTTTCTTCGATTCTTCCTGTATCCCTTTCTCGAATTACCTCGAGGCTCATAGTCTCTCTCCTGAGCAATTGTTTTCTGCAATCGAGAGAAAGAGGTCGCTTTCTCAATAGCCTGTTTCTTCTTTCCTGATTTATCAGATTTCTTCTTCTCAAACTTTTGCCCCTCGTCACTCTTGTGAAATCTTCGGATTAAACCCTCACCGAGTACTTCACGCCCCAGACAAAAACTACTGATTGATCTTGACGAACAAGAGGTCAATGAGGTGAGACTTCCTTCAAGAAACCATTTTCTTTTTGCTTTCGGGGAATATCGTCTTCTTTCGTCGAAGCATGAATCCTCGAGCTGTACATCAGAGTTGGAAGAAGTTTGGGTTTTCTGAGTCATTGGTCTTTGTTCTCTCACTCGTTCAGGAGCTTTGATAAATTCATCGGGAAATGTATTGGTCGAAACATCACGTGGATATAATTTCGGCTTCTTCAGATACGAACATTTCGACGACGAGCACTTTGCTGACCTCGATTTATTCTTGCATGGATCGGGGGATCCACTTGTTAGTGTCTTCGTGACTAAAGCTTCGTTAATTCCTTTATCTTTAGCTTGAACGGCAACAGAATTTGTCTTCTTATCTACAAAGTCAACGATTCGTTGACACTTCATAGATTTTACATCAGGATCTCTCGTATCCTCGTCGATTCTTCCTGACGAATTTAACACCGTAGTCGTCGTTCCCATCGTTTTCTTCTTTTTTCTTCTATTTTCAGGTTTCCCAGAATTCTCACCTCTCAAAGACGAATGCAAAGCATCACGTATTTCGTACGAAGTCGAACAATTACTCGAGGATTTATCACGACTAACTGGTTTCTCCCAACGCGAAGCGACCGTCGAAGGACCCGATGTGTTTGTCTTCGCATCTTTAGTAACGCATTTCCGTCGTTTTCGAATTGAAGAAATTTCAGATTTATCAATACCGCTTCTAGCATTTTTAGGTTCGTAGGATCGACCGATTGGACATGATGTATAAATCTGTGAACCGTCTCTTTCCTTCGGAGGTGTGGAAGGAAAATGCTTCTTACATTCATGTGGAGCCGAACGACCCGGACATGGAACAAACGTTCTTGGCGATTGGGAAAATATCTGCTGAAATTTTTTCTTAATGAGATATCCAACTTCCGTCGGTAGAATAGGCATGATGTTCTTTTCTACACATCTCTTCAATTTGTGCAACGTCCCGGCACCAATATTGTCTCTTCTACGTTGAAATTTTCGACACGTTTCGATGAGACTGTCGTCGCTGGTCACGATGGATCGTATCTTCATCGAATGTATTTGCGCTGTGAGCTCCTCGACGGTGTCCGTAAGTGTATTGACTTGATCGATAACTTTGTTCAACTTTTCCTTGTCGCAGTTGCACAGCTTGAAGGGCATTCCTAGCCTTCATCGTCGAGTGGCTCATCGATTCAAGACTCGAGGCTGCATCATCACTTTCCTTGCATCTCGTGCAATCGGTTTTCATGATTTCTCGTTATATTTTTTCTAATTGGTTGTTCGTAGGTTGGATCGAATGTCAGTAGTGTTCTGAAGGGAATTTGGTAAATTTTCTAAACACACTGAACTCAGCTTTTAATTCCTATCGACTGTATATCTTTGAATTTCAAATGACGCGAAGCAATAGTGAAAATCGTCGAAAAACTTATTATCGACAATTTTGCGACGAAAAGATTCGGCGATTGTGTGCGCCGGTTTTTTTTATAAATCGAAAAACCATCGTTCGCGAATTTACATAGTTTTTTTTTGTTTTTCTCTATTTTTTATTATGATCATCAACTATTATTAATCATCATACGTTCTAGATACAATCGTCATCAGACGATTTCATGCAATTCATTCAAAACGTCCATTATTTCCACGATGAAAAGGTTCCTCGGAATACAAAAAGAAAGAAAGAAAACGAAACGTTTACACCCTCTCGTTATTTATAAGATCCATAATACTTATTATCCTTCGCGTCGATTCGTCCAATGTACAACATACAAAATTCTTTCGCGGGTACGAAACTCTTCATTAAAAAACACAAACACGATTTTGTCTTCCACTGGCCTCTCGCACAAACCATATCTCGCGTTTATTACATCCCGAATTCTACAGCATTTTTTTTCATTTTTATAACGCGCCGTTCAACGTCAGAACAAAAACAAAGAAAACATCCACACAAAGACTAATGACTCGGCGGGAGGCATTCGCAAATATCGATTGGAAAAATTAAATAGCGATTACAAAAAATGATTTAAAAAAAACACACAAAATCAATGAACACACTCATGATTTTACAATTCATTGCGGGCTTCTAAGAGCTATAATAAAGTCAGCACACGTTTCGCGATGGTTTTTTCGTTTCGGAAATTCGCACGCTCCGTCGGAAAGGTACGATCGAGTGCCGTTTCGTAAAAATGTTCGTTTTGCTATTACGATGGAGAACAAGCATTATAATCGAGGTAATTGGGTTATACTGCGCTCATCGTTCGCCTCTTCAACATCACACTTTGTTCCATCACGTTGCACGTTACGATTCGTTCGAGCGGACGTGGCCAAAAAGATTTCTCGTCACGCTTACAGACATTTTTTTGTTCCCCTCTTTTTTTTCGAAACGAAGGTATTACATTAATATCAGGCAAAGGTTCGAGCTTTCCTAGTCTCGCAGATTCGTGATGCATTTCTGTTTGTTCTATTTGTTTTTTTTGTTCACTCAATCGCGATAAAAAAAAAGCACTCTTCTCCAACCAACGAGAAGAAAACGCGATTAATACTGTTATTACTTTGCGATCGCGACGTTCCAACAAAACCGTGTACATTGTTTTCTTTAAATATTAACACTACGTAACAATTCGAATATCTAGCACCGTTCGACCGGGATGGCGATACAAAAACAAGAAGACACTCTCGTGTCTCGAGCAAGAGACGTCAAAAAAGCGTACAGTTCTTGAAATCAACTCGTGATCTAATTAATCTACGTTTTTCTGTTTTTTCATATTTAACACGAAGCAAAAGATATCATAATTTAAAAAAAAAACTATGTTTCTCTTCTCCCGGTATCGAAGAACAATTATTACACGATTTTTGGGACAACGGCCACGTCCGACTCGAGGTCGAAACAACGTCGAACTTCCGTGTATTTTTGTCGTCCCGTAGACGTCAATCGAACGCGCATTGTATTTTCTTATACTTCGTTTTTTTGTTATCATTCATTAACATTTGCTTAATACTTAATCGACGAATCCTTAAAGTACAGAGTCTCGTGTATAAATTAATAAAGAGAGGAATGGATGTGGCGATTTGGGGTTTACATAGGATAACGTAGAGGACAAAAAATATATAGTATAATATATAAATCATAGTAAGGGTGGTAGGAAAAGGAAAATGAAGAAAGTGACTATCGACTACGTCGAGATAAAACGACGAGTGTGTATCGAGGTGAAAGGAAAACAAATTTGATATCGTGTTTCTATTTTCCTATATCGCTAAAAACGTCGTCGTCGTCGTCGTTGATATTCAAGATTGCTCGCAGGTTCTTTAAACGTCGATCGGTCCAACGAATCTTTCGTTAGTACGCACCATCGATGATTCGATTCATCGATGAGACAGAAAGAAGATAATTTATGAGCGAGCGAACGAACGAGTCGAACGAAAACCAAAACGACGTTGAAATTCGGTCGTTATCCACGGACGAGACTCTTCCCGATCTCGAAAATCGAGAACACGTGCCTCATCTCGACATTTTCCTCGTCCTCGTAGACTTCGGATGGCTCTTATAATTCCCCCTTGGCTTCGGCGTTGATCCTCGTGTGATTATCGCCGTGTGCTTTTAAATCGCCTCTCGGCGATCTCGCGAATCCTTTCGCGCGGTTTACTTCTCGGACCAGGTTGTCGTCGAGCGTTTTACAGGCAGGCAAGCTAGGCGCGTCTGTTCTAGCTCAGTTTAGTCGGCCGGAATACGGTCTGTCGGGAATTCGGGGAGGAACATTGGGTACGGGGCGCCTACAACATAGACACATTATAAATTCAGATTTAAAAAAAAGAAAAAAAGACAAATAGGAGAGAGAAAAAATAAAACGTTTCGGATAAAAAGTAAGAAATTTAGTGATAAAAGGGGAAAACAAGTTGTGCGAAGAATATTCGGGAAACGAAGAAAGGCAATAAAAAAAAAAGAATAGCGTACGTGTTCCATGAGAACAGAAACGAACGGAACGAACGAAAACCAGAAAAATCGTAGTAACGAATATACAAAGGGGACGGGGCTGATAAACGAACAATTGGTTGAAAATACAAGAACATAAAAGATAAGACAAATTAGATTGAAACAAGCAGATTAACGAGTGCACGATTAAGTTGAACGGTGGTTATTAAGACTAGTGCTAGGACAATCGTCGTCGCGGTTATACAGCTCTGTTACGAATTATCCATCGAATAAAAATATTTGAAAATCATAATTTAAAAAAACATTACAATGTATCATTGCATTAACGTCGTCAAATATTTTCACTCCTGGATTTTTCGCATCACGGCAAGAAATAAATAAATAAATAAATAACCAAAGATTAAGGTATCAAACCATGCGCAAGCAATAACAGACATTTTCAGGAGTCGTGCAAGATCAAGAGATTTTCGACAGGATAAGATAAGTTTCATCCTCGAGTTTCCTACTTTAACATTTTTTATTTCACGATAGCTAACGAGAGGACATAATTCGTACCGTTTCCGAAATTTTGGAAAAGAAAGTTTTTTCTTTAACGTTCGACTATAAGAACCCGAACTCCACGACGTAAACGAGGGGTCGGGATAAACCGCAGGAACTTATCCGGGACTACAATAATAACGTCCAAACGAGAACGCGCGTTTCTTCGCGGTGATATCGCAGTGAAGAAACGCGCGTTCCTGCACTCTCGCTGTAATCTTCATTTGTATTTGTGTTTTTTTCTTCTCGTAGTCTTATTCATTCTTATATATATATATATATATATATATATATATATATATATATATGTATGTTTATATATGTATATATAAGTATACATTTATATATATTTATATAAATATATATACGTATACATATATATATATATATATATATATATATATATATATATATATATATATATTTTCTATAACATGTTTAATACCTATATACACATTTATATTGCAATAAACAGTGTGTACCTCTCATACATGATGCTCGTTAACGATTTTCTTCCGTGTCACATCGTGTTTTTATACGTTTCACGTAGAGAATTTTTGCTTGCCAAGTAATCCTCGAAAATGCTACTTTTTGTTGTAAAGTCAAATCGCTGTATGTTTGATCCGATATAAATTATATTTTCTTCATGGTGAATCTTCGAGTGCGAGGTATCCTTTCAACAACGAATTGTGTGAATTTCGGTAAGATTTTATCATTATGCTTGATGATTATCTTAACGACTTATTCTGGCACTGTAGCATTTTGTCTATATATCTTTATAATGTGTACACAAGTATTGGAAAACAAAAATCGCAATTTCGTTTCTCAAGGATTACTTCGCTCGTATGGCATCGCCCCGAAGCCAAAAATCTAATCGTGCTACAAGTGTCCCGTGCTTATTCTCAATATTCTCGTACGTTCGTTTAGTTTTTCCATTTCGAGATTCTCCCTCTCCTTTTTTTCGTGGTATTTTGCCATTTTGTTATGTTTTTTGTTGTTGTCATCTTTGTTATTGTTGTTGTCGTGTTTTCTTCATTTTGTCTCCAGCACTCAAACGAATCGTGTACAATAATAATTAATTACACATTATCAACGCGGTTTTGCAATAAGGTTTTGTTTGTTTGTTTTTCTCAAGCTTCGTAACTAGAATTTCTTATTACATAAGGCTCGTTAGATGGAAGCATGTATATAATGCATCTTCCGAGGAAGATCTTCGTGTGGTTGTAGACTTCTTGTTTCTACATTGACGCATAAAATACGTTATTCACGATATATATACTCTCGAAATTCGAGGAAAAAAATAAATAAATGTGAAAACTGTAAATTCATGGCGTATCGAATTCGCGCGACGCTTTCAGTTCGTCCGTTTCACGATCTCGTCGCGCTAGACGCGCTACTTCCACAAATTTAGTTTCCTTTCTCTTCTCTTTTCAATCTTAATCACAATTTCATCGTCAATTAGTGCATTCGATCATGACGAATTATCGATTTTTAATATTAATAATACTATAATAATATCGATGATATTATTATAATGATTACTAATTATTATCATTATTGTTATTATTAAATCGAATAAGCGCGACCACGGCGAATGGCACTCGTTGACGATGTTTGCTTTTAAATTAAAAATTAACTACGGATACATGATTTTTTTTCTTCGTTTTTGTTTTCTCTTTTTTCTTTATTTTTATTCTTCTTCGTCGTTTCTGTTTTCTCGTGCAATCGACAGACACTCTAAACGCAGTTATCTGCTCTGTGTAATCAGCTAAACGCTATCGGTATAATCGGCACTCGAATGACCCTAAACCTGTCAGTGACCTTTCGGCCACTATTTTCTTTTTTTTTTAATCCTTAAAAACTACGTATTATGATAATGTAACGCATTAACGATGTCTTTTTCTCGTGTTTTTGTCTATTTGCCTTGTTTACTTGTTTGTTTTTTTTTCGTTTTTTGTCACAGAAGCGAGCAGAGGCGGTACATGTGTAAATTTCGGTGAATTCGACGGCGCAGCGACGATATCAAATCCCGATAATATTCAATACCGTTAATATCCTTCGAAAAATCACCTGTATGTATCTTTTATTTAATTCGTCCATTGTTTGTTCTTAACAGGAGATAGAAAGAGAGATAGGTATTATTACGATTAAAAAATGGAAGGAAAATAAAAATAGAGAGATAAATGACAATAATGTTCTCAACAATCTCTAGCAATGAAATCCGGCATATTTTCGTATTTCCTCGCGAGAGGACAGTATCGATTAATTGACTTGCGATTTTCGTGACAAGGAAACACATCTTACACTGTCCATCACAGGAATGGTTCCTTGTTTTATTTGATACCGACGCTGAGTCGCAAGAAATATATTTATATATATATAATATATTCGTATATTCTAATTATACAATAATAAGCAAACTCTCACAGATCAACGATCTTTATTTTTCATTCGTCGTTGATTTTTCCCCACTGGCGAGCCTGTCTTTTCTACAAAGTCAAAGTTTTCGTTTCCGGAAGTGTAAATCGATATACTCCATTCAAATGGCCGAGTATCGAATTGACAAATAAATCGCCACGATATTTATACGCTTCGACATGTCTGCGAAGAAAGCAAGAAACAAGACGTTTTTTTTATCAAATTTTCGACTAAACGCAGAAAAACCAACGTCGACCTCCCTTTGCACACGGTAAATGTAGCTACTTGATATGCGTTTTTCAGCTTCTCTTTAGAGAGAACTGACCCAATTTTTCATTCTACACTTTATCTTGCCTCGTGCCTGTTTTTTTTCCTTCCAACCATCGATCGCTTCTAGGCGATCGTATCAAACGATGTCTACGCCCTACCGAACATGGGACGAGGTACGCTACAAATAATTCTACCGACTTATTTATCGATAATAATCGTAATAATAAAGATAATAATAATTTTAATAATATTAAAGACAATAATAATGATAATTATAACAATAATAATAATAATTAATAACTATTTTCTTTAATTCACTTCCCCGATTTACGGTCATTATCGAATCGGGCGTTTGCAGTGCATGGAATGATTAAATATACACGTTTACACTGTACAATAACAATATAATAACACGCCACTTGCGGCTGTACGTAATTATTCTGTTTCATTTTTCTTCTTTTTTGTTCATTTGTTTGTCTTTTAATTTTCGTTTAGTCGTTTTCTCAATCGATTTATTCCTGACGCGCACGTAAGTATTACGTATGCGATTTCCGTTAAAAATAGCCCGATGGGCATCGACAGATAAGCGCTAGATTGATGTTTGAATTAAAAGAAAGAGTTTTTTTTAATGAGACTTTGATTCAAAATGATTTAAAAAAAATAACCGTATCGTCGAATTATTTTGTTGACGTTTAATGAAGTTTTTGTTGTTGTTGGTTCCTTTAATTGATTCAATGTTGAATATTAAACCGGGGATGTGTAGTAAGATAATTAGGCCTCACAGATTCGTTCTTGAGACAGACTCGTGTGCAGAGCCGACAAAAGTATTTTACCATCGCGATAAAAAGCAGTATAAAAAAAGTTTACTTTGGGGTTTTGCACATATCGATATCGACTTCGATAGATTTACGTCGATTTTTCTTTTCTCGTCGCGAGAAATCTTTTGGCCGTGATCCATTGGAAGATAAATAAAAGTTAAAAAAAAAAACAATACAAACGAGAGAAAAACAATTCGTGTCGAGAAGTCGATGCCCGAAATAGCAACGGCTTCGTGCGAATTTTTATTCTTCGCGGATACGATCGGAACATTGGCGAAACAGACCGATGGTACGGCGATTACACGTGAATTCGTATGTATTAATGTATTTACATTATTTCACGGTTCGTCGCGAGAATCGAATAGGAATCTTCGAAAACGACTAAAGCATCGCAGGTGAAACGTTTTTTTTTAGTGGCAGAGATGCTCTCATCGAGCTCTCGGTTTCTCATACACACACATACAGGCACACACACACGCACGCAGAACGATTGAAAAATGCTTGCGAATCCACGGTTTTTTCAACGATACGCGTAACAAAAACAAACATATCTCGAACAAAAAAGTGTCTGAACATTTTACGAGTCGTCAGGTTTCTCCACGAGAAATATGCTTTTTCGAAGATTCTCAGCAGCTCTGAATCGCTCTGTAGATATTATTTTAATATATATATATATGATTACAATCGCAATAATGTTCATTATCACTTTGTATAATAATATGTTCTTTCTTATATGCTAATAGAGAGAGAGAAGAGAGAGAGAAAGATAGAGTGAGAAGATTTACCGATTCAAGATCTTCGTCATGCAAAATCACCGAAGCTTTTTCTCCCCGCTTCGTATCATATCTCCTATTATCGGGGACACATTTTCTCTCGACTTTATCTCACTCGAATATATATATATATATAACGTATGTCATGTAACAATGGTTATCATAGAAGAAAAATTTTAAGACTTTACACTGCTTTTACAAATCATTTGGAAATTTTGTTTCTCGACATGTCTACGATCACGATTTATGTTTACTGGTTTCGTTTAAACGTTTGGACACGTTTTCGTTTATTTTACTTTTTTCTGTCTTTAAACGCTCGTCGTAAACGTATCGTTTAACGAATAATTGTACATCAAAGACTATTTAACATCGATCCTCCAACAGCATGACATTTGCCAAATCGCTCGTATTATTTCGTAGGACTTAGGAGCACGGTCATTTGTCTATGTTTGTTCGTCGCCAATATATTACAGGAGCGCGAGTGGTAGACTTTTCAGGTCATTGTTCTCATCGTTGGAATTTCGTAGGAAACTTTTTTTTATCCTCGAAATGTGAGAAATTAATCGAATTAAATTAATCTTAATTATTAAACGGATGGCCAATCGGTCGAACGATTCGTCGTTCGATGTCGCTCTTCTTTTTCTGTTTTTTTTTTATTTTTTTTGGCAAGTACAATGGGCGAGAGGGAAAAGGTTCGTGAAATATGTAGAATCTTCTGTTAAGTGAGCTCTCAGAGAGACATGCGTACGTTAGAGATTAGATAGATAGTTCATAAAAGTTATTTTCAAATCCATTGCAAGAGAAACCAAAATACAATTTATGTGGGCAATTAATTAAGAATCGATTAGTAATATGCATTCCCAGCCCCTGAACAGTCTACCATCGAGCTTACTACTGGGACAAAAAAATATTGAAGGTAATTTCAGGAACGTCTTTGCTTCACGTTCGTAAGGGGACCATAAAGACTTCGCTATTTTGCACATAGAAAGCTACAGCCGTTTTCTTTTTTATCATTTGCATATGTGAGTGTGTGAGTCGTGTGAGTTTGTGGATTTCGTGTTTGATTTTTTTCTTTTTTTTTGCATTTTCAAATATGCTGTTGTATTTACTTCATCCTGAATGCATCCATGAGCTCGTTCGTGGCGGCATTAACGGCGGCCTGCGACGCAGCCTGAGTCACCCTCTGTTGCAATCCACCCCCACGACTAAACATACCACGTACATTCAAATATCACTAACGATCTTAACAATTCGTCGTTATTACGTCTCTTAAATAATAGTAGCAAATAAATTATCAGATTCTACGTGAATATAGATATAGTAACAATATTTTTATACATTGCGATTCTTTTTTCTTTCTTTCTTTTTTTGGTTACGTATGAGATGTTTCAACACGTACGGAATTTAGGCCTCGCCCAGATTAGGTCCTAGTAACTTTATCGATTATTTTGATAACGACGTTTTTCCTTTTGTTTGAAATTTTTTTGTATTCTCCAAGATGAAAAAAGCAATTCTGAATAAAGCTTCGTTATAGCAATCGTACGAAGCGCTTCGATCTTGTGCGATCTGCAATTATCTTCGCGAACAAAAAATAACACGAACGTCGATACTCTGGAACTTTTTTTTCAGAGACGACTGAGAACTCGGTTACAAAACTTCGTACTTTTACAGAGCAGGCACCGACACTGTTCGTCTTTACAAACGACAGGTAAATTTGCTAAATATATTTTATTATCTTATGTGCCAGTTGTTATGAAGAAAAATAAAAAATATATATCACAACGACAACGAGACAAGGACGAGAACAATGCGTTATTGATTGCGTAGACGAGACAATTTGCGTAAATCGATTGAAGAATGAAGCACGAGGCGAGGAGGACGATTTGTCGATTTCGAGGTTTTCTATTGTGTGATAATAAATTCAAGATTTTACCCAGAAATGTATTTTTTTCGCTCGTACTTTCGTTATAATTTTAATATCGACAAATTCGTCCTCGTCGTCGTTTGTCTCGACGAATTCCAAATTCGCGAGATTTTTCTTTTTTTGCATCTTTTCGATCAAACTCCGCGATACCTTTTCCCGATATTTTAATCTACATGCGTCGATGATCGAATGAATTGTGTATCGAACCAAGAGTTATCACCTCGACCTCGATGAGACGAAACTAGCGGACACAACGAACGACGAGACGAGCGCGAAAGCGATTGTTCACTTTTTTTTTATTACAAATTATCTATACATATTCCGTCAATCGAAATGTCATGCTGTTAGTGAGAGCGAAATTGCGAATTAACGAGAACGAGTATATTTTTGTTGTTTTATTTTATTCTTCCTCTTTCTCATTTCTTTTATTTTTTTTAAGCGCAACTGATTCGATATTTTCAATAATATTATATACAAGTATCATGTACAATTTGAGGTACGGATGTTTCGATCTGTATCGTGAAAACTCATGTACAAGTTTAGTTTTTCTTTTTTTTTCTTTCTTTTTATTGTAACACCGACAATTCAGAAGAAGCTGAATAATTTTTCACAGGCAATATTGCACGAGAATTCGTATTGACGAGAACAAAAGTACGAAGAAGGGAGCAAACTTTTGTCATTCGATATATGGAAAAATTAAATATCTCTCGTTTCGATAATGAAAATTAAATAATTGTCGTAATGGGGCTTTCTTTTTCTTCGTTCTTCTATCGTCGCTAGTAATTTAAATTGGACCTCGTTTAATGAATTATTCGATCGGACTGTAACATAGGTGGGACGAATGGTTTCTTTCCTTTCGTTTCAGCAAGTCCTATCACAAACTAGCAAAATGATTGAAAAATAATTCTCTCAGGACCTCACTTGAAATGCTCCACGCAATTTCCTACTCCCACAGATCAGTATTCTGAGTATATATATCTAATAATCAACAATATCTCGTTATATTTAGCCGTTTGGGGGCGTGCCAGATAAATCGATAGCTCGAAATAGAGATAAGAGTGGGTGAGATAGAGACAGTTAGAGCGAGAGGATACAATTCTCATCGAAACACGTTGAAACTCTAAATATGTTAACTAGGATAAATGCAACATATATACTGATTAGTTAGCGATAGGATGGGCACATGTTTTTTTGCGTCTATGATATATGTGTATGGGAGTGTATTTTATGTTTAATATGTTAGTGCGAAGACTTATTGTCGGCGCCTGCAATAGAAAGTGAAGTTAGCACCAAAGCCCAAATTACACACACGCTTAAATTCGTAAAAGAATTTCTTTTTCAAACAAATAAAATAATAATGAATCGAGATATGTGATAGCCCAGCAACGAGGACTGGAAGCTTTGCATTATTCACGGTTTAGTCACGAATAGAAAAAAAAACGACACGATTAAGAATTTTTTTTTAAAGTTTATCTTTTCTCCGGGGATGCAAAATCTCTTCAAGCTGGAAAGTGCTGGACTAGCGAACGTCTTCGCGACACAATTTTTCTTTTTTTCAATTTTTGGTAACGTGAAGATAAAAAAATTGGTATTTTTGGCTTTGTACTTACGATGGGATGAGAGGAGGTGGAAGGCCTGGTGTGCCACGTGCTGGTGGGGGTCCGCCAGGTCCAGGTCGATTTGGAATAGCCGGAGCTGGTCGTCCACCACCTGGCACCGGTGGTGGTGCTCGCGAACTCGCGGGTGGTAGTGGTTGAGAAACTCCTCGTCTCGGACCACCCGGTGATGGTGGAGAAAGTCTAAAAAATAATTGACCATTTTTCGTGAGAAATCGTTTTTATCGTTTTCTTAGGGAATTATTTTGACGAACAATATCATGTTGTTCGTCGGGACATTACAATCAACTCCTGCTTACGCTGCTGCTAGAAACAAAAAACCGCAGAGAAAACGAGAAGAATTTTTCGTTTCAATTTTTTTTTTATTTTCTGTGCCCTTGAGGAACCTTTACCCATACAGTTATATTCAAAAGATTTGTTCTCGTTATATTCTTGAATTCTCATCGAGTCTTTCCAGTACCAACTGTATACGTAAATCATCCTTAACACGCCCGCTACCGATCACGACTCTCGCCTCGTCTTTCTTCGCCAACTTTATTACAAACGTGCCCATAAAATCCAAGAAAATATCAACTCAGTTACAATATTCGTAACTTTATCAAGAACGCAATTTCTTCAATTCTCTGGGTGTCGAACGTGTCAATATGATTTCAGAAAAATAATACGACATGCTAATCTGTGCTGCTTGAATACATTCTGCGCCGATGCTTTTTGAATAATTCAAGCGACTAAAACGAGGACCTAAAATTGGGAAAAATCTAATGTGCTTTGTCGATGCATTTTCAGCTGCAAAATTAGAGCAAGGGAGGCGAACCAGAGGGTCAAGGGGTTGGGGCGAGGTCAATAGAAGATTTGATCTTACCCAAGACTGGCATTGGCGTTTGAGTGTATGTGGTTATCGCGCGTAATAAAGAATTTAGAATATATTCGATTAGTGAAAGATTTAACGTATTTGAGGAAACGAAGCTACATTTTGCTTCCAATATTATTTTTTTAATATTTACTTTTAAATTTTCTAACATTACCTTGGATTTTCACCCGACGCCAACCAGTCGTTCTTTACAGGTGGAGGAACTGGGGTCGATACGGTAGCCATCGACACGTCGCCGATAATTCGCAATGCCTCTTTGCAAGCGTGATACATTCGGCACATTTCCTCGCGTTTCTGCGCTTCTTCCGGCGACTCTTCCATCATGCTCGACTATAAATTTCAACGAAGCATTGAACACGTTTTTACCCTAACTTGTTCATAATAACCTAGATGTCCTAATTGCTCTTACCTGATCACCACTCGCGTACAGATGAGCCAAGAGTTCACCATTGATGAAATCCTTGGCATTGTTTATGATCAAATGCATAATAGTCTTTGGAACAAGATCGCGAGTAGTCTTCGTCACGATCTTCATGTAAGAATCGACCAGATTTCTTATCGTTTCGACTTGTCGTTCCAATTGAGGATCCATCGACGATTGACCCTCGTTGCCACCCTAAAAACGAGACAATAATACAAAAATTAGATTGTCGTAGAGTTTTCAAAGTTACATTCTCAAAAATATATTTCTAAAGGTATCGCACTACGAAACAAAATGCCTATGGAAAACGTTGCATTGTAAAGTATATATTTCTTTTTTAATATATATCGTGTACGTGTGATGTGGTGCACTTTGGTTGCATCCCAAGTGGAAGGATTGTGATTATTCGCCAAACTATATTTTCGATTGCAATTCAACAGTGTCTCGTGTCTCGTTTGTGTACGTGAGATCACTAGCGAATATTTATTCAATTGTACAAACCTGATATCCTTCCTTCAATTTGTTTAAAAAATTTGGAGAAAAATATGGAATTTTAATATTTTTCATTTTTACGACAGAGAAATAATTGTCGGAATGTAAAAACCGTTAATGAGAACTAGCGTTAGTTTTGTTAGAAGAAAACGGGGATTGTGCAAACGTATTCGCGCGTTCTCAAATCTTCGCAACTTTTCGTCAAAGAAAAAAACTCATTCTCAAGTCAAATCGTAAAGCAATTATCGATTGAATCCTGTCACATCACCCCACACAATCAATCAGAACAAAACCAAGACTGAGCTTGACTATACTTTTTCCAACTCACCCGCTGCTTATCCTAAAAGAAATCAAACAGAATCAACTCATAAAAATATTTTGAAATCAATGTAAAACATCGCCGATGTTTCGGGACTCGAAGATGATAACTTTTCTCTATAAATAATCACGTTTTTCTCTCATTTGAAAATAAAGAAAATCGTCCTAAAGGATCGTGGCTTTTCTTTAAATTATGAGAAAATTTATCGTCTCACCTCGCCCTCTCCGTTCGCCTGTTCCGTGGATTTTTCAGGATATACACCGGCTCTCAGGAACGAAGCTTTCCACGAGTCGACGTCGTCCTGTGTCTCGCAACTGAGCTCGAGCTGCTTGTAATCTTTGTAAACGTTTCGTCCCTCCGGATTGAAAAGAGCGAACAAGTGTCGTCGTGACATGAAACTTTGCTCAAGATCCCGTAGCTTTAGACCGTCCAACGGCAACATGTACTTTTTCTCACGTTCCTTGAAAATAATAATCGAGCCAAAATACCATTGAAACGTTTCCGAATTAAAAAAATCTTTGGACATATTGTACAAATACATGATATGAAAATAAAACTTTCTTTAAAATGATTCTTCTGTCACCAGTTCGAGAATACAACTTTTTTTTGCAAGAATATGAGAACTTGAATTAAAACAAAAATATAATAAAAAAAAAATGTAGCAACGCTAATTACCTCTTCATCCTTGAACCAAGAGATGCTCTCGGACGTAAGAACGAACCAGTAGTCGCGGGAGCCTCCCTTCATGATACCCAAATTGTGTATGCACATGTAGCCTTTTCGAATGACCTGATTGCCAAGAGTGTGACGTCCAGCCTTGACGGCATTTTCGGACGACTGTTGGGCACTGCAACAGAGAAGATGTTGTACTATGAAATCCCTTCTGATATCACAATATTTTGTAATTGTTTTTTTTTCTCTCTTTTTCTCTTTCTCTCGCTCTTTCTCTCTTATTTACAGTACAGATACATCAACGTAGCTTTTTCATTGCACCAAATTGCCACCGACTTTTTTTTATCACCCTTCACTAAAAAAAAAAATAGATAAATATATATATATATATATATATAAGTTTTGTGAGATAACTAAAAACATAAATGATAAACGTAATCCTAGCGTGTCTAAAAAATCGCTTCCGTCATTTTGAATAGATTCGATAATTAGCGTAACGCAAGAAATCAATTTCAAGCTCTTTTACCCTTTTCACTGTATAAAAATTTCAAATCACAGGCAAATAGCGTCATATCATTTTTTCCTCTCTCTCTCTCTCTCTCTCGCTCTCGTTCTCTCATTTTCGTAACATCAGCCCGAGATTATTAAGTCTCGTTAAAAAAATCAAATCTAACGTCGTCCCGTGACACCAGGACGTCGACAAAGCTATCTTAAAAAATGAAAACAAAATAGTGCAGTTTCGATTAAATCGAGTTATGGAGAAACAAAACGAACCAATTGCGACAAACAGATCGTGTTCGTAAATATCGAATCGAAAAATGTACGAGAACAAAAAAAGAAAAACAAGAAAATACGGAACGCAATAACTCTCATGCTAAATAGAAAGCCTTTATGAAAGAGATTGATAAGGAAAGCAAACTATAGAAATTTATAATGAAATCGTTAAAATAAAAAAGATATAAATTTATATACGCGAGCGAGAATTTACGCCTCCAAGCGTGAAACCAAAATTAATCATAGATACTTTCTTTTCATTTCTCCCGTGTGTGTTTGTGTTTTGTACTTTGAGAACCTCGAGGCACGCGCTACGTTCGTTGGGAACGAAAAAAAAAATCGCTTTTTCTAAACTCTCAACTCTGTAATATCGTAGGCTCAAGTACAACCCGGTGAAACAATTATCCTTGATATTGATAAAGAATATATGTATAAGTAATAATTATCGTTAGCTTATCGAAAAAAAAATGTTACGTTCGAATCTTCCATAGACTTTTCAACGAAAGCTCGTTCTTTGCTTTTTGTTTTTTTTTGTTTTGAGATGCACATATCAAACAATAAATACACTAGACAACTACATTTATACAAAGCAGGCACGAAAAACCGGTTGATAAACTAGCCTGTAAAGCATTGTCCGGTGACTCCAGTGATCAGCAATGACTTGTTACACTGTGTCTAAGTAATGTGTGCAATGAACGTTATGATACCACGAATTTACTTGTATTATGTTCTTCAGGCAGGACCTCACTGTGATGGCGAGGACAATAAGTTTTCTTTCATGATTTTTGTATTATTCACCTTAATGTTTTTTTGCGTTCAATTAAAGATATGTTATTCCACATACATTAAAGTAGATTCAAGTAAATTTTTAATGAAAAAGAAATAATAGTTGAAGTACAATTAATTTTTTCTCGAAACCACGTTTTTCGAACTGGTGCGTACGGTAACTCGAGCAATAATAGTCGGACATGTAAAATCTTTGCACGAAATTTGTTGTAATTGTAATAGTTATCATTGAGCATAATCGTTCTTGATTCTATTTATTTTGCAAAATATGGTCACGTTTCAAAATAAAAGGTATTATTGTCACATAAAATATTTTCATTCAAGATGCTTTAAGAAATACTAATTATCAATAAAAAATTGAGCCCAAAAAATAAAACATTAAGTGAATTAAAGAAGTTCCTAAAAAAAAACTTATTTTTCTGATCGCCACAGTGGGGTTCCACCTTCAGTGATAAATATATAAATATAAATCGCATACGCAAATTAAACATGTCCTACGAAGAAAAAAAAAAAATGCTCGACTCGCTGGTCGAACAACGGCAAATGCTGTTTGCGATTTATGATTCGTAAATGGGCCCTAAAAATCGGTCACTTGCTTCTGTTCTTTTCGTTAACGCGCCAAAAGCTATCCCCGCTCAATTGCAAAATTATCAAAACCGCCGTGAATTTTAGTCCTTTTGTTTTCTGCGTGTCTGTCTCGTCAATACTAAAAAACCATTTTTTTTACTCTCCCTTCTATTTTTCAATATTTCTCTTTTTTCATCGAATTCTTTATTACTCGTCGAATTTCCTCGATCGTCGAACGGTTTATACAAAAAAGGAATCCGCCCGTAGCTCGTTGTGAAATTTTAATGAGATGACGTAATTAGAAAAAAAAAACGATTAAAATAGCGTAAAAAGCATACAGAAAATAATTATTTGAAAACAACACAAAAATAAGAAAAATGAAAGATATATATGTGTATGTAAATATTGTTAGAAGAATTAAGTAAGATAAGGAATAAAACAAAAATTTTAAAATAAAACAGATTTTCGGAAGCGTAAGAATTAGGAATAGTATCGAGTACAGAGAAAGATTATCGTAGGATAAACAGCGAAGGTAAGAGAAAAAAAAATCATAATAATAATAATAATAATTAAGAAATGTAGTGTAAATTCTCCCTTTTTTTCTCGATGTATGTTGATGCTCTTACCTTGCATTATGGCAACTGGCCGCCGCGCTGCCGGTATAATTAAATAACTGTTTTTATTCGTGAAGTACAACATAGTTGATTCATGGAAATAGAAACACAGAAAAAATAAAATGTTATGCCGAGAAAGGGTTTTTTTCGGTGGTGGGGCAAGGCGTAAACGAAGTGCAACGATCAAATAGCACAGATAGTTTTTCTTTTCCATGGTTATTTTGTTTTCTTCGTAGCAAGAATAAAATTCATATTTTCTTTCTTCTTTCAGTTTCAAACAATTTTCATTGATTTTGTCGTTTTTCATTGTATGAAGAATCTTGGCTCGAATTAAGATTCGTCAATTTGCATTACGCTTTGCCCAAATATTTTTGCGTCGTATAAAACTTTCGTTTTTTTTCTTTTTTGGTAACTGCAAATCCATGACAAAGCTTCTACAAACAAACCATTGCATAAAGCTAAATTACGACCGAGATACGTTTTTTGCCCAAATTATTTTGACCAGCGCGTTAATTCGAAGGGTCTGGAAAGAAAAATTACAGCTATTCATCTTGAGAGTGGAGGAAGGAAAAAAGAAACAAGGAAATATACCATTGTAAATAAGCATCTAGGTTTATGCAGTGGTTGTGTTATCGTTCGCTTGAGCATGATAGAGAAAATACATGGATTACGTTAAACCGAGAGTAAAGGGAGCGCAACGAAATTTTGTTCTCTCTCCGGCGCTTTCTTTTTTGTTTTGTTCACAGATAAATAACGAGAGGAAAAGAAATGCATGAAACTCTTTTGTTTTGGACGCAACAAACCTAGGCTAAATATAGTTTTTACGATTATAAGATACGATACATGAGACAAAAGGTGAGCGCTTAGGAAAAGAATCAGCAGAGTATTAGATAGTTTGGTAGTCACTAAGAATATCACCGAATCAATTTTATACACTTCGGACAAAAACAAAAAAAGAAACGTAACAAACAAAAAAATCGAGACGAATATACGTGTTCGCACAAAATTTGAAACTAATTTGGTGAAATCAGCGTTTGTCGCAGCATGCATAGACGGAATATTTGAATAGAAACAAAAAAAAGAGAAAAGAAATCTCACGAGAAACCTACGACCCGTTTTTCTTCTTCTTTTGTTTTTCTTTTTTTTCGCAATCGAGCGACTGCGATAAATCACGAGTAAGATCGTCGCAGTCTCGAAATTGTAATAAACGAATATTACAAGCCGATCGTCAAAACAACGTCGTACGAGTGATTTATTTGAATACGTGATTCGGTGTTGTTACACAGAAATTAGAAAAAAAAGAATTAAAAACAATAATGAAAAATACCATGCGATGCGCTTGACATTATCCGTTTCTCTTTTTCTTTCCATAGTCTTCCTTTCGCTACTGGCATATTAAAATAAAAATAAAAATCTCACGTACACGAGTCAAATTTTCGTGAAATTTCAAATCAAATATTTTCGTACGAGGCAAATTTTAATTTTTATTTATGATCCTGATTTTGACTATTGCTCGTGAGACGAAACGTTTCTTTCTCAACGCCCGGAAATCAAAGGGTACTTCTCTCGGTGATAATGATAAGGGGGCTGGTGGTTGTGCGAGAATGAATAATTATACAATATGTACGTCGATACGAATGTCAATCCCGGAAAGACGTTCGACAGGGATTGTGTTCTACAAGCGTTCCACCCAAAGTTTCTATATGACAATGAGCACATGTTAAAAACCTTGCGCCGATCTTTCTCACTGGTGCAGATACAATAATTTTGTGAAATACGGACTAGAACGCATAGCCGGAAGTGCCAGGTGTCAAGCGTGAGAGGATTTTTATTTTTCTGTATTTTTAATCTACGTGCAATTTCCACAAATAGCTCTAATATGTTTTAGTCGTCAATATCCGCAAAATCGATTATTGCGACTACCGTGTTTTTGTATCTTTTGAATCATGGCGAGAAAAATAACGAAACATCGAGCCGGACAAAAATATTATTATTATTTGCGCTCTTCGATTTGTCTGATGTTTGTTTTTTTTTTAGTTTTTTGTTCGTTTTCTGTTAGCCACTTTTGGGATGCGAACTAACGTGTGCAGCGAATGGTTCGGGGGGATAGGAAACGACGTAAACAAACGTAAAATTTTCGATAAATGAGTGAAACAAGGACAACCGACCGTGGCGTTTGTTGATGTGTTTTTAAAACCAATAATTTACGAGCAAACCAACTCGATGATTGTCGATAATTTTGGATGTCTCAAAAGTTTTACAACGTTCAGTTGCGTGTACAACGATACCAAAACTGGCATTAATATATAAATATGTATAAACATATACTGTGTTTTGTATAATGGTGTTATAACATAAATATAAATTGTTTTTAAACAAAAAATCGTCACTTACTTGGCAAAACCGATGAAATCTTCGTGATTCGTGTTCATGTATGCAAGTTCGCAATCGACCAAAAGTACCAGTTGTTCCTTACACATCTGCTCGCGTTGTCTAACGTAAGTCGTTATTATACGCTCAGTCTCTTCTCTTAATCTAGGATAACGCGACATCTGCAACGACAAAAAGTAACGAACGAGAGTCAGAAATTTTTGTCGCAAAACAAGAAAAATCATCGCGTATTCGACCCCAAAAGGATGAATTTCGTATTTGTTATTATGATTATTATTACTATTAGAATATTAGTATTTGGTCGATTATATAGTTATCAAATACGAAGCAAATTGTCATATGAAAAATACATTGCAATGATGAAATGTAAAAAGTTAGAGTTTATAGAAATTTGTAAATTTAAATGTAATTCTGAATGATTTTTTGATGCAACAAGTTAATTTAATATTCGTGTAAGAATAATTTATACTCACTCGATCTGTACAAATACGCACAACGTTGCTTAGTTCCTGTACGACTAGGTCCACACATTTGAGACTCGGCTCTTTGAGTCGATTTATTTGTTTCTTAACTATGGCCTCGAATGCCATATCAGGAGTGAATAGACCAACCCTGATACCTGTAACGAAGTGTAAAAAATATATAAATCCGTCGTAATTTCAAAAACGAAGAAGAAACAATGTTTTACGGTTTATTGTGAACTGACCATGAATGTTTCTGATCGCAAAAGCAATTTCTCTTCGTAGCTCCTTCTCGTCGAACTCCATTTTGACGATCTCGAACGGGAAACGTTCGTGAAACAGTCGATTGATCTTTGCACCACCGCTGAGCTCGTTCGTATTGATCTGAGCCGAGCCCGAACCCTCGATTGTTCTCTCGAAATCCGATTGTAGTGACTGGATCATCCTTCGAACAATCTTGACTTTAAAGACAATGCGAGGAACAGAAGGCTCGAAGGGGGAGAGGAGGATTATATACTCGATAGGCTGGTTAAAACAAACATCCTGTAGTTTTTTTTTCTTTTCACTAACGAACGACTTACATTAAATTTGAGGATTGTGAGTACTATTGAGTTTATAATTTCTGCAATCAATTCTTGCAAGACTGAATAATGCTGCTCTATCCCAAAATGTAACATAATTTATCGGTTAGTGTAAAAAAGAAAAATACTATAGACATAGAATTAGATATCCGATCCTAAAATAGTTAAGAATCGAGATTGTAGACATATCGATTATTTTATTACCAAAATATAATGAAATTTCACTCATGTATCAAACGTTAATCGATAAGTCGTGTTAATAATCATATCAAAGACAAACAATAGCAAAAATCGTCATTGACCCGAGGTCACAATCTCACTCGGCACATAAGAAACTTATTATTGAAAAAAAGATAACGGAAACAAAGAACAAAACTGTGTTACCTACATATACAAGTGTATAGATCTGAAAAAATACAAACGAAATATGGTGTATGTCGAAAATCATTCTGGTGTCACGACCCATGTGCAAATTTCAGCGTAGAAAAAGAAAATATTGTGTGATAATGGAATCGTGGCGTTTATAAGAAAATTGTGTCCGTCAGCTCGAGCCGAAAGTACGATGTACGTCGTGTAATTACGCGAGTAGATGACGTGCAGAGTTTAGTAGTGAATTTCTCACGTACATCCATAATAACGAAAGATCTCGGTAGTAGATAGAGGTTTTATTCGTGTTCGACAAAGTAATCATTAGGAACATCACGTTTTATTATTATTATTGTTGTCATCGTGACAGAAAATTAGGCACTTACTGTAGCATAGCTTTAGTCTTGATCGCTGGATCATCAGGCCTGAAGTGTTTGTACTGTTCGACATCTTTCTCGAGAGTTAGAAGCTGCTTTTGTAATCTGTCGCGAAGGGCCGGCAGTGTGTCCCTGATGTGATTAGTTAGTTGCTGATTGAGAACACGTTGTAAATAAGGCGTTCCCAGTCTATCTGCTAGATGCCGATACGATGGATGACTGAAAGATTGAAATGATCGAAACATTGAATTTTCCAGGTTTTTTTTTCAAGAGATGAAAAATTGACAAATATCAAAATATCTCGACCATAAAGGAGATATTTTTGTTCATAGATAATCAATTTTTCTATGATTTATTCTTCTCTCACCTGAGGAAGAACTTTCGTTCAGCTGCCAAAGCGTTTTGGATGTCTTTTCGACCCTCGATATCTCTCTGACTTCTGTTTACTACACCTATGTAACCCCTGCGTAGAGGCAGTAACTTATTCTCTAGGATGTCCCGTGCGTCAGTACCGTCATCCATAAGATCCAGCTTAGTGATGACGCCAATAGTACGTACACCTTGTGAGACGAGTAGAAATAAAAACAGAAATTCTCCCATAATTGTTCAGCTCTAAAGTATCAACGCTTCGAATCGAATGTAACATATATTATATCGACGATCATAACAATGATAAAAATCATCAATTGACCGGATTTAATCGTACAAATAGAATGATCAAATTTCATATTTGTCATTTTTGTCGAAGACGAGACCTTCGTTATGCAACATACCCTGTGGGTCGACTTCCTTAGCGAGCTTGAGTGCATCGCTGTTTGCAAGATCTGTGTTCGCGGGCGTTACGGCCAATATCAGACAATTCTCCTTCTTGATAAATTGAAATATCATTCCTTTGATTTGTGCCTCGATGTCGACCGGCTGATCACCGATCGGCACTTTTGTCAGACCGGGCAAATCGATCAGAGTCAAATTCAAAACTGTAAAGAAAATTGTGAATTGTTTATTTTAGATAAGCAGCGAGATAAAGTTGAAGCAAAGAAACGCTTATATCGAGAAAAATCACGAGTGAATCTTCTCGACTCACCGTTCGGTGAATATACCCTCAAATTAATGGGAATATTCGATATTCCTTTGTTACTTCCGGTGATACGGTCTGTCTCAGCCTCTATTTCCTTTCGAACTTCATCGAAGTCCACGAATTTCTTTCCCTTGCAGTGCAGAAACTCGGCGGATTCTAAAAATCGTAGAAAAACGAAAGTAAAGAGAAAATACAGAAATGATTAATTATCGTCAACGAAAAACGTGTCACGAAATTTGAGGACAAAGCTCCGAGTTCATGGAACTCGGTTTCCCGAGTAAGTTGAATCGCAATCAAGGTTGAGCTTATCATTAGACGGACACATACAGGATGCAAGATAACTTTTAATGAGTGATAATTAAGCGAGTCATGAGAAAACGTACGTTTCGTGCTTGCTAACGAATTCCGGACAACGAAAAAAAGTATAGTGAAATATCGTCTCGTTCTCAATACACGGTATGTACGAAAGTCTGGGTTTGAACTTGAGTCCGTGTAATTCGTTTCAAATGAGCTATATCGATACGATTAAAAAGGTAAATTAGGACGAATTGAGAGTGAAGGACGAGTTTAATACTAGGGACGTGCTAGATCATATTTCTTGACCGTTAATAATATACGTGTCGCGTGTGATTAACGGTGAGCGACAACGATCATCGATGATCTATGAATCGAAATATATGTACTTTTATCTACACCTTTACGAGGCGAATGGTTACAGCGCTATGTTTGACTATGATAGAGAAACTCTTACTGATAACGTTATTTGTCACAATAAGCGGTCTTTGTACCCTTATTTTTTATAACTTACCAGTGATACTATTGATTAGCTGTAAAATGAGTGGTCTTCTCGTAACGATGCCCGAACCTCGAGGCAAGAAATCCCTGTGAAACAAAAACATTTTTTTATGAATTTTAAATATTTAATACTTTTGTTCGCTATTAATTTTGAAATCATTTTTTGCTTTTCTATGAATCCATTTGCGTTTTATTTTCAAGTTTGTAGGTGTTTCAGGTAAAGCGAAAGATTTTTTTCAAATGTTTCTTAAAATCAATTTCATATTTAGAAATTGGCATCTCGCCAAATCATATTTATCGAGAATTGCTATTAATTAATTAATTGATCTCTGAATAAATGATGGGGCGAAATTGAATGCCGATGGTTTCTGAAGAGAAGGAGAAACTGAAACAGATTTCCGCTCTAAAGTCTCACGACTATCTCCGAAATAAATATGTGAACATTCTTTGCATTCAAACACCAGGAAGTGTTGATACATCGATGCCTTCACATGAGTCGCAATTAAGAAAATGAGGCGAGATGCTTGTCAGAAAGATTGAGTCAATAATTTACAATATAACTTGAGGCGGTCGTATCTGTAAAAAGAAAAAAGGAAAAGGTAGTGATGTCATAACGATGTATATTCTTGGGATGAAGAGGTGCCAGTGTTGTGATATCATTGGTAGTCTCAAGTGCACCAACGTGCGACGCTACAAGATCGTTCGAGTCATTTATAGTTTAGTGTCTTTGTAACTTTGACCAAGAACTTTATTGACTATCCACGGTGAGTATAGACGCAATTGGATCGCTGTAATAGAAAGCCGCATCGAAATGCCATCAATGAACTGAGAACAAAAAATATCCCAAAGTCCATTGACACCGGTGACAAAAATGGATTGAAAATCTCGTAAAATACTTTTTATCAACAATCATTTTTCCAACGAGGCTACAGTTATTTTTTTATCATTTATGATTTTATAAATCCATCACACTTGAGAAATAACTTGAAAAATTCGTGACGATATACAATGCTGCGGTGATGATCAGCGATATCTAAACATCCCGTTCTATTGAAACAAAAATTTACTAGTCACTGAAAGACCCAGCATTCCTGTTATGTACCAAGCCCAAGAAAGATGACCCACTTATGAACAATTCCGAATGTCTCGAATTCTCCCGCGAATCTGCTAAATTTTAAGAATTCCACGCTTTACCAGCGACCATACCATATACGGTATTAAAAAGTTGACATGAAATTATTCACACGAGGCAACGAATTATCAATATGGAACTGAGAGTATATAACGAATCGCGACGGTATCATGTTTGACAGGCCACGAGTGGCCGCCCTGACGTCACACAAATCCAAGAGAGCATGACGGCTTTTTCCGATTTGGTCGGGTACATGCAATATCCGTATCAATTTCAATCTTTTTCACGTTTCGAAAGAAAGAAAAAAAAAGTCATTTGTACGCGAAAACTTAGAACGGACATTTTTTTTTCATCGTGAAGTATGACGAGCTGTCAGATCAATGATATCGATCTGCGAGACTGTGGATATCGCCGATGAATTTGGTTCAACGTTATCATCACGGTAATGATTAATAACGGAGTACGAGAAAGAAAAAAAAAATAACAAGACAACGATGAGATTACGGAGCAGTGTATTCATCGCCACGCCTTGAATTCAATTCCGTAACGACGTGAAATTTGAATGAAAAGTTCTGGGAAGAAATGGCGCCAGGAGCAAGATTTTTCGAGGGGTGCGGGTGGGTTAGGAAGATTCATAAGTACATATTATATATATATATATATATATATATGCATATATATAAATATACGGACACATGTAGATAATCGAGTAGAATAGTTGGGAGAAAGAAGGATACCGATAATTGCGACGGCATGGATATGTGGACGATTATTTATCGTTCGAACGATACTCACTTGCCAACGAAATTCTCGAGTACGGAACTTTTTCCCGCACTCTGACCGCCCACGACAGCGATCTGCGGGAGATCCAGTTGCATAGCCACACCGAGCTGTGTGAATGCATCCTGGAGTTTGTTAACGATCGGGATCAACTGCTCCATTCCTGTATTTCCTGCCATTTTTACGGCGTTTTTACCGGGGCTCGCCTTTTTCTATCTCAATAACTCACTCGCGCGCACTGACCTCCTCCCCCCCCCCCGAGGACAACACACAGGTCACACACTAAACGTCCGCCTGTTATACGTTTTTTTTTGTTCGTATTAACTCTTGTTTTCTGACTATCGAGCTCTCGCGATCGTTGCGTCGCGTCCCGTGGGCAACACCGAACTGCCACCACCTCTTATTGACGGTACGGGTAGCTAAAGTATGACTACGATATAGCAGGACAATCGTGTAATGCTCGCGATATAGTCTCTACTATACCAAAATGGCCGATTTCGCGAACGCGCACGCACGCATCGAGCACACACACACACACACGCATGCGCCGCCGACACACTACACACGTATATATAGATATCGAGTATATCGTTTCAGCGCATTTTTGAAAAATAAAAAAGACGAGTCGCGGCTTCCGGGCGCGAGCCGGTTTGCGGACGTACGATTGATACGCGAAATACGAGACCGACGATAACGAATATTATCGTCGTTTGCCCCGAGAGACGACGACAGCGAACAGCTGCTTCGAGCGTAGCGGCATAAATGATCTCTAGCGGCAAGACTCCGGACAGTGGGGACTGGTGGAGTGACTGGAGAGGGTACGTTCTAATCGATAATCGAAACGCGTGCGCACTACTGGTCCATCGTGCCGCTCTGTGACCCACTTTTCGTCTTGTACACTGCCAAGATAAAATCCATATCGTTGTAGTTACTGCTATCCTATTCTTTGCTGTGTATATACCAAAGATATATAGCCTCTTTTACGCGCGTGGACCACACGTCCGGCGCCAGGCGAATTATGTGCGTGTATATATATATATACATATATATATACCGGTAAATTTATTGATTATTTAAACTATCCTTGTACTACGCATTTAATAGGACCGTGGGTCTTAGATTTTCGGAAATATATCCAAAGAATTTGTTGAGGGAGAGGAAATTTGCATAGCTGTGACTTCAAATCGTTTTTTGTGCGTAAAACAATTTGCTTTTTTCCATTTTTTGTCATTTTACCGGCATATAATGATATTTTACTAAAAGAAAATTCCCCACTTCCCTATTTTGCTACGCCATCTACAGTCTGTGAGTGTCATCATGTCGACAGAATTGTTATCTTTAGTTTCATGCTGAAAGTACCAGATGATACAGAGGGCAGAGGTGTACATCAGTCCCTGCATGAAAAAGTGGGAATCTATCTTTTAGAGTTGTCATTTTTATGGCATATGCTTTGCCCATCGCAACGTTCGCAACTGCGATGTATGTCTAACCTTAAAATAGTAGGAATTTGACGGTTCAATCCTTTTCCGAAACAACAATTTGAGTGTTTTGAATCAATTGAACGACGACGATACTTTTTCTCGATTTTCTTTTGGAAACTGCGAGCCGTTCGAAAAATTGGGCAATAAAATTCAGAGTTCGAAAATATTTGCCCGCTGCGACAAAATTCAGTGATAAGTGACTTAGTAAATTAATTTTTCTCCGGTATATTATGGCTGAGGAAACAGGAGTGGAGGAACAGATGTCGTTGAGGCATAAAAAGGAGCGCAAAGATTTGCAAGGTATCTTCAGAACTATCTCTCGAGAAATTACTACGCAATTAGTAAGACTGACAAATACATAAATCAATTTGAGTTTCACAATAAAAGAAAAAACCCAAATAAATCACTCGTTACACCAGTTTTCTCAATAAAATTTCAGCACAGATTCAAGTTCTCAAAAAATCGATATGTAAAGGAGATAAGAAAAAGAAAAAAGAAGTAACGGAAGAGATCAGTCGCATGGAGTCTGAATTGGACAAACGGCACGATGAGGAATCAATGAGTTTGAAAATAGTTCAGATCACCTTGGTTGAGCCTTCGAGCGAATCAATGCCACAGCAAGAGACCGAAGTGATTACCGATGAATACTCCGATAACGCGCCAAAAATTTCAAAAGCTCAAAAACGTAGGGACAAGAAGGCGAATGCCGAGAAAGAACGCAACGAGAGAATCATCGAGCAGGAAGCACTAAATGTTTTCGGAAAGAGAAACGTAGAGACTCAAGCGATAAGGAAGATTCTCGTCGATCGCGATCTTATGATTTACGAAATTCCCAGCGACGGTCATTGGTAAATAAATATTTTGAAAAATTATTGAAAATCAAAAACATAGAAATAATTTACATTCGTACTTGCAGTCTCTACAACGCGATAGCCCATCAGCTCAAAGTACTTGGAAAAATACCACTGGGTCTCAATGATCTCCGACACAAGACGTCGGTATATCTACGCGAAAATATGAATGATTTTTTGCCATTTCTTTCGAATCCTAATTCCGACGACTTGTTCTCATCTGAACAGTTTGAACAGTACTGTGATAATGTAGCCGGTACAAGCGCATGGGGTGGAGCTGTTGAGGTAATAACGAAATTCATTGAAATAGATATTTAAGCACGCTTTCAAAATATGATACAAAAATAAATTGTATCCTCCGTTCCATTATTTTTTCGTTGATCTAAAACAGCTTCAAGTACTCTCCCGGGTACTTCAGTGTCCGATCGAAGTAATCCAAGCGACCGGAGTTCCATATCTCATCGGCACAGAATACACTTCTGATAACAAGGTAATTCTTACTTATCATCGACACATGTACGAATTAGGCGCTCATTACAATTCCGTCACGAAATTCGTCAAAGACGAGGAGAGTTGATAAAAAAACTAATTAGGAAATTGCAGTTATATTGTAATCGTGTTTTATTTTTAAAAAAGAATGATATTGCCTATTAATCACGTGGTTTTGCCAATAATGAAAAAAGTGTGTCGAAAATCGTTTAAAACAAACGAATTTATGTGAATGATTTAATTCGATCTACTTAATCGCGTATGCGATCAATTCGTTCTTTATGCACGCGTTATCTCCTTTATTTTCATCACGGATGAAAAAAAACGCTGCGGTTTTTGTTTTTTTTGCTAATATATATATAGATGTTGTAGCAAAGATGAAGCTCTTCCCAATTTCGTAAAGGTCCACTGAACAAAGGGACGGTGCGAAATTATGGCATTTTAAGGATAGAATCACTGTGTAAATATTCAAGATCGAAAAAAAATGTTGAGATGGCAGATGGCAAGAGTAATTCTTCACTGGGTTATCTCGAGTGCGAAAAGATATCATAAGACCTAATATTATACGTAGTATGACATTTTTCAAATACTTGAAAAAACGAAGTCTGCGAGCAAAAAATAACTGAAAAATGTGATTTTTTCGAACTTTTCGGGCGCATGTTTGTGCAGAAATTGTACAAGTCACCAAATTGATATTTCCCTGATCTCAGGCTTTTCCAACTTCGAAAATTATTATCCATCATTTTTGAAAGAAATTTTAGCGAGATTTCCACCATATTGAAGAAAATTTCGTCCAGGACCATTAATAATCATTTTTAACGATTAAAAAGAAGAAATTCTAAAAGTACTTCTGTACGAATCATCGATATGCTGCCACTGATTACGAAATAGCTTATACGTAATGTTTTATCGAACGATTACAGAATGTGCCGAAAAGTGTTTCGAAAAAAAGATCTTTGCGATAACAGATTTGTAGCCGTGAAAAGATCTTATCTTTTCGACGAGGATTCAATATTGTTCAATACAATGGAAATAATTCGTGACTGACAATATATTACTGCCACAAAGTGGAACATTGAATCCCCACCAATTCTACTGGCTAACGAGTCTGTTAACGAAGTCGACTTTCTTTACCGTAATGTATAAAAAAAGGAATAATAATCGTCGGGTTCTACTGTGCATCGAATATTTCAAGTTGCTCGAATTTTTCTGAACATCGTATATTGTAAATGTGTGTTAAATGGCCAAAAAATACGTAATACCCATGCCGTTTCTATTTTTACTTACCGATCCTAACTTTTTACCTCTCATTTTCCTTAAAAAAACTTTCAAAATTGAACTAATTAAACTAAATAAGCGGAAAAATAAATATTTAAATAAACATTTCACGCCCTAACGAGGAAATATTCCAATTCAATGTGTAAATGCACTAATAGCGAAAATGTATTTTTGTTTATCGGATCGAGTTTATTGGCATATGCGAGATACGTGTGGGAGAATTACTTCTCCAAATTTTCGGAGATCGTCAATTTTTCGTCCTCCGTTGCATCCTTGTTTTTGTTAGGGTCGTCCGGTTTCATAGCAGGGAAGAGTAATACTTCCTGCAGACATTGAAGAAAAAAATCGAGGGTTAAACTTTGTAATGCCTACATTTTTGCAATTTATATTTAGTTTTCGGTTCAATGACTTACTTTGATATTGTTGGAGTCTGTAAGGAACATAGTGAGACGATCGATTCCTAAACCCCAGCCAGCAGTTGGTGGTAAGCCATATTCTAACGCAGTGCAGAAGTTTTCATCCACCATTTGCGCTTCGTCGTCACCCGCTGCTTTATCCTTGGCCTGTTGCTCGAATCTACAAAATAGATTAAAAATGATAATAACATTGGAAAAATTTTGATTCATTGATTCGTCAGTTTCAATAATGTGTTCGCCGTGCCCATAAAATCTATAAATTATTACAAAGAGAAAAAAACTGAATTTACAAGTATTTATCAATCAATGAAACGGGAACAGCATTTTCATTGAATCGGATGCGACTGTATACCAATAAATATTTTATAAATTCTAGATTTTAAGAATACACACCTTTCTCTTTGAACCACAGGATCGTTCAATTCGGTATAGGCATTGCAAATTTCCTTCTTCATAACGAATAGCTCGAATCTCTCGGTAAGACCTTTTTCCGAACGGTGCCATTTGGCCAATGGCGACATGACTTGAGGGTGATCGATGATGAATGTTGGATTGATGCATTCTTCCTCGATAAAATCGCCGACCAATTTATCCAATAATCTTGCTCCCGTTCTTGGTGCTGGACACTCAACTTCGTGCTTGATACAAATATCGCTCAGAATTTTGGTAGCCTCGGGTGTATTGAGCTGATCAGCATCCGGTAGTTTGACGTTGAGCTTCTCTTCCAGAGTCTTCATCATCGATACTCTTCTGAACGGCGGAGTAAAGTCAATTTCAACGGGTTCGCCTTCGGGTCCATCCGGATGATACGTGACTCGGTAAGTTCCATGAATACTCATTACCATACTTGATATCATGTCTTCGGTGATTTTCATGATATCGAAATAATCGGCGTAAGCCATGTAAAACTCGCAGGTCGTAAATTCGGGATTGTGAGTCGTATCGATGCCCTCGTTTCTAAATTGTCGACCAATCTCGTAAACGCGATCTATACCACCGACGACCAGCATCTTGTGATAAAGCTCCGGAGCAATTCTCATGAAAAGATCCATATTAAGATCATTGTGATGAGTGACAAAAGGCTTTGCGGTCGCTCCGCCGGCAATCATGTTCATCATCGGTGTTTCGACCTCCAAAAAACCCATTTCGTCCAAAAAACGACGTACATGTGCAATTATCTTAGCACGTACATGAAACTTTTGGCGTACCGTGTTGTTTAGGATAAGATCGAGATAACGCTGACGAAAACGCGTTTCTTTGTCCTTCAGACCGAAATACAAATTCGGCAACATATGCAAACATGGACTAAGAAGTTTGATACTGTGCGGAACGATTGAGAATTCACCCTTCTTTGTTTTTCCTGGGTTTCCAACGATGCCGATGATATCGCCACGTCGAATTTTCGATATTTCAGCGAAAAACTTATCCTCGCTCTCGAAATTTCTGGCGTTCGCCATAACTTGGATCTTTACACCCTCTCCGCGCAAATCATAGAATATTAGCTTGGCGCCGGATTCACGTATCGCGTGTACTCGTCCCGCCACACTGTGAACCTCTTTGTCCAAAACTTCACCTTCCTTCACGTTATCGGCGAATTTCTCGATGAAACTCTCCAGAGATATGGAAACGTGAAATTTGTGCGGATAAGGATGGTCCTTCGCCGCTTTAAGCTGGCTAACAGCGTGACTACGAAGCTTGAAGTATTCCTAAGAAAAAATTGAAAAATTCCATGTGACGGACCAAATATAAAAAACACATTTTTTGTTTTTAACAGTAAACGAGTGATGTTTTCGAACAACCATGTAATATCAGACATTAAAACGAACCGATGAATACTCATCAAGAAAATAAAAAATATAAAGGCTATATTCAATTTAGCAAAGATATATTTACATTTGGACTTATTTCTTCCTCGTTAATAGCGTCTTTTTTCTCTTTGGACTGAGCTTTCGCCTCTACCGCTGCTGTCTTTTTTTCAACTTTTTCCTTCTCCTTTTGTTCTACTTTGAGCCGTCTCTTCAATTCGCTGCAACAATGAATAGTGGAATCTTCGATTGTCTTGATTATGTTAAATACGTTTAATTCTCTCACTCGGAATCAAACAATACGCACTTAAATGCAGGTCCGTGTACGGAAATGTGACGTAATTTTATACCTGCATTAGATGCAGATTCTTGGTAAAATGCCGGGTGAAAAGCACGCGCGACGTTTTTGGTTAGAAAGCACAACATATTTTCTGTCAACGTTATCGCGGAGAGCAATAATCATGACGTTGTAGTCATTTAATAAAGAAAACAACGAGAACGATAACGATGTGTAGTTTAATTTCGCAAAATAGAAAAAAAATGTTTCGCTACGTCAAAATCGCACACGTATGAGACAACGTGGGAGACAGATGGAGAAAATATCAGTACTAACTATTTATAGGTTATGTTCCTGCAAACAACGCCAAAAATAGTTGTTTTTTCATCAAAGTTAAATCGCAACTTTAACTATCACAATTTTTCGTGTAATAATGCTATGTGTACTCACTTTTTCGATAGTTTTTCACTCGTTGCCTCGGCCATGGTGACAAAATTTCTCAGAAAGAACCCACCGACCGTGTCGTTGGTACGCCTACGTCCTCAAATACCTTCAGAGCTGAGTTCCGAGGAATCAGATGTTTCGTCTTTTTGCCGCTAGAGTGCTAATCCAATCTTTATGATAATTCGAACACCGGATAAGGTAGATGAACGATAATTTTTTTTTCTACGCGCAAATAAATTTCAAACTCGAAATATAAAATGTAGGATGCGAGAAATATTTTCGTGTATCGAAATGAAATACCCTATCCGTATTAATTCTTTCATCAAAATGTAAAAGATTCTAAACCCGACGTATTGTAAAAATAATGAGAAAAGTGTTCGACAATTTTTTCACCGATGCGTCATCATTGTCAAATTTCTTATGCAGGCTCCAGACTCACGCCGTGAAGAGGCGTGAACTCCGCGCAACACGAACGACTGTCACACTCACAATGTTCACAGTCCTCTTCAGTCCCTGGTATAATACAGAATGGAAAAAATGGATAAAATAAAAGCTGCTACGGCTTTAACCGTAGTTTCAATGGCATAGTATTATTATATGGTAGTTAAACATGCACATAAAACTAAAGAACGACCGAGAAGACGAAGAAGATCCCGGATAACGAGTATTCATCGCAACAGAACGCGGTAATTAATGCCTTAGACATGTTTATGAAAAAAAGGGTAAGTCTTTTTTTCGAAAGGACTATGAGACAGTTTCTATAGCAACGGCTCCTTGTTGATAATATGTCCGTCGCTCCTGACAGTCGATATAAGATTTTCGTGCAGAAATTGGAAAAACAAGTCTGTACGTTAACATTCCGTAGAAATTTATTCCTCAAAAAATGGACGGGTGTTTCGGTTTCCAAGAGTTAAAGGCGATCCAGCAATTAATAGCTCCGGCGAAGGATGACTCGGACTCTGAAGACGATTTGCCCCAAGCTGGTGCCAGAAAATTGGGTCAGTACAAAGACAATGGATAACAATACAAATACATTACACAACAAAATTACACGAATTAAATGGGAAAATAATCAAATTTAACATGAAATCAAAATTCAAAAGAACGGAATAAAATAACGATAAAAATGCGTTAAAGGTCCCGCCGACATCGGAGCACCAAAGCAAACTCCCCAAGATCATGTAGGACCTCATGCACCATTGAAGGGTGAGGGAGACAATATTTGGCATTCCTCGGAAATTACGTCAGCTGAAACATCGGAATCTTTCGATCCACGAGCGACACCGGAATACGAAATAAAGTTTAAACAGTCGGTCAGCCCCGAGGACGTGTATCTTGGCGTGAGTCGGAAAAACTCAATGTAAAACATAATATTAATCAGAAAAAGAAAAATGATTTTAATTTTTGTCTTCGTAGATGAATTTCAAAACGCCTGGGTCAGCTTCTTGCGAATGGCTCACGGTCGTGGTCAAACTTCCGGGTGAAATAAGGGAAAAAGTAGAGCTGTCCGTCGAATCTGACTTCATTGATATTCG
This sequence comes from Netelia virgata, assembly GCA_951802705.1. Classification (NCBI taxonomy): domain Eukaryota; kingdom Metazoa; phylum Arthropoda; class Insecta; order Hymenoptera; family Ichneumonidae; genus Netelia; species Netelia virgata. Next base: position 7,784,762 of record OX637864.1, on the reverse strand, counting down.
AACTCCCAGGTAAAACGGCAGATAATAAACAAAATTAATCTCCGGACTCTAGTTTCCCGTGGAAAGGTAAAAAAATGTTCTGATTATCGGAATTTAGATATAGGTTGCACCTGCCGACACCACATCCGGTCGATCCAAACGCCTCGTCGGCAAAATGGAACGCCGACTCATCGACGTTGGAGATTACACTGAGAATAATCCGAGAATTAGATGCGATCAATTTCTAATGTTTGAATGAAGCGTTTAGTCGCGACGGAGGGATAAATCCTACTAACAATTACCAATAAACCTCAGTCATAAAAAGTTCGAAAAAACATTTTTTAAATTTACATTTTTTGAACGTTTTTTTGTTTACCTGGTGGTCGTTTTGTCTAAGCAGTTTCCGAACCACTATCAGTATCGTCAACAAGATCGATTACACCACTGCTCGATTCAGATTCGACTATATCCACTTCCATCGGTTCATCATCGTCGATAACATCGATAACTTCCGGTTCATTTTGAAAAAATGATTTTTTCTCTGCTTGGAAGAATTTTAAATAGCCACATGGCACTTTGATGTTACTGGACTTTCTTATACCTCGTATCTGGAATTACGAATAACCAGAGAGCTTGAAATTTTGATTAATGGTACGAAAACGAGAATGTAAACATTCATAATTCACATACCGCTTCAAGGACATCATGCTTATATTTCTCGTAAGAATATGCAGCTGTGTACACAGAATATTCCAACTGCCGTGCAATTTCCGGAATATCTTTCACTGTAACGATATTACCTATTTCGGCCTCAACTTCGTTATAATTATTCGTCAATTCTTCAAACAGTCTCTGACACTGTCGCGAACGTGTCTAAAAAAAAACATGTAAGAATTAAATGGGTTAAGAAAACGCGTTTGATGAATGTACCATTTTTTTGCTCAACTTCCTCGAGCAGGGTGACGGTCCCGGTGGTCGTATTGTCTTGAACGCAAGATTGTGATCCATCTTTTTTTTCACAAATGACTGATAAGACACGAATTGCTCGATTCGTTTTCGCAAACCTTTATAATCGCGACAAGCATCGCAATGTAATCGGCAATTTGGTACTTTTTGTCCGAAATAAGCGATTAGGGTGACGTGACGACACCTAAAATTTGGTGATTTATGAAATATTTCCAAAAATAATTGCAAACAATATTTTAATAAAGATGTTCTACTGGCATACTTCGTTTGGAGGCAATATTCGATCACTTCTTCGAAAAATCGATGCTGTCTGGATACGAAATCATTCCCGTTACTGGGAACGTTTGGAAGAGACTTGATGCGCATCATAATATCGTTCTCTTCTTCGGTACTGAAATACAATCGATACGAGATTTTCTCCTCGTTTTGCGATATCCTACCCATCTGTTGATAAAGCTGCTGTATACTCATCGGCATGCTCCAGTGTACAACAAAACTGTGGTCCAAGAATATTTTAATAACAGATTTCAAAAAATCATGTTTCTGTAGTAAAGTAAAAAAAAAATTATGGCCTACCTGAGGTTTGGTCTATGAAGACCAATACCAAATTTTGGAGTTGTCACGATCACTGGTATCGAACCAGTGATCCAACTTTCCCGAACAAACTTACGATCCTTCCACGACAAATCTGAGATTGACGATGAGAGACTTGGAGAATTTTTTTATACCTCAAGGTTTATTTTCGATAAACGAATAATATTCACCTCCATGATATGCGACGACTGAAACTCCAAGCGTGCGCAGTCGTCTCGAGATATTTCGAGCTGCTTCTTTCTTTCTACAAAATATGATTCCACCGTTGGGTAGATTCTGCGATACAATTGCATTGTTTTTATTAACGAGGAAGCTCTTCGATGCAATGAAGGATTTTCAATGGATATGAGAGTACCTTTGAGTTGAGCTTACTTACAGGCCCAAGATGTTCTTCGATAAAGACTTTTACATGCTCAAGTGGTTCCGAGATCGTATCTAGGAAGTGAACATCGTGATACGGTGCCTGATGTAACGTTGGAAGAAATTCGCGCACTTTCGTCATACCCAGTTCGTGAATTATGTCTTCTCTGACCTGCAATATTTCTTATGTTCAACCTTGGATGAATTTGATTTTCTTGTAAAATATTTATGAATTATGTGTCCAATTGGCAAGTAAACCTTTAACAGAATTAAATAAAAATCCTGAAATTTTTGTCTAGCAAATCTGAAATCACCTCGGGTGTTGCTGTTCCTGTGAGGGCAACTTTGCGAATATTGGGAAATGCGATCTTAATCAATTTTGCAACTTCTCTGTAATCGGACATGTAGTCATGACTCAAACGACTGATACAGTGTGCCTCGTCCAGAACGATAAACGACACAGAGTTTTTAGCACGTAACTCGATTATCAACTCCTTATAAATGAAAATTTGGTGTCAATAAGGTTCGACAATAAATTGTGTATGGGTTCGTTATTAACATTTTGGCCAATGATTAATTCTTTCATTACGATTATCACAAACACACAAAAATGCCATTTCGCTCTAGCCGAAAAGTGCCAATCGGTATATTACATTGACCGTGTCTCGAGTAGCTTTGTCGATGGATGCATAGAGAAATTGCAGTTCCGTTTCATGAGATCTCAAATCGTCGAGTACAGCTTTTCGTATATTTTTCCGAATCCCACGATACAGGTACTCTGCGTTAATATTTTTTTGTCTAAGAAAGTCTACTTGAGCCTGAAATAATAAACGAAACAGTTCTTCTTTTGTTTTTTTAAATAGGATTAATGTTCTGGTTTGAAATTTCAATTTCGACAAATAACTTTTCATGCCCATGAGGTACGAAGCGTTAGAGTAAAGAAATGTTTGGTATGATTTTAGTAGAACGAATCGATACTTTGTAATCATACAAAAGATACAAAATTTCGATAAGAAATAGCTGTTTTATTTTATTGACTAACGATTGTTACCTAATCGTATAATGAAGAAAAATTATAGATATATTTATACCTGGCCCAAACTGTTAGTAGGAACGAATACTACAGCTAATTTAAAGTTTTTAAGAACTGCTGGTAACTGGAAGCAAATAGATTTTCCAGCTCCAGGTGGAAGATTTATGTATACATCGTTTACACCTGCAAATGTCGTTTATATAGATTATAATACATATCCTAGAGTTTATAAAAAAGTTTATGTCCAACCTGTGAAAACTTCTTTGGTGGCAGCCTCCTGTTCGTCACTCATAAAATGATCATAACCAAAAATTTTATTCAGTTTCTCTCTCATTGTCGTAGGGTTGTGAGAAATTCTCATTATTGCACAAATACGCGATCACTTTGGGCGTATGAGACTAGTTCTTTTATTGTATTACTACTAATCGTAAAATCGGCCGGCGAATTGCATTCAGTCACATGTTACGACTTGTTGATTCCCCCTCGCTCGGATATATATTGAGATTGAAGGTAGCGCACGTGCGTGTCGACAATTTCGAAAAACTCGACACCCTCCACACGCTCCACACGATTCAGCGGACTAGAGCGCCTCGTGGTGGCGAGCGGAAATCGACCTCGTCTGTGGATTGGTCAAACGTTCTAGTGCTAAATGGGCAGCGACATGTTGGAAGTTTAGTGGCTTCACATTTTGTCTACATGACATATTTTCCTCGCATTGTTGTTTTTCGCAAATGAAAGGTATTGATTATTCTATATTTTAATAAATTCATGTCATTATACACGCGTTAAACCTAATTCTTGACGAACAAGTGTTCCGGAAACATTTCGTGTTTCAATGAATTTACGTATATTTTCCACGGTTTACGGTTTATTTACATTTTGTGTTTATTCTTTTATAATCAAGTTGGTGTTCTCAAGTATAACTTTTGCATCGAATATATTTAATGGGGCATACCCAGTTCGAATTTTGAAAAAAATCGTTTTTTTGCATTTTCTAAAAGTATAATAGTTCAAAAATATTCTCTGAAAATTTCAGATAAATCGGACCGTTATTTATGGAGATATATAACTGAACGGAGCTGTCTCTAATGCATAAAAGTAGGCAGATAGCCTAAGTACTTACTGCAAAGTTCTTACTGCAAGGCTTGTGAATGTTGGAAAGATAAAAAAACACCGAAGAATATAAAGAATGGTATGGAACACACAAGGAAACTTGTTCGGTAAATCATGAAGGAAGTGTGGGGAAGATAGAGGTCAATGCAAGTTGTATTCTTCTCGTCGAATAAAACAGTTATCATCCTGCCAGCATGATTATTAGGCAATTACACAAATATACAATACTACATAAAAAAAGAGTAACAGTATTTGGCTACGTCGGTATATAAATCGGAAACTGATCAGCTCGTGTGGCGTCCCCCTGGTGGTCACACGTGACCTTACCGAGGCTCTGTTGTTTTCGTCAGTCTTCTTGAACATAAACTAGAGACTGTGAAGTGCGGGTTGCATTGAAACTGACAAAATTAAAAATCGTCGTGAGTTCGAGACGAATGCAGGAAATTATAAACAACGTTGATAAAAATAAGTTATGTGCCATACAGAGTGCGAGGATATTTTCTTTCCCGATGTACCGGGGATTCCATCTGAATGGAAAAAGCAGAGGTACTGGGCGAGTTGGAAATGAGGGCTGTATAGAAGCTCGGAGTAGACCGCGTAGCGCCAGCTGAACCCTGCACGCCATATATATGTATATACGTGTATACGTGTGTATATCCGTGAATATACAGCGATGCACTAGTGTTTTCGTCAGAGTTAACCTCCGAGCGTTGAAACCCCTTGTTGAGGCTCTGTTGCTGGTTTTAATTAAACGCGACATGGTGACGGCAAATTAATGAACGCGTTTCTCCCCCTTCACACCATCTTTGTTGTATACAGAAATACAGGTGTGAAACGCTCTGAGCGTATAATTTACGTCGATTCGACGGGTAGGTAAACTATTCTTCCTGTATATCTATAAGTGACATGGGGGAGGTGTCTTTGGCATCTCGTTATCCAATGCTCGCTTGGTTAACCTCGTTATTTTTTCCACGCCGTGCATGCTTACGCTAATGCGCGATGAGACGATGATCTTTGGTGCTCGTTAAGCATACGTAACTACACATATTTCCTTTGTCTTGCAGCAATAAGAGCAATGAATAATCAATTATAAAAAAATGCTCGATATAAATGCGTTTTCTCTGCATTGCCCATTTCTCAGTCGAGATCAAATTGTTTAGTGTCGATGGGGCATAATTATAATTGTCCGTATTATAACTTATATGTTTTCTATTAAATATTTACACCGACGTTTCTTTCGTAGAATTTCTCGAATCGGATTGTACCTTAGTTTGTCCTAATGGATTTCTTCGAACCAGTAACATTCGGTATCTCTATTGAATGTTAGGTGAGCTATGCGTATGACGTCGCTGCAATTGCTTCTTTACGAGCCAACAGGCAATATATTTTTTATGGTTATTCCTTTCTGTCTTTTTTACGCTACGATGCCATCGCGCAAAGTGTAATCGATTCGGTTCTGCGGAACTTGTAGGCACTCGCAATACGTACACCAGTTTACTTAGACCCTATTTCACAGAAATAGAACCAAGTCGAGTAGTAAACGTGAATTTAATTTTTGAACGATTATCGCTTTTTGCCTCGTGCAGTGAACAATAGGCCTACTTTTTTAGGTTATTCGCAAGGCTTGTCTCGACTCGCGTGTTACATCCGACAACTCGTTACCAACGAATATCTTTTACCTACATGTGAGAACCTTTGTCTACATCGCACTTTTTCAAAACCTAAAAGATTAATCTCTGGGCGATAAATAATAAATCAAAACTGATGAAAGGAAAAGGGTTTTATATCAGGCCATAAAACGTTCGCTTTTTCCCTCACACGTTGACAAGATGAATACAACAAATCGACGATACGACAAAAAGATAGATAAAAATGTAAAATAGGGATCCGTCGATGTTTGGGAAACCCTTGTCATACTAGAACCTAACAAGCGCGAATTCAATCCCGGTGTTCCGTTGGTTCTGAGGTTGTTGGCGAATTTGCTTTTTTTTATTGTCTCTTTTCCGATCTTTTTTTTTTTAAATAATAGAGCGAGAGACCTCGGGGCGTCGTTCTTCGGTTGTGAATTTTTTTCTGTGGTTTTCTTTTTTTGTTTTTGTTTTTCATTCATGCGTCTCCAATGACACCAGAACGAGAAGAAAATCTCGCAATGGCTCGAACCGTGTATGTGTGTTTTTCGTTCTATCCTCCCTATGGGTGGCAGCCATGAGAGCTTTGACAATGGGGGCCCGCCTCAGCATTGTCATCGAGGTATGAATAGCGAGACACGAGGATACGAGGAATCGTTGCAAGCCTCGGTGTGTGCGCAAGAACCGCCGTTATCAAACGCCGTATACCCGTCTAGTCAGTATTTCATAACTCTGTTCCGTATCCCGACCGGCGAATTCGTCGTCGACGCTGACGCTCGTAACTAAAGAGTCTCGAGCGAGGAGGGCGACACCGGCCTTTGGGAATCTCCCGCGTATTGCGCGCCATATTTCTTTTTTTCTATCTCTTTTTTTTTTTACCGTTGTCTCAATTTTATGAATCGTGAAATGTTATCCGTCGAGCGAAGTAAAAGGAAATTATTTGAAATTTGTTTAAATAATATTATTATTATTATTTTTTTCATAAAATCATACAATTTTTTTTATTTATCATTCAATTCTTGTTTCATTGACATTCGTTAATCGGTCGAAAATTTGTTCATTTATTTACAAAATATTAGTTCGAACAATTTCACAATGGCGTATAATCGAATAAAGCGGCATTTCGCTCTGGCACGAGTCTCGAAAAAGGTTTCGTGATTGGTTTTCAAATTCAATGGGATATGAAAATTGGTGCCAATTGAAAATGGAATTCGGAATATGATGATGATGGACAAAGGATATTTTTTGTTGCAAATGTTCGAGGGATTTGGTCCTTTCAATTCCCATGGAATCCTTGATGTACAGAACGTGCGTTATACACAGATGCATATGTACATCTGCGCAAATCCGCATATCGTAAGAGAGGGGCGAATATCAATTGAATGTTTTTATATAGAGTCGTTAGCGTCCAACTACTCGTTTGTGCCTCTGACCGTCGTGCATACCTCGTTAAAATTCTCATTCGATCGGTCGCGCGAGATTTGTTGTTGTTTTTTTTCACTCTCGTTATCCACGGGACATTTTTGTTCGGTATATACGTAGACGATTTTTTTTTCGTTCCCCATTTCTCTATTTGTCTTGCCTTTCATTTCGGGCAAATTTTTTATTTTCATCTCGTGTCCGCTCGTCGAGTCGAGGACGATTCACGCAGTTTCCACACTCGACCGATGAAACGAGGATTAACGATGATGCGACGTGAGCTTTTTTTTCTCCCCCCTCCTCTCACCCACGCCGAACACCACTGTCCAGCTTACCAGATGCGTTTCCCATTTTCATCTCGACCCTTTTTCTTCGCTTTGCCAGTTGGCTCGGAGTACATGCTCGATGCTGAGAGAGAATAACAAAAAATTCTCATCCTCGGTCGTATAATAACTCGTCAGTCCCAGAGTTGTAACATGGAACGTTGCAAAATCTTTTTAATTAAACTTTCGTTGAGTGATTTTTAGGTTAGGATTTTGCAGTGATATTTTTCCAACCTTCAATCTTGGGACGATAGTTTTGTAGATGATCTCAATGTGTCCAACGTTATACAGGCTAGCGCAGAGAAAACGCATGTTTTTTTATTGGCTAGTATTTTATAAAGAGAGGAATGACGACCCTGCTGCGCCACCAGCGGTCAACTCAGGTACTACAGTTGTAGTCATGGCGTGGACCTTATCGTGTTTACCGTCGAGTAATTTTTTAGAAACAGTGATTCTGTGGTTATTGTAGTGTTAGGACACCGGACAACGTTGAAACAGAGATTAGGGGGGAGATGAGCAATGCTCGACAAAAGTTGAAACCTCGAGAGTTTCGTGATATTAGTGTTACGCGGCAAATTTCTGATTTCGTAACCTCCAATTGCAGCCTTTTTAGAGGAAAAAAAAAGTTGATCCTCGGGTCGACGAAAAAAATTACCGGCGGGATACATTCGTAATTTACTTTTTACACTTTGGGATGTCGGAGGGGCGGGGGGGGGCAAATTTGTTTTTCATCCAAAAAGACTTTGTAGGGCCATTTCGGAAATTTCCCTTGTAACCCTTGTAATGATGAAATAAAGGGTTTTTGGAAGAAAACAAAATGTGGCCCCATCCCTTAGGCTTTTTTTTGCAGGTCCTCCCCTTTGGTTCTGAAAATGGCGATTTTTGAAGTGTCTGTCATTACTTTATTGAGCTGTAATTAAAAAAAATTATCTTGAAAATAAACGATGTTAGATTTAACTGAAGAACATGCATTTTCTCTGTGCCAGCCTGTATAATTCACCAACTAGAGACTTTTCAGTGGTTCGATACCCCTGGTAAATATGGATATGGAAAAAGATATTTTTCGTAAATCCTAACAAACCGAGTGGTAAGCTTTTATTTTTCTTATGGAAATACAAAAAAATACACACTGTAAAAAGAATAACGTTGTGTACCTCTCACACTGAAAACGCTCGTGCGACGGTTATGTAAACTTCGCGTCAAATATCCATCGACGCTTTGTTACGAAGTTAGGTTATGAAGCGCCGTCCGTGCTGTTTTTTTTCCTCGTATCTTTTATAACGCCTTTTGCCCGATATGAATACAGAGTGAGGCTTCCGAGGGCATTTTTTTTCTTTACCGTATAACGAAAAGCCCATTTTTCATACGGCATCGATTTCCTTTTTTTTTTTTCTGTAACGAAAGAAAAATAATGTGCGAATCAACGGTTTTGTTTTTTAGAGGTTGGGAGAGAAAAGATTGTTGGCCAAGCCATGAATATTAAAGTAACACCGAAACCAATTCCCGGGGATTCAAAATGTCACTGGCTAGGTTAGGTCGAGGAAAGTCAAAGAAAACTAGAAAAGCCGAATTTATTCGCCAATTCGAAACTTTCAATGTTTTTCATTTTTACCCTATCGATGTAATTCAAAGTCGCGATTGGACTATGGTAATTTATGGGCATACGAAATCGAAGCGGGGAATCGTCTGAGAAGACCTGGAGATGGGAGGCTTTTCATTCTCTTGACAAAGAAACTGTGAAAACGAATGGATGTAAGAAAAGGTAAAAGTTCCGAGAATAAAGCTTCGAGTCTTCGCGATGAGGTCATTGCAAATCCATTCTGCACACCGACGCGGCACTAAAACACACACGTTCGACTTGCCGGCTCCACGCACGTTTGAAATTGTCTGGGGAGTTATAATACGAGACCTCTGTTCGTAGTTTCTTTTTTTTTTCTCGCATTATTTAGTCTCGTATACTTTATTCTTAGGTGAAATCGATGCGTGATTATGGCCATTTTCTCAATGGTCGATCATTATGATAATTGGACGGAAGAAAATTCGATAATGTCGTGCATTCGTGGAATCGATTGTTAATATCGTAGTCCCTTAACATTATTCCCCTACACTCCGCAGCGTACAATTACTCTATAAAACTAGTTTTCCTCTAATCTTTTTTAACCATTGGAAATATAACATTTTCATAACTTGATTTTTAATCGAAGTTTACAATTTTCAGTTCGTGTGTGTTTTTATATGAATTTTTACTTAAAAACAAATGAACCGTAATTTGTTTATTTCGTTCGCATACTGGGACGAAAAATGATTCGACGTTACTCGAGATTTAACTTCGACAGCTGACGGATACGTTTCAATATTGTACAATTTTTTATAAAATGAAAAAATATAGAAATGTATCTGTCTTCTTAAAAAAGCATCTTTGCCTTTGTAAAGTGTCGAATTTTGAACGTGGAAATGAGAAAAAGGTATAAAGTAGAACTGATGGGTTGCCCATAAGGCGAAGAAAACCTCTGTTTATCATCGCTAGACGTCGCATGGTGTACAAAGTTCAAGGGAACCCCCGCTGTCGTCCCTGACAAATCATCCTCACGTTGATTCAGAGTCCAAGATAGATTGTCCCTATACATGAAGGTGCTCGTTTTCTATCGATTCGTGTCACGTAATGATTGATTTGAACGGAATCAGGAAAAGCGTTTTTCTATTGTTAGCTTGTTCATCTATGGAAAACTCTTTCCTGAAGATTCGTTACAATTAACAAGTTAAAAATTTCTTATAGTTCTTGGGAATAAAAAGAAAGTACCTACAACACTATGTAACTTCGAACTAAATTCTTATCTGAAGAGCAGACCTTTTTGCAGGTACAAATATAACCGCAAATATACGTTTAGTTCTCCAAGTCGTTATCACATTTTTTTCTAAGATTAAATAAAGTGCAACCTCTCGAACGATCTTCAGAAGCTCTCAGACTCGTCAAAGTGATCTTCAGTGATTAAAACAACCCCTCTTTTCGATACTAGAGCCAAGTGGTACATCGGTGACTTTTTCCTCCTCGGGCTCTAAGCCCCATTTTTTTTAATCTTCCTTATTCCAATGCAATTAACGTCAACTCGACTCTTAATTAATCCGCAGGTAGCAAAGTCTTTGCATCATGGATGCTCTCGCTCCAAGTCTTTTCCAAGAATACTCTAGAAAAGGAGAAAAGACTCTTGTGCGCCTGAAACTTTTCAAATCAGACCGACTCGCTTTTCCACCTGGTATTATTACCTCTCCACTGCTGCGTTCGCGAGAAAGCTTGCCGACCATCTGAGATACTTTTACGAGTCCGGACAAGGGAAAAGAGAACTTATAAGTTAGCTTTGAAATATTTAGACGAGTATTATATTTACCAGGAGAACATACCATAAGCTATAATGCATATTCCGGTATGAAAACGATAACAAAAAGTACAAAAAGCTTAGAATATCATTAAATAAACGTTAATCAAGTACTTCGTTTTTTTACTATCACGATGAGAACAATAACACTATCATATCTTCTACCTAATAAATCATTTCGATAATTCGCGCTTCGTGGATATGCAACGTCGTACACGAATACAGGGTGACAAGAACCTTTTTGGAGAAAGGGACTGAAACAAAATAACATCAAATTACAGTCACCTCATGCAAATGTGCAAAAGATCAATAAAACTATCAGAGTTCCAATTTCACTGTGTCGATCCCAACTAGGGATCGGTTATTTAAAGCAGTAAAAGAAAACTGCACGAAAACGGGTCGTGGGAGTTTCTCGTCACTCCTTATTCATGCAGAGTCGTATACATCGATATAGAAAACTCGTAGCCTTAGTATAAATTTATAGTTATAAGAATGAAGTGCCAGCCGCGAGTCGCGTGCAACTTTGGGCGTCCAGGCAGGGAATTACTTTGGCACACGAAAGTCCTAGGCAGATTGAATTGAATTTTTAAAGAGCCACGGGAATATCCACGTGCGAAGGAGGCCTTGTGTTGGAGGTTAGGATCGGTCCCGAGACGTTGTGTGGTTGTCCGCGACAGGGCGCTACCAACCACCCCTACACGAGGGCAGTAAATATGGTTCGGAGTTCGGATCGTATGCAAATTAGTGAATAGTTCAAAGCGATTCGCACCGAGAAACGGACGTTACGCTCGTATAACTCGGGCATAATACTGATTGTCCATTAGACCAACCTGGAGACGTCCTCATTGTGTATGTATAGACGTTAAGCGACGTACCAGACAATAGTTAGATTAGTTACTCGGGGCTGTTCCGGCGCTACTAAAGTCTCGACGTTATGCGAATACCTGATGGACCGATTGTATTTGAGACTTTGCTATTAGCTGTGAGGGATAATATACAACAGCAGCGATGAAAGACTTACCTCGCTCATAAACAATGTGCAGTTTGAAAATTTAATAACCACGAACTTTAATAAACGAAGAGTTTCTTCATAAGCTGGTCGACTCATTGAACTTGAGCTTCCGCAGCACGATTAAATTATTCATCAAATAGCAAACTCTATTCCGACTCGAATTTGTGACGTTGATGTACTAATTAATATTCTCATTCGTTTCGTGCGGTAGAACGTATTATACACGAGTTCAAGGCATTTGATATTCTGAAGGAAGATTCATAGAGCATCTTACTTGACAATGTGTAAATCGTACAATTATTTATATGTATCAACGTTTGAAATTGCGCGTATTCAAATTTTGCATCGGTTGCACACGATGACTGACAGAGGGAGCGTCGGGCTAACAAGGGCCAACTCTCTCGTGCCTCTCGTGACTCCTAAGTGGATGCTAGCGACACTCCGCGATTACTACGGTTACTACGCGCTGACTTTAACATGGACGACCTGATCGCGGATAGGTGACGTTTGTATTTTCGTAATATTGTCGCAGTTCGCATATCACTTTGACTTATATCGACCCCTATTTCCGTCGCTGGATGCATCCGACGGTCAATTGGTATCAGACGCGACAAAAGACGAGATCGTAAAGCATAAATGGTCCAGTAGCAATAGAGGATACAACGATGTCTTGCAATCATCGCAGGGGTAATTGATGGGCAAGGACGCGGTAAGAGCGATTGATGGCTGTTTTGCAAACGTGTATGCTTCGTGATGTGGACTAAAGTTTTCAAGAACTCGATCAAATCCTCATTGAGATTACACGATGGTGTTCTTTTATGTTTTTTATTCCATAAATCAAAAGTCTGCGGAAAAAATGCGATGCAATCCAATATGGCCACAAAAAATCTCAAAATAGACCGATACTCAATTATACAAGCCATGAAATCAAACTTTTTGTCATTTATTCAGCAATACATCTGCTATAAAAAACAATAATTAAAATTAAATATTCATCAATAGAATTGTAAAAAAATGTCGATGAACGTGAGGCCGCAAAAAATACATTGACCGATAGCGATGGGTGACTTTTGATCAATCGCTTATGTGAAATAAAATAATAAGCTAGATTTGTAAAGAGTATGAATGCCGCTCTGGTCCCTGCTATAATTAACTGCGTAAGTAAAAAATTGACAAAACGGCGCAGGTTGAAATTTTGCAGTACACATTTTACGTTTTTTTTAGTTTTGCATTTTTTTTTAAATTGAAATGTTCGACGTAGAAAGTTAATTGTAGCACGGGACAGAGCCAATGATATCTAGAACAAACAAAAATCAATCGGCTCGTTAGTTCTTTGTTTGCATCCTACGCCAGTTGAGAAAAATGCGTTTCGAGAAAAACGCGTTTAACACTAGTCGCGCGAGTAGTGCAATAGTGTTATACTCCCTATATAGTTCGCTATAAACTCCAAACTATTAGGAAATCACCCTTAAAAATTGTACAGACCATTCTTAAAGGTCTATACTTTCAAAAAATGTAATAAAAAAAAGATTTTTTTCAAAATAACAAAGTACAAAGATGCCTTAATTTTTTAAGTATACAATATGTCTGATTTTTTGTTATCACTTCTTTTATCATTTAGAAACAGGTCTAAACTTTTTACAACATACTTCGGTATGAAAACTGTAATGTAAAAACGTTAATAATATTTTGTACCGCAACTCTAGTCCGTGACATAGAATATCATCGAGTATCTTCCGCAACGATGTCCAAACGATAATTCGTTCCATCCATCCGGCGGGCGGCAAAAAATTTCTCGTTGCGACGCGATCGTTATCGCGAATAATAGCGCTGACCTTTGATTTCATATAGACGGAAGACGATTGTGGTATTGTCGAGGGGCAGGGCAGTGGAGGAGCAAGCGGTGGAGGGAAATATAGGGGAAGCTCGCAATTATCGGAAAACGCGAGAGGACCGCACTCGCGGCCGCGATGCAGCGGTATATCGTTGCGTAAATGCATAGTCGTCGACGCTATAGACGCTGCCGGATATCGTCTCTATTTCCCTCGCATATATATCTCAGCCACGACGGAAACACTCGTTGATCTTTATCCAATCCAGTCTGGTTTTCTATCAACGATTCGTACGATTAATTCGATACACGGTACCGTTACCACCGGCGTCCAGCGATCGGACGAAAAAAGGGAAAAGAAAATGTAACAAAAATCGAGTTACGTCACACATTCTTCGCACGGAGGTCTCTCGATGTTACAACTTTTAACTACCGCTATCGATTTCATGTCGTTGAACCAGAGCACCTTGTTCACGATTATTGGATATTGGTCCTTTGACAGGAATTCATAAAAATTGTACGGGCTTAATGAAAAAAATCATGTTTATCGTTTGCTACAATTTTTTATTTTTTTTCATAAATACATTTTTACTTCAATTTTTCCTTTTGATCCTAGGCATTATGAATTTAACGTGGCAGGCTCTTTATGAATGAAACAAACTGGTTTAAAGTCATTAGAAAGCAACGTGCTAGGGTTCTAATTTACGGGTTTTTTTTGTCTTTTACAAAATTCGAAAATTCACTTTATCTTCTCACGAGTCGTTCGAAAGATTTATAGCGCGAGATGTTCAGACGGAATAAGAGAGGAGTAAGCCGAAAATGGCTGTCTTCGTCACGTTTGTCGAGAGATACGGAATAGCATAGCAAAGGCACATATATAACTATACCTAAAGCTCTCTTTTCGCGCAACGGGCATACAGGTCACGTTTATAGACTTTTCAATTTCGTTCGCGCGCGAACTCCTCTTTCTTCCTCTCTCTCTCTCTCTCTCTTTTTCTCTCTCCGCGCTTCGTCTTATACCACGACGAGAAAAGGACTCGTAGACTAGAGAGTATGTACTTACTGTCGTTGAAATTTTCCGAGCTCCCGGCTATATCATCCCGGCATTCCAGAAGCCATTATGGTTGTCCTCTACCTCCCGGACCTCGTCGTAGAATCGTCGACGAGATATATATATCAAGCGTAGCGAGATGTGAGTTATCCGCGAAAAAAAGGTCGGAAAAGATAAAATGTGAGCGAAAACGAAAAAAGCAAACGTGAAGCAGAAGCTGTGTATTATTGGATAACAGCTGAGTGCATGGTAAGCAGGATGAACACGGTGAGAAAATGTGCGAAATAATAGCATTTTAAAGGAAAGCTTGTTTAAGAAATTGGAGATATGGGGAAAAATAATGAGAAATTATTTTGTGAACTTAGCCATATTTTTCTATAAAACTTAGTACAAAATATTAATCTATCAAAATATTGTTGGTCGATGCGCGGTAATGATAAAACATTCGGCACTCTAGCGTAAAAAAAACATTTCATCTAAAACTTTTGTTACTTAGTTTTTAATCTAAAGACTTAACAGTGCGTGGAAAATGAAATATATCGCGAGAATATTAAATTTGATCGAAAAGTATTAATTTATCTTGAGGAAAACATTTTTTTTCATGTACGTTGATATTAAAAAATAAAAATGATGAGACTCGAGATTTGCGGTCGCGACGTTAGACGTGAAAATAATCGAGTGGGGACACAGCCGTAAGATGTTTATGTGCGAGTCTGTGCAGGTTCGCTCGTTTCTTTGAAATATAGCGCGCGAAATATCAGGGCAAGCACGGAGTCGGGCACGATTTATGTTTTATCGGGGCAAACCGAGGAAATGATGAAGGCGTTGTTTTAATGGCTTTTACGCGTTAATAGCGAGAGTTCGAGGCTTTGCGGTGTTGGAGTAACTGTGTTCTCCTGCTACTGGCCGATATCGTCCTGAAAACTTCGAGACCCGACGATGAGGTTGACGAAGGTTAACGTCGGTCTCCTGTCGAGGACGCGGCTGGTACCTAGCGAGAATAAATCATTCTGAAAATTTGAGGTGTTAAGTTGAGATTGAAAGTTTTGTAATAACATCGAATTATGTCCTCCGTCTCGATCGATCTTTGTTTCGAATTTATTTCGTTTAATATTACCATCGCTACAACGAGGGACTATTATTGTATCTCGGGACCTTCGATTCCTCACATATTAATTCTACCAGGAGCAGGTGCGCTTCGTTCAATTTTCCAATTTAAATAAATTTGTAATTATGTTTTTAATTTGATTTCTGATTCAGGTCTCATGAATTTTTTAATCGTTCGAACCATTCGATGGAAGAGCAATTGTTACTCAATTGTTGTTCAACGGAGGTTCAAAATAATTTTCAATTGTAAAAAAAACGTTTACTTTGTTTAAATAATTTTTGTTAATTTAAAAAAAAACGTTTCTATGCTCTCGTATGTTATTATCATATCTTCGTTTGTATGAAAATAAGTTCGACCGGGACATAGATTTGACTCTACGAGGACACATTTTTTTTTTTTCTTAATTTATTATGCGAATGATTCGCTGGCGAAGTTTCGTTTCGAGTTGAAAGTTCTTCTAAAACTAACCGTCTCAAGATATCCGGATTTTCATCTTTTATACGTTACGTTTATGTATACATATATACTATATATGAAGAGTTGCTGGGAAAATTTGAAAATTATGTCTCTTCCGTAGTTTCGTCTTACATACCCTCGTTTTACGTATGTGTGTGTCCCAACCTTAACTGTTGAGTCGTGGATACGAAACTTTTCCAATAAGTGTCACCTCAAGACTTCCCAGAGCAGGGACAACATTATCCTTGATTCCGGCTAGAAAACGTGCACGAACTGTATATCGGCCCGGTATTTTATTTTTATTTTCTCAAAGGGGAATAAAATCGTAATGACAATTATTTTTGTATTACATAGCATAAATAATACGAAACAAGATCTGCGAAAAAGATAATAGATTTCTGTCAATTGCAAGATGATCGATAATAATTTATTATTTTTTCCTTTTTAGAGGAAAGGAACGAACTTGAAATTTTGGAAACTATGAAGTAGGTATAAGAGTGAGAAATGCAGTTGGTAACAAGGGCACATGAATAGTTCATCAGAACGAGATTCGTTGCCTTAGAATAACGAGAGAACAACGCGAAAAAATCCGATTGCCGAAGATTAAAAAGTTCCACTTTAATGCAAAAACCCATTTGATGCAAACACATTCTTCCTCTTCTTTTCGTAGGCAGGCTAAAGCCACGTTCGGTCGATGATTTAGCTCGTGAGAAATAAAATGCAACATTATGCCGCAAACACTGTGAAGAAAACTGAAAGTAATGAACTAAATTGTTTGGCGCGATTCGAGGAGACTTGGAATCGTGCAAAGATTTTCTAGCACTTGAAATTAATATTTGAGTATTTTGTTATCATCACGCATGATACACAGACATTTGCTGACGAATCATAAGGAATTTATAAAATATCGTTAATTCAACAAGTGTTTACAAACATTTATTTAACCTTATATTAATTTTTAAAAGTATAATAATATTATAATGAAAATGTATGATGAAAAGTTGTGGTTGTATTTGAAAATTTGAGTTATTGGTATGTTGGAAGATTATCGATAAGTTATTGGTATTCTTTTAGTCTATCTTCGGTACTTTTCATAGAGCAGTCACTATAGCTCGATGACTGTACAACTCGTAACGACCTTACGTCTCGTTCCACGTGGCCCGTATCTTCTATGTTCATATCTATGACTCAGCGCTACAGTACAGTATGATCGCGCTTTTGAACATAATTTCGTTATTGTTCTGCTTTACTTTCTTTTTTTATAAATGAATTTCTCATAGAATATGCCTTTATAGCTCTGTGAGATGGTAATTCAAGACTTTTTTCAACAAAAAAAAGTGATGCCCCCAGAGAGATTTGAACTCTCGACCCCTGGTTTACAAGACCAGTGCTCTAACCCCTGAGCTATGGAGGCTCATATCATGTTCATTTTTCAGAGCTATTCAAGAGGTTGGTGTAGAAAAATTGTATTTTCGTTGAAACAATTCGATAAGTTTTTGATAATTATGAATTTTCGTTACTTTTTTTAGTACTCGAACGTTCTCGAACGATAGAGTACGCAAAATATATACGTTTTTCCTATTATTCGGAATATTGAAAAAATATTGCAACGTTAGTTTATTCATTTGCTTAAAATATCTATTGTTTTTGATAAAAAGTTAATAAATTAATTAAAACCAGCGATGCAATTATAACTTATTCTCGTTTATTCGACAATATTATCGATAGAAGTCTCACTAAATTACCAGTAATTTATTATCCAAGATTATTACTCTATAATATTGGATAATATTTTATTGAATATTTCAAATACGCATGTATTCATTTTTATATTTCATGCAAACAGCAACTGTGATGGAATTTCATTTTATCGTTTTACACCATACTTTGCCTGTATTTGCTATTAAAACGGTAAACTTTTTTTACCTGAAACCGTTTACGATAACAACTTACAATTAAGTGATATCAAGTATTGTAGTTAGTGTTGAAATTCTGTCCTGAATTTTATTCATATTTTTATATGTATAAAAATCACTTTTAAAAAAGCCCTTGAATCGTCATAGTTGTATAAAATAACCACGATGTTGAACCGATCTCGGATGCAATAATTACACGCTCTATAGCACATCGCCACGTGAAGTGATCAATTTTCTTACTTGACGAGTCTAACCCAGCATGCCTCATCAATTATCATTAAATTCCCAGAGGAGATTAATTACCGGAACAGGTTGCACGATAGTTTCATAGACAGAGTTTACCCAGCGTATATTCCTTGGCTAATTATTCGCTACAATAATTATTCTGTCATTTTTCCTGTTAATTACCAATTGTTCTATGATTGTGGCAATATTTCGAACATATACCGATTCCACCTGAAAAAACCTTCGATACTTGATTAATAATCGAAAACTAAAAAAAAATTACAGTCATTACAATTTTATTTTTTGTAGAAATACATATTTCCTCGAAAAACGTGAATGAATTAATTGTATGCAATAATCAGATAAAATAATTTCATGAGGAAAAGAAGTTAGACTCGAGGGTCGAGTATTCGTTTCATGGCAGATGTTTAATTAGACAGACCGGCAAGGTCCAATTGTAAGTTGCTAGAAAGTCGTTGGCTCGCTCGAAATTCGCAGCGAGCGGCACGTTCTTTGCGCTACATGTGCAAGACTCGGCTAGGAAAGTGCAGCACGCTCCAGGACCATAAAGGCAGATCCTTGAGAAAAAGACAAAGTTCTTGAAGAAAAAAGTGCATTCTTCTCCAGGATCGGTTTTGTTCCTGAAGTCGAAGCTTCGGAATGTTAGGAGCATTAGACAATCCGAGAGGTCTTTAACGATTGTAGTTTCCAGTTACCTGCTGGTATTGTCCATTAAATATTCAGAATCCATTACGGAAAAAAAACCCAAGCAATTTCTTATCGAATAATTAATGACATACGTTTATCACGACAAATTCAGCTTTACAGGTTTCAAATTGTCATGCTTCTTCTTGCAGAATTATTAAGAAGATGAGCCATGTCGTTTCTGACATCCACGCAGTGGACAATAAAGTCAATTGCGTAATATAGATAAGAATTGCAACGTTAATTATACGACGTCGTCTTGGTAGCATAAAAAATGATGAAATCTTCATAACAAACTTCCGTGACATTAAGAGCCATGGCCATCATTTTATCGCATGAAACTGAAAACCTTATTTGATGTTTTATAACGATATTTGAACAACCAGTACAGAAATAAAAAACTTTATATGCCTTTGTTCTCCCGCTCTTTCGTATGACTCTCGTATAATGTTTATTACTGGTGATAAAAAACTATTCCGTGCAGGAAACGTCGGAATGTCTTCGAGCTATTCAAAATTTGTTCTCACCTGTACCAAAGCGTTATATTTGTCTTTAGTTTTTTATTTTATTTTTTGAAGTTGTTGAATAAGACTCGTAACAGATACGAATTATCTAACAGGATGTTCTTGACATTTTCTGGAAACGAATCAACGAAATTACTGGCTATATATAAGGGGAAAAAAATCGTATGCTAAGTATCGTTAGTTACGTTTCTCTGATTTTTTAGAAGACGATTCGTCCAATCCCCAGTCTCCTGATCAAGAAGACCCGGATCAAGGGATCTTCCATATGGCGCCTGAGTAGGATAATGTCCTTTTCGTACTGTACATGGTCACTCCAGTCTCGAACGTTTCCATTAAGTACGCTATCGCGGGCAAGGATCATTAGAGCCCCGAGGATTTGTCACTGGGAAAGGTTACGAAAACGTTCAGGCTTATACGGATGGTGCTCCCTCGTGAGCTATACGGATGGGGTGGAAGAGAGAAACGTGCGAAAAACGAAGAAAACTTCGTACAAACTGTCCTCAATATTTAACGTGACCCAGTGCCCAGGGCTGCTTGCATTCCTTCGCTCTTGGAATTTTCATCCCCCGTCCACCGAGCAGCTGTATGGCATAGGAGAGAGTCTTCGTCGCTTGCAGGTCACACAGAGGGTGCACTAATGTTAAACGAGGGAAACAAAAATCGAAAGAGGCAACCTAAGTCTTGCACAGGGTGGTGAAAATCTGGGCCAGCTGTGGACAGCTACGCTGATATACACTTCTTAGGCTATCGACTTGTTTTGGAAAAAATGTTGAAAACTTAGCTTATGGTAAGTCCGGAGGAGATGGCTATACGGGAGAGATAGCCAATTACAATAATTCAGAGAATACTCAATAAATATAGATTGTTTTTGTTTAGTTTGCTTCACGGTGTGTGTAGGTGCAAGTGCACGTCAAAAACTCCATCGAGAACAAATGAAAAAGTAAGTAAAATGTTAACTAATTGTTTTGTCTACTGCTAATATTTTCTTGAGGGCTGATCTTCTATGTCGTGGTGATACAATTTTGAAGAAAAAATCCTTTTTTTGCATTTTTCAACAGACGAACATGACTTTTTTATAATCTCAAAACTTTTCATGCTCTGTATTTATTTATTTGTTTTTCATGCGTGGCCATCTCATCCGGAAGATTAGGAGAGATGGACATCTTGAACAAGGGTGTGATGACCATATGGACATCTTGAGTAATGAAGACGGAGAACCTGTATTGTGTGATTTATCAGATGAGGATGTGACCAGGAAGATAACTCCGTTAGTTGTGGAGAAAATGATTGAATAATCAGTCTCGTCGAAGACTGCTTTCAGTGTATTGTATGTCAGCTCTGGGTACACCAAAATTGTTCTGAATTTGATTATGTGTTCTAAATGTGGTCGGACGAAGAAAAGGGCATTGCAAACAAACGCATGGACCAAAAGCGGAATCCAAAGATAGAAGCAAAGTGTGGTCATCCCTTTTTTTCCTCATATGGCCATCACACCCGGATACCCCGGGAGAAATGGCCAACGGCGATTTTTTTGCAAATGTAGTTTTAAGGTTGATCTCGCAATAATTCGCTATATTTGTATTAATTATCTTAAAAACAAATGTTTAAAGTTGGATTATACACTAAAAGAAGTTTAGAATTGTTTTTATTTTTATTTTGACACAACTTTGAAAAAACTATGGCCATCTACCCCGGATTTACCCTTCTCCTAAAGCGAATCATTTCCTTACAACAGCTATTTTGTAAATATGTTCATCACCTTTGTCTAAATTAATTGAATAAAGCGAAGAAAACATGTTTTTTTACATTTTAAGTTTATTATTTGTATTTTGAGAAATGGGGACAAAAGATGACGGAAATTCACGTAATCGAGAAAATAAATTATCGATTGGTAACGAGTCTTCGGCTGAGCCATTTAGTTTATATGAAGCGTGAAGTTGTCTGGCTCAGTTTTTCATCACTCACAAACACGCAGGCTCGTGTTATCTCTTTCAGCAGAACGCGAACGAAGAAGTGAAGTAGAGAGATTTTGCAGCAAAGAAGTAACCGTAGTGGAGAACGCGTAGAGTTGCCTCGGGGGTGCTTTCTCGTCGAGAGAGGAAGAGGTGTTGAAGCGTCGAGACTCAAGCCGTACTTTAATCGCTAAAGCCCTGGCGTTTTAGTTTCCAAAGTGGTTGGACTCAGCTAGTAAAGTTAAAATGGCGCCTAGTTGAGAAGCGAGAACTTATCAAAGTTTAATTTCACTTCGAAGACGAATTACCTGGCGTGGCTCGACTGTATTGCGCTTATGATGAGACGTTCAATAAAAAAAACTACACATTTCTTGTTTTATTGAAAAATTAAATTCTTTTTTTAGGATATATTTTATCATTTTTTTTAACGATTCGAAGATATTTTGATACGTCGAATTAATAGTTTGTTTCTGCGACTGGTACCGAGCTTTGGTTTATGACTATTAATTTATACAATTAGAAAATAATATTATACAAAAAAAAATGATGTTATGTGAAATAATATCAAAGCCAGACCGAATTCTTCGCGATTCATATGGACCGAAGTTTTCCAGGATGTTCTCTAATGCGTACAATTTTTCCATAACTTCTTCGGCTCTCTAGTGAGTAACTTAGTCGAGTCGGACGGCGAACAGGTTAAAATAGCGCTTCATCCGACGCGGGAAAACTAACTAACCAAAGTTCCCGCCGGTTTTCACACTTCCGAATTGGGTTAGGGACTCGAGATCGTTAAAGTTAACGAGAAGAAGAGAGGAAGGGTAGGAAGGTGTGCATCGTGGTGGCGCTCGTGGAGCGTGAAAGAGTTAGTGCTCTCACTGCCCGCGAGAGTTTGGCGCGTGGAAGGCGGCAGTATGGTCCATTATTCGAACTGGCAATGTGGGCGGTGATCGAACGATTTTTCTTTGAGGCTGATGAACGACGAAATTCAATTTGCCAACGTAAATCAATTTTAATTTTTAAACTAGCTATGTAGAGAATTATGAAAATAATAAATTCGAGCTGTAGGACCGGTCTTAAATATAAGGGTGAAAAAAAGGTGATGTATTCTATAGAAACAGATGCAACTGTCGAACGAACCGGACTGTACTTCTCGTTCGAATGGTTCCAATTTCTCAAACCAAGCAATTTATTTCTTTCCATGGAATTTAGTCGTTTTCAAGAACGTTCCACGAAATCTGGTGGTTATTTTATTTTTCATTTCTTACCCAGACTGCGGTTCTATAGAATTCTTGGCAGATTCCGCGCTTCGAGTATTTTCAACGCAGCAGCTGCACAATGATACTTCTTTTGTCTTCATCGAGAACATTTCGTTGTAGACCAGTCGCAAGTAAAAGATGATGGCAAAGCTTTTCTAACAATAAGAGTGAAACAAGAGGTAGCAATTTATCCAACGTTCTACTCGTGATAATATTTATGTTTATGAGTCAACCGTAATACAATATTTTTGGAAAAAAACGACATTTCGACCCCCTCAAGGTGTCGATGGTCCACACTCGTGATTTAATTCCGAGACTTTGGGTGGGTCGACTGGGTCGAGATTTTTCGATTTGTATGATATGTTTCTATAAATTGTGCCTACTATATGACAAAATATACAATGCCTTGAGAATGACGAAGGCCCATTTCATGGTTATATTCACGTCTAGACAATAATCCATAACTATCACTTATTTCCAGACTCATTCAAAATTGGTCGAACTTTCCGTAAGGCCATGCCTACCCACCTTCTCCCTGCGGCAAATCCACGAAACGTTCACGAGTTCGACGTATTTTACGTCAACTGTTTGCTCCTATATAAAAAGTTTTATATTCAACGGCGAAAGGTCTCTAGTACCAAATTCCAAGCGTCGCCGTGGCTCTTGCCGTAGTATTTTCGAAACGACTGCCAGAGTGTAATTATGATAATGCGACGAAGAACTCGTCGGTGGAAAACTGGCGAAGCTTATTTTCCCTCCGAAGATCCTGGTGACCTCCGAGTCACTAACGCGATAGCTGCGAGTCGGTCTCTTCGTAGAAGAAATAAAGACACGTAGGAGGTGCGGCGTGTGTGTCAGCGTAGGTTGGGTCAGGTCGTGCGACTATTTGGAGGTCTCCACGTGCAAGCGAAGTCTCAAAACTTAATTGTGACGCGAGAAACGGAGTAGCGAGAGAGAGAGAGAGAGATAGAGCAAGTACAGCGACGCCGTCGGTAGATGGCGCGCGAGGAGCGTGGTCACAGATGTTTCGAATGTGGTGGCCGGGCGTCTTAGTCGCATAATAAAGTTTTTATTTCTTCTCTTTTGTTTTCTCGTATAACGCCATCTCCAACCCTCCCTCGCCCCCTCCTCTCGGTTTTCACTACAACTATCCTATCTAACGTAGATGGGGGCGAAAGCTTCCCGAGATAGAAAGCAGCTACTGTTTCTTGGCCTCGCCACTACGCCGCAACTCGAAATAATGGGAGTTGAGTAGAGTTGGACACCGGCAAATTGACGGTGTGCTTGACTATATACTTACGTGTACGTAGTAGCCGAGTACTAGACTGTTCTATACAGAGGAGAAAACTCCTTGCACCCGGAAATGATAACGTTCGATGTAAACAGGCCGATAATCGTCCGACTTCAATGTGGCATTAATTTTTGAAACTGCACGTTCATGAGAGAGTTAAGAATAATCGAGAGTAATGGCGAGCGTCTATGTTTTTATGAAATTACGAAAGTTTCGAGCTTTTTGCTTCGTGAATTTTTTACCGCATTTTGACAATGGTATTTTGTATCGAAATAATTATGACAAATCAGAAATTTTGATCAAACGAA
Organism: Netelia virgata; assembly: GCA_951802705.1. Taxonomy (NCBI): domain Eukaryota; kingdom Metazoa; phylum Arthropoda; class Insecta; order Hymenoptera; family Ichneumonidae; genus Netelia; species Netelia virgata. The sequence continues at coordinate 7,760,338 of OX637864.1, read as the reverse complement.
TTGAGACAACATTTTTAGAAATCTAACGATGTTTAGAGAAAAATGCGTAAAATGCGTATAACGAGCAAACATTTATTTGAAAAATAATTGTCTCTAACGAAGATTCCTCGTTGAAGGAGATTAATGGGTTTTAATGCAACTCAAGCTGATAAACTTTCGCGATAAATGAAGCGTGGGAAACTAAAGGGCTGAATAGGGCTTATGAAGGGTTTCGAGATGTCGAAACCCTTCATAATGGCTTCATCCTCTTGCATTAAAAACAAACTGGGATTATCGTTAAAAAATCATTATTAATCGCAAAAAGAGAAAGACATGCCCTCCCCATAAAGAAACCGAGAAGCATACAATGGTCCGATTGTACGATGGATTCTTTTCTACCGCATTGAGAAAGTTGCTCTTTCATTGTATTCGAAAGTCGGCCGTTATATAAACTCCGTAGTTGAAAAAGCTCGTAAAAAAGTCTTTATTCCTCCCCGATGACCGATTCTCGGAAAAACGTCGAAAGGGCAAAAGCTCTCGGCAGCGGTTGTTCGCCACCGAGGATGTCGGTGGAGGTCGAGGGCGAGATAATGACCGACTTGCATTGTTCGTCAAATATTGATTTCTGAACAATATTGACTCGGTCAAGAAAATCCGAGCGCAAACGCTATTCCATAATTACATCCAGTCTTTACCGACAAACGTGGATGGGTCGGAAATTGAAAAATCAACATACGTTTTCCCTCAAAATTAATTAAAATACAAATGTAATTCCTTGCCCGAAAAATAAATAAAAAGTTTTCCATATTTTTTCGTACAATATAATTTTTTTTTTATATAACAAAGATATAAATTAAATAGTATTATTTCAACTCGAACGAGAGAGTCTCGTAAGCCAGTCCGACCTAAATGTAGAAAACCATGTTTGTTCTTTGCTTTACTAATTTTATTATTTTAACGGCCTTCGCCTCCACTTCCTTTGTGTCGCACCGGGGAGTTCCCTTGTCGTCCGCACCGACACGTATATCGGGACGGGTGTACGTGGTCCCATGGTTATTATACATATACATCGAATGGTGCTCTCGTACAGCCACCCTTTATTAATACGACCCCTTTCTACGTTGCAACGAGTTCTCTCCTGGTTAAAGTCCAACCCTTCCCTACTCCTCGTACTTCCTATTATTCATCGCGTGAACCCACCGCCTTTCTACCATCCCCCTGCTATGCACCTACTCCCAGACGAATCTATGACGCGCATTCTCCCCGAGGACTCTTGAAAACGTCTCATGCATATCGTACGTTCTACAAATTTACGGGTGCTAATTGAATTTCCATGATAATTATCCTTCTAACAACTCCCCTTTTCACACCTCGTACCCTAATTTTTCATGTTTCGCGTTTTAATTATCCGATTTACCACGATTCGGTACAATTTTTAACACCGCGACGAAAAACAAAAAGACGAAAATCGTTTCGTGAATTTGTCAAAATTTCGTCCATATTTGTTTCATATACTTTACGACAGAGCGACTCGTGATATATCCTTGAAACTCTCGAGCTTCGTGGAACAGTCGGTTGAGAAAATGTGTGAATTGACCCGGAGGAAGAATGAATATGAGGAAAACTACGATTGGCCAAGGGTACTTTACACCCTCGTCGTACGACGAATTATTCACAACCTCATGTTTATTCGAGAAGACTGCATTTCCGGACTAGTCAGTGTGAAGAGATTCGTGTGGCAAGGATGCGCGGAATATATCAAGTCCTGCGTCGAGGACTCGCTGGAGTCGAGCTCGTACACGATTCTCGGCGGTCGTTCCACCATCTCTTCCATTTTCTCGTTCAACCGGTGAACCGGTGAACCCTTCGGTGACGACCTTCTCGTTCCAGTGGTCCGTTCGCTTCGTGGTCCGAGGCAAAGCGTGAAACCCCCGCGATGTCAACCCCTTTCGTACAAATATACTCGAGGACTCTTTCGCTTCTCGTTCTTTCACCGACGAATCGTAGGAAGAGCTTGGGATAAATCTTCTCCGAATTATCCCAAAGAGGCCTTTTGTCTCTCGTTCTTCCTCCCTAGTTTTATCGCCTCGCGGTGTCATTGTTATCATTCGCCAGCCGTTGGAGACAATGAGATGACTTAACGCTAAGCTACTTTTGTCGTTCAGAGCTTCCGTTGCTTTCCACCTTCGCGATAATCCCGAGATATCTCGGAACAGGTGGAAAACACCGAACACGAGTCTCGAGATATTTCCTTGTTTCTTTTCCAAAGCCAAAAGCAGATCTTGGTCCTCGAATAATCGACTGTCGATTATCATTTATATTCTAACTTCGCTGTATTTTGTCATTCCTTCTTCTTTTCTTTGTATTTTTATTAATACAAGATTTTCCCATTTGTAAGGATGGATTGGCTCATTGGTATTCGCAAATCGATGAATTAAACAATTTAACTGATTTACAAAAAAATAAATAAAAAAAAAGCGTAGAGCAGCGCTCGTACAAAGTTGAATACAAATGTAAAAGTTAAATTTACTTTTGGATCGTTCGCCGGCTGTGTTGCCACTTCATGCGCATCGAAATATACGTTCGAGAGCTCTTTTTCGACCGCCCTTCCACTCTCGAGTTGGAATCCGCGCGGTCGAGAGTTCGCGCAGAGGAGTTCTAGGAATAGTCTCGTCGTGAATGATCAATTTTGTTTCATTCGTTGGAACGAGTGACACGTACCAGATTACGGATTATATAATCGACGAGCGAGGCAAAATCAGTGGAACGACATGGGGGAGAAATGGAACGAGCAAAGTGGACGACAAAAATTAGGTGAGGGTAGTTTGAAATTTTATAGCGTGGAACGTATATAAACCAATCCTTCGATCGAATGTATTTCTGTGAAACTCGAAATTCGATGAATAAAGGTAATATAATGACAATTTTATGCGTTATTCTATTAATTATAACATATTTTGTTATTCCAAGATAGGAAAATGCAATCCTGACTCGTCGTAATTCATCGATGGGTTAGACACTCGAGTAAGGATTTAAATAATCATCCTTCCAGTGGTCTAGTTTCGACTTAACCAACGGCTCGAAATATCCTCCGTCATTCACGATACGAGAGATCAAAATTTCGGACAACCGTATAAATTTTTAAAGACGCGAATACAAATTTTTCAATTACCTAACTCTCGTAGCTATAATAACAATTCAATTTAAATTTTCATTCCTATCGTGACAATTTCTTTTTCCGAAGTAGTTTTCTCGACGTTCTAAAATTGTAACGAAAATTCTTTTTCAGGCTATTCGTCAGCACCGGCTGTGAGTCGAGAAACTATGGCAATAAATCTCTATCGAGACTTGGTTCGCGGACGAATCACGAACGTAAAGTACGCAAAGTGCAGTGGCTGTCGGCGTTTCGGACGAGGTAAAAGAAGGGTTGCCGGGGATGTGGTTCCGGGGGTGTGGGTAAGCGCGTATTCACGCTCGAGCGGGGGTGTATGTAAATTGAAGACTCGAAGGCCCGTTACCCCCTTCACGCTGGCGTAGTCCACAGTGCAACGTGAGACTTGTATAAATGCATTATATACTTATGCGAGAGCAGGGTAAGAACGCGTGTATGTTTCTCTCTCTCTCTCTCTCATTCTCTTTCTCCATTCACCGTTAAGGGATGAAATGCTCTCCGCGCACAGCTTCGGAACTAACGCTCTGGGATACCCAGGAGTAGCTCTGATTATATACAGCGATCGAAGTTGCGACTTTGAATAAATATCGAGAGTGTAGATGAGTGGCGAGGGTGGAGAAGAAGGGGTGAGGATGAAAACGGTAGAGTAAGAAAGGGTGAAAATCGGAAACGCTTCCCGTCATACAAAGTTATCCGAACAAAGAAGCTTTCCTCTCATTATCATACTAAATCCTGAATAATAATATTCACATAGAGATACGACGATATTTCGTGTAATACCGTCGTGAAAATCGAAGGGATGGAAAGAAACGATATTCTTCGATTACGAAAATTTCTCAATTTAAATATTTTCCTAACGGTGGTTTATTTTCCATTGACTTTTGATTTTGCGTTTAGTCTTGTGTAATGAGATAAAAATTTACGCTTTATAATAATAATAATAATAATAATAATAGTAATTATTATTAATTAATAAAAAAATGAAAAATAATTTGCACTTTGAGATACAAATGATAGCAATAATTATTATTATTATGAGTGTAAATTATTTTATATTTTTAATTCATTATGAATTACATTAAGTTTTATTAATTTAAAACCAAAATCTTTTTATACTTTATTTACGATTTTTCGTTGACACGCAGTGCGTACGTCATGCTATAATGATGGAGAGCGCGATATAAGTAGGAAGGAAAGAGACGTCTAACGGTTCGCGTCAGCTGCGAATGAGACAAAAAATATATATCCTCGAGGACGAAAGGATCTCGCGAGGATGAAATTTATAAGAGAAACCGGAGAACACGGAGTGACGGGCGTTAGTACGCGAGACGCGTTCGGTCGTAACGCGCGTTTCTTCGTTCGCGACGTACATCGCAATTTTGTCCTCGTACCTTTCATTTTTTTCTTATCAACGTCACGAAAACGTTTTTGGCCTTCCGAGTGCCAAAAAAAAAAAAAAACCGACGCATTTTGTCCAAAAAATGTTGCCACTCGACGAAAACGTAAGTATAATTATGACGTAATTAACGACGCAACGCTGGATAAATTATAATGCGAAAAATTTCGAATATCGTTTGCATTTGCGTTTAATTGAATTTTATCGTATCGAACGAAGCCCTCTCGAGTGCGACAGTCGCGTTGTATATAAATACACCTCGCCATTCGATATTCCACGTAGCGATAGACGAGATTCGGAAATCGCCGAATTAATTTTAATTAAGCGAGTCGCGTGTTTCTTCGTTATAATTAATCACGCGCTCGCGTCCCAATTAATCGTTGCGCTTGTAAAATTTATTTACCCACGATGAATTACAATTTTGCCAATTCGACGTAGACAAAATTTGACCTCGACGCGCGCGTGACTCGTCTCGGCGTAGCGTTTTTGCCACTTCGTAGTCGAACCGGTTGCGCGCGAAAAAACTAAAAATTTCTCTCGATTTTAACTCGTTCAACTCCTAGTACCTATGGTTTTTCCCCATGTTTTTTCGCACTTTATCTTCATCGCGCTGGTACTTTCATATTTGATTAGTTAACGAAAAATAAACAAAATGTAAAAATAACGAAAAAAAAACATAATAAGCAAAGAACACAAACAAAATTTTCTCTCGCATTTGCAAATTAGCCGCGAAGCATTGTATTCCATGAAAATTGAAATGTTGCCTTGTTTAGCAAATGGAACACTCGTGTACACCGAGCCGTGGTAAGCTAGTTTTGTTTTTTTCCCTTAGTTTTGTTTTATTTTTCGTTTTTATTTATTTTTTTTCTCGACACAGCACTCTTTCGCCCAAGGTAGGTACATGTCTGCTCGCTTTCTTTCTCTCTCGTTACATTTAAATATTTATTTTACCTTTCCCGATTATGGCGTCGAAGCGAAAAGGGTTTTTGCACGGAGTGTTCGTACCGCTGATTTTCTGCAGATCTACTACCCCCAACCACTCAAGTTTTTCCCTTTAATACGTCGTTATTTCCGTCTAATTATAAATCGCAGCCGAGAGAACCCGGGACGCTTTCTCATGCCCGTTGGACCCTCGACGGGACTCTTTTGAAGCTTTGATTTTTATATTTTATTTTCATTTTATTCCTTTTTTTTGTTTATTTGTTATTTCGTTCGCAATTCGCCCGAAACGTAAATTTGTTTCTATAAACTCTCGTCGTTTCTCTAATTTACTGAAACACCCCGTTGGTTTATTTTATTTCTCTCTCCCTTCAAGTCAGAGAAATCGAGTTAATGCTTTCTCCGATGAAATAATTTTTCTTCGAAAAAGAGGGAGGAAATCATTTTAATTAAACGAATTTCATAGGTTTTGTTTTCATTTTGTTTAATGTAAGGTAAATAATTGTTATACGTTTGATATTAATTAATTTTATTATTACAGGAAAGAAATATGGTATTTCCGTTCTGTGATATTGAGACGTTTGCCTCGGGGCTAAAGAGAGAGAGAGAGAGAGACGGAGAAAAAAAACATCGTCCGTTAAACGCTAATTGCAAGAATTATTATTATATCTATTCGTCCTGAAGTACATCGTCGACTATTCTCGGGACTTCGCATCATCCGAGCTCGGTAACCCACTTTTACAATGTACCGAGGACAACTTCGTATTCCGCACAATTTATAACGCTCTCTCGAAGACAAAGTTTGTTACCGATGTACAACCGTGCTCTAATTGAAATGGACTAGCCATCGTGATTGTATCTCGCTCTTTCACGAGTCTCGATCAACTTGTCGCTGATTCTATACTAAAATAGAACGATCGGCGAATATGCATTATTGATGAATGATAAATTAATGATACGTTCCGAGTATAAATGTAGTTCTGATCGAACGGAAATCTCTTCCTATTATAAATACGCGGTACCAAACATTATTTCTCCAATTCTGACAATATGAATATTTTAACGAGTTTGCCAATAATTGCTCCGAGCTATTTTTGTTACAAATACCGGACATAAAAAAAAAAGAATCGATGATACGATGTTAACGAGCGAGAGTGCCTTTTTTTCTACGACTCCATCAATTTTGTTTATCGCGACAAATTTCCCAAATATATTTTTCGAAACGAATTCCAACTTTTTAAAAATAGTATATCGTTTCCCGTTATAATGACAAATATGACAAATATTTCGTCGCTACAATCTTTTCGCGATTGAAAATAAATTTATCGATACTTTTTTTTTGTCACTCGTCGGTTTTTATTTTTAATTTTAAAGAATAAAATTTGTCGGTCGAACAAATATTTCTTCGTGCGCGTCGGCATTTTCTCACGCGTTGTTTTTATCAAAGTTCCGGAAACAACGCGTTCGAACGATTTCTTCTTTTCATTTTTTCTATTCTTGTTTTTTTGTTTTTGTTTTTTTTCCCTTTGCAACGACAGTCCGGTCAGCAATTCGAACGGGAGCGACGAACAACCGAGCGCGTTATCTCATCCCGGGGCATTAGCGTCGAAAAACTCGAGTGCCGTAGACAGCCATAGACGGAAAAGGTAGAGAGCGAGCGAGAAAGAGCGAGAAAGAGAGAGAAAGAGAGAAAAAGACAGAGAGAGGAAATTCTAGATAGAGGGTGGATAGTAAAAAAAAAGGGATTGAAAACTCGTCGTTACGCTCGAGAGCGTTCGAACAAAAAGATGAAGCGTTTTCCGTGGTGGCTGGCGGAGAAGGCGATTGCGGGTTTATCGTCGATACCGCAAAATCGATGGTATGATTCATTGGCAACGAAGCCCTCTGGGCCAGCGTTATTATATATGCCGCTTCGCGCAGGTGTGCAAGCATCTCCGTATTTTTACCTAAGCCGGATTTTCATCTTTTCACCCTTTCTCTTTCTCTCTCTGCAACGAGACAGAAATTTATATCTAAAAAAGTATTTCGAAATCCAACGTATCTCCCGATTTCTAATCCAACCATTCGATTAGAAAAAAAGAAAAACAATTATTTATGAAGAAAACCGGATGAATTATTAATCCAAATAAATTCTCTTCAAACAGAAATAAACATCTTTCTATAAAAATCTAGAATAAAAAATACTTAGATACAAAATATATCTCGTTACGAATTTTCGCATCTGACAATCGTCGAGTTGAACAGCAGCCTCGACCCTTTTGTCAAATCGAATCACGTTCGACGAATTTCTCGTTCTAATCTCGACTCTTTAAAAGTTATTACAGAATTTATTACAGAAGGAAGAAGACACGTATAAAGCGAATCGATGATAAATATTTACCCGGTCGTAAAGAAAAAAAACACTGGTCGGAGCAGGACGAAAATAAAAAGTTTCATAAATAATTGAAGGGAAACTCGAGATTGACGTAATGCAGTGGAGGTATGGCGAAATAAACAAAAAAGGAAATAAAAAAAAATTCCGTTGCAGTGGCACGATGATGCACTTATATATTATACCCTGCAAGAGGGAATATAGACGAGGGGTGGGGGTAGGAGCTGTTTCCTTTCATCTTATTAATGGAGGTACTTGGCCATGTACATCGCGTGTACCCGAGTCTTGAAAATTTTCGACGTCCCTTGTGTATACGCCACTCGAGCTTTTTGTGCTTTTTTCTCTCCCTCTCTCTCTCATTCTCTCATTCTCCTCATCTTCGTGAAGCACGCGTTCCCTTTGTTCGCTCTTTCAATTCCAAACAGCATTTCACTACCGTTACCTTCCGGTCTGTTCTCCAATCGAATCCGTCGTGCCTCGTACATCCTCGAGCTTTATCGTGTCGTACGGACAAACAAAGGAATTAAAAATTATTTTTTTTCGTTCGATCAAAGCGAGACGAGGAAAACGTAGTTTTCGTTTTTGGAGGAAAGAAATATCGTGGACAAATTTTCTTCTTCCTAAATAGAACGCAATTTCAAGTAAGACACGAGTGTTCTTCTCTTCTTTGTGCATCGAATTTTTCGACCCCGATACACACGGATTCGTCGAGATTTTAGTGATATAGATTATTCTCGTTCCGGCTATGAGAATTCGAAATTCGATAATAATGTCCCTCGGCGAGGGTCACTGAAATACATTTCTTCGTATGAATTATTCAAAATTCCTCGGGGCACATACGATAAACAGAAGAATCACATATCCACCGATAAATCGTAATTATCGCGAATTAATTATAATGACATTAATTACAAAATCTCATATCTTGTTTACAATATAATTAAAAATGAAAAAAAATGTCCACTGGTGGTCATCGCGAATAAATCAGACAGAATAAGAAGTTGAAAAATAAAAAAAAAAACATTCCTCAATGTCGTTTAAGAGGGAAACGAAACGTAAAAGTCACGTTTTGCGTTAAAATATTCTTAGTGCCAATCAAGTGGCACGAGTCGTGAATTTTCACGTCGTTTCTAGATTGGAAATGTCAAATAAAAAGAAAGCCCTTATCGCGTGGCTGATGAGCTGGTCACGCGACGAGCCGGTGAACTCTCGGTGTAGGGCGAGAGAAAGAAGCGAGGAAGGGAGAGCGAGCGAGCGAGGTGTGGCAACTTGGCGAATGGTGTGGAGCTTTAATTCTCTGGTTCGATGCGTGCGACGGTACACTAGTAGAAATTTCAGTGGTCACGATAACCATTCGTGATGTTCGTCGGCCGAACAAGGGTGCCGGAGACCGTCAGTCACGTGGTCTGAAGGGTGGTTAAGCACTAATATGCAGACAGAGAACTGTTCGAGCTGGAAACTGCTGAAAGTTTTTTTTTTTTTCATTGTTCTTCAACCTCTTTTTGGCCTACATTTTTTTGGTCGTATATATTCGTCGCATTAAAGATGGAAAAAATGGCTAGAAAGTGTCGAGACGAATGGAAACGAGATGAGAAAAATGAGAACGTCTTTGGGAAAATTAATTAGTTTCAGAGACTGATGATAATTTTTGTTTCAATATCATCGATTAATTTTAACGAATTTCATGAAATTAATTTCAATTAAAATCGCATTCGGTCCTATTAGACAATGGGATTGATCAATTGATCGTTAGTAAAAAAATAAATTCAGTCCCATCAATCAATAAAATTAATTTGATTATATTTAGTAAAATTAATGTCAATTGAAATGATAATTAGTCTAATTATTCAATTTAATCGATTACTATCGATCGAATCGGTCGACTTAATAATAATCAAAATCAAATTCAGTCTAAATATCCTTCTAATCACGAACCATACCGATTCGACCCCAAAACCTAAGAAACTTAACTTTAAAAAAATCTAAAAATACGAAATATGTCGTCATCGTCAACCTAAAATTAAAAACAAAATATATTTTCATTTTGTACATACGTAATACAAAAATCGCCAGATTCGATTCGACGCGTTATTATAAATTGAAATTCGGTCAATTTGGCATTGGTACGAGCTTTGTCGTCACGTTAATTTACAAAGTAACGAGTCGTAAGTACAACGAGCTAAAATAAGCTTACAGGATTATCGGAGGAGAGCGAGAAAGAGGGAGAATAGAGTCCACCCCGGGTACATGTTATTGCAACTAGCCGTACGCTGTATAGCGCTAATAGCAAAAAAGCTTGCCCATTACAGAGTACAAGTTTAGAAAAAAAGGATGAGAGATCTGGCGAGAAAACGAGAGGAAGAGAAAGAGAGAGAGAGAGAGAGAAGGAGAGAGAAGGAGAGAGAAGGAGTGAGAAGGAGAGAAGGAGAGAACAAGTTCTTGCGGATCCCGCGACGCGGTGAAGAGCTTGCGCGACTCCGCTGGGTAAGGCCAGGCTTCGGGTGAGAGAGTTGCGCGGCGCTGCGGTACACTTGCCCCCGTGAATACCACACACAGTACGTTACGTGCCGGCAACGCGCGCGTTTTGCTCATCGCACGAGCCAGAAACCAGTAACCATCCGCAGCGTCCACTACTGTACGAATTTACCATCGAGAAAGTGAAAAACATTTTTCGTTTTGTCATACAAAATTTCTTTCGATACAAAAAGCAGAAGTCGAGAAAATTTTGTTTTGTTTTTTCACGTACCGATAATTCGCAATAAAAATGGTGATTAGACGTGAACGGAATTTGGATCGATAATCGCAAATCGGATCAAAAGAATTATGAGACAAAATGACTGACGACGGAGGGATGAAAGTCATGAAAAGAAGCGAAGGTCAAATGTGAGAAAAGGGAGAATCAGCGAGTGCGTCGTTCCTACCGGAAATGAAATAGTGGCAGGAAACTTGAACGAAGAAGAAGAAGAAGAAGAAGCGTGCGAGAACGAGTTTTTATGGGATAAGTATCGAACGAGAAACGTCTTATTTACGAGGGGTTGAAAGAAAAAGCTCGAAGACGTTTGTTTCGGAACGAACTGAAGGTTTGACGCAGGAACGAGGAGAGAGAGAGAGAGAGAGGAGTTGAAACGAGTGGAAAGTGTCGGGACTGAAGTCGCCAAGGCGAAGAAAAGTGCGCGTGAAGAAAGAAGGACGAGCTTTCTTACACGTTATAGTTTCGTTCTGTCGCCGAGGAGCGCGGGGGTTGGAAAAAAGTTTGAGCGACTTTCGGCGAAGAGTTGCAGTCGCGCGTGTGCGGGTTTGGTCAACGGCGGAAATGAAATTCGTCGACTCGTGGAGACTCGGGATGAACAGATTTTTGTTTATTCTTCCGCGAGCCACGAGAGCGGGAAAACTGGATTAAATTTCTTTGCCACGGTTCGAGACGAATTCGTCGAATTTGAGTACCGATTTTTATAAACAAAGAAAAAACATTGTATCGCGATTTTTCGACGATTTTTTTTTATTCGCGTCTTTAATTTGTGTTTTCAATTTCATCGTTAAACGATGTCGAGGGTGAATAGATCGGTAAACTCATCGGAAATCGACTATTGAAAATCGAGAAAATCAACGAGTGACGATTTTGGGATTTTAGTCGATAATTCTTGAGACGAACTTCATTTTTGACTCGAGTCAAAAAGAACACGGGATCGTCCTGTAAACAGTTCGATCGGTTTGAGCTCAACCGCGTCGAGAAAAACACTCGAGACTGCGACTCGACGAGACACTGGAGTAAAACGCGAGGATGAGACTGGAAGATTAATCACGAAAGCACGAGAAGTTTTTTCTTTCCCGCGGATATTTGCAATTGTGGATAATTGAGACGTCATTTCCAGTGACGTTCTCGAAGAACAACTTTTCTTTCCAATTGTTTTTGTTCTTTATCTTCTCGCTCGATCGAGCATCGTCGATTAATCACTCGCTGTACAAGAAAAACACAATTCAAACTTGTCACAAATTACGAAAGATTCACGAGTGAATCCTGCGACAATTATATGTTTGCGCGATGCTCGTGTCCGTTCGATCGAAAATTGCGAATTACCACGGGCCGATCAGCGAGATATTTTCGAATATTTTCCCGTCCTTGGACGATCGATGATGAGACGTGATCCAGAAGCTTGAATCACGAGAAGAAAATAAGACGAAGGAAGAACGATCAAAAAAATATTGAGACGAAAAAAAAACAGAAAAAACAAACAAAAACAAAGCGATGACGATGAAAAAAGTGCGAGGGAATTCGAGGACAGAAGAAGAAGAAGGACTTTGCATAGTTTGCTGAGTGGAAATTGTTTCATTTCGTGTCGAATTTTATGGAACCGTAGAAAACTAATCGTTGTCGCGCGTTAAAGTGAAAATACGAAATACGGGCTTTGTCTTGTAATTAAAAAAAAACAAGTTGCGTTAATATTACGCTAATAATAACTTTACTCGTTATTGGAACGATCGAAGTGACGAGGATTTTTTTCAAAAGGGAAATATGTATTTTGGTATGAACAAAAACAAGTGATTTTGTTTTGTTTTTTATTTCTGATATATTTTTCCTGCTGTAACAGTGACTCGTGAACATTTGAAAACTACGAAAGGTTCCTCGATTGCCCTTATCGTTGGATGGACTCATTGTCGCTAATTAATTAGCTCGCTCTTGCGGTTCGCCGACTCACTCTCATCTATACAAACGTAAAAGAGATATATATATCTCCCTATAGAGACACGATTTCATTCGACACCTCGTTGCGAGAAGAGCAGGTGAGAACGTTTACAATATATATATATAAAGAGAGAGAGAGAGAGAGAGAGATTTGCATCATATAACACAATCGTGTATTGGCGACAGCGTCGACTAGGTTCACTAATTTTCCCGTACGTTTGTACGTGCACATTGAAGAATGAATATTTTTACATCGTTAGGTTTTGTTTCGTTTATTGTGCGATCGACGAAACTCGTTGCGATGATTTTTTTATGAAATGCATTGAATTTTTATGAATTAAAGGTGTTGATTGAAAATTTTGGAATTATTACGCGTTAGAGAAATTTTGTGTATTTTTTATATATTTACTTTTTACAAGACTCATCGATGACAGTGAAAAACATATTTTTTGTTTACCTTCATTCTAATTCAAAATTGACAATTATACGCATTAGGCAATTATTGTTTCGTTATTATGATTTAATTTTGACGAGACTCTTTTATAGAAAGTGAATTTTTGAGATGTAAATTTAATAAAATATTTTTGTAATTTTTCTTATGTAACGAGAAAAAAAAGTTATAACTGCCTTGTATTGTGAAATAACGAAAGTTATTTCGTGACGATATTTCAAGTCAAGGTATGAATGTAACTACCGGATAATTGATCGAATCAGACAGGTCTGTGTAAGAATGGTTCGACGATTAATCTTCTAATATTATCATCGATTATCGCGACGGATATTACCAAGTTTGATGTTCCAAGTGTGCTAGATGGTGTTACGGCTTGCAAATTTTTCGTCCCTCGATAAATTCTGATTCCTGGCGAAATCTTGCAGTGACGTTATTCTCGTACCGTGATAAATTTTTATTGCGCCGTCAATAGGGAATTCGACAAGCTACGTTCGATGGACGCGAGCAGTCTCTAGTCTTATCTGGTCGAGTTCTTTACGTCGATGTTCTTTTCGTCCGGGAATTCGTGAAATTTAGGTCAGACTTCAATTTCCTCGGTCAATTTACGAAGCGAAAATTTTCACTATTTATTGTTTGTTTTGATTTTAAGTCTAAAAATATTGAAATTATAAAATGTTCAATTTTATCCCATTATTCGATAATTGACAAACGATACAAGAATTTAATAATAAATCGATAGTTAAATAAACATATATTCATTCATAATTATAAAAGAACAAACTTTATTCGAACATTTTTGGTAAACAAAAAAATTTGGCCATTTACATCAACCCCTTAGGAAAAATGTGATCGAGTCTCGTCAAATTTGAATTATTCGTAAAATTAATTACGAGCTAACGAGAAAAGCGACTCGTCGCTGTCATTCCTCGTGGAAAAAGAAAATTCTAGAAAACACCCCTATTGACTGTTGCGAGGAATCGAAACCGACTGTAGTCGACACATGAATAACGCGCTACAGCGAGAAAACTTAACGAACGTGTAAGTTATGTGATCATAAGTTTCACACGTCGCACGCAAGTTGTCCCTCGACCCCGATCTTCCTTTACGTAGAAAAACGAAACGTTAAAGTCTACGTCGTAGTCGTTCGGCACGTGTTCGGACCACAATCAACCCTGTGATTTCGCGTTCACCCTCTGTTCCGTGGAACTCGCACGCTCGTTTTACGTCCTCGCCCGTGCTACGAAATGAGTCGAAGCGGACGCGAAACTATCGCTGTTTTCTCCCGACCGTCGTTTCCACTATATTGTTTTCCTTGGCACGAAAAATTTAATCTTTCACTTTTACTTTGTACTTGAATCACTAAGAAATCATTTTACTTTTCAGATTTGGTATGTCGATAATATTTTTTGTATGTTTTTGTTCCAGATTAATGTAACAATAATAATATCATTTGATAAATTATTCTGAAAAATATATAAAAATATGAAAAAGGGACATTTATTTTTTTTAGATTAAAATAGAAAGTAAAAAAATCAAGACAATAATTGTTTTTTTAAATTACGTATCGTCTACTACGATTGAATATTTGTAAGGTTGAAGGTAAAAATGTAAATGGATTGAAAGAAAAAAGAAAAATATGAATTTCGAGAACTTTTTCAGGCAAAATTATAAAAATCATAGGAAATAATAAACAGATTAATAAATATTTGAATTAGCGACTGTAAAACTGGGCCAATATCACTCGACGTAAAATTTCGTATGGTCGTTGTGCGAATCGAATAAAAATCTGAGCAACGGTTCGCTATTTATGAGAAATCAAACTTGGAATCTAAGTGAAATGCATCCCCTGTTTTTAGTTGGGGATAAAAAGTAACGACAAGCCTGCGTTTTATGGGGTGCTTAAATATGTTCTTGACTCACTTCCAGTGAATATTGCAATATCCGTAGAAAGATAACAAAAATTTCATGCGTTCGACTTCGTTTCCATTTCCGTCACCGGTCAGACGTGTATTATCGAAATAAAAAATTAGAAAGAATCGTTCGAGAGTGCCACGAGCGATGTTTTATTCTTAACGCGCAAATTCTATTTTTTTATTACCAAAAACTAGTAAAAAAAGTTGGTAATTGTCGAAGTTGTAAAAAATATATTTCTTTTTGCAATTTGCAAACAATTTTTATAGACACGAATTAAATTCGTTATACTTGCCGTTTTCAGAAATTTTATTAGCTCGATCCAACCAAAAATCTGCTTTAAAGCGTGAAATTTTCTATTTTTACATTGTACAATTTTTCGTATTTTTAGACAATTTTTTTATTTACATAGTTTTTAACAATGTTTTTGATTATTTTCCGTTCGGTTAACGACGACTTTGAAGTTTATCAAACACGATTTTCCGTCGAAAGAGCGTGATTCAATATTGACGAATAAAATAAAAGACCCAGAATCTCTTGCGGAAATTCGTTATACGGAGAGAGAATCGTCGGTAAGGTCCCACGGGTAGGGGGGGGGGGGCCGTTATAAAGAACAGCAACACGACAAGATTATTGAAACGACGCTCGAAACGATATAGCTCTCTATTGGAACACAAACGTGGTTGGAATTTTCATCTTTACTTTATTTTCCGAGGCCCATCCTCCAGCCACGTTTTTCAAGAAAGAGTCGATACTCGCCAAGTCGAAAAGCCATCGCTTTTAATATTTACCGTCTTAAAAATCAACGTTTTCGTGCCATTATTATTTATAAAAAAAAGAATCATAAATCAATGAAAGAACAATAACGCAAATGAAATTAGAATTAAACATAATATGAAAAAATTAACAAATTAACTAAATAAACGATGTAAATAAAATATCGTCGAAATTAATAAAATATAAGACACAAATTGATGAATTTTGTCCGATAAAATAATCGATCCAATGTCCAGTCGTTAGTTGAACCAGTTAATACGAGGCGATAGCGTTGCGAAAGGAGAAGGAAGAAACAAACCCCGTTTGTAAGGGTACGTGGCAAACTACCCTATAGCCGAAAGTGCAACCCCATTACACACGAGGCGGCGTATGGAACACAACCGAAACGCTCTTCAACCGTTGTGTGTGGCTCGGTGCCCATGCAGGCGCCAATGCCAACTTGTTTGCTTGCCTTTCCGACTCGTAACCGTAAATGCAAAGGTAAACGTCGTCGGTGCAAACGACGTAACTACCCTAGGCGTGGCATGAAATAAACCTAACGTGTATGTGCGCAATTTTAGGAGTCGAGCCAACGCGAAACAGGCGCAACATTACACGAAATGTCTAATGCGAGAAGAAGAAAGAACAATAAAAACGAAAAAAAAAAAACACATTTTATTTTGCAACCCCAAAAACGACAAAATTTCGAGAAAGCGTTTTTAGTGTAATTTAAAAACTTGCGATTAATATTTAATTCAAGCAGGAATTTGTTACGTAAATATTGACGTTGGATCATCATTGTCTCAGAATATTCTTAGAAAATTGTTATTTGGAAAAATTCAATTTAGTTTTTTTTTTTCGAATAAATTGTATTTATTTTGTAATTTTTAATCGATTCTTGAACGAACGGTGTTTTTGGGTTAAAGTTCGGAAAATCGTGTGCTTCGGTGAAAAGAGTCAGGTACCGAGCTGATACGATTGGACGAGCACTATAAAGCCGTAAAAAATTGTCTTTTCTTCTTTGGCTCTTTCTCCTCTGGCGGAAGCGGTTTTGCTAATGGCGATAGTGCTGGGCCATTTACTTTATCAGCAAATATTCGTAAAATTTTGCACTCCTACCGCTCGTACCCCCCACGAGCACCTCTCGTACTTTTTACAGATGCACGTGCGCGTTAAACGCTCTTGCCTCTCTGTTCTCTTTTGCCCACACCCCCGAGTCTCTCGACTGACTGTGAAAAGAGTTATTGCTCACTCCGCTCGGATTACCCTCGTTTCGGTTGAATACAAGCTGAGCTCGTACAAAGTACTGCAATTCTGGCGTTTCGGAACCCTTCCTCTCTCTCTCTCTCTCTCTCTCTCTCTCTCTCTCTCTCTCTCTTTTTCTTTCTGTTTCTCTCTCTCTCTCTTTCTTTTGCTTTCTGTTTCTCTCTCTATCTCTCTTGGTTCTTATCAATTGTACGTTTTATCCTTCTCAACTTTGTAAGTATACCGATACAAGATTGGTATAACATAAGCTCGTACAGCTTTTCTTAATGCACGAGTCAGGAATATCACGTAAAAAGTACAAGAAAGATTAATCTTATTTATTTTAAAAAATCATCGAATGTCCTCGATTCGAATAAATTGTGTTTTATTTTCAAACTGAAAAAGATGCGATTTTTAATTGAATAATTTCATTTATTAAAATTATTGCTTCAACACAGAATTTTTAAAGAATGAACGCATTCTTCATTAAAGTAAATTTTTTTCTTTTCTTATAACTTTAATTTTTAAGTAATCTTAATTTTCGTTCGAGAAAGTTTGTTCGAGGCAGATGCTTTCACGGCTACTCGGGAAACACGCGAACGCGTGTTGAGTGTTTTTTGAAAATATTATTTTTCTTTTTAGGTTTTTGGTTAAATTTTTATTTTTATTTCGGACAGTGAAACGCATGCACGAGAGCCACGGCACTCGCTATATCGTGACTCGTGCAACGTTCCCCTTCCGTTTTCACAGTTCTGCAGTATTCTCACCGCGATTTAAAAGAAATAAAGTAAGACTCTCGCTACATCGGGACGTCGAGCGTTCTCTTGCAAAGTGCGGTTTCGTGTCGAAAGGCGGCTAAAGCATTCCTCCACCTTTTCTCGGCTGTCTGAGTTACGTGTATATACTTTTATTTTATTTTTTTTTCATTTTTTTTTTCGAGCTAGGACCACGATTTCCCGTTGACTTACTCCAAAAATGTACCGCCGTATTTTTTAAAACATGGCACTAGGTCTTGATTGAAAACTCTTCCTTTTTTTGTTGTTTGAAATTTTTCGTAGGAAACTGAAAATCAACTCTTTCAGACTTTTGGTCCTTTGATCACTTCGGGTCGGATCGAATTTTGGATTCGTTCGAATCAACTTCGCAAGATTCTTATAAAATCACAATTTTTTCGTACAACAGGAATATAAGAATCTCGTTTTAGATTAGGCTTTTTCATTGGTCGGTCAATAATCGATAAGACTGAAAATTGTCATGGTGGATACTGCGAACGACTGAACCACTTAATTATTGTATATTGCCCTAAAAAATGGTGCTCCTTGTTTTTATATAAATATTTTTGTTTATTACAGCAGAGTCGTCTGGCTACGATTTGACCAGGAGGTTTTCCATTTTGAAGGATTTCGCCGAATCGAGACCTCTTGAATTTTGTAAGTATTATTTAACCCAAATGCTTTCTACGTTCAAACTTTGATAGGAATTTCAAACATTTTGTTGTAGTCGGGCTCTGAACATTTTTTAGGTAAAAACAATTTAATTTCATTTGCAATTAGATTGTAAATAATTCGTTCGACAAGTTTAACAAATTTCTTCTCCCACGTAACTTTCGTCGCGGGATCAAAAATCGTTCGTATCACAAAAAGCTCGGACCGATCTAAACGAGTCGATCATGGATACGTAGATACATTTTCCATTGAAGGAGATGGATGAATGCGTTTCGATACAAAAGATCCCACAACAAATTCCCCCTATTTATAGTCGCGACCCACATTTTCAAATCTCTCTCGCGGAACGATAGTGCTCGAGCGCCGTCCTTGTATTAAAATCCGATCTACTAAACAATTAATTCCGGTCTATTAACTTTCGTTATAAAAACGAGCCACGAGACATTAAACAAAATAAAATAAAACAATATAACAAAAAATGAAATATTCACGCTACAAACTCAAAATAGAAAACGTCAAAATTACGTTTTTCTTGCATTTTGCTGAAAAATCGTAAAAAATCTAAATCTACCCTTTCACACCACGCTTCATAAAGTAGTTCGTCGTTTGAAATTCTAGCGAGAGAATGGAGAAGTAGATACGCGGGTGGATCGAGTTTTGTGAATCGATATTCGCGCTAAAGTGGATTGCCGAGGGTATGAGCTAATCATCTCTCGTTTCCCATTTAGATCGGATAAGATACGCAACTGGTCTCTCTCCTACGTACGCGCATCTACTATATGGATAATACGCAATAGCCAGGAGGGACAGGAAGTAGGTACGTTCGACCGACGTCCACCAACGCTTAACGCGGTACAGCCACGATCATTAATCACGCGATGAATGCGATTGCGAATGCAATTAATCGTCCACCGATTCGATCAAAGTCTTCAGGGGCGAACGGAGGTGCACACGTGCAAATATGTCGACGTTCGTACGCATAGGAATGATATCAAACCCCCTCGATGGCCTAAGTACGCACGAGGACAAGTTCCAACGCGACAGTAACAACGCACGCTCGTCTTACTCAGCGATATCGTTATATCGAATTCGCCATTTCTATGTCGAGTACACCCTGGATTATTATGATAATAATAAAATTTGGTTTCAAAATCAATAGGAGATCTCTGGAATGTTCGTATTTCGAACGATTATAATTACAAAAATCATTCGAGCTCGAGTTCTTCTCGAATTCATCCTCGATGATAAAATATCGTGAAATATAAATAATCAAACAAGCTTACTCGATCGGCTGTTATTAACTCCTTCCCCTATTTTCACGAGTCTGGCTCGTGATGAAGATTTTGTGTTTAACGTGAATCACGAGTAGGACTCGTCGGCTGAAAGTCGAGCCCAAAGTAAATGTAAGAAGTCAGACTCGTGAAACGATGTTTCGCCAGTAGCAATCGTGGTTCGGTTCTTATCACTTCTATATATATATATGCTATATATATATTATATATATATATATATATATATATATATATATATATTCTATATATATTTGTTTTACGTGATAGAAATGGATATATTACACGTTGACCCGTGCCGCTTTGGTCCGTATTTCGTCGCGCTAATTCGTACGGTAAGAGGTTAAAATTGTTAAAAATTTCATCCGGGAATACAATCATATTTTAATTGTATTCACATCGAATTTTATTCGAGGGTTTTAACCAAAACGTCGAAATAAATTCTCGCTTTTGGCATCGGCGCAATATCTCAGAAATTATAAATCCGGTGCTTTTATTTAGCCGACACCGTTAGAACCGAGAAGAAACGTTAATGTCGGGGGACAAAGATAATTCTGCACTGTCCCATAAATTCTCGACTTTAATGTTCAATATCGTGAAAAAATCTCGCCGACCGGGTGGAGAGGGCTATATGATCTATGAAATATTTAACACGAACGTGACGTCAGCCTCAATAGTCGAAAGGGTCGTTTGCACGAACTCTTTTCATAGTACGCGTATATACATATTTATATGTGTGTGTATATATATATATATAATATAGAAAGGAGTAGAGGTAATACAGAGTCGAGATCCCCGTCTCATTTTTATTATTACACTGATACAAAAGTAAACACGTACGTGTGAGGCACGCACGATCGTGTAATGCACGCACAGAGCATCACGCACTTTGATCCGGGATACGTGCAGGTGCATGAAAAGATAAGCCGGGAATGGCATCGTATACTTATAAATACAAATACTACAAAAAGGAGGACATCATAGAAAAAACGTAAATGAATGTCGGGTGAAAAGTAAGAGAGACAGAGAGAGAGAGAGAGAGAGAGAGAGAGAGAGAGAGAGAGAGAGAGAGAGAGAGAGAGAGAGAGAGAGAGATAGCGAGAGGGAGGTTCGTTCAGGCATCGTAAATTTGCCACTTTATGATCTCGTTGCGTCACGCTGTATACGTAACGTCTTTATGTGATAAAAAGATACCACCGTCGCCGTATTGTACGAGAATTTTCGGGTCTATATACCGGGTGTCTCGTGTGAAAGCGATGAATAATGTACCAGGTGTCCCTCGTGAAGAAGATAAAACAATACAGCCAGTGCCCTATTTAATAGTAGACGTGTAATGTAACGGGTGTCTTGCTTGAAGAATATCCGAAATGTACAGGGTGACCCATCTAAATTTGATGAACAAATTGATTGCAATGAATAATCGTATATACCAGGTATCTTTCGCGAGGGCGATGCATAATGTACCGGGTGTCTCGCGTGAAGAAAATAAAACAATATATCCAGTGTCCTATTTAATTGCAGACGTGTAATGTAACGGGTGCCCTGCTTGAAGAATATGTGGAATGTACAGGGTGACCCATCTAAATTTGATGAAAAAATTGATTGCAATGAATAATCGTATATACCAGGTGTCTCGTGTGAAGAAGATAAAACAATATACCTAGTGTCCTAATTAATTCGGGACGTGTAAAGTAAGGGTTGTTCTGCTTAAACGAGATTCGAAACATACTGTATGACCCATTTCAATTCGATTAAAAAATGTATTGCAATGAAAAGTCGTATATACCGGGTGTTCCATTTCGATTCGAACAAGAATGGATTTAAATGAGAAGTCGTAGACACCGGGAGTCCATTCAAATTGAAAAAATAAATAACTGAAATACGTATATACAGGATGTCCTGGAAATAAGGCTCGCTAAAGCCACCGGGCTCGCGAATCACACGGCGTATATACAAGTATAGTTTTGTCAACGTACCCGACGCTCGCAAAGAGCGCCGTAAAAGCTGGGGTTGTCTTACTCGAAGCCATTTCGCACCGCGATGGGCTTTTTTTTCTTCGGAATCTTCTTTCTTTTTCCCTTGACACTTTTTTTTTTCTTCGTTTTTTCCTTTTTTTTTCTTATTCAGACGTTTCACCCTCCTTCGCACACTCTGAATACCATTTCGCTCGTCTCGAACCTTCACTTTGAAACTCTTCGTATTTATTTCGCGCGTCTCTCCATTCAGCCGTGTCAATTCTGAGGAACGACGAGAGAGGGTCGCTTTTCTCTCTCTCTCTCTCTCTCTCTCTCTCTCTCTCCCTCGCTCCCTCGCTCTCTCCCTCGCTCTCTCGCGAACTCGTTGCGGATATGGCTGACGCGATGCTCGATAATCATCTCGTCAACGTTGACGAGTACAGGGTGCTCCGGAAGCCGGAGCTCACAAATTTCACGTGAAAATAGCTAGGGAGAGTTATTTTGCGAGCGATAAGACAAATTTTATTTCACGGAACAAATTTTTTTTCCCATTTGAGCGCAAGCTATTTCTTTCGTTCGAAGTAGAAACTTATCCTCGAGTTCTTTTTATGCGAAAATGTTTTCTCTTTTTTGGAAACACAGACATTACGGATGTAACACGAATTTTTCATGAAAAATAATATTGGATGGGGTAATAGGAGTCAGCACCGGTTTTGTTCATTTCTCGTGATAAAAACGCTGCTGTGAGTAACATTTTCGAACGTAAGCTGCTCATGATGCGACGATAAAGCTTACAACGAAAAAAAAAACATTTTTCATTCTTAGCAAAATTTCCGTAAATTGTCATTTTTTTTGCTGTAAGAAGCTTAAACGACGCTTTTTTTTACCAAGCATAAATTCTGAAATAACCTATCCAGAGGTCGGGATTTTGCCTCGACGATGAAAGCTCGGGACGTGTTATTCGCGTCTCCCGCAATGAAGAAGGGAGTGTGTAAAAATATATATGTATATATATCGTGGGGGAAACAAGGAGCGAAGGAAAAATCGAGGTAGTGCGAGAGAGACAGAGAGAGAAAGATCCGGGTGGCAGACGTAATATGGCTCTATCCACAGCTTCGACAGAGCTACGTAAGAGTACAGGGAATGCTTTTTTTTCTCCGTGATGAGAGAGAGAGAGACAGAGAGCGCGTGGGCGAAGATATATATATATATATATATATAGAGAGAGAGAGAGAGGGGGAAAGAGAGAGAATACATTTGCTATTTCCAAGCGTCTACCCCTTTGGCCTTTTCACCCCTTCTTCGGGTTGGCAGTACATCCGTGAAACCAACAATCGTTCTCCATTCTCTCGCTCCTCCCACTCGTATTTCCTTTCAGAAACGCGTATATTTGCACGGAGAGAGACGGAAGCGAGAGCGATGCGTCAAGAGGTTCGGTCGTGACTCGATTCACGAGCCGTGCGTGAAACGACGGCCAAGACCGACGGGTCGATGAAAGAGAGAGAACGAGGGGAAAATAGCAAAGTATGGAGAGGCAAAGCCTACGTGTGAAAAGTGCAGCGGGACGAGAATGCGAGAAATGATATAGAGCGGCGCGAGGTCTCAATATTGGCGATGTAGGTGAAAAGATCTCTCTGACACTGAACATTGTCGGTCGAAATATGTGGAGAAAGGAATCGTTCTATCGAATCGAGATGCGGGTGTTTTAATAAACTTTTATTTTCTTTTATTTATTATCTTTATTATTGTTATTTTTAGAATTATATAATATATACAAAAACATACGTATCTATAGAGATATATATTTTAAATGCATGCATCTGTATAAATAGCTTAAAGAAAAAATAATATAAAAAGAATAAAGAAAATTGATCTAAACACGGCAATTTCACGCTGTGCGGCTATATAGATGTGTTGTATTCCCTACATATGCATGCCTAGAGCTTACGGAGTTCTCCGCACTTCCCCCACTCTCGGCTAACCGGCAAGAGTAGTCCGGTGTATCAGCTCTCTCCCCACTCTTCCCGCTCTTTGTTGTTAGTGCGTAAGAGAGCGAGCGTGTTGCCATGGACCGAGTCACGTACGACTTCCGAAGGGTGAATTATCGATTAGTTTCCTAACGGTCGATCGTTCGTACGTTGTTGTTGAAAAAGATATCGTTCCTTCGCGAATGTTTTGTGTGTTAAATGGCGTATGTTTACGTCGTTCCAACGATAAAGATGTGCGTGGACGGCCGCGCGTAACTGCTTCGTGCGACGTGGCTCGTTGACGCGTTTTATTGGTTATGCTCGGTGAACGAGCGACAGTACGGGCGGTATGAATATTGGGAAGAACATCGTCGTGAAATCCTGTGTTTCTCGGTGTCGTAGAATCGTCGTAATGACTCGTGACGCGTTCGGCAAAATGAGTGAGTAGAATACAGTATGTTTTTACGAGAGGCATAACGGCGTATGTAAAATCGAGGTCGAACGTGGATGTCTAACCGCAAAATTGTTTTTCACCCATAGCGACGCCATCTTTTATACTCTCGTATATATCTATATATAGCTGAAAAAAAGTTCATACAAATTCCGTAGTGAGGAAAATGAACGAACTTGGATTAATTTTACATAAATTTGCTGAAATAAAAACAGTCTTCGGTGATAATTGAATAAATTTTCAATTAAATTGATTCAATTACATTCAATTACATTGCATGAGAAACCGTGGCACAGACATGAATTAAAAGCACAAGAAAGCAACGCACATTTAAAGAGGAAAATAAACGCGAAAGGGTCGGTTCCGGGTAGAGAGAGAGAGAGAGAGAGAGAGAGAGAGAGAGAGAGAAAGGTAGAAAAACAAAGAAAAAGGATTTTCGAGAGTCAGAGGTATTTTCTCAACGATGAAACGTAAATGTCGTACGACGCTTCGGAGAAAAGTACCCGTGGGAGAAATTGCGGCGAAAGTTTTGCCTCTCATCCCCTATTTCTCCTTTCGTGGCACTGTTAATTAGGTCTTGTCGCTAAATTCGAGACGACGACCGCGAGACGTCAATGACGACTACAGAAAGCCAAGAATATTAAATGACGATGTTACGATGATGAGGACTTCGTTGTTCTCGCGAGAGAGAGACCTCCGTTAGGAAAAATAGATTGGACGGTCTAAAGAAGAAACATTATTTCGCTAATATTTTTGTTCCTTTCTCAATTTTTTTCCTCCCATGGAGATAAAAAAAACCTAATGAATAATCAAGTCTATTCGAGACCGAAATTTCTGTGACCGAAACTTAATTAAATTTGTATATTTAAATTTGTCTTCCATTTCAATAATTGATTTTTGTTTCTTCTGAAAATTATACAGTTTTGAAAGAAAATGCAAAGTTTGTAATTTTTTGTTTTCATTTCGTCGATGATACATTAGTTATCGGTTACGATTAATTGAAAATAAATACATTTTTCAAACAAGATTGTAAATAGAATTCGCTTGGAAAAACATAAATTCAATCTTTTTCAATTTTTGTTTATCAATCCATTCGTTTAGTCAGCAATTTATGAATATTTTTCATTGTTCTCGTCTCATTTCGACGTTTAATCTTTCAATCAACTGTCCGTTCAATTATTTTAGTCGCTGACGCGTTGCATCGTTAAAGCGTCGTCTGCATTTTACACAAAGACTGTAATAATTGAAGTAAATAAATAAAATGCAATCAGTTGCCAACGATATCGTCGAGTCGTAAAACAATTTCACGAATGCAGTACGTGACGATGCGAATGATTTTGTTTCATTAAAAACGTGACGAAGTCACGTTTGAAACATAGCGAAGAAACGATCTTTTGATCCTTCCAAGTGTCTGTTCCAATTCAGTCGAGCCTGCGAAGTGGAAAATTACAACTGCATGATTTCAAAAACAAAAAAATAAAAAAAAGATAAATTAATTGAAAAAGAAAACAACAAACAAACAATTGAAGCGAGTAATTGACGAGAAAATCGTTTTGTGTTCGATGGGTCGGAGCGTAGTAAAATCAGATAAATCGAAAAAAATTGCTCAACGAGGCCGATAAATCTGATGTTGTGTCTCACGTATCCGTGAAGGAGTGTCCCTATATTATTAATGAGAATTTATATCATGCGCGATGAGTGAAACTCCGTCGGGCAAGTACGAGTAATTGAGTGCAGAGTTCTCTCTCTCTCTCTCTCTCTCGTCTCTCTCGTCTTGCGAACTCTTGCGTCGATTTGCTCGTCTCCGACGGGGAAGCTCTCTTGATTATCCCGCGAGAGTACGTTGAGATGTCGAGTGGCCTGGAAAGCGAGTTTTATCGGTTTTTGTAGTAAGCTCTACGCATCGAGTCTCTCAAACGTTAATCTATAAAAAGACTCGCAAAGCATTTTTCTAGAATAAATGTTTCATCTGTTTTTTTTTTACAAAATATCCGCATTTTTTAATAATAAACTTTCGATTTTTTCCAATAATTTTATCGAAGGATTTTTTTCTCGAGATTTTCCAATAATATGTTTAGAAAAATTATACAATATTTTAAAACAAGTTTAGCATAATCAAATTTTTATTCGTAATTTCATATTTTTTCACGAGAGAAAATATAAATAATATCGAACTTATGTAAATTTAACCGAATCTTATTCGAATTAATATAAATTCAATGGTACTCAATTTTTTTTGGCACTTTTTTCAAAATCATCGAACGATAAGAAACGGAAAATTAATTGCTTCAAGAATCTTTGGAGCTTTTTTGAACTCGAGACTTCTTTTAAGGGGTTAGGTGGGTTTGGAAATTTTAGAAAATAAATTTTTATTTTATTTTTTTATCTTATGGTACAATATGTCTAAAATATTCTCCCAAATTTTTAAATCGATCTAAATGAAACTAGAAGATAGAGCCTTTAGAAATTCCTCAGGTAGGAAAAACCGGCCGGGCGCAACGCGGCTGTAATCGCGTTTTTCTCGAAAAACTATTTTTCAAGTCGGTGAACACGATTTCTCACAAACTAATGCATCGATCTTATTGAAATTTTGTACACTTCTTCGAAATAGCATTGACTAGTGATTTAACGAAGGATTTTTTTTTACAACTACTTTTACAAGGCTATACGTAGTGTAAATTGTACCAAAAAATGTATTATTTTGCCCACGTCTCTTCTAAAAATTCATATTTCATTTTTTTAAATCCTTCGCTCAATAACAAACTACTCCTCAATATTTATACAATATGAATCAATAATTATCAAAGCCCCACAGTTATTATTTGTTACGCTATAAATAGCTATAAATAGCGGGAAAATCCCAAGTGAAATTTCACTATAGTCACAAACGACCCAGAGCGACCGCGCAGGGTTATAATCCTGTTGAAATGTTAGTCTTTGATGCACTTAACATTTTGAATAATCAATTAATATATAATATGAAAAAAAAGCCAAGAACATATGCTTTGTTTTTCGCTTCGAAACCCTTCTAACCCCTTAAATTACCTTTTTAACCTTCCCTTTTACCCTTTATCTTCGGTAAAAATCAGCGAAACTAGAAGATATCAGGATGGTCGTCGTCTGTGACCTCACATATTCGAAAATTGGCCCAGATTCTAGGTTTCTTTTTTTTACATAAATCTATAGGAAAATTAGAACGTGATGCAGTAGTATTTTCAAGGCAATTCAGAGAATTCTGGCTTTGAGCCAAACCTCTGAAATCCGGTGCGGGCGGGAACTTGCCCGACCTGCCACAACCGTCGGCCAAGCATCTCGCGCATACGCCCTCTACTGACGCTTTGTTTCTCGCTTTCTCTTACCTTGTTGTTTTTTTTTTCTAAACTCTTTTTTTTTCTTCGTTTTTTTTTTCATCATACTATACACCCCACGTCCCCTTATTTTCCACCAGAAGGCACACCCCCGCTCGAGTTGCCTCGCCGCACCAGTAGTACGACCCAGCGATCGAGGAGTATGGGAATAAATAAGCGCTTGCAAGCTTTTTTCTTCTTCTTTTTTTAAAGCGATACAAAAAAAAAACGCTCAGCGCGAAATGCTAGAGGAGAGATATAAATACACGGGTCATAGGGCACGGTTACGTAGAACATCAATACCGGACTGGAAAAAATTTCTTGCACGCGAGGAAAATAATAAATAAAATAAAAATAAAAATGAGGAAAAAAAGGACAATGAAAAATAAAACGCCATTCAAATTATTTTTCGGAGGTTTATTTATTAGAATCGGAGCTTGTAATGGAAAAATGGTGAACCTTGTCAGGGTGGATTTTACGATATTTTTCAATGGATGCGAAATTCGCGACTGTAGGAAAAGCCTTTACAATATTGACGAGAATATTTGTATATCGATGAATATTTTTATGAACAAAATATGTTCTCTCTATAACCGAGATTTTCGTTCCAAAAGGCGAAAATAATTCTTTTTATCGTTTTTTAACGGAAATAAATTCTATTTTACAATATTTTTTGAAAAATTGTAATAAAAAACATTTCAAATTTCGAAAACGTGAAATTTCATCTTTTGGTTGTTTTCATTGAAGTGCGTAGACCCGGACAAATCGTAAAAATCTTCGATAAAAATTATACAACGAGGAAAAAAATTTGCAAAGCGGTAATCAAAATACGAGAAACGAGGAGGGCTCTGCCTCGATCTTAACAGTTTCAGGAAAATATGAAATTCGATATGGAGAGGATGTCTGGCCGACTGGTTTAACTCCGTATAAAGGATGAAAAATTGATATCTCATTTCCATAACAGACAGAACTCCCGGGACGTAAAACTTGACGTTTATAATGTTCATTGTCTCGAACCAACCGTCTCGATCCGCGTACGGAACTCTCTTGGTACGTGAGTTTTGTGCCATCCGACACTGTCGGCTGTCGGAACGCGTGAAGCCAGAGACAATGGTGAGTGCTCGGGAAGAATAAGCGCCGAGCTCTTCGGCGAGATGCGAAACGTGGGGAAAAAACGACAAAGATTTTTGTCGTTTCCTCGATTTTTAAGTTATGGAAATCGATTTATTATTATACGTCTCGGGCAGATTTTTGTTCATTCGAACGACACGAAGAACCGACGAAATTCGTGCTTGCTGGATCATTGTTTACGCGTCGGCTACGGTTTTTTTTTTACATTCATTCGAAATAAAATAAAATTCATTATTTTATCGTACGATATTTTTTATATCTTTCTCTTTCTACGGTATTTTTCAGTTCCGTTTTTGTATAGACTTGATAAAAATATTGTTTAATTTCTTACTATTGGAAACAAAATTTCTATTTTTAAATTTCTCTTTTTAAAATTTATTTTGTATTTGAAAAAAAATTGAAAGCGAGCAAAGGGACATTGATTTAATGATAATAATTGGAACTTTTAAGCTTAAATTACATTTAAGCTGCAAAGCTGTGATGACAAAATAATGGAATTTACTTAGAAAGGAATTTTTCTTCTTATCGAAATTCTCTCGCGAGTGACGCTCGGTGCTTACCTAAATAGGTACACGGGTCAAAAGATCATAAGTGAATAATTCTCGTTTCCTTAGTTCGCAATCCCGAGAACGTGTCTTGGCATATTAATATCTTCTCACGTACGATCATACACGTCGTTTTCGCCAATCCCCTCGCTCGTACGCACCTCGGATTTCGCTTGACTTTTTCGTCACATCGTCTCATCGTGACATTGTCCAATATTTGCCACGATCGTAAATTATTATCACGATTCAAAAACACACAAAATTCTCAATCTAATCGTTCCCACGATTTCTGTTACAAATTAAAAAATTCTAATCTCCATAAAAGAAAATTAAAAAAAAAACATTCTTCGACGCGTCGTTGAGAAAATTAAAGAAAAATAATGAAACTCCACAATAATAAAAATAATAAGAAAATAAATCAATTTCACGATAAAACAATCTTTATTATAACGAAGAAATGCTTTCTTCGGCCGGACACGAGGCTCGTACTTGGCTCGTCGTGCTATCGGTTACCAAACTCACGGATATTTTCTTTACCTCTTCTCCTTTCACCCTTCCAGGTTACGCGCGAAGCTTTTCCTCCGTTAACGAACGTATCCCAGAAATCCCACACTCACCGGGCATATCGTTCTACGAAAAGCAAAAGCCACGCTCCGTCGGATAGTCTGAGGAAAACCTTTTCGCAAAAGCATCTCTCCCTCGTCCGTTTCATGCTATATCCTACACAATCCCTATATATACATTTATATATATATATATATATATATAGTATAGAAAAGGCTTCCTGCGATGGCTCGCAGGCTTGCGTTCGTGGGGGAGGTTTGGCCGTCCGATCTTCGCTAGCCGGAATTAAATTCTGGGCCGTCGGTTCGTTATCCGCGAACGTGTCTCGCTTTCGTTCCCGGAGTACATCCTTCTTTCGTTTTCGCAAAAGCTACCCTCTCATCCTCGTGCCTTGGCCCCGGCTGTGCCAGCAGCAAGTTCCCGCCCACCTTTCGTTTTCTCGAACCCGCGATACAGTTTCTACCGTGCTATTTTCAGTATGTACGAGTAACTCGAGGTATTTCGTACCTTCCCTCTTATTTCTCCCTCTCTCTCTCTCTTTCGTTTTCTATCTATCACACTCTCTCTCTCTCTCTCTCTCTCTCTTTCTTTCTATCTATCACTCTCTCGCCCTCCTTCCCTCCTATTCGTGAGCAACGAAGCGAATTGCAACCCCTGACTCTTCGCGTATCGAAGCCATCTCGTGTGTGCAACCTTCAACCCCCTCTCTGCCCACCCCTCATCGAATCTCTATCACTCGGAAGCGTATGGTATCCTCGGAGGGAAATGAAATTGTAACGCTCTTTCCCCCTTCGCAGACTCTTCCTCGTCTTTTTTTTTCTCTCGCACGAGCCTTCTCTTCGATTTTTATTATTTCGCGAGGGAAATATTTTGTTGTTGTTGAGATTTCGCGCAATATTTTATCGCGTAAACGTTGATTTTTTTTATGATATTTTTATTTGAGCAATTTTTTTCTTTCATTTTTCTGAACGTTTTTTTGTTTCGTATTTTTGTTTTGTATTTTCTAAGATTTCGCGCAATGTCTCAATGCGAAAACATTGATTTTTTTTCTGATATTTTTCTTTAAGAAATTTGTTTTTTCATGTTTCCGAATGTTTATTTTTTATTTCAGTCGCGTCTTATACGACGAAGGCGCGATTACTCGAATTAAACTTGGGAGCTTTTGATTGCGGCATTCGCGAAGATTCCTCGAGTGTAACGGGGGAGCGAAGACGAAATTGGATTTAAAAGAAAGACAAAAAATCGTCGCTTCTTCCGTGGCGACGGAATATTTTCTTTCTTTTTATCCGGTTGAAGGAGAATATTTTGTAAAGACCGGGAGTTTTCGCTGCGATTTAGGATCGAGTGCGGGGACATTTCCGTTCTTTGTTTTCACTGGAAAAACCCCGCGCGCTGATTTATTTTCATCTCCTCTTCTTTTCGTATCAACCGGACCGTGTCCCAGATTTTTCTGTGCATAGGCACTCGAGAGAGAATGCAATTGCGGCTTTTTCCACTTTTTTTTTACCTTTTACCTTTTTTTGCTGGTTTTCTTTCTCTTCTTAGACCTTTGAACTCCTCTCGTTATTTCGTCCTCCATGAAAATTCCCTCGGTTACTTTAACCCGCCTCGTCGCTCTTACACACGAATACTTATTCCAGTTTTTTATTTTCATCTCTTATTACATTTTCGAAAAATATTTGAAATATCTTGCTTTAATTCTTAATTGGATCGAAAATAATATTCGGCGTTAATTTCATTTTGGTAGATAAAGTCGAATATTCGACGAGAACAAATAGACTTTTGACGCGGCGTATGTTTTCAAAATCGACGAAAAATAGTTTTCACAAATACTTTTTCTTTCGATTAATATATTCGTCTTCTCTCGATGAAAATCGATTATTTTTCATTGGATCTCTGGTGAAATGTATTTTACATTGTTTTCTTTTTTTTTTAAATCGTATTTTACACCACGGTTTCAGCTCCGCGCAACTTCATCGCGAGGAATTTAATATTCATGACTCATTACTTCGCGAAGCTAGAAGTCCGACGAATTTTTTCACTCGTCTTTCGATTACTTTTTGCCAACCGCGTGACTCGCCGACATTTATTGGTCTTATTTATTTTTTGTTTACACTCGGTTTGGAGCGTAAAATAACGTAGAAAGATTAAATAATTATTTCAGGATTAAGTGGGAACGACTGGAGTTGGCGAAACTTGTTTCGCTACGAACGTATATTCCGCGGACGAGTAATAAATATCTCGTTTCATATCGCTAACTTTGTCGAGGAGTAGGAAGGTCTTAGCCAATCTCCAGCCTTCCAATTCCCATTTCACGATTATATATAGACATCTCACGGTTTTCGTTATTTTACGCGAGTAACCGATATTAGCGACCAGCCATCTTTGATCAAAGTTCGAGCGAAAGAGGATTTCGTATTTGTGGTTCCCCGATGCATAGTAATGAATCCATGAATTTTCAATGCAACGGTAATGTGCGAGTTACGTCGTATCAACTTTCACGGTTTGCTCGAACTTCTCGACATGATCCGGTTCGTTTTATTCGTGAAAAAAATGTCGAGTATTCTTGAGAAACATTTCTTCGACGAAATTAACAATATTATAAATAATTCGATTGATTGTGATTTAATACATTTTAAAAGAACAACAAAGTTTTATAGTTTTTTTTGTTCGGTGAAAAGTAAGTTTTTATGAACCAAATGGATTTTTTAAAATTCGGTTTAAATTTTTTCTATTGTAAGTTTTTCAATTTTTTTGCTTGAAGTATTGATCGATCAAAATTATTGACTAGAAACGATGAAATTTTCCAAAATTTAATAACTTTTACAAGCTTTTTATTCCGTGTTTATTTTTCATTTTGAAAATGGTTGTTATTTTCGAATAGATCATTTTCTATTAATTAAGGAGGTTTATCTGGTATCGAGTAAGTAAAAAAAACGTTGCCATAATCAGAGTAGGTGTCAAGCTTAGCCTCATAGAAATCATCATTATTCGAGACAAATTAATTTATTATGAATCTCATGAGTACTCAATCGATTTTATGAAGCTCTACAAATGTTCCTTAGATATTTGTTTTTATTAATTCTGCAATTTTCGTCAAAAACTGTTTGTCAATGATTATGAACTTAATGTTTATATGCGGAAAAATCAGTGAAACCTGTGGCATCTATCCCGGTTTTACCCTACTGATAACTATATTCTGATTTTTTCATCAATATCCGTTTGTCTCCGAAATGACATTTTTTGTTATATCTCGGTTCAAACAGTTTCGTTAATTATTTTACGAGTGAAATATTGTCTATGCGCAATTATCTCAAATGTTGAAACTTTGATCGAGTTCAGATTTTGATACACGAGGCACGCGTTCGTACTACGAATCTCCTTTGGCGAAAACAATTTTCAAAGTCGAGCTAAGCGCCAATAATTTACGGAATTTGCTCAAAGGTTAATGCGTTATGAGATTTCAGTGGGTGTTCACCGCGGTATGGCTAGTCTTTCGATCTCTCACTCTTGCAACCTCGGTATTGCGCTAAGGCGAACCACGAGGATCGCATTCTCGGCATTGAACCGAAGCAGGCTGATACAATATCGTTTCGTAGTTTGGGCAGAAACTCGATCCGTGTTTCTCTGACAGATTCTTGAAATTTTGACACGACGCGCGTGTCCCGAGCACGTCTTATGATATCACGTAAGCAAAATTGTGGCAACCATAATGGCGTCGAACTTCCCAAGTACTTTTCGTTCCGCGACGGTACACGAGTGTGCGACGTGAAACGCGTCGATCTCATCTCCACTCGACTCTCGCCTCGTATATACGTCGAGAATTTGTGCTCGTGAATAATAAAATTCAAGGTATTGCCCAAGTGGGATACAAAAATACGAGAAACTGAGAAGATGATGTAAAAGAAAAGGAAACAAAAAATCGTAGAAATAATAAGAAACGTCGCAAGTAGGGGAAGGCCGGGCAAGACGGGGTAGCTAAGGTTCGAAACTCAATAATTCATAGGATTTCGTAGTTTTTTAATCGTATTTAATCTTATTTAGTCAATTTGTTATCCGGCTTGAATAGTCACGTGGAATTAAGAACGTCTAATCATTGTCACAAAATAACAATTTATAGAAAATTAGCGATACCCTCATTCTCCTGAACTAAATACGACAAAACACAGAAATATGAGTTGCTTCCTCGTCCTTGTCATCAATACTTGAGCAGCTACAATGTGCCCATTCGAAACAGGAAGAACACGCGATTCAATCTTCATTGGAATCCAAATATCGTCCCGAGCAATAAAAACATGGAGTATTTTCTGTTTTACCAATATTCATCTCTTTAGAAGACGACTTTCTATTAGTTTTTTTCCTTTAAATTTAATAATTATATATCATCCTAAAAAAATAATATATAAAGTAAATAATTATGAGCACTGTGTCGAGGAAGATGCATACCCCATCTTACCCGGGGATTAATTTTTACATTTAAAATCGAATATTAATCTTACAACGAATATGTTATTAAAAAACACGTTTTACCTGCTACTGCAGTCTTTTATCTATAACATTCACAAGTGCCCCAGAAAACTCACACTTTTTAATGATTTTGTTCTAACAAACATATATGAAGAAATGTGTAACAAAACGACGCAATTCACGCTTTTTCCAATAATAAAAACAATCGACTGGCGATTATGTCAATATTCGCACAGCTGATCACTGTCATGGCGACGAGTAATTTGGCACTGGAATTAACATGATCGGTTGATTTTAAACCCATCTTGTCCAGCCTTCCCCTATTTTTAATACCAAAATTCTTGTGATTACAAATGGAATAATTCAGATCAATCATGATTATTCTTAAATATCAACAAATTTTTATCAATCATTGGAGAAACGTTCGGTTCATTTTGAGTTTTTTTAAATATTTGCAGAAATTACGAAATATTTAGATTAATTGTAATTCGCCACAATTGTTCACGTTCCTTTAATCAATATCGGACTAGACACGTCCTTTGGCATAAAACAAAAACTTCTTACCGTCGTAACGTATACCAAACGTATACCAAGAAAAATTGGGCCGACGGGGTTGAGTAACGAAAGCAGTTGCAAATTGTCGCGCTCAGTGGAAGACGAAGTACCTCGAGACTCGTTGGAGCGTTCAAAGAAGATAGAAAGTAAAAACAAAAAAGACTAATGTAATGCGGAGCCACCTGGTGTCTTATGGTAGAAAATGCAAGAATTGCAAGTTGCAACGCGACGGCGAGAAAAAAACGTGGGCGGGAGAGAAACGAGTCTCTCAGTCTTCTCGGACTCATTTTAATAATATCATCGTAGAATTTGCATCGAGATGTTAATTTGTATTCACGAGCTGGTCCATAGGGAACGACGACTTTTTTTTATTATACCGCGACGACGGGATTGGAAAGTTTGCGAGACTTCTATCTTTCATACAGTCTTATATATATATATATATGCGTCTATGATCCCTCTATTTCTCAGAGATCTCTCGAACCCTCCACCCTTTCCGCGAAAGTTCATTCCGAGAAAAAAATATCTCGCTCTCCGAGATAGGTAGCCCATTTTCCCACAGTTAATGGACGACACACTCGGAAGACTTTTCTGGAATTCATTATCGTGTTTAATGTTCAAGTTTATTTCTGGTGAACGGAATCCTTTTTGGACGTGCAGATTATAATGATTATCTTGTCGTGAACAATTTCATCAAGGGACATTTAAAAATCATTGTCAATTTATTTTCATGTTATGGAGTTTATTTATAAATGATTTTCAATAGTTTTGTTCTTGGATATCGTTCACTCCTAAGCAGAAGTTACATTTTCATTCCTATCTTTTACGGGAGAAATTTGATAGTGAATTTTTGCGTTTATAACATTTTTTTTTTCACCGAGTTTTCATCATTTTCTCGTTCTATCGCCAGCGAGAGTCTTCGGTATATATTCGTTGCGATAAGCGTAAGCAAACTTTTATCAAAGCCTGTTCCGACCCCACCACGAAGCTACCCTCAAAGAGAGCTCTCGTGGTTACGGGCGGATCTTATCGAAACAGTTCGCGATGGAAATTCGTCTCTCCCACCTTTTCTGGGTGTGTGCGTCCGTAGTTTAGCAGAGAAAAGCGGGTGCGAACTTACCACACCTCGAAAGATAAATATCTTTTATTCCAATTACTTACACCCTTGTATATAAATATATATATCTGCATTGAGAACGAAACTCCGGAGATTCCACCGCAGTTTTCCGATCGGAGAAATTCGTCGTATTTCTTTTCCACCTGAATTCACAAACCTCGGAATGAAAATCAAAATAAATCTATGTAGGGCATTGAAATCTTATATCACCGACGATCCAAAGTTCGGATCCATTTTCGTAACTTGAAGTAAGTCGAGGGGATGGTATTTTTTCCTTGAAAAATACTTCATTTGTGGATTACAAATTCGGAAATTTCCCGTATTACACGAATATCATATTTCTAATGTCGTTTGGATTTATGTTCTCGGTCGACAGTTCGCAAAACTCCATGTTTTTTCTTGCATTTTGACGGATAAATTGTAATAGGTCAGAATAAAAAAATGTGATATTCGTGTTGTGCGGGAAATTTCCGATTCTATAAGTCCCCAATAAGCTCTTTTTGGACGATAAAACATGTTGATCCCCTCAAGGTGCCCCTGGTCCATATTTATCATGTAATTCCGAGACTTTGGGTAGGTCCAGTAGGACCAAGTTTTGTTTTCCTCTAAAAAGATTTTATAAGGGGATTGCGGAATTGGAAATTTCCCGTACAACACGAATATCACATTTTTAATCCCGTTTTGCTGCAATATGTTGGTCGAAAGCTCGAAAAACTGAATTTCCACATTTTTTCGCATTTTAACGAATAAATTGCAACATACCGAAGTGAAAAATGTGATATTCGTATTGTGCGAAAAATTTCCGATTCCGCAATCTAGGTATAAAGTCTTTTTGGTTGAGAAAAGAATGTTACCGCCTTAAACATTTTACGAGAAGGACGTTCGATTATTGTATACTCCAGCTCACAATAGTTAAAATAAAATCATTGATTCATTCAACAATTCTTCGAACCTTCTGTTCACAAAATTGATTACCTTGGGATATAATTTAATCATCGTCACATCTATCAAAAAATATTATTTCTGGTCAGCTCTATTTTCTTCTCCAGAATTGCCGCAACATTGTGGCAACATCGATAACAGATGACCTGAAAGCCTAAATAATAGATGAAGAAACTTCCCAATTTCTTTCAATAACATTATAGACTCTCGAGGTAATCGTTTTATTTTTTATTAAACTCGGCGAGTCATTTTTATCGAATTCTTCTAATAGATATCTACCTACTAAAATATTTAACGATAAATCGAAAAAAATTAGTTTATCAATTATACAAATAAATCTATCGATCAACCCTTCTTTCATTGTTAGTATCATGACGAACGGTTCTATAGAGTCCCTGCGTTCGATGTTTTCTGATATCCTGTCTTTTTTCTTTTCTCATTCTTTCTTTATTTATTTTTTCTCGCCCCTGGAAATTCCCCTTTTCCATCCCCCGAGGCTATTCGTCGGGGTAAACAAACTTTTCTCGATTCCTCCAGTTCGCCATTTTCCTCTACCGTCACCGAGGGGTTTGCCTCCGGACAGAGTCGCGAGTGACGCGCGATCGTTCCTTTCTACAAGTTCTTCTCAAAGGGAGGGCAGCCGCGGAATTCTCGACTTACTGGATTTTATCGGGACGTTCTACGATACACGTTTATATATGCTACGTACGTGTATGTGTATGTACAGACTGGATACGTACGTATAAATCTCGTTGCACGTATCCGGACCCCGGAGAGGGGAATAAGTCGCTGCTGACGAGCTCACCGGAAATAAGCGAGCCTGTTGGGGGATGTGTCACGAGCATTCACCCTAGCGTTTGCCTCGCGATAAGAATTTCAACGATCTGGATTGACAGGACCGGACGAAAGCTGTCGTCGCAATTTTTGACTAACATATTTATGTTTTTAATCAATTTTTTTATACCGTGAATTTGCATTCTTATCAATTTTATTCTATCGAACAAATTATTATATTTCATTCTTATTTATCTTCGATTCTTGTTTTAATTAATTCAAAAATAAATCATTTAAATAGTTGCAGGAATGAAATATTTGTGTTTACTGAGCAATTTCGCTTGTTAGACAATTATTACAAAATGTAAGTTTCGACGGATTTTAAATATTTTGTAAACCACGCACGTCTCGTAGATTAAAGTCAGGCGATAAAATTGGCCGTTTTGCCACTTTACGAGGGAGATATCGTATCCGTGCACGAGATTCATGTCGAAGGTGCTACATTATTCTGTTGCTTGGTGCGCGAGTTATTAAAATAATTCTCTTGGTTAGTGTCGCGTCGTGGAACACGCGGGGTCGCCTCGACTTCCTCTTTTCACACGGATGATCCGAGTTACCCTCCGGGTACTTCGTTAAGTCCTCACCGTGTGTGCGCCTGAGAAATTTGTCGAGTCCCATCCAGTGACGTTCTTGAGACACCTTCGAGAATCTCTCGGACAAACTCTGTCGTATTACCAGTCGCACTTTTTTCTCGTTCCACAAAACCAAAAAATTTATTATCGACGCTCAAAAAAGTATAATAATTAACAAAATTTTTAAATAATTATTAACCATTCGATAAGTCAAACGCCTCAAATTTCTTCAGTGAAAATGAGAAATACCCAGGTTAATTTTTACCATTTAGAATCGCAGTTTTCTTAAAACTCTTCGTATCATCGCTGGAATCCTCCATGTCTGGATTTCTATGTAGAAAAAAATCTCTATTGCACACGTTGGCTGTTGAATAGCGCCGGTAATTGGACAGAAGGCTCTAGGGAAGTCGAGGCAACTAGACGAGATCACCGATGCGAAAGGCACAGCATAGTCGATCGATAACTATTCATCTAAAATAAAAATAAAATCATGTATTTTTTCTGTTGTATCGTAACGTCACGCAAACCTACTTGTCCCATAAGATCGTAAAAGTAAATTGCATTTTTTATGAATTCTGACTGAAAGTATGACGTTGTGGAAAAAAAAACGTATTTCAAGTCGTTCCTGACATTTAACTCGTATACTTTTCACTTTCTAATTACGGCTTAGAGTACGATGAGGAAGTCGGACAAGCGGATGATTTTTGTTCGAAAATCCGACGTTGGAGTATACTTTGGTGAAGACGGTCAGTGTCCTGCAAATACTTGTATATATCTATACAGCCAACGTAGGTATTTGCAATACACCGAGGATGTCTATATATAATTCTTTGCCACATAGTAGACAGGAGCTTTATCGGACTCGCTCGAAGTAACCCACAACGAAATGAGGAGGTTGGCAAGTTTCTTAAAGCTCTTGAGACCTCCTTCGAACCTTGGCCAGAGCCTTCGTTAGTCCTCAACTCACTGGGGCATTCTCGGACTCATCCTTCTTATTTCATTCCCCTTCATCTACCTCCGATACCTTACCTTACCAGTAGAGCAATTTGTAGAACGCGCTAAAACGTTCAGATGGATTTTACGTCTTGTCACCGTCGCTGTAAGAAAAATTTATTTTTACGACGAAAAATTGTTTATCCTCGCGAGATTCGCAAAATTCGACGATATGGCGATAGAAAGAAAAATCTCACGTCGTTATCACGAAATTTACCATTGTTTGCGAAGAAAGGTGACGTTTTTTTTTTATATTTTGGGAAAATACACGTTCTTCTCTTTTTAACTCGAAATATAAGAAAAGTATCGTAAGAGCGTCGCGAGAAAAGTTCCAGTAGAACGGTTCGATTCGAACGAGAGCAGCGAGTACGAGACGAGAGTTCTCAAAAGTTTTGGCACGTTGAGTCGAAGTAAGTAGGTGCGACAGGGATTTGTCTGACGGGCTTTAGAACGAGCGGCCGGGCGAGCAAACCGAGATTCCTGTATATATGTGTATGTGTCCGTGCGGCTTCTGTGAATTGTGAATTCCTCCGAATGGTCAGTGTCGAGATTGCAGTGTTCGTACGAAGTGGCGAGAGCTCGTCGAGGATTCTAGAAACGTAGATGTAGCAAGATTTTTCGTTGTTTTTTTTTTGGGAGCGATCGGCATTGCAAAATTTTTTTTCGTTTTTTTCTTGGGGTAAGTATGTGCATCGTCCCAATTGAACGAGTCCGTGAGAAGATAAGGATTGATTTAATGTTCACACTATTTCTTTTTATTCGCAGAGTTCTGTCAATTTCTGAAATGAGACTCGACGTTGGTTTCCTTCATTGAAATATTTATCAGTTGTTTTTATATTCTCGTTCAATCGAAATATTCTTAATATATTAATCAAGTTGATGGAAAGAACCAACTTCACGTTCAAGCTCAAACCAAGCCGCCCAAACCGCAAATCAAACCGAACCCAAACCTTTCGTTCTGAAAATCGCGATTTCCGAAGTGTCGCCACAGCCACAAAAATTAGGCTATCCGGATGGTCCTCTGCTCATTCTTGAGGTATTGGCGAGCTCTTCAAAAAGTTACTGGTGCAATTTTCCCTGGGGCGAACAAGAACGGAGATACAGCATTGCGAAAAGTCGATTTTTCAAGGTTTTGAATCCTTAAAAAGTCGAAATACTGAATATTTCCGTAAATTGCAATATATCGAGATTATAATGATGATATTCGTATTCCGAGAGGAATTTCCGATAACGTAACCTCCATTTGAAGCCTTTTTGAAGAAAAAAAGTCGACCCCCGGGGGTTGCCGATGGTCGACGTTCGTAATTTATTTTCTAGACCTGGGGGGGGGGGGGGGGGTCAACTTTTTTTCGTCCACAAAGACTTTGTAGGATCATTTCGGAATCGGAAATTTCCCGCGTTATCCGAATATGATGAAATAAAGGGTTTTTTTTGGAGGAAAACAAAATTTGGCCCCAGCTTTGGCCATTTTTGTCACGTACGGTTCTGAAAATTAGTCCTAAAATTTGCTGTCGAACGAACGAGAACGGAGACAGAGTATCGCAAAAAGTTTATTTTTGGAGGTTTTGCGATATCGTATCGAAATCGGTGATATATCGCATTTTCGTAAATTGTTATCGTTTCAAAAGCTCTAAGAGAGCCTATGGCGATCACAAATGTCTCGTTCAGCAAAAACATCATAGTTTCGCTTTCGATTTTTCTTGAGAGAATGCGAGAAAACAACAATCGAAGAGAAGTGGATG
Source organism: Netelia virgata (assembly GCA_951802705.1). Taxonomy (NCBI): domain Eukaryota; kingdom Metazoa; phylum Arthropoda; class Insecta; order Hymenoptera; family Ichneumonidae; genus Netelia; species Netelia virgata. Next base: position 7,719,518 of record OX637864.1, on the reverse strand, counting down.
ATGCAAGTTCGCCGGAAACGATTTCCAAGTCTAACATCCTTGTTCCAACAGAAGGTGTGCTCTTTGGCATAGGAACGGCGAAACGTGCACTCGCACGTGGGTTACAAGTGAATGTGCATTAAATATCTGAGCATCGGATGGAAGTACGAGCAGCGTTGAAATTCACGAAGGAATATTCGTCGTAGTTCGCAACTGAGCTTCGCTACTCACGAGTGAATCGAAGGAAGGATACGCACATACATACGTAAAGGGGAGAGGCGATGGTACCCCATGATATCTCGTGAAAGGTCGTCCGTTGGTAACCAGCAGTGATGCGGTATGAGACAAGTGCAACTGGGTGGAAATCCGATGTAGAGGCGTCTCGGAAACCGTCGGCTTTTGGCCAACATGCAAATCCTTGGGAGAGAAGTGACAGTCAAGCGGATGTAAGGAGCGAGAGAGAAAGAGAGAGAGCTAGAAAGAGAACGGTTGGAAGAGAAACTGAAGGAATGGGAGAGAGAGAGAGAGAGAGAGTGAGTGAGTGAGTGTAGAAACGCTTGAGTTTATCCATATTAATGCTTCCAATTAAGCTTTAGGGATCCTTGTTTCCTCCCTCTCGCCGCTTCTCTCGGCTTCCTTCAACTTCTCGTCTCTGGGAAAGACACCCCTATCGCCTTGCTTTCCCGTGTTCAGGCACAGACGTCGAATATACGCGGAGTATTATCTTTGCATGTATTTCCAGATATTTGCGTCTGTGTACTCAATATTAGGCAGTCGAAGCTATCTATACATATTTATGGATCAAGTCGTACGTATAAATGGTTAAGGATGTCCGAGATGGCAAAGGATAGAGTTTCGCTCCGTTGTTGTAGGAAGCGAAGCACGTTTCGTCGACTTTTGAAAAATTCGCACCGTTAGACGCGACTGAATATTATATAATAGTTGGCAAATCATCGTTTTACATTGTACGTCAATAATCGATCAAACCACCGTAATATTAGCTTCTAACGGATAGGTTGATTAGGATTACGTTACCACGCCGAGCCTCGTTTTAATACGGTAAATACGAAACTTGGCAATTTGGAAAGCGCGAGAGTTCCGGCCGGTTTTACCAGGGATGCGGACAATGCATAAGGGAGCCTGCCCGCGGAATAACACAGAGAATACCGCATAATGCGTCGTGGCACGTGTACCCGAGTTAACCTCGTACATTATCGATCTACCTGTAAACGTTGAACTGGTTAATTATTTGACCGCAACGATGCAGCTTAAGTGGAGACTTTGAGTGGTAGAGCGGGAGGTCAGCGATAGTGGTTGGCGAAGCTTCGGTTTGAAAAATTAAGCCTTCAACCGTGTACTCGTTATTGGATTTTTTATTCTCATGATCTAACTGGAAGGTCACAGACAAAAAAAAGAAGGGACGATCCCTCGATAGGAGATTCCACTTGATGCGACAGGATATCATCCCTTCTTTCCTCTGCTGTGGATGTCGACGATGTCCTGAAAGGTGCGATTCTTCGTCTCGGGCAGCATGAAGTAGAGAATAATCATACCGACGATTAGGTAACCAGCGTATATGAAGAACATCGTGCCGAGGCCGAGGTTGTCTTGTAATACTTGGAACATTTTCATCGTGCCGAAGCCGATCATCGCCAGGATAATCGTGATCAACATCGCAGCTCTGGCCTTGAAGCCGGCGGTGAAATATTCGGAAAGCATAACTGACGGTAGACTGTGCGGTCCGCACCAAAGACTTATGATGTAGCCGATGGTCATTACAAGGGGGAAAATGGTATAATTTGAAACGTCGTATTGTAAATCCTTGAGGGTGTAATAAGTTCCATTGCCCAGGAGGCATATTGTCATGATCGCGGCACCGATGAAGAAGATTGGCCGACGTCCGAGCGCGTCGACGGTAAAGGCACTGACGACACTGGATGTCAGGGTGCAGGCTCCCATTATTATTACAATTGTGTCGACGGAACCCTTGTAACCGGACTCTTCGAAAATTTCGTAGGCATATGCGGAGACTGTCAGGGCACCGCCGAGTAGTGGTACTATAACCACCAACGTGAGAAGCACGAAAGCTCGTCGATTGCCACGTCCTGTGAAAATGTCTAAGACCGATGTATTTTGAGTTTTCATGCTCTCCACGTATTCTTTCATGCCCGTTAGCTCCTCGGATACGTCCGATTTCCCTCGCAACCAGATCAGAGTTGCGGTCGCTCTCTCGGTGTCATCTGCGAAAATGCGTTTCGGAACTTTCATTCATTTTCACGATTCGAAGGGATAAGATTGGGTCTAGCGATGAGCATTATTCGAATCGTCGAATTGATAAACGCCCTTAGTCCACAATAATCAGAGTGAATCAGCTTCGTACGAACGGAAATAATTTTCCTAAATTCATGACAATATCACAGAAAAATTGTCTGACTATAAAATGTTTAACTCGATGAATCATTCTTCGTTCGAACAATGCTCATGTTTTTGGGCTGGTTCGAAAAGTAATTGCGTTTCTGATACACGAAGACGTACGTCTGTCTGTCTTGTAAAAAAAACCCCAATTATTTTTTAGCCAAGCTTAATATTTTATCATGGTTGTTTTTTCCCGACTGACCCTTTATCAAGTAGTAATACGGTGATTCTGGAATGAAGAACCACACCATCATAAGGACGGTGGTGAGAATGGAGCAAATTATATGAAGCCACAACATGCTGACGTAAGCGCCGATGATGATTACGAACAGGCTTCCGGCACTAGCGCTTATCGGTACAAGAACTGCCATGGAACCGCGTACGTTGTTGTCCGCTATCTCCCCGATGTAAAGAGGTGTGACGGAACGCGCGATACCGCTACCAGCACCGGCGAGTATTCTTCCAATCATGAGAAACGTGTAATCCATTTTGATGCTCATTAAGACGTACGACGATACCATCGGTACTACGCTTATTATCATGGTGAATTTTCGTCCAATTTTGTCAACGATTAGCCACATTATTATAGGTCCTATCATAAAACCAAGTTCGGCGATACTCATCACCCAACCGATTTCACCGCTCGTCAATTTGCACGGTGAGTCGGGATCTGTGAGATTCGGCAGTATCGTTATTGCCCAACCGAGTATCGTACCACCCACGAAACCCGCCATGTTCGCTGATTTTTGTCAGTTTTTCATGAAACATTATGAAACCATTTTCATTAATGTTGTCAATTATTATTATTTATTGATCGTTTACTTTTTTTTCTTGAGTATAAAATTAAAACAATCCCTTTTTTCCTTGATCTAAGTTTATTGAAAAATTACTGTCGGTTTTCACGAGATTTTATCAATTATTTTGAATTTAATAATTCTTTTTATTTCTCTTGGCGCATGAAAATTTTCTGTCGAACATAAAATTGTTTTGTATTGAAAAGAAACATTGACAAAACTTTATAAATCTTGTGTCGAACAGAAAAACGTACATACCTCCTGAACACGCCAGCCATTGGGCCCAAACTCCCTTCATTTTCGGAATGTTCGCGATCGAATTTCAATGGTACATTTCCACTTTACGCTTTCATTCTTGTTTAACACCTTGTCCCAAAGTCACAGGCAAACTATCCATATCGAGTACGATATTGGACTGCGACGATCTTGTCACGCGATATGACACCACGACGGCTAAAAGCCTTATCTACTAATTACTCGTTATGTGTCAAATTTTCTTTCACTTCGCATGCTTTTTTGACGCGCGATGATAAATATTTGCAAATGCTATTTTTCTTTGTACAACATTGTTTTCAGACGAAATCAAATTGACTTCATGTGAAGAAAACCCGTTTTGATAAATTTCAAATTACTCATTCGCATAATTAACGAATGTTCTTGATTAAAATAATTTTTAATTAAATTACAAAAATTGTAATCAATTCTTAATTCGAATTAAAAAAAAGTTTATGTACTTTCTCGGGGACACAGTTGCGTTATGCGAATTATCATATTAGCTCATATCAGAATTTGCTTCAGAGCATGACTGCTTTACTCCGTAGTAACCGCGATTTAACCGGGATGATTCGAATGTCGAGATGAAACTACCCTCCCCTGCCGTTAACCGGTGGTTAGTGGTGAAAATGTGGTTTGTTTCGCAATACCACACTCTCCGAATCAGCGATTCCATTCCGAGGATTAAAGGCTCCCGATTCGCTCTATATTGAGTTCGGACCAATGTGTCGCGATTAACACGAGCACGCTATTGGGGCTGAGGGTACGTTTACAATATTTGAACGAAATCCACTTTCCACTGTCACGCAGTCATCGCTGCCTTCAAAATTATTTTCTTTTTCGTACAACATATTCCATAAATCATTGTAAATTCGCTACGCCTTAAAACAAAATTAACACTCTTTTAAATTTTGCAAAATGGGCTCGAACATTTTTTTACAAAACTTGGGCGAAAAAATAATTTTTTAATTTGAAAAAAAAAAAAAAAAAAATACAGTTTTGATATTGCCAATTATTCGTATGGGATTTTTTTTAAACCGGTGAGGGGCGTCTGAGAACGCCTCAAAGGGTTATTGGCAAGCACTTTGAGAGCTTTGAAAGAAAAAAAAATCTCGGCTATATGTTTCGTCGCGCGGGCCCCTTTTGACTCCGCTATTAAACGTTTCGGGAGGGAAAAAATGCCAGGGACTGACGAAGAAAAGAGTAGATGGAAGAGCCGTTTGTGTATGCCTCGCGGTACAAACGAAAACGCGCTTTGAATATATCTCTCTCTTTCACGGATCCTCGAGAAGATCCATTCGCTTCCTCTCGCTGGCCCCGGAGCGGAGAGAGAGGTACAGCCCGCGTTCTCGCGCTCGCTGGCTCGGAATCCAATAAATTTTTTCGGGGTTCAATCTCTCCTCTCTGGCACACGAGGACGGCAATGAACATTTTTCTCCTCCTTTCTTCTTTTTTTCTTTTTTTTTCGTCTTTTCCTTTTGTTTTATTATTCGTTTTTCCAGATGGACAATAAAAGCCAGTTTCTCTCTCGTCCATCCGGTCGTAATTCTACTGTTTATGGAAGGAATCGAAAAAGGGGGGATGGAAATTTCTTTTTTCGTCCTTTCCCTTTGGCCGTTTGCAAAGAAGTTAGTGAAAAAGGGACGCCAGTTGAGGAAGAAGGGTTTAAAATTTCTACGAAAAATACGGTAGAATTTCCATTTCGAGAATGGCAAAAGGGACTTTTACTTTGATTCTGACTTTCATTAACCGACTTCATTACCTGCAATTTTCACTTGATCGTCTTTTTATTTTCTCTTTCTGTTCGCCTTCGGTTTTCTCGCTGAATCTCTCGCGCGTCACATGCGCGTTTGCAACCAACGATCTCTATACCCGTGAATTCAATTTCGACGCTAATTATCGCGGCAATATCGCACGCTGACCCCTGCATAAGTTGCATTAGCACGTTTTAATCGAGAACTGTGATGGAAAATTGCGTAGGAATTTATTAATATATTTACCTTTTTGGATTAATATTTAAGAACTCTATAAAGGTAATATGCACTTTAGGTGTAATATCTTGATAAATAATTAAATATAATGTTTATTATTTATCTATTTACTCCAATTGTTCTGCAGAATTTTGCTCAATCTTATGCTGACTGTCTAGTAGAAAATTTGGAGATCTTCGATACTCGAAATCGTGATATTCGGGTCGATTTGCAACGGTTGAAGGTTAACCAGTGAAAATATAAAGGTAGAAACTCGCGAGATTGCCGAGTCTTTTAATCACACTTCACCGGGAAATGACAACATTTTTTCCAAGAATCTCGTATCTCAGAGTATTTTACATTTCCTAACAGAATGCGAGATGCAAAATACCCGATATTGTAGCCTTTCGCAAAACCTGGAGAGAGGCACATGTTCACATGTAAAGAAAAAGAAAAAGAAAAAAAAGTGAAGTACTCGGTAACGTCGACGGCGAACGTTTTGCGTACGGCGTTGCCCGTTGCCTTTAGCGAAGCTCACAACAGCTACGCTCGTTTCTCAAGGATTTTTTCCCTTCCGGTTTCTGTATTTGAGGGTAGCTACAGAATTCATAGCGTAGAAATGTTACTTTAAATGGCGTTTGCATGCCAGACCGTAAAACGAGCATGTGGTGAATTTGACGGAATAAGTATTTCTACCCCTTTCAGAGCCAACGAGGCGTCCTATCTACCCTTCAGACTTGTCACTTCCATAAACTTAAAAACCCTACCCATGCATAAAATGAATTATTTCTTCATTATTTACGTCGTCGTATTTCATCGCAATTTGATTATCAACGGACGCGATAACGCGTTTGCGAATCAAATAACCGGAAACCGATTCGAAGTTAAGTACCACAACGAGAAGTTCTAAGAGCGTTTTATTCGTGTCCTTAATACTCGGAGAGTGTCCTCACTTCTAGCATCTGCGATTTCGTCGAAACAATTATTTCGGCTCTTCATTATTATTTCACGATAAAATTTCCATTCGAATTCAATCGCGTCTAATTGTTATTATTATTATTACTAGCGTAGCGCCCGCTGTTGCGAGTGGAATCCAATTGCAAAACGATTATTTCACGGCATCTCCGGGTGTAGGCCGCTGATGGTACCTATCAGAAACTGCCGAGAGAGGGTTCTCGTCGTTTATTCTCGGTTCGCTTTCGCCTGCTTTCTATCTCCTAAAATTCTCACCCTCCTTTCCAACACGAGTGCCAGCACCGCCGTTCTCTACAGCAAAGAGAACACCGACACCAAGATCGTTTCCCTCTATTCAGCTCTTCCATTGTCCATAAAATACCCGAATCGTTTGCTAGCCCAGAAGCAGGGGGTATGGAGAGTCATTTACGAGGGTTGTGCACCCTTAGTTACTACAATCGTCGAGCTTAGTCTTCGCTCTGTGAAGCTCGTCGAGAGGCGCCCTTGGGGTATTAACTGCCGTTTAGTGTTCTCGGATATTATACTTTTCTCATTTTCGCACCAGGAATTACAGATAACTCGTGCTGCATAGAACATTGCGCTGCATTGTATTCTGGAATACTAGTTTTAATGACTGTAGTCGTCGTCTACGTAAGATCTCTTCAATTATTATTACCATTATTATTACCATTAACATTATTGTTTCTATCGACGATGTCGACATAATCCTTCTTCCTCGAATCATTTAGAATTGTTTGTGCCGAAATAGCGATTCGAGCGAGAAGTCTCATTCCCGTCTCCACATCAGAACCAGGTGTCCTGTCTCGTGAAATTGATTGAGCTGTGGGTAACCCGACCATACGTCACTTGTCACACGACGTATATATCCAGCTGTCCTCAGCGTAGTGTCGAAGACGGATTCTCAATTTGGTCCTCTCACGAGACACGGCTTCGAATCGAAATTACGTCTGGTCCTTGCAACTTGTCCTACGTGCTATGTTGGCTCGTTCGTGGTAGGCGGGAGAGAGGAGATACACAGGAGGGAAAGGCCCTCTAGTTGTGGCTTCTCGCTCATTGTCGCTCCGGGCTACACACGTCGTAGCTACAAGTTCCTTGTGCAAACATATACGAGCGTCGTAAGCAAAATATATATACAGCTGGGCGAGAGAGGTTGTGCAATATGGGGGACACGCTATCGGTGGTATTAAGCTTCGGCCAAAATGCCTAGATGTGTTCGGCGTCCTGTCCCTCGAGCGGCAGACCTCTCAGGGCGTTTCACACGTTCCCTCATATCTTCACACTTCTGTAATATCCGTTCTTCCTTAATTGTGACATGGTTATCCGATTGGTGGCCAAACTACCATTCCTCCAGCTCATTTCGGGTTCTCCTTTGACTCCCTTAAAACTACGTCGATGGATCTCTCTCAGTTGGCACCAGCTGTTTTCCACCGAACGACGTGGCGGTTCCAGGCTCATTCATACTTTTGTCCTGGCACCTGACGTACTTCGTTTGTTCCAATGTCGAGCTGGGTGAGTAAACAACTTTGCGCTTCTACGGACGCTTCTTGTCTTGGGAATTCTATACGATATCTCTCCATATCCAACTGGATTCCCCGGTTTGCGCTAGTATCATCGCAAAGTGAAGCATTCTCGAGGATACACAATTTGGTTGGTTATGTAGGCCAAGTGGTTGTGCAACATGGTGGAGTAGGGGATAGGGGGTTACCAGAATGCGAATATATGCCCGTTTGCACCGTAGATAGAAGTTGTAGATATCAACGTCCAGAGTCTGGCGTAGGTGTACCATGGAATATATCGCTTCTAGACATTGCAGTAGGGCGGAGAGGGGGGCGCGAAGAGAGGGGGGGGGGGGTTCTGTAGGGGCTTGGAGATATCGATGGGATCGGGGTAGAACCTGTAAAGCTGCGAATACGATGGGTACACGAGGAATTCACCCGAAATCGTATAACACTGTCCTATTCTAGACAGGATATCCCCGCCAGATATCGGGCTACATGCTGGGGATTGAATTGATGCAGGATAACCCAGATGTCGATGCGAGATTATCGGACCTCGGCTTTGGCCGTCTGGTATCTCTGCGGTTTTCGCTCTCGCTGCCTTTGGCCCATGGCTGCCCTGGTGTGATACGACACTGTTCTGTTCTCCGCCTACCAACCTCCACCAACTCTCTGGACGATCTTGATGTTACGTGGAACGCCTTTGTGTGTGTGTGTGTGTGTGGCCAAGCTAATATACACTAGCCGTGTTCCATACATGCCTCGTGTAACAAAGGATGAGCATAGTTTGCAGCATTGTTGGCACACCCGAAGCTCCAACCCTTCTTGGATAAGGGACGGAGAGAGGATTGAAGGGGAAATCGATCGATTTTGGGGGTAAATTGGTATTCTTTACATTCCAAACCGTTGTAAAATGACTTTCTCCATTATGTCCAGAATGTCTTTGATTCGTAGCAGTGATCACCAAGCTGATGTATTTGACTCGAGAGCTTAATCTCAATGGATAAACAATGCCGGTCCGGCTCACGATTCTCCGAATCTCATTGATGGAACAATGCGAGCCAGCTTTGTCTTCGGGCACTGTTGAGATCGTCCGGTTGTCTCCATTGTTTCAAACCATGATGCGTGGTCAATTCGTAGAAATTGATGGCCAGATTTGGTGATGGAATATCCGAAGACCATTGTATCGACGGAGCCCTTGAAGTTCGCACCGAGGTTGATTTGCGGTTCGCTTACGATATTGCGGTCCGTGGGAAACGAGGAATCTACAACGTTCCATCGATTTTGCGAGGGCGGTTGCATGATTATTGGAGATTCCTGTTAAGCTTCATCAACGCGGCTAGCTAGCGGTAAGGGTTGATGTTGCGGGTTACCTTGGATGCCCAGTGTTAATGGTCATCCTCGTTGTTTCCGGCAAAAATATAAAACCTCTTAATTCTGAAACGATCTCATAACGAATATTGTGCAATTATCCTTCGAGCTTAATGCTGTTCTGTGCTGTTCATCTTGATAATTCACCTTATAGCCGATAATGCAACATATATACGTAGTAATCCTCCGGCGACTAATGAATCTCTTTGAATTGTAATGTGTTCCGATCGAGTATATGAAACAATGGGCTATGAAATGGAATTAATCAAAATGATGACCCAAATCCTCGTCTGTCCACACCCCTACCTACCTATGTACCTACCTACCTACCTACCTACCTACCTACCTACCTACCCCGTAGACATCGCTTGTCTCTCTGATGCTATGTATTCTGTGTAATCCCTTCGACACTATATGGTGGAGAACGGAACAGCCATATTATGCAGCTTCGTTCAATAATCCTCGGCGGAAGTTCGAATCACTCAAGGATTTCGTAATGCGAATGCCTCGATAAACCTGGGAATGTTTGACAAACTTTAACTACTCTATTAATGGATGAAAGGTTTTTTACGATACAGCTGGTAAAAAGTTTACCATTGTACACATTTCAAATTTTAATACTATATTCCGTTACAATTTTTGAAACCTGGAAAATTTATCTATTTCGCTGGAGGAATCGTACGGAATCCATACAAATGGCATAGCAACTGGACGTGTATCGATGTGTCGTACGAGCAAAGAGGCAAGTCCCGAGGCAAAACATGTGCGTTCCTAAACAGATTTTTCTTTTCTTTCCTCCCTTTGCCTCAATATTTTATTCCCGACAAGACGAAGAAAAACGTCATCCAGCATCTCGTACGTATCCGGTTGAAAAGATAATACTCACGGCTAAATGTTTCGCGAGAAGCGTACACGGGAAGACGTCGGATGTGCTGTTACATCCAAGATTTATTGGCTTCTTCGTGCTTTCTCGTTGCCGCGGAGCTTTTCTTCTTCGCTCCTCTCCCGAAAGACCAGGAGTGAAAGAGTGGCTTGGCGCCCGAATAGCATGCACACAGAAGCTACGGAGAAGCTTCGCGTACACTCGTATCGTAACGTATACGGGGAGAGCATGCCATAACACGGCGCCGGACGTTACCCTTCGGGAATTCGATAGAATAACCATGTGTGTGGGATGTTCGTGTTGTGCCAAAAGCATTTCGTGCATCGCTTATTCATCGACGCGACCCTACCTAAACCAGTAATTCCAATTCCGCCTTGTTCCCAGAATTCAAGATCAAACGACAAAAAACTGGATAAATCGATGGAATAAAATCAAATAAAAAAACCCCCAATTCCCTAACTACGATAAAACATTTCAATCATTTTCATTCAACTTGATTTAAAAGGATGCTCGAGTTATTTCAGGTCGCGTCGTCAAGATTTACGAAGTCCGCCTTGTGGATGTTCGCCCATACGTGCTTCGGAAATTCTCCAAGGACTTGAACAGGAGAGAACGGGCATCGAAGCGAGCAACTGGCGAATAAGATGGTACACAATGCCATGGGGTCATGTTGCAGCAGCTATATTTCTGCAAGGCTACGTACGACGATGCTTACCAAGGGTAAAAGCCTTAGGGATTTCCAACCGACCCAGCAGGACATCCTAGGTTCATAGACGCTCACCCTATATAGTTATAGGAAGGAAACGCTATTGGTAGCTACGGAGTTATACACGCTGGCTCTACGATACCTATTAACCCGAACCAGTTATGAGACCGTAGCGTTCTCCGTACAACGGGTCCAACCTACCGGTGGAGAGCCTTCGGATCGTTTCGAACCTGTCCAGCTTGCTTGGTGTCATATGTGTGCACCTCTAAAACCGCTTAAACACCATTTCGATCGTACTACGTGTGTGGCCCGTTTCACGACCCATCTCGTATCGACACTGTTCACTTTCCCTTCCTCTTCCTCCTTCCCTCGTCCTCTTCCGCACTCTCTCTCTCTCTCTCTCTCTCTCTCTCTCTCTCTCTCTCTCTCTATCTCTATCCACCTATGTATCTATCTATCTATCTATCTACCTATCTCATCCCTCTTCATTCCCTTCGCGTTAACGCGATTACAAAGCATGAAACTTGCCGGACTCGATATCGAGAAATTAATGGGACGCCCATTCCGGGGAATTCAATCGTTCACGCTGATACACGTGTGCGTACAGATAGGAAGGTTTAGTCGTATAGGAATGCGGTATGAGTATTAGAATTTCGTCAACGGGTTTCGAGTGGTATTTTATCTCAATTTTATCAAACCGCTCTGTGTCCTGTCGACTGGTTTTTAGCTCGATTAGTGCCAATCGGATGAATATTAAAACAATAATGGATGAGGTTTGACAAACCCACCAACTAGGACCCATCGTTTAATCAAAGTTGAAGGGTGTTTCAACGGTGGTAGTATGGTTTGGCTTCAAATACTGCGATGCTTTAAGGACGTACGTCTAAAAAACTGAGCAACTAATCCAGCAGCGATTTTCGACGCAGTAGGGACTCGTAGCAGCATGGCTAGTTTCAGATACTTCCGTTTTTCTTCGATTTTCTTCAATTCTCGTAACTGCTTCAATTTTTTTCGTCAGAAGAGCCGGAAGCACCCTAGCCAAGATAAAAACAGGTGGTAATATGAGTAGAGCGATTGCCTCTAAGATTAAGCTCGAGGTAGAACATTTTTCAACCCCTTCGCCAAGGCAATGTTCACCGTTCGTGTGATAAACGCTCGACAGTGCAGGATATATTTTTCGTTGCCACTTTTCCACTTATCTATTCGGCAACCCCTGAATTTCTTCCGCTTCTACCTCCTCCTACCTCACGACCTATTACTCGTTCCTCCTCGTTCCCGTGTACACACTTTTTTACATGGCACGTTCATGGTAATCACCCTCTGGACTCGAGCTGAAATTTTTCGCGGAATGGAAGCGTCGAAAAATGTGGAAAAATTACGTCCTCATAAATATGCACTTTTTCCTTTTTTTTTTTTTTTTCAACTGACGAACGCTATTTTCTTTCGGCGCTCGCCATCATTCGGTGAAATTCATCTTGGTCCCCCTAACGGTGATAATTATCCGGAGATTTGTATGCGACCCGTGGGCATATTTCAGGAGGTGAATTCATCCATGTGAACAACCAAACATCGCGGGGCTGCCCTAGAAATGCATCCATGCATCCCTCGTAACGCAATTTCGACAGGTGTACGTGTGTATACGTGTGCCTGCGTGTGTGTGTGTGTGTATCTGGTTGTGTACATACACATCCCTCGTCGAGTGCACGCTGGAGAAATTACCGTATTGGGACGAGCTATTTGTAACTGAATCGACAGGTCCTGAAGCAATATCGCTTGTGGAAAGGGAACTCTCTCTTTCTCTCTCTCTCTCTCTCTCTCACCCATACCCATCTAGCGTTTCGATAACACGTATCTCCGTGTTACCGGGCTTTACGTGGAATGTACGTGTCTACCTTGTTTGGCACCACCCTGTACCACTCTGTTCCTTTATTTGGAAGATATAGTAGACCCGGCCAATAATGAGGATCGGAACCAGTCCTGTGTATACTTCCGAATGTACTACCGGCTCAAAACCCATTGATAACGGTCAGCGCTCGTGAATTATGCGATGATCTTTTTATTTCCCTCTCGCAACCTCACCCAGCCTTCGCTAATTTGTCGAGTTATTTATGGAACAAGGGTATTTACTTTAATCATTATTTTTTAGATTAAACATTAACGCTATTTTTATCATTTAGATCTGTTACTTGTCTCACGATCGCTCCTTATTCCACCAATTCGTACAACTTTAGATAATAATATTTGGGACAATTTTTAATTAATCGCAGCTTTTAGTAGTGGTTTATTTTTAAAATGTTAGGGAAAATATGATGTATTTAAAAATTTCATACTTGCGTATTTTAAGGCCGGCGGTCCAATTAGACGGCCCGAATTAAGCCGTTTTCGCGAAGCGTTGTAGGACGGGAAAGAACAATTAGCCAAATGAACTTTTGGGGATAGTTTGATACGTATTTGAACTAACAGAAAAATATTGTTTAATGTCCAACAATGTATTGTAACCCAAGTTATAAATGGATTTGTGCAGCGCCTTACCACTGAAGTGTCCAATTTGTGTACAAGATACAGCTCGCAATTTTTGCCCGAAAAAAACTACATATAACATTATTAATTTTAATGTAATATTCCTCGATATGAACTAAAAAAAAACGGAAAACACGTAAATTCGAATTTCTATGAAAAGTTTCACAAAAAAGTGATTTTTCAAGAAAAAAAAATCACTTCAACTGAGTACAAGTCGCTTAAAACCGATAGCTCGTTTACTTTTTTTGCAATCCTGTGTACAAATTGGGTAAAATCGTAAAAATGAAAAGTCGAGAAAACGCGCTTTAAAGTAGATGGTCAACGGGTGAAGTACTACGACAAAGGGCTCGCTGCTGCTCTAGGCCCTACTGCGTTCGTCTCTGTATCTCTGCAAATACTTAGAATTTGACTCTGTAATTTTGCGAAGGAACATTTCAATTTTCGACCTTCTAATCGGACCGCCGGCCTCTGAAATTCTCTGAACGATATTTCGTAAAAAAAATATGAAAATTAATGATAATTTATCAATTATCAAAGATTATTATAATTTCGAGCAATGAAAAATGAGGTGATTTTAAATACGACGCGTGCATGCTTACCTTTAATAAGTCTCTAAATCCGACTGCATATATCACGTCGTACCTGCCGTTGTTTGATTCGATGCGATCGGATGGGGTAGGAGCGTGAATACACACATCGCGCGCATGCTATTTCGCTACCGTAATATATCGCATCGTGAGATTGGGTATGAAAACGTGCCGCACGAATATGGATTTCAGAGGGATGATTGAGAACGCGTCTTCCGTTTATATATATTCCTTTCCAACAACGACGTAGACGACAAGTACGAATGAAACAGCTCACGCGATTCTATTTTATACTTGAGGTCGCGAATCCTTACCGCGGCGATACGTGCCATGGGAAACGCGTGAAAGGTTGAATTTCCTCTCTACTTCTCGCTTCGCTCGAAAATATTCTCGGCGATACAACAATGCGCGACTCCGACGTCCATATTCCAATTTCTCACGTGGAAAAATTCGATACTCGGACGTTACTCGTCACGTGATCGGTATACAGTCGGCATTCTTATATTTATCATTCGATAATTATTTATATATAATATTTAAATACACGATACTTACGACAGTTCGGAAATCGAAATATTTGTTTTCCACCCTCGCAACACAGGATAGAGTATCGAGTTTACATGTCCATTAATTTGCGACATTATCTTTTTCACGGAGGGTTTGAAACATTATTTTGTTCATTAAATATGCTAGACGAATTTATGAAACGGGTGGGATTGTAATTATTCGTGTAGGTATAATTGTATATTTAATTCAAAACGGGGAAAGAACGTGGGAATACGCCGTTACATTTTTGACATTCTATGAATTATTTCGGGGATTTAAACGTCATGGAATAATATTGGAATATCGAATGGATTTTACTTTCCTCTCGTATGACGAGTTTTCTGCGCAATAATGTTTATATTATATATATTCGTATCCGTCACGCTGTTGGGGGTATGCGCGGCCAGGTAATTCCTTTTTTAGGGTCGGATTACTTCTTTATGCAGGTTTTTCTCCCTCGCGTTCCGTGAAATCCACCGAATTTTTCACGTTTCCGATAATCAAACATAAAGGGAACTTCGAAATACGTCAAATTCCTCTCAGTTTTCTATTATTTGAATAATTATCCATACGGGCTTGGAAAATACTGGTATTTTTCATTATAAATTTTTGAGATTCCGCACTGCAGCCGACGACTATTGGATATTATTTTTAGAAAATTATTTTATTATTCCGCGAAGCTTATTAATTTCGTACAATTCAGGATTAACTTCCAATCCTATTCTATTTCTGTCCGTTGCTTTCACTCGATGCCGAACATTCCGATTTTTTCACTCGACTCTTCCGACCGCGCGGGACTTGGAATTTGCATTGGCGAAAAAGTGAGGACGAGTAAAATCTTTCGCACATAAAAAAACAAAATCCATTGCAGGATGAAACTGGACGGTTCGAAAAAATAAATTTAACTATAAAAGTTGATACTACGCGGGATGCAGCAGATTTTTGAGCTATAACCAGTGATTCATAGGATCTCGTTAAATGCATCCGAGAACCCAACTGAGGCAGTTACGAACCAGCGGAGTATCAACTCATCCTCTTCCCCGTTCGAGCCTATACATACATATATACGTATCTCCTTCACGCCAGGGTAGAATTCATGGAGGGTTGGATGTAGCGATTTTTATGGGCGGCATGTAAATCCCTCAGAGGGTGCAAATCGCAAATCCTCGGAAATTAGCAATTTTTTTATCTTTCACCCTCTTCCGTCCACTCGGCTCTTTTCCCGCGAATTATCTCTAAGAAAGATGCGCAGCATTGTTGAGTTTTCCACGAAGAGAAAAGATCTACCTCGACCCTTGAGAACTTTTTCAACCCCATATATCTTCACTCTGTGACTCGAATTTTCAAAATGTTGATCTCTGACTTTGCAGCACCTTTTTCATTGACACAAATATTAATATTGAAAACTCCTGAAACCATTAAAACAGAATCCATGTCACATATCGATAAAAACGAAGGTCGAGTCACGATGACGATAACGAGTCAGAGGACAATCGTGGCGTTTTTACGACTCGAGGTAACGCGACTATCTCCAGAGGTTGTAAATTTTCCAGGTTGTATACGGAACAACGGTCATTCATACGATAACATTTCACGTGTAACTTTTGTCTATCGCGAGGATTCGGTGCGATGGTAGTTCTCCAAGGCGTAACCCCGGGCTCTCGCGCACATATCTCATGTATATTCATCGAAAATGTGGGCGTATCGCGGTACCGTGGGACGTGAACGAGGGGTGTCGTAGGTATCCCCAAGTTGATATACACGTATAGATACACCAGAGTCGAGGGCTTTCGATCGTCGATATCGATAGTATATAATCTAGTGCACGAGGGTTGCATTCCTTCGCGATAGATATACACACATGATAGGTGGGCTGAGTAGAAGAGAGAACAGAGGAGAGGATTGAGTTTGTTAAAATGGAACGGAAGGAAGGCAAATGGCTCTCGTCGACGTTAAGTCGTAAGTTTTCGGTTATATGCAAGTATATTTATATCAGAGACATATATATAGACGTAGAATATGCTAAGTCAAAAGTTTACGAGCCAAAATCGTAGTTGGAAAGTTCATGCGGATGATGGTAGAGCAGGTTAGAGCAGGGGACCAATTTGCTATGCAAAGTCGATTGTATACCGGCGCCTTATTGGAACGAAGCGTGGAGAACGATTCGAGGAAGTAAAAATATTGGCTCGTCCGGATCTTCGACTCGATTTTCTTTCATTTTTCAAACCAGACTGTGGAATAGCTCGAACAAGGCTACGATTAGAGAAAGTGTCCCAAAACGGTTTGCAATTTCGTCAGGATTTTCGTCGTTAATTTTCAAATCACCAGATTTCCGACGGGACCAACTAGTTTCGATAGAGCAAAACTTGGAGACTGAAATTTTCACGTGGAAAAAGTACAGCGTGGTGAGAAGTTTTCAGTTAACGATTTCCGCATCGTCGACCGGTTAAACTTGGCGCGCTTAAATTCACGTTTAAAATAGTAAACGGCGTTAATTGGAACATAAATAGCCGCCAAAACCTGATTGAGCAAATCGACGATGCGGTAATACACATACACACAGCCACGGAGTTATATAAAGTTTCACGTGGGTAACGAGCGAAGGGTAAATAGTCTCGGTGGTCAGAAGATGCTGATGGCGCGGTGAAAAACTTCGTAAAAGAAGAGAGAGAGAGAGAGAGAGATTCGCTTCCTTTTTCTCGCGTTATTTTCTCGTGCGTAGGAATCGAAAAGCTTAGCGAGCGATTGCCGCGCCCTCTTAACGCCGTAGTACACATTTTTCCCGCGAGGTCAGCACCGGCCGGAATTTCGTACGGTGGACCGAGTCCACCGTGCTCTCGTGGGTTGTTTAGCAAGGGTTGCAAGAGGGAGCGGGCAGAGTATCGGAAAATGCGAGAAGTTCGCCGCTGGCACTGGGCTCTGGTGGAGTCCGGAGACCGCTTTTCAACGAATTAATGGCCATTCGCCTACCCCGAGGACGTATTTACCCGATATTTTATGGGCTTCCCGCTCGCTCCGACATCGGAAAAAGTTTAGCGACAAGCCCGTCGTCGTCATTTCTCTTTTTTCCCCCCACTCTCTCTCTCTCTCTCTCTCTCTTGGGTGTTACGACTAAGTACGAAAAAAAATGACGTCGCTGTCGTCCCGTTCGTTCTTGTCAAGAGGATTCGTGTTCAAAGCGCGACGAAATCTGACGTTATTGTGTCCCTCGGTTTCACCAACGTTTCTACATTCATGCTCGTCGTCTTTGTCGCGTCTCTCACTTTCGTTCGACACTTTTTGTCTTAACTTTTTCATTGTAATTCGCACACAAAAGACCTCTCGATGGAAAAGAAGGTATCTCTATTTTGTTTTTCATAGAAGGTAAATAAATGCGAGGGTAATTTTTCGAAAACGCGTGAGAAGGTTTTTGTTTTTTTTGTTTATTTGCGCCCGATATAAATATCCCGATAAATTACGGATCGGAGTCAATTTGTTCGATGCAAGTTATACATATGTAATGAAATATTTGTCGAGCAATAAGGGTGTTTGCCCGCGAGCGATACGCAATTGGTTTGCGTATAAATATTTGAAGCCCAGGTTGTACGACTAATGAAGGCGCAAATCATATGTGTCCGGGCACGTGGCTACCAGCCGGAAGTGTGCAAATATGAGTTAACAGATGAGCCGGAAGTCCCGACGGTAGAGCGCTGGTTTCCGAAACGATGAAAAATAAATAATATTCCGTGCGTCAATTAATAACGACGGCGCGCTCTCTTTAACGTTTGCGCGATGCCGTTTCGCCCGTAATAATTGCGAATTATCGTCGAATCGTATAATCTCCGGAATATTTCCAGCCCGGATTCAAATTGGCAATAAATTCTGACTCGATGTAAAATTATATCGTTAAACGAACGAGGGGGGAAAAAAGCAAACAAGCATCGCTAAAGCATTCTTTAATACAAAACCAGAAAAAAACAGGAGCTTGTTTCGAGCTAATTAATATCCGACGATTCTACTTTTTTTTCTGCTTTCATTCATCCTACTCTGCTCGATGATCGACCTCTCGGTCCAATTGTCCATCGAATACAAAAGAAAAAAAGAGAAAGAAAAAAGCAAACAAATAACAAAAAAACTAAATTCATTAACTTCCGAATTTGTATTCCTCGCGAACAATGAGTTGGGGTACGAAGTGAAAGGGTTTTAAAAAAACAACGTTTTGCGTTCATTTGCAGCGCAAAAGCTTGGGGAGGGAGGGAAAGACACGAGAGAGAAAAAAATGGTACGACAGAGACCAGATCCCAGCAGGCATCGTCGCACCGGCTTTGATGGATGTTTTCAATTTGCGCTCACGAATAGGAGCAAACCGAGTTGGCAAACATACGGCGTTGCAGTAGAGCCGACGGGAAAAGGTTTCGCGCGCAAGCGACGAGCTAGTGAGCGCGGGAGGAAAATCGGGAGGGGGGGGGGGAGAAAGGATTGCACATTGGAATCGCCAATGGGAATCAGCATCGTCGATCGATATTGGCCCCCGAGTACAGCGAGTTCGACGTTACTCCGTCGACGCTACGGATCGTTCACGACCATTTGGATGAGAAGGAGAAGGAGGAGGAGGAGGAGGGGGGGATGATTCGGTACGCTTCGCGAAATGCTGAATCCCATTGTTGGTAATGGCGAACCTTGAGCCTCGAGGTACATGTCCGACTGGACGTCGTCACTCGTCGAAGGGACGCGAGCGAGAGAAATGGGGAGTTGCAGCCGGTCTACCGGAAGTGAGAATTGAAAATAAAAGCCGTAGCTCACGATTCGGGCTAAATCGAACTACTCTGGACTGTCAGGCGGACTGACAAAAATGTAACTAAACGAAGAGTCGGAGGAACGAAAAACACGTGACTGAAATGAACCTACGAACGATCGTTTTTTTTCTAGATTCGTTCGAGGTGGATTTCTCGTTAATCCGGAATGGCGAATTGAAATCGAAAATATACGAGGATAGGGTAATAATTTATGATAATGGTGGAATAATCCAATGGCCTCGAGCTAACTGCCTAAATAATCGTTCTCTCGAACTACCATTGTGATTGGCTCGGCGAATCTTCCTCCCTTTTCGAGAGATCAATTATGATAATGGTGTAAAATTCTTTTGATATCTCGAGCATACGCGAGTTCGCGTAGACAATTCGCATCTGTGGCGAATATCGAGAGCATCCGCGATATTGTACGAATGCCATGGGGTTCGGATCATGCAAAATGCATTCGGCTTAGAGAAATGTATGCGGGACATAAACATGGAATTTAAGCCCCGAAGCTTCTCGCATTCGCGGAGCAGTCGTTCGAACTCGACGAAAATCTCGCTTGATTTGAGAAACGACAGGATTTTCGCACGTTTTAAAAAAAAAAAAAAAAAATAGACAACTTTATTAATTGTAAATGTAAAAAGAAAAGAAAAAATAACGTATTTTTATCGACATCTTTTTTCTCAGGAACTTTAATTCGATGGATAATAAATACTTTCCCTTCGTTTTTGTTTTATTCTCACGCTCTCGTGCATCTCTTAATCGTCGTGTTTCTTTCGTCTTTGCTGAGTAAGCCGAGAGCCAGCGCGAGAATTTAACTCCGAAACGAATGACAAAAGTTTCTCTTTATTAAAAACGGGTTTCAACTTGGCGTACTCGTCGTATTTCTATCGCGAATACGTGCTTCGTCGAGCGATACACTTGATTCAAATACGCTCCGATGCTTTAATTAAATTAAAAGATAATATTATGCTACGAATGACGACGGTTAATATTCGACGAGAAACGACTCGTTGACCTGTGGCGTCTTTGCCCATTTTTTCCGATTAATTTTCCACGATAAACGAGAGTCCAATTTATATTTAATTCATATAATTAAAACGTTATTTCTTATAGCTCGTGGTAATTTATAAACATTGTTTCAATATCGATCGAACTTTCGAACAGACATTGGAAAACTTTGCTTATTTTAAAAAAATCAAAATTCTCAACTTTTCATTAATCGCCACTGTTGTTTCGTATTTTTTACTTCGATATAAATTATTTCGAATCGCAATTTTTCTTTCGCGACATTACACATCCTTAAAGTTACACCACGAGCTGTACAAATCGCCGGCGAGAAGGCGTACACTCCGTAAACACTTTCCGACGTTATCGGCTGGGACCGGGCACCGAGCGAGTATTTTTACCACTCGCGTCTGACCATAACGTCGTTTATCTACTGTTTCGTGGCACGTTCAATCTTATATTCATGCGCTACGAAATCTCGTGCACATAACAGTGAAACTATAAATACTTTACAAGCTGGTTGAACGCGATATACCGCGATAACCACTTCGAAAAATATGAGTTTGTCCACTCTTGTTCATCGTTGTCGCCGTATTTTCAACACGATAATAAATTCTTTAATTTTTTCTCGTATTTCTTGCTCGAAGATAAAACTTACATTTTATATTTACGGTTGGTACAAATTTAAACGAAAGGTTGCAAGAATATTGACCGAATAGTTGATAAATTATTTTAGTAAGCACATCGTTGTTGCTAATATATAAATCTCTCTTCGTTATTATCGTATGAAAGATATTTTGAGAAACCGAAAGATTGTTGAAGCTGAAGAATCGCCTACCTGTTTTACTCTTACGTATCCAAATCTAAATGCATGTGACGTTTGTCGTATGAATAAATTTCAACTGTTATAACTACCACGATATATATTCCGAAAATATATATTTCGTGCGAATCGTGGCGAGAGAATCTGCCAAATCCAAAAACGACGATATGAATATTAATTTCCGGCCGAAAAAGCTTCGACGACCAAACGAATATGAAAACAGGGAAATGTTTGAAAATAGTGACTCGTCGGTTCGAATGAAATTGCATTGACTCCCCTTTCACCCTCTCCATTTGTTCGTTATTAATGAAAATTAATCGAAATAATATTACAAAATTATCAAAATTATTAAAATCTCGTTATCGTCGTCCCGGAAACATTTTGTATCCCCCATCGCGGCGACGCGATCGAGTTGCGTAAAAACGCAGGATTATCGACAATTCTGTTTTCTTTTTTTATTTTCTTCTCTTTTTTTTCGTTTTTCAATATCAAATCATTATTTCGCATACCGAAATATTTATACGAGTTTCGTGAGTGGACGAAAAGCTTGTTCGAGCTTTTACCTTTTACGTTAACAGAAGCTTTTCCGCTCGAAAGCCCGATGGTCCAGCGACTCAATGGGTGTATATAGTTTACTGCAAAAAAAAAAGATAAAAAAGAGGGAGGTAGATGGTAGGAGGATGCGGATCGAGCGATGTTGCGATAGACCAGCGCGATTTATTGAAAGGCAAATCGCGAACCGGGCGTTAACGCGATCTGTCTTCATTTGCGCTATTCAGTTGCGTGCCGTTCGCGCATGGATATATAAACGAGCGAGGCTCGAGAGCGAGAGTGAGAGGAAACTGACTGAGAGATGTACAGTTTTGCAAATCTCCGTTCGCCAATTTCCTCTCTTCGATATGGGGATCGAAACACGCGACTCCGCTGCTCGATCGAATCGAATTCATCGACGATGCGGCCTCACGTACGATCTCTCCCATTCGTGATTAATGCAAACCCAATGCCGGAAAATTCGTCGAGCTACAACATTCCGACTCGATATTTGTTAACCCGAACGAATTTCGCTTTAAAAAATGAATTGCGTTAATTGAAATTAGAACTTTCGAAAACAAAATCGTATTTTCAATAAATATTTGTAAAACTTCATTTTTTGTATGCGATTCATCGTTATAACGTAAAGCCTCGAATATTCTCGGTGTAATTGCCAAATCCCCGGTATAGAAGTTTAGGCTTTCGCAGCGTTAATGATGAAGAAAAAAGGCGAGGGAATGGCACGAAAAAAGAAAGGAAAATAGGAACTGGGAGAACTTGGAGAAAAATCGTTATCGCACTGCCACCTAACGGTTATTAGCGGGAAGTAATTATCGATAATTAGGCGGTTACGTAAGAACTATGGTATTATCCAGAAGGAGGGGGGATGGGGGTAGTCGTCGTCGGCGAGACCTCCCCTCGACGCTTGAAGAGGATCCTATGAAAATTTTATCCATGACCCTCTCGCTTTCCTATCCCTCTCGTGCAATTATTCCCAAGTGCAAACTGAACTAAATGGATATATAAAGTAAGACGTTGGGATACCGCAGAGAGTCAACCTTGGGATATGAAATCAGCGATTAAACTCGTCACGTTCGTCTCCTCGTGACTTATTTTTTAAACAACGGTCGATTAAAAAGAAACAGATTTACGATTGATATTAATTTCAAATTGTCAATTTTCATTAATCTCTTTCCTCGTTCTTGTTACTATTTTTTTCAATTTAGTTTTTGTTGTTCTCGTTTTTCAATTATTTTGTTCATATTCGTCTCGGAACGATCGAGTAGAACTGCGTCGAGAGGAAAACATGACGGATGATCGAACTACTCGAAGCGAGCTCTCGGACTCCGAAGAGACCCTTAAAAAATTCATCGCTAACAAGAATACGATATTTCGTTCGGTACTCAAGACGTTATTCGTAGCACGGTCGAAGTTATCCCAAGAACGTTCAGCATACTCGAGAATCGAAAAACCTCCACCACGACGCTTTCTTTCTCGCTAATTTAAATTAGTTTTCGAATTTAACGAAGGAGGACTCTCCGTCCCACTTTGAGAATCGAGTGTTTCTTCGGTGAAAAAAAACCTCGATTATCTATATATAAATATGTATGTGTAGATATATACGTAGACGGCCCGACGAAAAACACCGACAGAAGTTTAGAGAGGAACACGGACGAATTTATCTCACTTTTCGAGCACAATTCCCTCAATTGCTCTTTTTTTCTTTAATCTCTCTCTCTCTCTCTCTCTCTCTTTCTCTCTCTTATCCCATTTCCACTTTCTCGTTTTCGTAACGTATACAGACAACGCGGGGATATTCATTCCCCATTCGTGCTTCACTCGGTACCGAGATTAAACTCGCTACTCGACATAACTGAGCATTAATCTTTCGAATATAATTTTCCGGTTGCTCGAGTCTCAGGGTATTATATCTCTCTCTCTCGTCCGGTAATATCTACCCAAAAGTGGGATATAATAACTTGTGATAAGTTAGCCCAACGCGAATGCGGAGGGTTGGATGGAATAAATTGTGATTGGAACTCCCGTCCACGAGACAGAGAGAGAATGAGAGAGAGAGAGAGAGAGAGAGAGAGAGAGAGAGAGGAGGAAAGAATGCATTTATAACGGATAAACGATCGAGTCAAAAATCCTTCTCTCCTTTTTCCCGAAACTTAGGGAAAAAAACACGTCATGGAATATTTCACAAAGTTGTTGTTTTTTTCGTCATTTTTCGAATAAAACAGGTTGGCGAATTATGTTTCTCCGTTATTTCTTCCTCAGGACGGTATAAAAAGTACGGTCCTTGCCGGAACATGCTCAATGCTCTACGACTCGTTCGAGAAAAAAAAAAAAAAAATTGTAAAAAATTCTCCGGGTGAATTTCGATTTTTTGAAATTTTCCACGAGAAGAAACAAATTCTTTAAGAGTCCATTCGAAGCGATTCGGCCACCGGGTCTCGGATCATAAAGTCTGAAAAGTCCATAATATTTAAAAAACGATCTAGGGAAAACGATTTCAAGAGGTCGTATTTTAAAAGTTGGCGAAAGCCGATGGGAAATGTGAGACTAACACGAAAAAAAAAAAAATAATAAAAAGAGAAATTCGACGTACCGCGAGATCGTTATATATATATATATATATACGCGTTCGCGTACACAAGAATGTACTACAATATGGGACATTATTGCGGTCGAAGAAACGTGTTTCAATGCGGCGAGAGTCGTCCTTGCAAAACTAGCTATCCACTTCGTCTCGGGTCGACGAAGAGAAGGAAGAAGAAGCTTCTAGTTTCCCGGTGTATATTGGAAAACGCTCGGTGGGATACGCCGAGACTTGGCTCTGGGGCAGGGGAGTTACGGTAAAGTCAGCCGTTGAAGCAAGAAACTCGGTCGAGTTCGAGAGATGCACACCGGCTGTTGCTGCTTCGAGTCGCCCCAATCCTTCGAGTAACACACTGGGCAAAAGCCTCGAAAAGTCCTTATTCCGGGGGGTAGAAAGAAGGGTGGGAGGGGGTTTGGGCTAGTAGCTTTTGTAGCCGCTATCTTGTTAGCAAAAGTGGACAATTTCGTCGATACCCGAAAGTCGCTTCTCGAACTATACCTACGCGTTACGTGTATATAAAAAGTTTTTTAAAAGACTTCTTTAACAAAGTATACGCGATAACTACGAATATTTTTAAGTCTTTTATTTTTGGTCGTTTTTTTTTTTTTTTTTCCTGTCGATAAGAAAAATTGTATAGTTGGGAATGGAATATTTTCGTATCGTTTATTAATGGTAATTTTAATGGATATGTCGTCGTGTATGTGGAACAAAATTTGTCTAGCGATAAATTTCGTCATTTTCTTTCTATCTTCCGTTGCAACGGATTTTATCGACAGACTGGCCTGAGCGATGGCACCTCATTTCAATAAATTTCTCAGTCGTATAAATATATATGTATGTATGTAGATTTATCAGTCTCCCTTATATCTCAATTTCGGGGCAATTTGTTATTGCTCAAACGGCAAACTGCTTGGGAAAACCTTTGTCGCTGGAGGAAAGATCTTCCCTTTCTCTCTCTCTCTCTCTCTCTCTCTCTCGACCTATCGAACTTTATTTCTTCTCTTCTTCTTTCACTTTTTCGAGAAAGAGAGAGAAAGAGAGAGAGAGAGACAAAAACGTAGAGAGAGAACTTTTGCAAATGGACGGAATGCAAGGATATAAAGTTTCCGCATGGACGATTCGAATAGACGTTCGAGAGACGTATATGCACCCCCGTCGTGGTAGTTTCCACGTAACGCGAGAACTGTACCCGTAGAAAATATCGAGTTTTATCAATGCGAACTTTATATCGCACGCGTATGTCCCCCGTAGTACACTTGTAACGCAAGATTTATCGGATCGCTTACGATTTATACCAAATCGAATTTTAATAGGTACATAGGCTCGACGATCTTTTTTATTTTCACTAGAATTAATATTTTTGTTCAAATTAAATATTTTTAATGAGAATAATTATCGCTAATTTGTGATTTTTTGTTTGGTCACTTGTTTCAGTTCGCAAAGAGGAAAATAATAATGAGGTGCTTGTGGATGTGCATCGTTATCGCCGCGGTTCTGCCAGCAGCAGTTCCATGGCAGACGGATCGCAGTAAGCCCAGTAGAGTATCTTTCATCACTAACACAACTTAACACCTTAGAATAGAATACAATGTAAACGTGAAATTAAAAAACTCGTCATAAAACGAATTATTTTAATTTCGTGCCGACAATTTTTATAATTAATTCGACATCATTAATAATAATCATACAATCATTTCTCTAATTAATAACACAAATAATAACAAATAATATCGTACACAAATTTTCTCATTAATCTCGTTTTCAATTTAAAAAAAGAAAAACCCCTCATTATCTACGACGATATTAATTATATTTAATTCGTCATTAATCGTTACCACACGACGTAATTTTCGTTCACCTCTTTTCTCCTGTCTCATCGTGAATGATCTGTGTCGAAGTTGTTTAGCCCTGTGGTTACTTATTTCATACGTTTTATTCACCACTCCACCAATGACCAACTTTCCCGAGTGATCAATCATTTTGATGTGAAAGGAATAAAAGAAACTCTCACGACTCCGGTCTCGTAAGAGTCTCGAGAGGGAAAAAGTACATATATATGTAATATGTCCAGTCTATCTCGCGGTATAGAGGGTCGTATCGGATATATAACCCAGAGCCGA
Organism: Netelia virgata; assembly: GCA_951802705.1. Taxonomy (NCBI): domain Eukaryota; kingdom Metazoa; phylum Arthropoda; class Insecta; order Hymenoptera; family Ichneumonidae; genus Netelia; species Netelia virgata. The sequence goes on along the minus strand of OX637864.1, from coordinate 7,693,144 downwards.
AAGCATAAAAGACGGCGAGTGGGTGTATATACAGTAACGGCATAACGGCCTGTTTGGAAACCTTCAAAACTTGTTTTTTCTTTCATTTTTCGTCGATAAAAACCATCTTGACCAGATCGAAGAGGAGACGACGACCTCGAATACAACGACGTGAAAGACGACGACTCGCGATGATATCTCTTCGCGAATATCCACGTTTCACTGCCACAAGGGTAGTTACTGGCTCCATTTTCAAATTTTCAAATTTTCAAACGTCTTTTTTTCTTCAAATTATTCTTAATCGCTACTTGCGTTTAAATAATAATAATAATAATAATAATAATAATGAAACTGATTTAATTATAATTATAAATCGTGACTTTCGTAGTCGAAAAGAAGAGAATAAAAATGTGTCGCAACGTTGAAGTCGTATACGGAGTTGTAAATAAGAAGGACGCGAGACTTGCAAAAAACGCGCCCGCGTACAAAAAACAAACACGCACACGGTCATACACACGTATACACGAGAATTGCTAGAATGCGAATTGTTCTTTTTTTTCCAGTGCCTCGGCTGTACGGCGACAAGATTCCCACGAGGGTTTTAACGACGAGCAACAAAAAAGTTCAAAGAAAGATCGTTGTCTACCACAATTTCTTTCGTACTCGCGTCAACCCGACGGCGGCCAACATGCTCGTTATGGTAAGCTTTTTTTCTTCTTCTTTCTCCTACGATCTCGTAAATCCCATGTGGAAAAGCTTTCGAGGGAACGGAAATTAACGTTTACCTAAAAATCGTTTGCACTTATTGAATTTAAGAAGAATCGTCGAATTAACAATCTGTAAAGTTTGAGTTTGCTCCAAAATCTCTAATTGTCTTTTCCGCACTCAAACTTTATATCTTTTCTTTTTTTTTTTATCTATAATAACAAATTTCTATTCTACCGTCCATGTTTTTTTAAACGAAAGGATGATTTTTGACTCTACTCGAATGAATTTTATTCGATTCGTTACTGGGATGAATTTTCTATATATTTTTTATTCGCACCACCTTTGGGTAGAATAAAAAAATAAAGCTCCCTCGTCGTACTCGTAGCAAGGTCTCGTTTTTCCCCTCGGTGCCAAAGACGTTAGAAAAATGTTTTCAAAGCGTTTTATTCTTTGAAAGAAGATTCGTGGAGGTGGGGGATGAAAAGGGGTAGGCGGATGGTTTGAATGTGAGCGCAACGTGGGGAAAAGCTCTAGCGGAGAAAAGCATTAGCGGCTGACCACGTAATCGTTTCACCTCCCGTACTTTCGGTGTCTGGGCAAGAGACGAAGGGAGTACGAGAGAGGGTTGTTGGGTTCAGTCGCGCCTCTGTGCAAGTTCAGCCTCGGCCATTCGCCAGACCAGCCTCACCGGGGATGAGCAATTAAGAGGGTTCGCTTGTCGGTCGAAGCTTGCGGTGATCTCGTTCTATTCCCCTCATTCTCCTCTATATCTCTCCAATTTCTCTGGGAACACACTCACGCTCCTCTCCTCCCTCTCTACTCCTCGCTCGTCTCGCATCCTTCGCTCCATTCACCGCCCATTCGCTCATTTACTTTTATTTATTTTTCCTCGCATTTCACATACCTCGCGAGAGAGCGAAAAGTCGATGAGTGCCTCGACACGAGACCCGAAACTTCGGCTAATGGCGTTCAAAATTCTACGAAATATAGTTCTACGATTGTTTACGTTTATCGCGGATGATTTTACCGATTGTTTAAATTTTTCTCTTTTAAAATAATTTTTGTATTCTTATATTTAACTTTATTTATATATTTAAATTTATATTTATATATTATATATATCATATAAAGTTATATTTAATTTAATTTTTTTTATTTTTTAGGTCAATGTTATCAATGATGCAAACAAAATATTTTTGCATAATTGTATCAGTAGTATTCTCGATTAAAGCCTTGGAAATTGGTAAAAAAAAGCAAAAATGTGTGTCGGTGAAATTGCATTCGGTTGCATTTTCATCGTTCTCCATCATTGATAGCCAAATGGTTGAATTGATCGACTGATTGCACGGTTTTCGCAAGCTCAGCTCCCCGCAGAGAGTTTCCTCTTCTCGAGTAGCCCGTAGGGTCGTTAGCGCATGAGTTACGACTATACATCGCTACTACTACCATGAGTGACTAACAGCTCCATTACTTTTACCGAGAAGCCTCGACCGGGGGAGGGTAGAAAACCCTTGCAAAACCCTTTCGTTGCATCAACGTGATTGCGTTAACAGGACGAAGTCGGTGGGTGGGGTAGACGTTTAGTCGACTGAATAATCGTCCGCGAGTCGTTCTTAAATAATTAATCTCGTTCTTTTTTTAGCATTCTATGCGAAGCATGAAAAAAAAACCGTAGCCCGTAATCGGTCAGCCTCGCTAATGAGTACCGGCGTAATCCGACGCTTAGCATTGTAAAAGAGAGAAAATGTAAAACACTCGATCTTTTTTTCCCCACTCTTCCCCAACTCTTTCACGTTTTTTTTTATTCCACATTTCCAACGAATCGCTATCGATGCGTAACGATTTAATTCCAATCGAGAACATTTTTTTATCTCTATTTTGCATTGCTATCGCTGTTAGGTCTCTCGATATTGGAAATTTTTGCATATTCGTATTTACGAATAAATCGAAACTCCGCGTATATTCGACGTCTTTATTAAACTACGATCGAAATATTTCACGTGAAAATTCTCTCGGCTTAATGCTCTTTGCAATTTTTTTTCGGTTACCTACCACTACATTATCTTCTCAATTTTCCGCAGTATGATGTAGAAATGCACCTATCTCGAAGCTCATTCGCACGTAATATCATATTCACCCAATGCTCTTGAGTTATGTTCAGCACATCTTTCTTCCATTCTCATACACCCGTCCCTCGTCATTTTCCTTCCGGCGCTGAGAGAAATCTTGCCTGGCATAAGTCATACAAATTTTCTTCTGGAATTTATTTCACTCGACGCATACGAACCATGAAATATGAGGAAATATTCACGCAATCGAAAGTCCCCCCTCGTGTCGCTACGTAAAATCGAATTATTCCTATCGACTTGGATGGTGGAATAAAATCATAACGTTTCTTGTTTCTTTTCTTTTCTGTCCTAACGTTATTTATTTTACGACGTACGTTTTTATCAAAGTAATTCGTTCGATACGATCTCAACGAGCCGGGATAATAAAGCTCTACCGGCGATTCCCCGTATCATTATACGAGAATCGTATTCGATCTCCTCGTCAATATAATTGAAGTTTGGGGCGTTGATAGGAGTAATCTAGATTTTATTATTATCCTCGGCTCACGAGAATATCGTGTACGTGATCTCGAATCGCGAAAAGGATAAAAGGCGATATCGAGATACGACCGAGAGTCTATAAAGTTCACGTGCCCGATTTTATTAGACCCACTACTCGCTTGAAACGAAATTTTACGACGCTACGCACTTTTTCTCTTTTTCTCTTCCTCCTATGAGAAAGAGAGAGAGAGAGAGAAAGTCGTGATCTCGAGAATGATCCAAACCTCAAGATTCATCGATTTGTCACGTTTCGTGTTACAGAAATGGCACAATGGAGCTGCCAAGGCGGCACAAAGATGGGCCGAGGCCTGTTACGCTCTCACTCACGACAATGCCACGGGACGACACATCGACGCGTTTGGTAGCTGTGGCCAAAACATTTTCATATCAACGGCCCAAGTTCCATGGTAAGTTCCTATCGTCGTATAAATATATTATTTTTTTTCGATTGAACCTATCATTGTGGAGTTTATGTTAAAGATTGAAATAAGTTCGCGTAAAAAAGATTGATATATTTATTATACGATTACAGGAATTTATTCACATACGATACGTCTCGATTGATACTAATTGTGTAAATAAAAAAGAAGTTTCCAAATTCGTGCCGTAGGCTATTGATCGTAGGTATATCTACCATACGACCTCTTCATCAATCTTATTATAGAATTATAATAAGATAATTATAGAAACAAAAATTTTGCAGGTCAATAAAACAATTGTATTTTTAAAACAAAACACAGTCAACAATAATTTGATTACCATTCGCGCACTTACCGTGAGAATTAAAAATACAAATTGTTAACTAGGACACGATATTCCAATTTCCGTTCTCACTGTATATTTGATGGTCATCCGCTTATCCAAATGGGAACAGACACTCCAAGCGTGATGCATCTCGTTTCGTTCTTTCACAATGACGGGGAATAAAACATGGAGATCGATTTTTTATATTTTTAATCCTACACTTAAAGCATTCATATTTTAAACAATATCCGGCTAAGCCTTGAAAAGGAAAATTCACAATGGATAACAGCTTCATTAATTATTCCGTAGGTGCAGCGCTCCTGTTTGCTTATCGCTCTATGCAGCTGCTGCTAGTGGTAGTTTCGTGGCTCTCGAGGAGCTTTTTTGTTGTTTTTCCTGCTGTGCCCGACACCTCTCGGAGCTTTGTTTTAACCAGGTGTTATAAATCTCGAAGCTGCAATTCTCACCCCGTCGGAGTTGCGGAGCCACTTAGGAGGGCCGTCAGGCAGACGAGGCAAAGTGCCGCTGTAAAAAATTCGTAAAAGAATAACGCGCTCACGCTTTCCTCGCTGGACTTTCCATCGCATCCCCTCTGTTTTTTCTTTCTTATCACTGTTCCTTATTCTCTCCTTGTTCGAGTTGTAATTTTTTTTTCATCGTCGAAGTGGCTGTTACACGAGTCCTTCCTGATCTCTTGCTCTCCATTCCAGGACTTTTTCTACGAAGCTACAATTATGCAACATCAGCATTCTCGTTGGATATTTGAGAGGTTGTTGGAAAGGGAAGTTGCAAGCTTGGAATTCGGTAGAGCGTTTCTCGGTTTTGCACTGATTAAAGTCATCACAAAAACCGTCTACAAGATAATTTCTCAACCCTTGTTCCCTCAACATGGGATATTTGTTGGGTGATTCGATTACCGTCGAATAAACGCTATTTACACTTGGAGCTTATCACTCTTTACCACTAATTCTAGAACAGCGATAGACGCATCGAAGCAGACAGGAATTCCTTTGCCATCGAGAGTTCCAATGCCTCGTACGAATTTCACCATCTGCAAATGTGTCTCGACATTTTGTTCATAAACGTGTCCTTACGAAGAATCACAGCGAGGATCGTTTGTTTTCGCTTTTCGTCGAAAATGTGACTGCAGTCGAGAATGACGGTAGAAGGAAATAAGAACAAGCGGTTGAAACAAATCCAAGATATTACATACCACCGAGAAACGTCAGTTAGAGGAGAATCAGCCGGTCTCGTGTAGACATGTCAGCACAGCGATGCGGCGAACTCATCCTATCTCGAGTCTTGGGTTGGCATGAACGCGTTGCAGGAAATTGCAACATCGTGCGGGAACGCCCCGCTTCACTCGGATCAACGATTTCCCGCTCGATCCAATCTGAGAGATTCTCGAGGAAACGGAGAACCAAGAAGTCCCTCTCTCTCTTTCCCTCCCACCCTGTCTCTTTTTTCACGATGCCTTCGCGTTGCCTACATTCCTGATTTGGCAGACTCGTATCGGACTGTACGAAACACGTTTTCGGATGTATGCGCTCTATCGAGACTCGTTCTATTTTATAGTCATGGCGAAAACGGACGGACGGGCGGACAGGCCGTAGATGCAAGTCTAGGTCATCATTGCTATAGCGAACAGCGTCAGCGGTTTTCTCTTCGCTAGATTCGTCCTGGCAGACAAAAACTTTTCTCCAATTCCAACTTTTTCACATTTCCGTGAATATGCAACTCCCTCATGCTTTTCTTCATTCGACCCCCCGTGTGTCTAGAACGAGTTATTCAAACTCCCCACTCGTTTTGCTCGTTGCTCGATCTATATCGAAAATCTCCGCAACAGTTTCACCGCTGGCTGTATGTGGCTTCGCGCTGTACTCGTGAGATGAGCCACCTGTTGACTCGGTGAAAATCGACAATGAACATGCTCGTGGATTATCTGTATCGAATTATCGTTCCCTGTTCCTTTTCTCGTTGGAACGAATCCGCTGCGAGTCGACTCGATGTATAAGAATGAGAAAATATTCGGTTCGGATCGATGGTTTGACGAAATATCACAGAAGGAACTGAAATACAGAAAAATCACTTGTATTTTTTGCAAATTAATTATAATTATGTTCATATTTTATAACGAATAGTATTTAGGAATAGTAAAATAGAAAAGTAAGAATTTTCCGATCGTACCCTTGCGCGAATACCCTTGGCATAAAATAGCTTGGATTTTCGTACGTGTTTCAGGTTTTTCGCGATAAAAGCGTGGTATCTGGAGCATCAGCTCTTCAAGTACGGTCCTCAAGCTAAGAACGATCTGAGCAAGGTCGGCCATTACACGCAGATGGTTTGGGCGCCGACACATCGAGTTGGCTGTGGTTGGGCAAAGTGCAACGGAGCCAGAGGACCACGTGGACGACCTTATTTCAGCTACGTGTGCAACTACTGCCCCGCGTAAGTACCCACCGTCACACCTTCCCTCCCGAGTGAATTTCGCTAAACTCGCATTCCGTTTCACCACTTCAGCATCTGTTGAAGTCGTTCACGATCATTTAAATCATAATTACACGTCAGGGTCGTGAGAGAACTAGGTTTCTACATACAGCAGGTCCGTGACACTACCAATAAGTGAGAGAAAATGAATTGTGAAGGAAGTTAAAATGTGTGAATAATTTCATAAATTGTGAATCGAATTACGAGAATTTGTATCGTCTAATGATGTAGAACGAGGAATCGAGGTTGAAAGAGATAAAGATACCGTGGATGGAAGAACGAATCGACGAAGAATTCTCAAAATTTATCGAAGATATTTTCTGAAAAATGATGCTTTTGAACCAACCGGAAATTTGTGTACAACGAACCGTGATCGAAGTCAATTTTCTACGTGCGAATATATCATTGCTGATCTTGAATCTGTAAATCGGGATCGCACATCCGTTCACGCACAATTGAGCTCGCAATATTCATGAATCTCTTCCAGTCGTTGAGTTTCAATCCCTCAAGATGACACTCCGAGGACACGAAGGGGCTTTTCGCGAGACTGTTCGGTAATTGAATAATGTATCGCTCCTACCGCGCGGAAGTGAAAGCGAATGAAATATTCACTTCTAGCTTCGCAGTAACTTTTACAATGTATATAACGCAATAATATATCCTCGTGAAATTCGTCGCGAAATGTCGATCTACTTTACGTAACGTAATATACGAGTCTCGTCGTTCGAAACGTTATCGAACGTCGTTTAGCACTTTCGAGCCTCAAGAAATCGTGACGGGCTCAACGTGCGATTTTAAGACCTAGACTACAAGTTCTGAAATGCACATTGCAGATCGATCGCATCGGCATCTACATAAATATTTACTTTGCTGAATTCATAAATAATGGAAATATCTTTACACGTCGCTATATTCTAATTCATCAGTCGAGTTAACTTCTGGTAAAAAAAGCACGATGAAAAGTCATTCGCAACTGTCGCGAATACTCATCCATGTCTAGGTCCCTGGGGGCCACCGGGCCTTGAAATTGATCACATCGGTCATCCGCAGGTGCATTTCCGACTCGTGAAAGTTAGAATCGAGTTAGCAAGCAGATTTTTTTTGTGCTTCGTTTGCATTAAAGGTATTGAGCAAACACACGGTGCGCTGTATGCCCGAGTCAGGAACGAATTTTTCTCAATTTGACGGTTTTTTTCTCCTTTACTCCAACCATGCATGCCTCGAGTTCATACTCCGTGCTGATTCCAGACGAATGCACGTCGATGAATAACTCCACTTTTATAGGTGGAAAACCAGAAGACTCTTGGAGTTCGGAATTTCTCGTGGTTAGGTTGGGGCGTAGATAAAAATGGCGGGGCTGCAGCCTCTGCATAATCCTAGAAATAGACAGAAAGAAGAAAAAAACATCTCATAAAGAGGAAGCGAGGGGAAAAGAGAAAGAGAGAGTACGGTGAACGCGTACCGGGTCGAATAAATTCAGCGGGTCGACGTAATTCACGCTTTTTACTGGAGGTGCAACGGTACAGCCGAGGGTGGTACATGCGCACCGCGTTATAGTATACGAGTCTAGGAAATATATCGTCGTGAAGTTGGGACAGCAGGAAGAGACCGTGGAAACACGCGAGTCCGTATACCGAAAGAGAGGAACGAAAGCCGCACGATGCAAGAACGAGCGAGTACTCTGGGGCTAGTGGGCTGGACTCACCGGTCGAACCAGTCGAGCGTATACACTATACGTATAAAAGATAAGTTATGGCCAACCGGAGGAAAAATAAAATATCGATTCTAGGAAGACAAAGCCCGAGTCTACTGAATTTGGGATTCAGTCGACTGACTCTTTGTCTCGTGCTTTCCGTGTCTCATTTTTTAAAAGCAACTCGTCGTATACAATTTTAGGAATTTTTTTTACCGACGTACATATATCGGTTTTATACACTAGGCAACGATATTCAGTTAAGTGTAAAATATTGTGTAAACGAGTTGAAAAAGAGAGAGCAACGCTTGTGTAAAAAATCAGATTCGAATTAGATTAGTTTAAGAAGGCTTTTGACGTACGATAAAATTTTGAATCGGTAATTTCGAGTCGCCTTGATACGAGAATCTTGCGTCGATAAAATCAACTCGGATAGGATCGTAAATCTCCCGTCCGACCCCGAGAACGGGAGCGGCACGTGGATCAACCCCTTGGTATCGAGCAGACACGCTCTTCAACCTATCCAAGGGGTCCTTATTGCCACCTTCGGAGATCCGTTCACGATGTAGGGTAAACACAAAGATACGTTCGCGTTCCATGGCTAACGTCAGAAGTGACGGTGATGTATGTAATGTGTACTCTACCTGATTAATGGTCACGACGTGCACGGGTCACACCGTTGGTCGTTTGCGTATACTATTATTGCCTTGGTTCTTGTATATTTGCGTGACGATTGGAAGATCGAATCTCTTTAATTTGCATTGAACCTTGAACCGTATGAAGGTCTACGCAACAATGCGTAGATTTTACGGATACGCCTGAAAGCACGAAGAGAAATCATAATTTATGGAGAAAGATATTATATAATATAATATTTCTCGGCTGATTGATACGGTGATAAATTGGCCTTGAAAATTATGATAACGAACGTAAATATGAATTTCTGAATTTGTATTACCACAACAATTATCTTTATACAGACTGTTCGATAAAGTACGTGAATAATATTACCTGATAATCTCTTTGGGACTCGAATAATACAGCAGGAAAATATCTGTTCATTCCGAGATATCGATTGGTTCTCATCGAGCACAATTGTTGCTGTAGAATGAAAAAAATAAGAAATTGAGAAATAATGGAAAAGAACCGATGGAACAATCGTGATTGGTATTTACGTACCTGAAGAGCCGACAATTGGATCAAGCATTGGAAAATTTGCCCATGGTCGTCAATTAACTTGTTTCCCCTCACAGCGTAATCCACAAGCTTCGGTATGCTATCTTGCAAATCCTTCAGCAAAAAACAACAGTTCTCCAAGCATTTTTTTCATGGGCTTACATTGTCCATATTTCTCATAGAAACTATTTTTTAATCCAGGTCGTCCTTTCCATTCTCATCCCGAGTCTATGATGGCTCCACACGAAATTTATGTGCTATGCTCGACAGATTTTAATTATTCTGTGCTCATCGAACAACAGGATTCTCGGCGAGTTGATACCAAAATTGACTTTTGCGTTGTTTGTTCGAAGTGAACAAAATTCTATGCAAACACGATCAGCACGTTTCTCTCATGCGTATCCTCGAAGCGTCATCGTTTCTACCAGAGAATTTTTACCTTCATTTTATGTCTTCGTCGATGCCACAAAATTTTTATCTTGCCCCATTCTAGCCTTCTATCGGCATTTTTCTCTCTACAAACTGCAAAATTGATACCTATGAAACAATAAAATTTTTTTTGGAACATTAATATTATTATTATAGACCGTTACTACCATGATTTGTTTCTTTCTCTTTATATCTACCTTATTCTAATTTTCACAGAGGTAATCACGTCGACAAGTTGAGCACACCGTACGTGGCTGGACCAACATGCAGCAGCTGCGAGGGCCACTGTCGTCTCGGTAAGCTTTGCAAGAATGCTTGTCCATGGGCCGATTTGTGGGCCAACTGTCGCCAGCTTTACGACACGTGGCCTTCATGGTTATGTCAGAGCGACACTCAGCAAGGACGTGAGAGAAGACAGTTTTGCCGGGCTACTTGCAGATGCCGGGACAAGATCGTTTGAGCTTCTCGTACGTGTTCCGGTTTGATCGCGATGGCTCGTACCACGCGCGGGATATACGCGAGGGTGAACTCTTTCGACTCTCGAGACAGGAAGAAAATTCTGCGAGATAGGAGCATGAGGTAAAACGTATGAAGGAGTTGAAAGGGGAAGGATGAATCGACCGTAGAGTCCCGAGGGCAATTACGAGAAATGAACGGACCATTAGCGGCGACTCGCGCACGCGGAGAATGACTGATGAAGTCAATGCGAAGGGCGAAGGTGTGATAAAATAGTACGGGAACCACGCGAGGATATAGTTCCAATATATCAGAATGAAATAAATTACTTTTCTTTTTCATAATGGGCAGATTTGTTTGGGTAAAGAAGCGACTATTATTATTGTTTTTGAATTCTTGTTGAACTAAATTCAAACATGGATTGATGGATTTGATAAAGCATGTGGTCGTGATAATAATTGAAATTTGTTCATGAGGACTTTATTTTTAATTTAGAAACTTAGTGATGACAAAACATTGGTATAATCCTAATGTGGGATTCGTACTACGAGACAAAATCATTTTGAATGTGGAGAGAATTCGTCGAAAGATAGAAAAATAGGAAGAAAATGATACGAGTGTAAACTGAGGGATTCCGGGTCGTGGGCCATACCAGAAGCCCTGAAACGAGAAAACAAATTTTAATCTATTTACATAACAGACGATTTGTTAAGTCGACTATTATTCTTCAAGTTCCAACCACAAATAATTTACGGTCATCGAATCAAATTTCACGATTAATTGTGTGTCTCTCGAAAACGAGACGATCGCTGAAACGAAGAGTAATTATAACAAAATGCGGAAAGAGCGCGAATTAATTTTCAAAATAATTGGAATGTTAACGAGGCGATCCGTGCAATGGCCTGCGACACGAAATTCTCGTCAACCACGTGCTGCGAGTTTTTTTGATATCTGTAAACGATAAGTTGTCTATATATTTATTGCATGCTGTGTAAATAGGTGAATGACATGTAAACGTTAGTATTATCGGGGGATAGGTTTTTGAATCAGCGACGAAAATACCGAAAGAGCCTGGCAGGAAAAAAGTTGGATACTTTACTAATTCGTAGCGCACACCGGATAAGCACGTACAAGATTTTCTCAAAGTTACGAAGTAACGAACTATGGAAAATCCGTTGAAATAACTGCATTCACGGATACAATTTTTATCTCGAGCTCTCGAAGTTATTAAAAGATTCTATGACATTTTACGGAGCATCATTTGCCGTACTTCTCGAGAAATTCTTCTCTGAAGATCTATAACGAGACCCTCGAACTTATTGAAAGTTGAGCCGTTCAGTCCCTTAACGTCAAGGGTCGAATTCATATCATAAATGTAAAAGCCCTTCAATTTACCATGGACCATGGAATGCCGATAAAACGGCTTCTATAAAGTCGAACGGCCTTCAAACTTGAAGTATGAATTTGTTCCTGACTACATGCTTATCCGGAATGAGCTTACTCGGATGGGAAAAAAATACTTGAGGGTAGTGAGGGGTGCGGGGAATTCATAAATGATCGAGATTTAGCTTTAGGTCATAATTCGTGTTAATATTTGTTCGTAAGTAGATTATTAAGTCGAATGAATCTCTACAAATTCTATCGTCTGATCACATTATGCCACTTTTTCTCAATTCCAATAGTTTGAAGTTATAAGTTCCAAATCTGCGCTCTGAATAATTGAACAATAAGAAAATCATCCTATTTACGAGTGATTTAACTTTGTGTATTATTTCACTCTGGAGCATTACAAAGCTTAGGAAACCATAATATTTTTCTTTCTATGTATTTAGTCTTCAAGTTCTTCGAGATATTTGCGAGATTTTGCTTTATAATTAAATTGTACGTGTATATTTTCATGTTAAGAAAAAAATGTATCGAACACGAATGCGAATTATGAATACAATTAGAATATTCCGATCTTATATTATAATGTGAGACGAGATGAGCTCGGAGAAGAAAACGTACAGATGTATTATATGTAGGTATATTTACTCGTTTGAGCCAATCGCATTAATAATTTATTGCGAGAGGAGTCGGTGATGTGTAAGATCATAGGGTATGATATGTAATAAATCGTTATAAGACTATTTGTCGTGTTTTTCTTTATGCCAATTATCGAAGCGTCGTTTCCATTAAACCTTCGACTCCGTTTCCCACACTTTCATAGTTTATCACAAAATAAATATTTTGTGGCGTACCTAAAATCCCGAATTCGTACATACTGAAGGTTGAAAAAATCGACACGCAACAGTTTTTCGTGGTTGTTGGCTCGTCGATAAAAGCGTCAAGGATGTGAAAAATTGCCAAGTGCTTTTCCTTCTTTTACGACGCTTTCCTCATTCTAGAAGTGCTAGTCCCACATCGCTAGGGAGACCCGTTCACTCGTTACACTTTGTTCACAGTTCCTACTCGGACTGGAAGTATCTTAAAAACCGACGAACTATTAAACGTAGCTTTCTTTCCTCAGAGTCACCCTTCGACACCATAACCGTTTATCATTCTTTATCTCCCCCAAGGCGCCGCGCAAAATATCTGTTAACATGAAAAATCGAGCTATTACCCTTCGCGAACAGAGCAAACAAACGCTTGTGTGCGACGAACGAACGACTCGGTCAGTTATTAACTCGTCCTTAAACTTTTATTTCTGTAGTCTATTCTACACAGAGAAATGACAAATGTTCTCACTCCCCCATTCTCGGTGTCGTTTTCGATGAAGTCTCCGGAAAACCGAATAAATTGCAAACTGAAAGCTCATAGTTTTTTTTTTACTTTATAAATTATACATTGTCTGAGTCACAAACGAGTATGAAGAGATCGTTAAATTCTAGAGAGAGGGTATGCTATGTTTCAAAGAGTTAAACCGTGTATTCCCAATGTTTTCCAATTGCCCTGTGGCTCAGCACTCCATCAGATCTTTAACAAAACTTTGTCGTGTAAGTCTCAAGAGGGATCATCGTAGTTCTCGGTTGAGGTCCCTCGATGTTCGAACTGCCCGAGTTCTACAGTATACATACTAGAACAGTCCCTCGAGTATATAAGATACACACGTAGCGAATAAGTACATTTTACCTCGGTACCTACCTGAGAGAAATATCCTCTCTCGGAATTCTTCGATGTTGAGTGCATTTCCGTTCCGTACTCTTGATTCGTGCACTTGGCTATTCACCTACGTGAACTCCAAAGTCAGTATCTGCAGTCACCCTCGACCCGGAGCACATAGTCTTCAGCTGCTTTCAACAGAAGGTGGTCCCTTGTTGATAAGTAAGTATACAGTTGCTTCTGGACTGTACTTGTCCTTAAAAAAAGTTCCAAACTCGTTAAACTCAATTCACAAAGTAAAAATCTTTTTTTTATCTCCACACGAAAAAATTATTTGAATGGAAAAAGAGCGTCTGTTTTAAAACAGCGGAATAACACGTTCACGTAAGTCCGAGCTTAGCCATTACACCACACGAAGGTTTTCTCGCTGATAAAATTCCTCGTCGTGGAATATGCCAGTGGGCGAATATTTAAATCTAAGAGAAAAAACGTTTTCGCTGTCAAAATATTCGGAAACAGTTGGGTCGAATCTTGGAGTCTCGTCGAGAAATGCCAACGAGGATGACCTAAGTTACGCGTTCCTTTGATGCGCCAAAAAGCGTTAAAATGTTCGAGTTTTATGGTATGCTTCGCAGTGCAAAATTCGCAACGTCAAAGCTCGTTGTTCCACCTTTGGTTGCTTCTAAATTTGACGATGTCAGCGTGGTCTACACGTCGACGTACATACCATACCGATGGCGTGCTATAACGCGTACTACTGGGTCATCCTGTCCTCGTTCTCGTCGAAAAGTTACGAGGCCGTAATACCCGGTGGAGAAGAGCGCTGGGAATTGCTCTCTCTCGGTTCTCTACGCGAAAGCTCAACGAGTATCGCCAGGTGGAGATATCCACCAGTATTTGCAGTATACGTATACACGACAAAAGAACGATATCTTGCCCCGGTGAAGGTGAAAAATTCGGAGATCCATGCTGACAGGAGAGAAATTCCTCGCATACGTTCTATTTACCCAAGGGATGAGGCAAAAGTGACATAACCACTTTTGTTTTCTAAGAAAAATTGTAAATATAATAAGTACAGTTTTAAAAGCGGGGCCGTTATATTCTGTAAACAAAGAATAAAATCAATAAATCTACCATTAAAATGGACAAAGTGTTCGTTAATTACCCCACGAAGAAAAACCGGATCTCCTGATTTTGTCTTAGAGTAATGAAATTGAACCAAAATGTTTCCAGTGTAGGAAACAAAAATCTCTGAAATTCTCTACTCGACCTCGTAATCGTACTCCGATAAAGAAAGAATCCCGAGGCTCGTGCATCTAGGTGGAAAAAAATAGTATAGTCCCTATATAAATTAATATACATATATATCCAGTGGGCACTGAAACTCTGAATAAACAAGTATGATAAAAATGCTAAACTTGCTCCAAGATACGACGTTGGTTGCTTTTTCGCCGGGAGCGCATGCACACGCGGAACCGGGTAGGAAAATATATGGTTTGGTGGGACAGAGAGAAAGAAAGGAATACCGGGAGATGAGATATTGGGAAAACGGAGGTCGGGACCAAGAGCCGTTTCTGGAACAGAGAGAAAGAGTGGGGACGTGGGAGAGACGAAAAAGGGATGGAAAACCCGAGTTTCTTATTACACATGTAGATGGTGTAGAGCGTTCCGGCTTGTAACGAGCCTCGCAATTTTCAATATTTAGTAGCATTACCATAGGCGCTCGTACATACCCCTTGCCTCACCCTTTTCTCTTCTGCTTTGTCCCATTCCTTCTCATTTCATTTTTTGTCCCTCTTTCTCTCTTGTCGCGACTATCGCTAGGAATATTAAAAGTTTCGGCCTGAAAAACCGTGTCACCGGAACCAACGTGCTCGTAACGTGTTCACTCGCATCGCGCGTTTCCCATCCGCGTCGGTATTTCATCCCCACGATCTCCTCGGCGAGTAATTATTAACCGGAATAAAAACAAGAACCCTGCAACAAATTATGAGGATTATATTTTTCACTCCTACGGGTTAAATCGAGTCATTAATTTTTGAGAAAACTAGAAAAGCTTGCGCAACAATCGGAACAATTACGGAATATTGTGTACAAAGTATATAAAAAAACAATCGTTAAGATAAATTATTATGATAAAAACCCATTAATAAAAGATAAACTCTGAAAAACTGTCGAGAAATTAACAATGTAAATTTACAAAGTCTGAAATGTTGTAAAGAAACCGCAATGGATTTTTGCACTTTAGCAGTCTGCCTAGCTTCCAATTCGTTCCATCAAGTGGCAATGAGATTCGTTTGATCCGACAGAATCACCGAATACGATTCTACAATAGAGAAATGAGGGAGAGAGCGAGAGAAATTGTGAACCGCCCGTTACGTTTTGACAGAAAGCCTCGCTATTGAGGTTTCAATCACAAGATTAAAGGGTCTCTCAACGGAGCTTTGAATCGTTGCCACATCGAAGCGAGATATTAACGGGATTTTGGTGTTACAACCTTTTACGCTTTCGTACACGTGTCGAGTGTACGGTTTCCGTCTATTCCCCGGCACTACACGTGCCAGTTTCTGATATAATCGCATACTCGTATTAGGCGCATTGGCCGTATTTGGTTCTGCGAAGAGATGCGAACACGTTCCAGCAGCCACGGATAATTCAAATCCACCACGAAAGCCATACGAGGGATGTAGGCCAGCTTTCTGCGAAATTACTAGTGTACATGGGCTACAACGATGCTTTTAGCCCCACCAGAGAATTAACTCACTGGATGAGGGTAATCGCCTAATCGTGTGGTGGCTGTTTGGCAATCTTCTTGGCCACTTTGGAAATAACAGCAGTTTCTACGTCTGTGAAGTTGGCACCCCAACTTTTGAAAATCGATTTTTTTTTTAGAGTTCTCAATGCACCCCGAATAGTTCCAGAGTTCTGCGTAAGTTTTATAAATAGTTCCGCCAATTTAGACCAAAAAATTAAATTACGAATTTTGGGATTCTAACTTCACAAAATAAAATTCGTATATCGACGATAACTTTACAGCCGTAAGAAATAATTATTTTTGTTATTAGGATTTCTTGTAGAACTCTTGGGGTGCTACCCAGAACTCTTCATAAAATTCCCGGAACTCAAATTTTTTTTTTTTTTTTTTTTGCGCGTTTGAACTTTTCAAAGTGAGGTATGTTATTTGCCTGTAGCTCTGTAACCGTGAGAAATAAATAATTTTGTCATTGGGATTTCTTATAGAACTCTTGGGGTGCTACCCAGAACTCTCCATAAAATTCCCGGAACTCAAATTTTTTTTTTTTTTTTTTGCACTTTTAAACTTTTCAAAGTGAGATATGTTATTCGCCTGTAGCTCTGTAACCGTGAGAAATAAATAATTTTGTCATTAGGATTTCTTATAGAACTCTTGGGGTGCTACCCAGAACTCTCCATAAAATTCCCGGAACTCAAATTTTTTTTTTTTTTTTTTTGCACTTTTAAACTTTTCAAAGTGAGATATGTTATTCGCCTGTAGCTCTGTAACCGTGAGAAATACATAATTTTGTCATTAGGATTTCTTATAGAACTCTTGGGGTGCTACCCAGAACTCTCCATAAAATTCCCGGAACTCAAATTTTTTTTTTTTTTTTTTTGCACTTTTAAACTTTTCAAAGTGAGATATGTTATTCGCCTGTAGCTCTGTAACCGTGAGAAATAAATAATTTTGTCATTAGGATTTCTTATAGAACTCTTGGGGTGCTACCCAGAACTCTCCATAAAATTCCCGGAACTCAAATTTTTTTTTTTTTTTTTTTGCACTTTTAAACTTTTCAAAGTGAGATATGTTATTCGCCTGTAGCTCTGTAACCGTGAGAAATAAATAATTTTGTCATTAGGATTTCTTATAGAACTCTTGGGGTGCTACCCAGAACTCTCCATAAAATTCCCGGAACTCAAATTTTTTTTTTTTTTTTTTGCGCGTTTGAACTTTTCAAAGTGAGGTATGTTATTTGCCTGTAGCTCTGTAACCGTGAGAAATACATAATTTTGTCATTAGGATTTCTTATAGAACTCTTGGGGTGCTACCCAGAACTCTCCATAAAATTCCCGGAACTCAAATTTTTTTTTTTTTTTTTTTGCACTTTTAAACTTTTCAAAGTGAGATATGTTATTCGCCTGTAGCTCTGTAACCGTGAGAAATAAATAATTTTGTCATTAGGATTTCTTATAGAACTCTTGGGGTGCTACCCAGAACTCTCCATAAAATTCCCGGAACTCAAATTTTTTTTTTTTTTTTTTGCACTTTTAAACTTTTCAAAGTGAGATATGTTATTCGCCTGTAGCTCTGTAACCGTGAGAAATAAATAATTTTGTCATTAGGATTTCTTATAGAACTCTTGGGGTGCTACCCAGAACTCTCCATAAAATTCCCGGAACTCAAATTTTTTTTTTTTTTTTTTGCGCGTTTGAACTTTTCAAAGTGAGGTATGGTATTTGCCTGTAGCTCTGTAACCGTGAGAAATACATAATTTTGTCATTAGGATTTCTTATAGAACTCTTGGGGTGCTACCCAGAACTCTCCATAAAATTCCCGGAACTCAAATTTTTTTTTTTTTTTTTTTGCACTTTTAAACTTTTCAAAGTGAGATATGTTATTCGCCTGTAGCTCTGTAACCGTGAGAAATAAATAATTTTGTCATTAGGATTTCTTATAGAACTCTTGGGGTGCTACCCAGAACTCTCCATAAAATTCCCGGAACTCAAATTTTTTTTTTTTTTTTTTTGCACTTTTAAACTTTTCAAAGTGAGATATGTTATTCGCCTGTAGCTCTGTAACCGTGAGAAATAAATAATTTTGTCATTAGGATTTCTTATAGAACTCTTGGGGTGCTACCCAGAACTCTCCATAAAATTCCCGGAACTCAAATTTTTTTTTTTTTTTTTGCGCGTTTGAACTTTTCAAAGTGAGGTATGTTATTTGCCTGTAGCTCTGTAACCGTGAGAAATACATAATTTTGTCATTAGGATTTCTTATAGAACTCTTGGGGTGCTACCCAGAACTCTCCATAAAATTCCCGGAACTCAAATTTTTTTTTTTTTTTTTTTGCACTTTCAAACTTTTCAAAGTGAGATATGTTATTCGCCTGTAGCTCTGTAACCGTGAGAAATAAATAATTTTGTCATTAGGATTTCTTATAGAACTCTTGGGGTGCTACCCAGAACTCTCCATAAAATTCCCGGAACTCAAATTTTTTTTTTTTTTTTTTTTGCACTTTTAAACTTTTCAAAGTGAGATATGTTATTCGCCTGTAGCTCTGTAACCGTGAGAAATAAATAATTTTGTCATTAGGATTTCTTATAGAACTCTTGGGGTGCTACCCAGAACTCTCCATAAAATTCCCGGAACTCAAATTTTTTTTTTTTTTTTTTGCGCGTTTGAACTTTTCAAAGTGAGGTATGTTATTTGCCTGTAGCTCTGTAACCGTGAGAAATACATAATTTTGTCATTAGGATTTCTTATAGAACTCTTGGGGTGCTACCCAGAACTCTCCATAAAATTCCCGGAACTCAAATTTTTTTTTTTTTTTTTTGCACTTTTAAACTTTTCAAAGTGAGATATGTTATTCGCCTGTAGCTCTGTAACCGTGAGAAATAAATAATTTTGTCATTAGGATTTCTTATAGAACTCTTGGGGTGCTACCCAGAACTCTCCATAAAATTCCCGGAACTCAAATTTTTTTTTTTTTTTTTTTGCACTTTTAAACTTTTCAAAGTGAGATATGTTATTCGCCTGTAGCTCTGTAACCGTGAGAAATAAATAATTTTGTCATTAGGATTTCTTATAGAACTCTTGGGGTGCTACCCAGAACTCTCCATAAAATTCCCGGAACTCAAATTTTTTTTTTTTTTTTTTGCGCGTTTGAACTTTTCAAAGTGAGGTATGTTATTTGCCTGTAGCTCTGTAACCGTGAGAAATACATAATTTTGTCATTAGGATTTCTTATAGAACTCTTGGGGTGCTACCCAGAACTCTCCATAAAATTCCCGGAACTCAATTTTTTTTTTTTTTTTTTTGCACTTTTAAACTTTTCAAAGTGAGATATGTTATTCGCCTGTAGCTCTGTAACCGTGAGAAATAAATAATTTTGTCATTAGGATTTCTTATAGAACTCTTGGGGTGCTACCCAGAACTCTCCATAAAATTCCCGGAACTCAAATTTTTTTTTTTTTTTTTTGCGCGTTTGAACTTTTCAAAGTGAGGTATGTTATTTGCCTGTAGCTCTGTAACCGTGAGAAATACATAATTTTGTCATTAGGATTTCTTATAGAACTCTTGGGGTGCTACCCAGAACTCTCCATAAAATTCCCGGAACTCAAATTTTTTTTTTTTTTTTTTTTGCACTTTTAAACTTTTCAAAGTGAGATATGTTATTCGCCTGTAGCTCTGTAACCGTGAGAAATAAATAATTTTGTCATTAGGATTTCTTATAGAACTCTTGGGGTGCTACCCAGAACTCTCCATAAAATTCCCGGAACTCAAATTTTTTTTTTTTTTTTTTGCGCGTTTGAACTTTTCAAAGTGAGGTATGTTATTTGCCTGTAGCTCTGTAACCGTGAGAAATACATAATTTTGTCATTAGGATTTCTTATAGAACTCTTGGGGTGCTACCCAGAACTCTCCATAAAATTCCCGGAACTCAAATTTTTTTTTTTTTTTTTTTGCACTTTTAAACTTTTCAAAGTGAGATATGTTATTCGCCTGTAGCTCTGTAACCGTGAGAAATAAATAATTTTGTCATTAGGATTTCTTATAGAACTCTTGGGGTGCTACCCAGAACTCTCCATAAAATTCCCGGAACTCAAATTTTTTTTTTTTTTTTTTGCGCGTTTGAACTTTTCAAAGTGAGGTATGTTATTTGCCTGTAGCTCTGTAACCGTGAGAAATACATAATTTTGTCATTAGGATTTCTTATAGAACTCTTGGGGTGCTACCCAGAACTCTCCATAAAATTCCCGGAACTCAAATTTTTTTTTTTTTTTTTTGCGCGTTTGAACTTTTCAAAGTGAGGTATGTTATTTGCCTGTAGCTCTGTAACCGTGAGAAATACATAATTTTGTCATTAGGATTTCTTATAGAACTCTTGGGGTGCTACCCAGAACTCTCCATAAAATTCCCGGAACTCAAATTTTTTTTTTTTTTTTTTTGCACTTTTAAACTTTTCAAAGTGAGATATGTTATTCGCCTGTAGCTCTGTAACCGTGAGAAATAAATAATTTTGTCATTAGGATTTCTTATAGAACTCTTGGGGTGCTACCCAGAACTCTCCATAAAATTCCCGGACCTCAAATTTTTTTTTTTTTTTTTTTGCACTTTTAAACTTTTCAAAGTGAGATATGTTATTCGCCTGTAGCTCTGTAACCGTGAGAAATAAATAATTTTGTCATTAGGATTTCTTATAGAACTCTTGGGGTGCTACCCAGAACTCTCCATAAAATTCCCGGAACTCAAATTTTTT
This sequence comes from Netelia virgata, assembly GCA_951802705.1. Lineage (NCBI taxonomy): Eukaryota > Metazoa > Arthropoda > Insecta > Hymenoptera > Ichneumonidae > Netelia > Netelia virgata. Next base: position 7,672,286 of record OX637864.1, on the reverse strand, counting down.
TTTTTTTTTTTTTTGCGCGTTTGAACTTTTCAAAGTGAGGTATGTTATTTGCCTGTAGCTCTGTAACCGTGAGAAATACATAATTTTGTCATTAGGATTTCTTATAGAACTCTTGGGGTGCTACCCAGAACTCTCCATAAAATTCCCGGAACTCAAATTTTTTTTTTTTTTTTTTGCACTTTTAAACTTTTCAAAGTGAGGTACGTTATTCGCCTCTAACTCTGTAACCGTGAGAAATAAATAATTTTGTCACTAGGATTTCTTGTAGAACTCTTCTAATTCAATCATATTTGTACATGTAATATCTTACTCTCAGCGTTACCCGGAGCCAACGACGGGGACGTGGTAAGATCTGACTCCATTTTTTTTTATTTTTTTTATTTTTCATATTTTTTTTTGTTTTTTTAAATATTTTTTTTGTTTTTGTTTTTTTAATTTTTTATATATTTTTTGTTTTTTATATTTTTTTGTTTTTTATATTTTTTTGTGTTTTTACGTATTTTGTGTATCCTATTCTTTATTATATTTTTATATTTTCGAATAATCTATTGGTCATTCGTCGGCACGTACATTAATAAATGTGGCTCAATGCCTTCATTTTCGGATGCCGTTCTTCTTCTCGGCAACATGTCGTCGTACATGTACCAATGGGTGGAATTGTATAGGTATGCCGCATAATGCCCATTATTCTCGTCCGTTGCGTATTGATGGTACGATACCACCCCAGCGATGACATATTTTTGCTTTTTAAGTTGTAATGTTTTTGGCAGAGAACCTAAAGTCGTACGCTTTTTTGCGATTCCAATAGATTCCGCGTATCTTTTGTCCGTGAATACACTGCTGTCTATAAGTAAATGGGAATGAAAATCATATTGTCCAATTCCTCTCCCATGGCACTTTTTGCACGTGTATTCACGGTCTTGATTCGCGTCCAATATCGATTTTTGGATTTCGGAGAAACCGTTTTGTAGCAATATATTTACATTGACGGACAATACCGCAATGTCGGTGATTTTTTCCAGGTTGCAATTTTCACATTTTTCGCACAATGTGGCAGTTGGAAAATCTGCGAATAAATATTCTGCAAGATTCGAAACATTGCAATTTGCGTTTAATTGCATAACGTTACCTCTATACGGTATAGTTTCGAAAATTGGAACATCTTTTAAGATCCTTGCGCGCTCTTCGTAGGTACTCTTCGTGATGATTTTTGTGTTCATTAGCGAAACACTCCGGCCAAAATTACAAAAATTATTGCTGCTCATGGTGACACCGTTAGAAAAAATGGGATTCGTGACTAAGGCGTTTAATACTACCTGCAGAAGTGAATCAAACGCGCAAGTCTCGCGAACCACGATGAAGTGATCACCGCACCGAGATCCTTTCAAGGAACTGCCATTTTTCAATAGCGGCATCGTAATTCTTTTGAGACTTGACATTTGATCCCAATCTGGGCAGTCATCGAGGTAAGAGAGTTTCTGTTTTTTATGTTTGTTACCTGTTTGCTCAGGATTAACATCGATTTCATCGATTACAGATCTCTTTTTCGTTAACCCTCTCCAATTTTCCACCACGTCCCAAATATTTTCACTTTGTTTTGATTTTTCCAGAGTACGCGGCATTCTATCATTGGAAAGCGATATCAAAACCTTTCCTTGTAAGCAGTCGATGTGGCGAATGATAAATTTGTCAATTCGCATTGGCAATTCACCTTTAAATGTTCGATGTTTTAGATCCGCGAATGCAGCTTCGACGGACGAGGACGTGGCTATTTCTTTGTCATAGGAGAAATGACAATTCATAACAGCTGTCCACAATGGCAAATAAGAAATTAAGTTTTTCAATTTGTTTGCAATTTGAGGATTATAAAACGCGTTTACCACAGAACCTGCGGTATTGTTTGCCGCTGCAGTTTCCGCCGAGTCGAAAATTTCTTTTGCCCATTCTGTCCATCCATTTTCTAAAACAAAATCTTCATTCGAAGCTGCGTCTTCGGTTTCCAATTCTTTTTCGACAGGATCTTCAATCGACGTTCCTTTAATGATATCGTTAATCGATCTTAAATGCAATTCCGAATTAAGATTGTGAGTATTCGTATCGCAGCCTATATCTTCGCTCATAGCAACTATCATCAAGGATGTTAATACAGATTTTATATGTTGCACATTTTTCATTTTATAAAGATGGCCGATACATCTTAAATAAAATTGACGAACCTTTGCGACTTTCCCACGAAGGCAGTCCCACCTAGCAATCATGCCAATAAAATGACTAACATCAAGTCGAATATAACTATTTGGTAATTTCTCTCTTCTTTCTAAAATTACAATGTTATATAAAGCTTGTAGATAATCCTGAGTATCCGCGCAATTTGCAAATGCTTTTGACACTGCCAGCAAAAGAGCTTTGCTAAAATCTATTACCACTATTCGTGGTGAAGGCGCGCCGTCCGCTAATATCGACAAAAAGAAATACGTAATTATTGCAGCATCTTGTTTCGTTGATACCATTTGAAATACCGGAGTGCTGTTTTCTTCGGTTGCTATTACGCATTGGTACAAATACATATGAGGGCTTTTCTCATTATTTGCAAGCTTCAATTTTTTTGCAAAACTACCTGTTGCATCGATCGTTAAGAAACTATTACGATTTTTTGATGCAATAGTTTTATACAACAATTTTTGTTCCTCTGTCCAATACATACAGAAAAATGGATCAAGTCCTATGTTGCGTATGATACCTGCATAGGTCTCGTACTTTGCTAGATTTAAATTTAGAATTGGATCGCTATATTTTAATTCGAGTCGACGGTCCATTTCTTCTTGCTTGGCTTTTCGAAGCACTGTGGCATTATATAACGTTGGTGGAATTGGATCCCCATTGTTCATTGTATCTTTTGCCTCGTTCGTTCTCCATGTACTAGCATCTTGTCTGCGTTCCAGTAAATGCGACGCTACTTCATTGCGCAAATGACCTTTTAATTGACGCTTTTTTTCGTGCGAGAATCCATACTGGAAATTTTGTAATCTGCACTCAAATATTACGTCTGCATTTTTTTGGGGTTTTTCTAATAAGTGACCAGACAGTTTCGCCTTACATTCCGTGCATAAACCTCTAAAACGTGCGTAACATTTAGCTTGGCCACTTTTAAAAACCTTTGCATACTTAAAGGTAAATGCACATGGAAGTTTTTTCTGTTCCCATATTTTTTTAGCAAATAAATGCGTCCATTTTCCAGGTTGAAGTAATGTGTATTGCCGATTGCCATACGTTTTATTCGTCGGTTTTACAGTTTTCCAAACATCGTTGGAAATGACAAGGGAAAATATTATGTTTTCGGAATTGTCGTTCGATAGATTGGATACGTTAAACGTATTATCTCTCGACCTATCGGTGTCTGTGCATTTATTTACATTAAAAGCACGCAATATATCATCTTTCATACCATGCCTGTTGGTGTTTAATATGGTATATATATGCTTTGGAGTAATAGCACAGCATAAACTTTTCATGTGATCTGATATTTTCTTATAAATATCATGGGATGGTGGAAATTGTTTGCCATGCCCGTCAATAGCTCTATACTCTGCATTCCCTAAGGTTTCCAGTAATTTGTCGCGATCATACATCATGTACTTCTTTTTTAGACACAAAGTATATTTTTAATATGCAATGGATATTTATATATATTTATTGATATAAAAATACAATATTAAAAACTAGATTCGGCAGATCTAACTCTGCACAATGTTCAAGAGAGTTCGCTGAAGATCCAAGCGCGGATCGTTCAACATTCGTACGCATCAACAACAGGCCTAGAGCGAGGTGCGAGGAGACAATATCAGCTTCGAATTCAACAAGCTCAGAGTGGAATGGTAGGAGACGTTCGTTCCTCCGCCAAGGGCACGCTCTGGTTCCGCGTAAAAGTTACCCCCTCTCTAGTCGCTTACGCTCGGTCACGCACGCGCGCTACTATGATTGAGTGATGAGCGCGTAAGCGACTAGAGAGGGGGTAACTTTTACGCGGAACCAGAGCTTGCACTTGGCGGAGGAACGAACGTCTCCTACCATTCCACTCTGAGCCTGTTGAATTCGAAGCTGATATTGTCTCCTCGCACCTCGCTCTAGGCCTGTTGTTGATGCGTACGAATGTTGAACGATCCGCGCTTGGATCTTCAGCGAACTCTCTTGAACATTGTGCAGAGTTAGATCTGCCGAATCTAGTTTTTAATATTGTATTTTTATATCAATAAATATATATAAATATCCATTGCATATTAAAAATATACTTTGTGTCTAAAAAAGAAGTACATGATGTATGATCGCGACAAATTACTGGAAACCTTAGGGAATGCAGAGTATAGAGCTATTGACGGGCATGGCAAACAATTTCCACCATCCCATGATATTTATAAGAAAATATCAGATCACATGAAAAGTTTATGCTGTGCTATTACTCCAAAGCATATATATACCATATTAAACACCAACAGGCATGGTATGAAAGATGATATATTGCGTGCTTTTAATGTAAATAAATGCACAGACACCGATAGGTCGAGAGATAATACGTTTAACGTATCCAATCTATCGAACGACAATTCCGAAAACATAATATTTTCCCTTGTCATTTCCAACGATGTTTGGAAAACTGTAAAACCGACGAATAAAACGTATGGCAATCGGCAATACACATTACTTCAACCTGGAAAATGGACGCATTTATTTGCTAAAAAAATATGGGAACAGAAAAAACTTCCATGTGCATTTACCTTTAAGTATGCAAAGGTTTTTAAAAGTGGCCAAGCTAAATGTTACGCACGTTTTAGAGGTTTATGCACGGAATGTAAGGCGAAACTGTCTGGTCACTTATTAGAAAAACCCCAAAAAAATGCAGACGTAATATTTGAGTGCAGATTACAAAATTTCCAGTATGGATTCTCGCACGAAAAAAAGCGTCAATTAAAAGGTCATTTGCGCAATGAAGTAGCGTCGCATTTACTGGAACGCAGACAAGATGCTAGTACATGGAGAACGAACGAGGCAAAAGATACAATGAACAATGGGGATCCAATTCCACCAACGTTATATAATGCCACAGTGCTTCGAAAAGCCAAGCAAGAAGAAATGGACCGTCGACTCGAATTAAAATATAGCGATCCAATTCTAAATTTAAATCTAGCAAAGTACGAGACCTATGCAGGTATCATACGCAACATAGGACTTGATCCATTTTTCTGTATGTATTGGACAGAGGAACAAAAATTGTTGTATAAAACTATTGCATCAAAAAATCGTAATAGTTTCTTAACGATCGATGCAACAGGTAGTTTTGCAAAAAAATTGAAGCTTGCAAATAATGAGAAAAGCCCTCATATGTATTTGTACCAATGCGTAATAGCAACCGAAGAAAACAGCACTCCGGTATTTCAAATGGTATCAACGAAACAAGATGCTGCAATAATTACGTATTTCTTTTTGTCGATATTAGCGGACGGCGCGCCTTCACCACGAATAGTGGTAATAGATTTTAGCAAAGCTCTTTTGCTGGCAGTGTCAAAAGCATTTGCAAATTGCGCGGATACTCAGGATTATCTACAAGCTTTATATAACATTGTAATTTTAGAAAGAAGAGAGAAATTACCAAATAGTTATATTCGACTTGATGTTAGTCATTTTATTGGCATGATTGCTAGGTGGGACTGCCTTCGTGGGAAAGTCGCAAAGGTTCGTCAATTTTATTTAAGATGTATCGGCCATCTTTATAAAATGAAAAATGTGCAACATATAAAATCTGTATTAACATCCTTGATGATAGTTGCTATGAGCGAAGATATAGGCTGCGATACGAATACTCACAATCTTAATTCGGAATTGCATTTAAGATCGATTAACGATATCATTAAAGGAACGTCGATTGAAGATCCTGTCGAAAAAGAATTGGAAACCGAAGACGCAGCTTCGAATGAAGATTTTGTTTTAGAAAATGGATGGACAGAATGGGCAAAAGAAATTTTCGACTCGGCGGAAACTGCAGCGGCAAACAATACCGCAGGTTCTGTGGTAAACGCGTTTTATAATCCTCAAATTGCAAACAAATTGAAAAACTTAATTTCTTATTTGCCATTGTGGACAGCTGTTATGAATTGTCATTTCTCCTATGACAAAGAAATAGCCACGTCCTCGTCCGTCGAAGCTGCATTCGCGGATCTAAAACATCGAACATTTAAAGGTGAATTGCCAATGCGAATTGACAAATTTATCATTCGCCACATCGACTGCTTACAAGGAAAGGTTTTGATATCGCTTTCCAATGATAGAATGCCGCGTACTCTGGAAAAATCAAAACAAAGTGAAAATATTTGGGACGTGGTGGAAAATTGGAGAGGGTTAACGAAAAAGAGATCTGTAATCGATGAAATCGATGTTAATCCTGAGCAAACAGGTAACAAACATAAAAAACAGAAACTCTCTTACCTCGATGACTGCCCAGATTGGGATCAAATGTCAAGTCTCAAAAGAATTACGATGCCGCTATTGAAAAATGGCAGTTCCTTGAAAGGATCTCGGTGCGGTGATCACTTCATCGTGGTTCGCGAGACTTGCGCGTTTGATTCACTTCTGCAGGTAGTATTAAACGCCTTAGTCACGAATCCCATTTTTTCTAACGGTGTCACCATGAGCAGCAATAATTTTTGTAATTTTGGCCGGAGTGTTTCGCTAATGAACACAAAAATCATCACGAAGAGTACCTACGAAGAGCGCGCAAGGATCTTAAAAGATGTTCCAATTTTCGAAACTATACCGTATAGAGGTAACGTTATGCAATTAAACGCAAATTGCAATGTTTCGAATCTTGCAGAATATTTATTCGCAGATTTTCCAACTGCCACATTGTGCGAAAAATGTGAAAATTGCAACCTGGAAAAAATCACCGACATTGCGGTATTGTCCGTCAATGTAAATATATTGCTACAAAACGGTTTCTCCGAAATCCAAAAATCGATATTGGACGCGAATCAAGACCGTGAATACACGTGCAAAAAGTGCCATGGGAGAGGAATTGGACAATATGATTTTCATTCCCATTTACTTATAGACAGCAGTGTATTCACGGACAAAAGATACGCGGAATCTATTGGAATCGCAAAAAAGCGTACGACTTTAGGTTCTCTGCCAAAAACATTACAACTTAAAAAGCAAAAATATGTCATCGCTGGGGTGGTATCGTACCATCAATACGCAACGGACGAGAATAATGGGCATTATGCGGCATACCTATACAATTCCACCCATTGGTACATGTACGACGACATGTTGCCGAGAAGAAGAACGGCATCCGAAAATGAAGGCATTGAGCCACATTTATTAATGTACGTGCCGACGAATGACCAATAGATTATTCGAAAATATAAAAATATAATAAAGAATAGGATACACAAAATACGTAAAAACACAAAAAAATATAAAAAACAAAAAAATATAAAAAACAAAAAAATATAAAAAACAAAAAAATATATAAAAAATTAAAAAAACAAAAACAAAAAAAATATTTAAAAAAACAAAAAAAAATATGAAAAATAAAAAAAATAAAAAAAAATGGAGTCAGATCTTACCACGTCCCCGTCGTTGGCTCCGGGTAACGCTGAGAGTAAGATATTACATGTACAAATATGATTGAATTAGAAGAGTTCTACAAGAAATCCTAGTGACAAAATTATTTATTTCTCACGGTTACAGAGTTAGAGGCGAATAACGTACCTCACTTTGAAAAGTTCAAACGCGCAAAAAAAAAAAAAAAAAATTTGAGTTCCGGGAATTTTATGGAGAGTTCTGGGTAGCACCCCAAGAGTTCTATAAGAAATCCTAATGACAAAATTATGTATTTCTCACGGTTACAGAGCTACAGGCAAATAACATACCTCACTTTGAAAAGTTCAAACGCGCAAAAAAAAAAAAAAAAAATTTGAGTTCCGGGAATTTTATGGAGAGTTCTGGGTAGCACCCCAAGAGTTCTATAAGAAATCCTAATGACAAAATTATTTATTTCTCACGGTTACAGAGCTACAGGCGAATAACATATCTCACTTTGAAAAGTTTAAAAGTGCAAAAAAAAAAAAAAAAAAATTTGAGTTCCGGGAATTTTATGGAGAGTTCTGGGTAGCACCCCAAGAGTTCTATAAGAAATCCTAATGACAAAATTATTTATTTCTCACGGTTACAGAGCTACAGGCGAATAACATATCTCACTTTGAAAAGTTTAAAAGTGCAAAAAAAAAAAAAAAAAATTTGAGTTCCGGGAATTTTATGGAGAGTTCTGGGTAGCACCCCAAGAGTTCTATAAGAAATCCTAATGACAAAATTATGTATTTCTCACGGTTACAGAGCTACAGGCAAATAACATACCTCACTTTGAAAAGTTCAAACGCGCAAAAAAAAAAAAAAAAAATTTGAGTTCCGGGAATTTTATGGAGAGTTCTGGGTAGCACCCCAAGAGTTCTATAAGAAATCCTAATGACAAAATTATTTATTTCTCACGGTTACAGAGCTACAGGCGAATAACATATCTCACTTTGAAAAGTTTAAAAGTGCAAAAAAAAAAAAAAAAAAATTTGAGTTCCGGGAATTTTATGGAGAGTTCTGGGTAGCACCCCAAGAGTTCTATAAGAAATCCTAATGACAAAATTATGTATTTCTCACGGTTACAGAGCTACAGGCAAATACCATACCTCACTTTGAAAAGTTCAAACGCGCAAAAAAAAAAAAAAAAAATTTGAGTTCCGGGAATTTTATGGAGAGTTCTGGGTAGCACCCCAAGAGTTCTATAAGAAATCCTAATGACAAAATTATTTATTTCTCACGGTTACAGAGCTACAGGCGAATAACATATCTCACTTTGAAAAGTTTAAAAGTGCAAAAAAAAAAAAAAAAAAATTTGAGTTCCGGGAATTTTATGGAGAGTTCTGGGTAGCACCCCAAGAGTTCTATAAGAAATCCTAATGACAAAATTATTTATTTCTCACGGTTACAGAGCTACAGGCGAATAACATATCTCACTTTGAAAAGTTTAAAAGTGCAAAAAAAAAAAAAAAAAAATTTGAGTTCCGGGAATTTTATGGAGAGTTCTGGGTAGCACCCCAAGAGTTCTATAAGAAATCCTAATGACAAAATTATTTATTTCTCACGGTTACAGAGCTACAGGCGAATAACATATCTCACTTTGAAAAGTTTAAAAGTGCAAAAAAAAAAAAAAAAAAATTTGAGTTCCGGGAATTTTATGGAGAGTTCTGGGTAGCACCCCAAGAGTTCTATAAGAAATCCTAATGACAAAATTATGTATTTCTCACGGTTACAGAGCTACAGGCAAATAACATACCTCACTTTGAAAAGTTCAAACGCGCAAAAAAAAAAAAAAAAAATTTGAGTTCCGGGAATTTTATGGAGAGTTCTGGGTAGCACCCCAAGAGTTCTATAAGAAATCCTAATGACAAAATTATTTATTTCTCACGGTTACAGAGCTACAGGCGAATAACATATCTCACTTTGAAAAGTTTAAAAGTGCAAAAAAAAAAAAAAAAAAATTTGAGTTCCGGGAATTTTATGGAGACTTCTGGGTAGCACCCCAAGAGTTCTATAAGAAATCCTAATGACAAAATTATTTATTTCTCACGGTTACAGAGCTACAGGCGAATAACATATCTCACTTTGAAAAGTTTAAAAGTGCAAAAAAAAAAAAAAAAAAATTTGAGTTCCGGGAATTTTATGGAGAGTTCTGGGTAGCACCCCAAGAGTTCTATAAGAAATCCTAATGACAAAATTATGTATTTCTCACGGTTACAGAGCTACAGGCAAATACCATACCTCACTTTGAAAAGTTCAAACGCGCAAAAAAAAAAAAAAAAAATTTGAGTTCCGGGAATTTTATGGAGAGTTCTGGGTAGCACCCCAAGAGTTCTATAAGAAATCCTAATGACAAAATTATTTATTTCTCACGGTTACAGAGCTACAGGCGAATAACATATCTCACTTTGAAAAGTTTAAAAGTGCAAAAAAAAAAAAAAAAAAATTTGAGTTCCGGGAATTTTATGGAGAGTTCTGGGTAGCACCCCAAGAGTTCTATAAGAAATCCTAATGACAAAATTATTTATTTCTCACGGTTACAGAGCTACAGGCGAATAACATATCTCACTTTGAAAAGTTTAAAAGTGCAAAAAAAAAAAAAAAAAATTTGAGTTCCGGGAATTTTATGGAGAGTTCTGGGTAGCACCCCAAGAGTTCTATAAGAAATCCCAATGACAAAATTATTTATTTCTCACGGTTACAGAGCTACAGGCAAATAACATACCTCACTTTGAAAAGTTCAAACGCGCAAAAAAAAAAAAAAAAAAAATTTGAGTTCCGGGAATTTTATGAAGAGTTCTGGGTAGCACCCCAAGAGTTCTACAAGAAATCCTAATAACAAAAATAATTATTTCTTACGGCTGTAAAGTTATCGTCGATATACGAATTTTATTTTGTGAAGTTAGAATCCCAAAATTCGTAATTTAATTTTTTGGTCTAAATTGGCGGAACTATTTATAAAACTTACGCAGAACTCTGGAACTATTCGGGGTGCATTGAGAACTCTAAAAAAAAAATCGATTTTCAAAAGTTGGGGTGCCAACTTCACAGACGTGCAGTTTCTGACATAAAGGACGAGTTCGAGACTCGCCTTACCACAGAAATTATAAGCGTTCCGCAAAGATGTTATTAATTTTATGGATGCCATTTTCCAAAATATAACGTTAGCCTCGTAACGCTTGTCACAATTACGCTGTGTTGTATATCTTGGCTCATAGATTATTCGTCTTTATGGCTCTTCGCTCAAAACGTGACTCGTACTCGAATATAGCCCACGTTCGAGTTCTTCATCATTGTCGATTCGTGGCCTTCCTCTGTTACTGCTGTGAAAAAGACGTTTCGGTCATACGAGATTGGAAAAAGGATACATTTTTCTTTTTTTTCACTTCTAATTCTACGAATATAATATTTGATAATTTTTTGGAAAATTTGTTCACACTTGTGATTGCTTTGAGGAAATTGAACTGTATAATAGTTGATTAAATTAATTACCTCATTGATGAAGAGACGTTGGGGTCGATTTGGGCCTCGTCGTGGTTTCGTTTCGGTAATAGTGTCGTAAAGCCAGTGTGGGATAGTCTCGTAAACAGTCGATGTTCACCGAGGTCGTCGGGCTAATCAGTTTGAGAGCGACGTTGGCCTTCGCGTGGTCAGCAACGATCCCAATGCTGGTCACACGCCACCCCGAGAGAATGATGCGGCGAAGCCGCAAGACACGGCGTGTATTCGGGCCCTCGGTCGTTTGAAGTGCGTGAATTATTCCTAAAAGCTTCACGCTGTGCTTTGCCACAAATTAGACAGCAAACCGGAGACACATTCCACAGCTCTGTCCCAACACGACTATCGCATTGTTCCAAGTTAAAATAATTAAAATGGTCGATTTTATCAGCTGAAATAAAATATTATTAATGAAATAATTGTCTTCCGATTGAAAGATAAGAAACTTATCATTTTCACTAATATTTTTCGAATTTTTACGAATATCGTTTATTACAAATTGTGATTATTGCATACATGTTTTATGCATACAAGGTTTAAGATCTACATAACGATTGGGTCTTAAAATTTGCACGAGTATGTACGATTAATAAAACTTAAGAAATAATAAAAAAAGGATTTTTTACATTGTAAAACAAGCGAGTGAATCTTTTTTACTACTGTTTTGGAAAATTGATAACCGTGTTTACTTACTCTCTGTTGGCTGATTTTAATCTCACCGCTGTTCTCGAGGGATGGGGGGAAAAACGTGAAAGAACCAGGGATAAAGATAGTCGTGAACGTTGCACGGTCGTCGTTGGTCCGGTGGCTTTGGAGTTATAAGAGGTAAAAAAAAGAAAGTTTAAAAAAGGAAGTTATGCACGAAGGGAGGTGGATGGCGTATGCTCAGGTATACGAGGGAGGTCGAGATGGTCCTGAGTGGTGCGAGGCAATTTGCGCAAGTAGCTAATTACATGGCTCGTTACGGAAGCGAAGAATAATTTCATTCGTATTTTCATGGAATATTAAATTACACTTCTTTTTATTTTTGTCGCTGGTGTTCCGAGGTCCGTTCCGAGTGTGCGAAGTTCCAACGCACCCCATTTACTCCAGAAAACTCACTTGCAACTATACACGTACCATATAGTTATATCATAAGCCAACCGGTGAAAATCAGAATTCGCGGCAATCTTTTTGCTGTTTTGCTCTCACGGTGCCTGTGTAGCATGGCGATAAAATTAAGCCAGAAGTAAAATACGAACACACCCTTTGCTGGTTTGGCAAATTATGAAAATGGGCAGTTTTCCTTCGCGTAAAATTATTATAAAAAAATACATGAAAATAAATAAACAGATTCTAAATACTCGGCGGGAAACTGTTCAATTTAAAAAGATAACAAAATCATAAGAATTAAAGTATTTAAGATTTTTTTATATACTCTGCACAGTAAGAGCGGAGAAACGGTAATTTTCTTCTTTGATAATTTCTACTCTCAATTAAATGCGCACTACTCGGAGATTTTATTGGAAAAAAATGGTAGTTCGTGAAAATTCGATTAATTTCTTCTTTCTTAACGCTGTTCCATTATCGTAAGTTGATCAAATGACGAGTGACCCAATTCGAAGCACATTATATTGGCTCATCACTGTAAAGTGCTCTTTTATGCGCTCAAAGACGCTTCAACCACCGTGCAGTTCGTATCACCGGAGTCTGCGTAGACTATGCACAGGTAACACAAAGCACTATGTCCAATTGTACCCAACTAATTGCTCATCGCTCGTAAATTGCGCATCGATGATCACAAGAGCAATTGAGAATGTACTCAGGGCATAGAAGCGAGCCCCCGCTCTTAATTAGATTCTTCGATGGATTAAACCAAAGCCCCATTGCCAAAGCCTATCCGCATTGCCGGAACTCTCACTACGGAGAGTATATTTAACTTTGAGGAATACAAAATGTAGGAGTCTATTCCAATCAAAGGTAGACTCAAGGTGAGCAAGTGTCCTATGCAAAGTTTAACGATGCCTCGCTTTGTGCGATATTCCATTGATATTGTTTAATTATACAATTGATACGTATTGATTCGTTATAATTAAAAATATTATCGAGCAACGATTCAAACACATGTAGAACATTTTAAACTTATTTTATCAACGTCAGAATTGTTAAAATCACACTTATACGAACAAAGAATCCGACAGACTAGACGATTACCACTTCCTTATTGGCCATGGTTTTAATATCTTCGCAAAAATAAAGACGAAATTGCTTGTAGCGAGTGAACACTCTCAAGAAAGATCGCCAGATCGTGCGTTTTATCCTCCTGATCATAATCGTTCGTTCTTTCTCCTCTGCAAAATATCTCGAACTGATTAATAATGCGAAAAAAAAACAATTTCTACCATTTTTACGATATTTATGAGATCCTTACCGTAGGTGAAAAGATTATTTACGAAGATCATTGCTAACTTCGTGACCGAATTTACAATTATTGCCCAGATTTCAAACGAGTGACGACACAATCCACCGAACATCTTTAACAGCAAAGCCACGCATCGTGTAGCCATTGTGTAAGCTGCCGATTTTACGGTGGTGAGTATTGCCGATTGACTATTAATTCTCGAATCAAGTACGAGAGGAGCCAATTTCAGGGTTGCAAAATTGTCGAGACGCCAACTAAAACCCCTGAATATTAAAAAAATTATCATAATAATTTTATGAGAAAAGTAAATGATGTAACAAATATGGTATGTAGTAAAGAAATTTGTTGAAAATTTTACGACGCTCGTTAAATCTAGAATACAAAAGTTGACTATGTATTTATTCCTCCTGAAAACTTAATTTCACAGAAATTTCTATACTCACTTTACATCGTTACTGTAAGAAATTCGTTGCATCGTTTTCGCGTGACGAAACTGTAATTCTCTATAAGACGGTGTCACGTCCATAGTCGTGGGGTTGAGACGGTATCCAAGATACATAACGTCCGTCGACGATTCTAAATATTTTGAATCGACCGTAGTCTGAGTTTTCAAATCCTTAAAACGGCAGTGATAATCAGCAACCTTGTTTTTTACTACCTTCATAATCCTACAAATAAATATTGATCGATGTAAAATTGACGAAATTAATGATAAACCGAGGATAATATTGATCTTATTTACTAACTCTTTCGCCGATTCCTCGTGGTCCGTTATATACAAAAAATCATCGACGTATCTCATGAGCGTACCGGATTTCATAAAAATTCCAAACGTTTCGGCCGCCATGTGAGCGTAATATATTTCCGATAAAATTCCCGATAAACCCGATCCTTGGGCAACGCCTGTTTTTAAAACGTACTCCGTTCCTTTGTACCAAAACTTCTCATACGATTTTGTTAATACGATTTTTTTCGATTAAATCTTGGCTTTTTTAAAAATATTTCTTTGTAGGATAAACTCGATGAATTCATGAATGAAAAAATTGTCGTAAATCAATTTTCGTACTCACAGTTTGCAGGAATATATACGCTTGGAGCAGAGAGCGAACGTATTCTTTGGATTTTAAAGTCGATCGATGCTGTTCGTCATCGACAAAAGTGATTAACGAACGACGTCTTATGGGCGGTAGATTACCGCAGTTACTGAACCAATGTCTATATTGTAGAACTTTGTTCTGTGACTTTCTACAAGGCTTTAACATCGCGAACCAGTCTAACGTTAGAGCGTCGCCAGGAATATCGTTGATCATGCCGTTGACGATATCGTATAATTTTTCTACGAAAAAAAAAATCAGTTTCAGTTACTGTGAACATGGTATTTGATAAATGGACGAAAACTTAATGAAGTAAATGATGAGGAATTGCAAACGAAATGTGTACGTGATTAATTACGTTGAAAAATCGATCCAAACGCGTCGGCTACATCGGCAGAAACAAGATGGACTTTCCTTTTTGGATCGTTTTTCTTAATCTCGACATATCTCGTCCATACGGTGTGCAATTGTTTGACCGTTATGTATTCGTATCTCTGCATGTACAATTGTTGCAGCAATAATCTCAGCATCGCAACTTCCTCCTTCGCAGACTGGCTATAGCTAAATGCGAATTTTACACAATTTGAAATTGGATTGGTTGGATCATACTTATACGAAATAATGGAGATATTCTTACCGTATTCTGAATATAGTTCGCAAGCCATTCGGTTTCGAATACAAAACCATCGGTCCGGCTGGTACGCGAAACTTCGACTCGATAAGATCCGAAGATTGTTTCATTATGTGTCCTTTTTTTTCTTGTACCTTCACATAACGAAGTTTCTCACCGTTCCATCTCGTCAGACTCATGAAAATTTTTCTCAAACTATACAAATCTCTCTGAATGTGAAATACCGCCCGGAATATCACGTGCAATATTTCAAATAACCATTTAATTGTTTTTCCGAGCATCGACCATTTCGTTAAATCGTCTTTTATCGGGTGCAGCCAACCGACGGACGAAATCTGAAATTGTATTTTGGCGACGTTGAAGAATATTTTCTTATTCGAAAGGTGAGACAAAGATTCGTCTCATAAGTTTTCAACTCACATCCATCCTGAACAGAAAACTCTTCAAGGAAATCGTTTCTCCCCAAGATGCGAGCAGATATTGTTTCAGGCCTGCTCTGACTTTCTTAGTGTTTCGGTTACTGCCTAAAAGTGATGAGGGAACAACGTTGGCGAAAAATTGATAAAAAAACTTCTGCAACTGGTGGATAGAAACTTGAGCATGGTAATTGTTATCTGAATTGCTCTCTTTCAATATTGTTTCGAGAACGGTGAAGTATTTGAATTTGAAATGTCTTCTTCGAAATTCTTGGAGAATCAGCTTCAAGCCTTTCAGACAAGCTTGATGACCTATCATTTGTTCATGACCTATGTTCGTTGCGATTATTTGATTTTTCGTTTTCTCATAGTCCCATGACTCATCGAGCGGATTGGTATTCGATATGGAGAAACTCTTTTCGGCGATATTGATCCGTTCTTTGTTCTGACCCTCGAAGCAAATTGTCATTTTCGTAGCAACCATTTTAATATTAACGTCGTGTTTGATAAAAGATCTGCTATGTTGCGACTTTTTTCCTCCAACATTAACGATGCGTCTGAAGGTTTCTGCAATCATTATTATTCGGATGGTTTAATTTCTAATGTTTAAAAAGTTAGTGGTAAAAAGTGAGAACTAGAATTTTTCTATTTAAAGACGGGTAAATACCGAAATATCAAAATAGACGGTGATGTATGGTAAATTTGCGATCGTATAGGGTTCTGAAGATTTGAAAAATAATAAAAATATGTTATTTCACGATTTCGATGGATTTCTCGAAATGTCGAAAAATTGGAAATTTCAAGGTCATGTAACTTTAATCGCGTTGACAGTATCGCGACTTAAGCCGAGATTAAAAATGTGCTATTCTCGTTATACGGGAAATTTTCCATTTCGGAAACGCCGAATAAAGTCTGTTTGTTCGAAAAAAAACTTTCGACCCTCTTAAAGTGTCGATAGTCCAATTTCATGACCCACTTCCGAGACTTAGGTCGAGTCGAGGGGTTGAAATTTGTATTTGTCCACAAAAACTTCGTTAGGAGGTTGCCAGATAAAAAATGTCTCGCTCGTCACGAATATATTTTCCTCTACTTATAGGCCGAAAGACGAAAAAATACAAATTTCATCGCATTCTTTAATTTTCATTTTTCCACCGGCAAATTCCTAAAAATCAGGAACGAAGGGTTTAATTAGAATTATTGGGTGATTCGACGGTAAAATGTGAATCATTAAAAACCGTATGATCGTAAACTAGATACAAATATTCTTTTGAATGACACGCTATAACCGCCATCTGGCGATCATTTCCGGTAATGCGAACCGTGAACGAAACCGTGACGATTAATTTCGCCTTACTAATCTCACTGTCAACACAGTATCGAAAAAAACAATCTCCTAGAGTCGGTGTAAGGAGAGAGACGGAACGGAAATTTCACACAATCAACGAAAATCCATGTACCTGGTAAGTCGTATGTTACATACTGTGTAACATTATTCTCGGGCGGAAGAATTTTTTTTTTATAATTTCCCATTCGTCTCGCAATAGCCCTTCTATCTCCAGGGCTGGCATGTTTTACGCATTCTTGGAGAATTCGTATATCGGGTATTATGTATACTCCCAAGGGTGTTTTCTCGGGTAGTATATGATTTTCTTTTAAATACCTGCGGAAACGTCGTTTGTATTCTAACCTATATCGGCATCGAACATTGCATATCGTAACAACCATAACGTACATAAAACAGACTTACCCAACTGCTGCTTCGCCGTAACAGAGTTCGAGGTCGTTCCAGTCGATTGTATTCATCGTTATTTCCATCTCTGTATTTCATTAAATTGTGCACTGTTTTTATTATCACACCACTTGTTGCGTTGACGCGTACGTTTTGCTACCGTCGCGATGTCACACATAACCTCACTTTTTTCGGCGTGACGTAAAGTAACACGTCGTGATAAGATAAGGCAACACTGTTTGTATTAGACTATCTATGTTTGTCACGTACTACATAAAATATTATATTCATTTAACTGTATATCACAAATGAACTTTATCAATAGAAAATTGGTGATATTTCACACATAATTATGTGTCTCCGGCACGCGCGCGAAAAACTGCGGATGTCCCGAGCAAGCAATGGCTACGGGAAGTGACCACGGTGGCTAGCGTCAAATTTGGCGGGAAATCTGAAACACAAAAAAAAACAAGAAAATGATTAATTTTATTAAAAGATATTTTATAATAAATAACGCTTCTATAACCATTTAATTACTACATATAATCATAATTACATACATACATACGTAAGTACACATATAAAATATCATCGGACGCGATTTCAATTGAAAATTGGTATATCGATATTCTCAATGTTTAATTCATAATATCAAAACGAGCAAAAAGCCCGCTTTGCGGTTGAATTTAACTCTGCAACCTCTCCGTTATATCGATCTACCAGACGTAAGGAGTTAGAGTCACTCAGCATTGTCAAAAAATATATTTTTTTGCATTTTCGAAAAGTACAACTTTTCAAAATTACTCCCTGAAAATTTTCGACAAATCGGAGCATTGTTTATGAAGACATGCAAGTTTGAGCGCAGCCCCGTCGAGTGGGTAGAAGTAGGTAGGTAAGTGGTAGTGGCACGCTCGACGCAAACTTTAAAAGCGTTTTTCTCGAAAGCACGTTTTAAAAGTCGCTGATCAATGTAACTCCAGAATGGCTCCACGGATCGCTTTGAAATTTTTACCATATATTCTAAACATAATTTTGCTGTCCTTGAACGAAGGATTTTCATTTGCGGTAAGTAGTTTTTTTTTACAGTCGAATATATGGGTGAAATTGTGGTCGAAAAAAGTGTCTTTGAACATCCGCCATTTTGTCAAAAAACAAAATTTGTATTAATCCTTCGTTCAAAGACCGCGCAATAGGATTTACTAATGATCCCCGCTAAATTTTTTGATTTCGGATGATTCAGTGACGAGGGGCAGTGATCACCGCAAACCCCCTTTTTATTTCAACCCCTCGCAGACTGGCTTATATCTTGGCCATTTATTATTATTTTGTCTTGAAAATTATATTCTATGTTCTTCATATATGTATTAGTTAATGGTAAAAAATTTATCAAAAAATAATAAAACCAGTCTTCAAAATAAAATCTCAAAAAAGCGTTTTTTCGGGCGTTACGAGTGACTCTAACTTCTTAAACATCTGTAGTGCATCGAAGAATTTAAATCTTTAAATGAAAGACAAGATCCGAGATATATCTTCCGAGATTTTATCAGTGAGAATGCGCTTCAAACGATGCTCTTGGGAGTACAAACACCGCTTTATGAAGTGCGGAGTAGATGAATCGGTTGAATTCTTGGTGTGACTCGATCAAAGACATACTACTCGGGTCGAGCGTGCAGGAGCGATCTTCGATCCACTTTGCGAAGAATCTGGGTGATCCACTCTTTGCATGCCGGTGAAACCAACTCGGTGCTACATGCATCATCGTGGTTGTTTCCAAGGACCGTCGGTTGTACTTCGCATACCGCGAATACTTGGCCGAATAACACTAGCAAAGCCGGCATAGTTTAAACTCAAGGAAACTCTCGAGCATCGATTTTCTTTTTTCTTACTCGACCCAACCACTATTTTTATTTCGTAAATTATATCCTAAGAAAACTTTCCACTATGCATGATAAAAACCCGAATAATTTACGAAAATGTGAAATTTATTTTACGACGTCAAAAATAAATTTTATTAATATTTCGTTTAATCAAATAATATTAATATTATTATTAATACTGTTTACGCGGGAAAAATGCTTCTTTGATTCTGCCCATTTAATTTTGATCGATCATTTGATACGTTATCCTTAAAATCGTTCTAATTAGTTCTACAATTTAATCCCAGATATGATTTCCGTTTGATAAATGATGGCGTTTTGATACAACGACGACGAGAAATCGAAACGTGCATTAACACACGTATAAACAGAGACGCGGTTGTGCGCGAGCTCTCGTCCGAGGGTTTCTGCGTTCGGGGCAAAATGTTTCAGTATTAAGCCAGTTCAAACGAAGATAAACGTGCCACGGTCGGACTAATAATTTTCAATTATCCCGCGTTAGCCTTGGGCCATATATTTGTGCGGTCGGACGAACGTACACAGTTGCGACACACGGTGTGAACTGTGGACAAATATGGGCTTTTCAATGTGCTACGTTTGGACGTCCCGACGGACGTATGCAACGGCTGTACGCCAACACATATCGTTATGCTTTGTTCGTTGTTTTATTTCCCGCGTTTCTTTTAATTGTAAATCATAACGACCTTATATTTTTATCTCCCCCGCATTATCCATTTTCATAAACGATAATAAAGCTATTTTCATTTTTATTCAATTGAAAAACGTTGGTGGATATTTTTCCTCACGCTCGCAAAATATTTCTTTCTGTATTTTGTTCCCCTTCGACATTAAAAAAACTATTTTTTCCAATTTTCATATGGCGCATCTCTCTCCACATTGTCAATTTTAATAAATTATAATAAAACGATTTTCTTTTTTATGTCGTTGTTTTTAAATTCGTTGCGAATTATTTTCCGTCATTTTGGCTAAATTTTTTGGTTTTCGTATTTGTTTTTTCTTTCACGATGTTAAGAAATCATTTCGTTCCAATTTACATATATCGCGCGATCTCTTCGTGCGATTGTTCTTCCTCGAGTGAATTTACGAACAATTTTCGTGGGTCATTTGAACGCGTTGAAAATAAATAAATAAATAAAATAAATAGATACGGGCTAAATCTATCCAACATTTTATCTCGAAGGTTTATGAGGAAATTTAACAACCGAGGGACGAGGGAAATGGTCGCATCGGATGCGGTTACGTCCACCGATATACAAATTACGTCGAAGTTGAAACCTGCAAGAAGAACCCGGGTATAAAGTGAAATCGTTCGTGCGAAAAGCTCGACTGGGTTTACCTGGGGAAACCTCCCGAAACACAAGTTCAACCTCGAGAGCTCGCGACCCACATTTGCCGTTTCACGTGCACGAACCTTCTAATATACTAAAAATAGGTCAAAAAACTTAAAAAATATAAATTCTTTTTTTTATCACGATTTAATGTCGATCGACGTTTGAAAAATTAATTACAATAATAAAAAAAAAGCTCGAAATTCAAACGTTTTTTCGACGTACGAGTACAAATTTCACGAGTGACCAACTCGCTGGAGGAAATGAAAATCTTTTTGCACTCAATTCGTCAAAACGGATAACGACGACCGCGTTATTTTGGCGTCGTTAAACCGAAAGGCCACTGAAAACCGTGAGCTCATTCCCTCGAGTAGCAATTTCGGAAGCAACCGCCCTTAATTTTTTTAAACCGGCGTAAAATGCGCAACGTCGAAGGAACGATACGACAAATTGTGTTTCCTCATTTAAGGAAAGTGCTCATAAAGCCCGGCTAACCTTTACGAGGATCTTTAATGATCGGATTTTTTCCCTCGTATCTCCTGCAATTTCCAGCTCGTCATACAATGTTCTTTTTCCTCTCCTCTCTCTTTCATTCTTTTTTGTATTACAAACAAAAATAATAAAGACGTTTCAACGCGAGATCATTGAATTGATCGAAGGTCGTTTGAACTATCTCGCTGTTTCGCGCAAGACGTTGAAATAGAGATCGAGAAATAAAAAAATAAATTTTAAAAAACAAAAAAACGAGGAACATATTGGAGATCGCGTCGTAAATACGTAATTTATTATAATGACTGCCCGCCCTTCGTAAACTTTGTATAATAAATAACGCTTCTATAACCATTTAATTACTACATACTAATTAATTAGTACTACATATACTCATAATTACAT
Source organism: Netelia virgata (assembly GCA_951802705.1). Taxonomy (NCBI): domain Eukaryota; kingdom Metazoa; phylum Arthropoda; class Insecta; order Hymenoptera; family Ichneumonidae; genus Netelia; species Netelia virgata. The sequence goes on along the minus strand of OX637864.1, from coordinate 7,650,777 downwards.
ACATACATACGTAAGTACACATATAAAATATGTAATAACAAATTATCACCGGAAGCAATTTCAATTGAAAATTCGTATATCAATATAATCTTTACGAGGATCTTTAATGATCGGACTTTTTCCTCTACTCTCTCTTTCATTCTTGTTTATATTACAAAAAAAAATAATAAAGACGTTTCAACGCGAGATCATTGAATTGATCGAAGATCGTTTGAACTATCTCGCTGTTTCGCGCGAGACATTAAAATAGAGATCGGGAAATAAAAAAATTAATTTAAAAAAAAACGAAAAAACGAGGAAGATATTCGAGATCGCGTCGTAAATACATAATTCATTATACGGACTGCCCGCCCTTCGTAATCTTTGGCTCGCGAGTTGAGGAAGCAAAAAAAAACCAGCATCCCCGTGGGAGATGGAAAATGTCCTCGCCAATAGCAATTTGAGTGCTTCGCGTGTCCGACCGCGTCGCACCGCTTCGAGCATTAAAGCTTCCGGATAAATACGAAAGAACACTCCGCGCGATAACACCCTCGCATGATAACTCGCGGGAGCGAATGACACCCGCGGGAACTTATCAGGTGGTACACTTCCGTATGTCCGTAATGGACACTTACATATTATTCTCATCGCTCGCCCACGTGACAACGAAGAAATATATCGTCGTATCTAACATACGCTCCTTTTTTTCATATCGTTCCATCATTTCTGTCAATTTTTATGACCCTTAAGCCCCCTCGTTTCGATTAAGATGAAATAAAGTAAACAAATATGTAACGTCGTTTCACCACGAAACGAAGAAGAATCATTTTATTGCCGATTCCTCATTAATTAACATTTGTAAGAAAATTTATTCGTCCTTAATTAATTTTACGTAATCGATCAATTGACGGTAGAATTAATAAAAATGAACGATTAGTAATGAAACAAGAATTGTTATAATTTCTCCTTTTTTTTTGTTTAGAAAAAGACAACCGGTTATACCAAGAGCTTTTTTAAATGGAGAATGTACTTACGTTTTCTCGAAATGGAATGTGGATAAAGCGAGGAGAGGAGTGAAGGACGATAAAAAAGATATAGAGCGTTTCTCGTTGTTACGAGTACTCGTGACACGAGCGAACGTCGTTTCGCTTTGTCTCTTGTCACGAATGTCGACTTCCGTAGCAGGGTCAAGGAGTCATTCGCTGCGAGATGGGCAAACTTAGATTACCGCATTTGTCACTACGTATATGCACTGGCCGAACGACGGAGGCGTTCTACGAGACGTAATACGTGCGTTCACGAGTCAGCTAGTTGCAACCCCTCCGTCTTCCTGACGTGTCCTATACGAATCTCACTTTATCCGGTCGTTTCCACGATGCTTCTACTCCGAAGGCCGGAGGGCGGGTTTGCTCGCGACCCTCGTACCCCATAGTCCCCTCCATCCTCCTCACCACCACTGGCACGTTTTACGATCATTCGACATTCCTCTCCATTTAACTTTCCATCCCTCGTTCAACATACCGAATCGTCGGAAAAGTTCTATTTGTGCGAACGATCTCGTCGTAAAGATCGATTAATTGACGATTAAAAAGTTTTTTTCTTCTTCGAGAGGCGTTTCTTTTAATTTACGGTCTCATTTTTATAGGAAATAATAGTTATTTTCTTTTTTTATGTAATATTATCGTGTAAAACGGATGATTTTATAAACGCGATAGGGTGAGAATTTTTTGTTTTTGTTCAATAAGCTCGTTTCGCTAATTTCGTAGCGGTGAATTTTTGAAGTTTGGGAAATGTTTCGAAATTTTGATGAATTCGAGACGGAATAATAATGATTTTTTACGACTGCAAGTTTAATCGGTTTTGTTCGTTATCGATACGTAGAAACGTGTTTTGATTCGTGCTCCTTGGCACGAAATGGTAATAGGCAAATGAAAAATCACGTGCTCCGTTTACTCGACACGGAATATATTTGCATCGATTTTACGTGTCGTACAGGCGAGAATATGATATCTATTTATTCCCAGGGACCGAAACTCCTCCTACGATAGTTATTACGTACCGTGTTATATCACGATGCATATTCGTTTCTAGGCTTAAATACGGAGGAGAGAAGTCAGTCTCCCATATTCGCACGATAGGAGGATGCAGTACAAAGAATTACGACCTGTGTCGACGAATCTTTAGAAAATCGCACCTGCACGCTAGACGCGAGTCTTTGATCCCTCGAATGAAAAAATATCTCGTGCTCTCGAGGACGTCAATAAGAGGCAAACGCGATATGTGAAAAAGCTCAACAAAGGCAAGATGCGTGGACCGCCGAGCCATGAGAGATCGAGAAACTCGGAATTTGCGTAAATTTTAAACAGACTCGAGACGCAACTCGCACCAGTCCCTTATGAATCTTTAGTCTTTTCAACCCTTTTCATAGCATTTTCTCTTTGTCCCAAATTGTCGTAAGAACAATAAATAAATTCTATTCAGTAAAACTTCGTGTCTCGGGCATGAAATATTTATTCTCACTGCAAACTCGTGAATTACATAAATATTAATTTCTAGTTTTATTGGTATAAAAAAAATTTAATTAAAGATTTTAAAAAATCCTGTCAATATTTTAATCAACAATTTTTACGAACGTTCGCGTCCGATTTCACATAATTCGGTGATAATTAATCGAGCAACGTATCACGGGGATTAAAGTCGTCGGATCATTATAAATGGCAATTTTGTGGAAATTGCAGTGATTAGTTCTCTTTACTCGACTTTGTTCACGGAGCTTTCGCGGAGGGCACGAATAAAAGCGAGTCGGCGAGCTGGTACTACGGGGCACTACGTTGCCGTTGTGGACGTGTTTAGTAACTTGAAAGACTCGCGGAGATAACTTTTTTGCTCGAGATGTACTCGAGAGGATTTCAACGATAGAATACAAATTTCTCGAGTCGAGGGATCGTTACATCGGATTTGCACGCTGGGTTGCATAATAACAGTAACAGTACGGACAAGGAGGAACGGTTAAGGATGTATTGCACGTACCTTCCCACCCAAAAGTAACAATCAATGTGAATTGTGGCGCATCCCAATGAGATAAAAATTCGTACAAAATCAACCGCAATCACGAACACCGTGAATATCGAGTTTCGTTAATATTAATGTTCAAATAATACGTTTATTAATAAAAACTTGGAAATAACGAAAAATAAATATTCACATTTTTCATAATCACTGACTTTGTTCGAGACCCGTCGGTGGTTTCATTAATTCATCATTATCGTTCACGTTGAAAAGAATTGAATTTGAATAGAAAAAATAGAAAGAATTTAATAAAATGTCCGAGTACAGATTTTTTTTGTTAATAATAGTTCATTGCGTTTATATCCAAGAATTTTTATCGTTTCAATAAATAATTTATGCAAGATAAATATTTTTGAGATTTTTCAAAGTTTATGAAACCACTTTATAAGATTTTATACTGTTTTTTCGCTTTTAAAATTGATTTTCCATTTTTCGATATAAAAAAATATAAGAAAGTGCGTATAACGCATGGACAAAAGTCACTGAAAACTTTACCGCGATGCGAGAACGAATCAAAATGGTTTTCGTGTAGAAACGAAATTCTCGTACGATCGTAGATTATAAAATATCGTATTTCCGTTTAGAGAGCTTTTTCGTGTCATCCCCCTTCCCGTTGATAATTTTTTATTTTTTAGTATCTTTTTTTTTGTTCTATTAACCGGCGAAACTAGTGCACCGTTTTTACGGGAAACCGGTGACATTGGCAGGAAGATTATTACGTGAGGAGGGAGAGAGTGTAGACTTTTGCGAAAGGACTTTATTATTTCACCGCTTAAGCTCCTAGCCTGGCTCAACTTCTCAACCCCCTCGTCCGGCGCCGTATCCGTCGTAAACAACGTCCAAACGAATCGCCGTGAAGCGTGTACTGAATCTTCGGACCGGATCTCGTGATTTATTGTCAGAGCGTAACTTCGACGTGTACATCGCTAAATAGAGCGGCAAAACGAAATTGAAAAAAGACCATTACGAACTGAAAATACACCTTCGTATATGTGATTTGTCCTATGGATATACGATTCAGCGTTTTTTTTTCAATTTTCTATATATAAAATCAGATTTTATCGCTCGTAATTCAATTAGTGATTACGCTTCGATCACTCTTTTTGAATTATTGATACGCGAACCATCGGATAAAATTCGCGAGGTCGCGTTTCGTATAAATGTATATGTGTAAATTTAAAAAAACGGGGACGAAGCGAGAATTTTAATAAAATATTCCTTGCTAAAAATATTTTATAATCCGTTGGGAGAAAATTAATTACCAAAGAGACATATTTCCGTATGCACGGTTTTTTTTAAAAGGAGAACCAGAATATTATTTCATCCATTATTTAACAATCAGTATTTTTAAAAAATGTGTGTGGTTTTATCAGTGAACCGACGAATTTGATTGAATTTTAATTTGTTTCTAAAATTTATGAAAATTGATCGATTCGTCTGACGTTGATTGAAATATCATGAGAAAAATTCAATTTTTGTTTTCATTTTATCAAGAGACATAGTACAATCGGTAACAGCTCGTGGAACATAAAAAAAACGTCGATTCGCTATGAAGAACGTCGAGCGAATATTTTACGTCGGTATAAAACAAATTTGACAGAATGGGAACGTCGATTTAAAATATAGAAATTTAACGCGGTCGATCGATTTTATTGCGTGATGAAGTTTCGACGCAAACGTCGACCTCGCGATAATAAAAAGTCGTGCGAAAATGCGACAGATATATCAGTTTTGCGAAATCTTACTCCCTCCAAAGTTTTTCTCGATAATATCGAGTGACACGAGTGCACACGAGAGGCACGTGGATTTTATCGATAGCGAAGTGGCCGCGCGCGCGCGGTCATACCCTTCGATCCGTCGAGCCATGCCAGAAGTGCATCCCATCTACGCTCGATACGGAACAGGAGGTGTAAAGAGAAAAAAGAAAACAGCGAGTGAAGGAAAAAGAAACAAAAAAAAACTGATACGTATCGAGCTTAAAAAACTTGGCACTGCGCGAAGGTTCGAGGATTTTTTGGCAACCAGGCCGAAAAAGCTCTCGAGAACATCGAAGCTGAAAGTATGCGGGTCTTGATGGATGAGCCGGGATTTATTAATGTAGCGAGCGAGAAATATGTCTCGACGTTCCAACAATATTTTTACCTCGCTACTTTTCCCATCGTTCTATTCGATCGTAAGAAAAATTGACATTACCAACTTAATCGATCGATCAATTATTATTTCATCGAAAACGATAATAATCGATAATCAAAAACGACGACAAAACAATCACTTCGATCGTATCGCCGAAAAAAGACTCGATGATCTAAAAATGTAATGTTCTTAATTACGAAATTTTGTAATAAAAGAAAATACTTTTTTTGAACATTGTATGCGAATTCGTGTCTTTAATCTTCAGTCCGGGTGCGATCGCGCGCAAAAAAGACGAGACGTTATTGCTCCATCGTCGACACATCACGCATAAACGTTAGACAGCGATCGTCTGCGAAACGTCCGAATCGGATTATCCGTCGATGATTCGATTTGTTCGGGCGTGGTACAACTTCGAAAAGAGAACATCACTCGCGTGACTCCGTCCGTGCTTACTCGGCTCGTATAGAAATAGGAACGATGATAAATTAAGGGATGCGGGGTGAGCCGGGAGAGTTGACTTAATGTCCCGGTAGCATGGAACAAATTCACGGCTCTCGCGGTATTCCCCCGTTAACAGTCTTGCCCCTCCTATAAATATTGACTCTATACCTCCTCCGCCTACCCCGAAGAGAGCCAACCTCGGTTCTTCGTGTCTCCTGTACACCCGAGACTCGTCAAACAAGCAGGTAAATACGAAACTTTGCTTATCGGGTCGCGAGTGTCGTTGTTTTTCACGAATATTGTTGTTGTTTTTTCTTTCTTAGAAACTCGAGCGATACGAAGTTTTTGTTCAAGTTTTATTAATAAATCTTCCTTTATCGATTCGATGCTATGAAAATGATAAAAGCGAAATAATTATAAATAATTATTACGATTATTAATATTTATCGCGGTAATTATTGATAATTATTGAATCGGTCGACAAATAATTACTTTTCTAATTCTCTTTTTTTTGGCTAATATTGAATATTTCGTTGGCAGATGCGTGAAATTGTTTTCTTTTTATGCGTCTGACTTTACGAAGATTGATTTGATTTTCATTTGGTTTTATTTCGAGCTAAATGGCCATCGGAATGAAATTATGCTTACGATATTTTTCCGCACATAGCCGAAACCTCCCTGTGGTCTTTGGCGCGTATATATATAAGTAATCACGTGTTCCGTGGCTTAACTCGGGGATGCTCGGAGGGCGTTGGAAACGTTCCAAACGGTCTCGATGCATTCGCCGCTATATGCTATATGCTATATCGGAATAGTAATTAGACCACCGAGGATGGCGGAGGATCCGTGAAACCGAGCGAGAACCGGGTACGGGAATGATTAGAAACGGCACGATAGGTCGAATCGCGTGTAACTATTCGCACTCCTTCTCGACCGTGTGCGACTACGTACTAAATTACAAATTTTCTGCACCGGAAAGCTCGAACGACACGTGGGAGAAAAATGTAATTCTTCTCACAAATATCTCGAAAGATTTAATTTACGATAGATTTTGTCTCGTTGCGTCGATAATCGATCGATAAATCTTTGGCGATTTATTTATCAGCTATGAATTCCTTATTATTCGTTATGTTTACGAGGATTTATAATCCCCCGTTTATTGTTTATCCGTATGAAATTTCGGTTTACAAGAGCTACGCACTCGTAACACCCTCGAAATTCATCGAGTTACGCTGTAACGTTCAATGTATATCGTTAAGTAAAATCCATTACGCGGTTTACTGCCTCGTAACGCAATACTCGCAACAGTTTACAAGCGCGAGCAAAAGTTTCCGCGGCATTGTACGCCGCAAATTAATGTATCGGTATCACGTGGGCCGTAAATCGAGCGGAAAACTTATTACGATCAATTTTCGTTGTAACAAGGGTTGTTTCTTTAAATTTATTATTTTTCGGGCTAATGGGCGAAAAGATTTAATGTGGCGAAGGATGAGAATCGAAGGTCGTAAAAAAAACGATGAAATTATTACGAGATGCAAAATTTAATCGTATTCGATATTTTAATCGACGAATTTATTAATGATAAACGATTTATTCAATTATTTAGGAAATTCGAACGACGAAGGGTAGTTTATAGTATAAACGGCAATATTTACAGCCGTGCCGACGGAAAATCGAAAGTTACAAAGTATTTTACGTTATTTCTATCGAAGATAACTCGGTTTTTTTGTCACCCCATAAATCTACCCCTATATTACCCCACAAGGATTTAATCGCGTCTTTCTCGCCACCAAGACTGCTTTACCAAACTGCGACTACGTATATGACGTGACGTAATTAGGAGTGGCAAGAAACTTGGCCGACATGCGAGCACGTCCTCGCACAAGGAGAAACGCCAGCTTTTTAGTCAGACACGACCGCGAACGCTCGGCATCTCGTTCGGTGTAATCTCGGCTTGAACTAAAAACGAGCAAACTCCGCGATCTTGCTTTGTCTTTCAGCGATGATTTTCTCCGTCCTTAACTAGTCGGCCGAATATTTAATCGTTCAATTATCGTTTATATTCCCTCCCAAAAAATCGAAAAAAAAAAACAACAAAATTGCAGAAAATAAATCACGAATACGATAAAAAAATATGTAAAAAACACACATTTTCTCAAGATCGAAACTGCTGCGAGAATACATTCCGATCTTCATTTCTACGACGATTTAAAAAAAAAAGTAAGCGTTAAATAAAGAAGGCAAAAAAACAAATTCGAATCTCGAAAACATGTGTGGATTTGAAAATTGAGTGAAAAATCTGTAAAATGCATCTGCATATTGTGACGTTAAATTCATGGCTTAGACGCAGCAGACAATTTTCTCTAGAAACACGAAAATTAGGAACGCGATAAAGTGGGATAAAACAGATTGGAAGTTTAATTCGCTGCGTGGGTGTGTGGTAGTTGGGACAGGAGGAAAAGGCTCGAAAGTTACACATACAGTTACACCACGGTCGAAAGCCCCCGTCTTACGGGTTGCCAGCTCCAATCTGGAAATTCGAATATCTCTCGGTCGTGGCTCAAGGGTTTGTGTACCCAGGGGTACTTTGGTTCCTTCTTACCATGACGGTACTTGGGAGAATACGGGAGAGTTTCAGCTATGACCGGCCAACGTTATATTAACTCCCCGTGGTTCCTCCCCGCATATGGATAGAGTCAACTTCGCTCTCTCGCAATCTCGAAAATAATATGAACTTCAAGACATAACGAAATTTGCAATATCGCGTGAATTAGGGGGGGGGGGGCGAGTCTTCATAAATGGACCACTTAAGAAACCCACTCGTGTCGAAGCTATTCCAGTCTGAGACAAATGAATTTTTTTAACACGAACAAATATTTACATTATCATGCGTTAAAGTTGAAATAAATTTAAATTAATTAACGAAAATAACAAAAATTTGAAGATTCTTGATATTAAAAAAAAAGAAGAAAAATAAATGTATTTATTTTTCTTCTTTTATAGAACCTATATTGGTACGATATATAGTATAATTATTATACAATACAAGATAATCGCATCAAGCTAAAAAATTGTATGTTACAATTTGCGCACAGAAATTTGGTTTAATAAATGGCGACTGAAACCGAACCCATTAAAATCACATCTTTTAATATTTAATCACAACATTAGTCAAAATTCACCTACGATAAGACTCCAAAATGTAGAAATAAAGACAAAAATATGTGCATAATATTTAGAAATAACGATAGATAACAAATTGAACTTAAAAAATCTTATATAACAATGCAAAAAGAAAATCACACAGAGGTCTGGACAATTCCCCAACTTAACTTTAAAAAATGAAAACATTAAATTAAAACAAGCCGCAAAAATTTATAAGGCTATATATGTCGACCAATAATTGAATATGGCTGTCCATTCTTCGCGAATTGTAAAAAAACTACAATCAACACAATAAAAATAGCTGAAACTATAGCAATGCGAAAATTAACAGACATAGGACATCTATCAAATCAACTATATTATTATAAAGCCAATAAAAACAGCATATACGAAAAAATAAAAATTACTCCAATAATTGATCGAATAAAAACTATAAATAAAAGATTTGCACAGAGACAATTTCATGATATAATATAGACCTATGTTTAACCAGAAATCAGAATGCTACGCGTAGAATAAAGTTTCCTGAATGCAAATATTGAAAAACTGGGACAACGAAAAATAACATTAAAGTAACATTCACAAACCGGGGAGGGAAAAGAAATAATAATTAGAAAATAACAAGAGCTGAAGGACCGCGGTCGATGGCTCTTTAACAGACTAGAATTTTTGAATTATATAATAACCCTGATGTTTCAGTACTTAAGTCAAATTATTGCAAAAAAATCTGTCTGTTAATAAAATGAAATTATTAATTAATTAATTAATTAAATCGAAACGTGCGAATCTCGAAAATCTTTTCCACTGAATCACTGAAACATTTACTTGAAGAGCGAAGCTGATTAGATAAAAATTATATTAATGATTAAAAAAAGAAATATTATAAAATAATTAACAGAATTGAACATTTCGTATATCTTTAATACATAAATTTCTCTCTACTAACCCTCTTTCGTTCACGTACAATACTATTTTTCATTGCCACCAGTACGATTCGTAAAATTTTGTTTCTACCCCTCCACCCCTACAGAGACGAAAAGACACGGGCGGTACATAATATGGATTTCCACGAGCGTTTCGGTATGTACCGTAATAAAACACCGCTTTCGTATAATTAAATTCCAAAGAGTGGAAATCCACTTGGGAGTGGAGCTCGAGACGTAAGATTTTTTATTTCTTATTTTATTTTTTTCACTTTTTGTTTCGTCTCTCGTTCCTATCCTTTTCTCGCCAAAAACATCTGTCGAGGTACGCTCCACGTTTCCATCTGTGAACGAGTTTTATACGAAAAGTCCGACCGGCTGATACGAGTTTGATTGCTCAACTCCGGAAAGTCAGGAATGTTTGTTCGCAGTCGACGTGTAAACCAAAGACACGATTCCAAAATTCCCTCGATTTAGTGTCTCCCCCTTTCATAATGAGTTTATCTTACGCGAATTATCGTTACATCGTACTCAAACTCGATCTTTCATTACTTCCCTCTCGAACTTCTTTACAAACTTTATTATCCTCTCAGAAATTGTGTTTTTCTTTTTTTTTTGTGAACTCTGATTTTTCTTCCTTTTTTCAATTTATTTCATCCTCTTTCGTTATGTCTCTTCCATTCGACTTTGTTAAGGGCTTATTGTACTTTAAAGTTTTAGAAAGGCAGCGAGTTTCGTGGAAACCTCAAAGTCAACCCTAAACGGGACATTGAAAAAAAACACCTACCCCGTCTCGCCTCCTTCTTCATCTTCCTCACGCTCTCATCACCCCCCACCAATTCATCCCTCTGTGCGCACCCCTGCCTCTATATCTGTGCAATGCTTTCATGCTAATGTCGTAGTTCTCAAAGCGTTTTGGAGCTCGAAGTTCCGGGATATGGAAGGCCGCAACCTCGGATGAAACAAGCCCCACCGATTCTAATCACAATATGGGCAAACACTGCGAGATAAATTGCGCGCCACTTCTCAAACTCGCGTGCGGTTGCTTTGTAGTACGTTACTCTCAGGTGCGTGCCGAGGATTAAGGAAACTCGATATCTTCTTCGCGGTATTTGCTTCACCGCGAATTACCAAAAACTTACAGCACCGGAAGGAAAATGAATTTTTTTTTCTCAACAAAACTTTACAACCCAAAATTTCATAATTTTCGCAAAATACCGTTTTAACCGGGAGATTTTTCATTATCGGACGTACGGGCGTTAATATCGTACGAAATTGACGCAAGGTGGTACGAAAGAGAACGTAGAACGAGAATCCTTGCTCGAGGAAAAAGTGTACGAGCATCGCCCGAAGGAGAGATAAAAGTGAAGAGGAACGGAGTAAAATCGACGTTATGGAAGCGTAGCGAATGGTATCATGGACCTCGTTGCACCAGGTGGTGGAATCGAAGGGGCGAGGATGTGGAACACGTGTCGAGCAGTAGCAAAAATCCCGACGTTAACCGAATAAACGCAGTCGGTGGTGTCGTCTCTCGTGTCCCTTCAATGTCGAACGAGGGAGTACACACAGTGTCCAGAACGGTCGTTACACTGTTCTTTCTGGTATACCATAAAACCTATGTATATATGTATATGTGTGTATATATATATATATATATATATCTATATATATCTATATATATATATGTATATATACATGTGAGAGAAAGAAGAAGGTCCCTCTTTTTTCCTCCGTGTGTAGTTCATGAAACGACTTGAACTCCCCTGCACAAAGTCATGAAGGCTCTTTCATACGTATTTTCCGACGGTGCTCGACATCGTTTTCTCCGTGTGTTGGTTTATATATCCAACCCTCCTCAATCCTCTAGCACCAAAAGGAGGAAAAGACATCAAGGCTCTGTGCGTCACGGGTCAGTATATAGGTAGTCCACTCGTTCGTCGACCGTCGTGAGAAAACGTTTTGTTAAAAAAAACCCCCTTCTCTCTCTTTCTCTCATCCTAGTGTCGTTTTCCAGGACAATTTTCTTTCGCTCGTCCTCTTCTGTCGGAGTTGCAACTTTCGCGGAACTTGAACGATTTACGAAAAGCGAGGATCTCTCATAAAACTCATTTTTTTCATACTTTCCACGCGTCTCTCGCATTGATTTACGATGACGTCGTATGGCGATTGATTTATCGATTTAGCGAAAAATTGGAGAGGGAAAACTGTTTTTTTTTTAGTTTTTTTTTTCTTGACTGATTCATACGTGGTTCGAAATTTGTGTGTGTTTGGTTCGACGTTTCGATATCCGCAACAGATGCGCTATAAACGTCGATCCGACAGCACTGGCCCGCTGCCAGACATGACAACTTGCTGACCCTCGAGCTTATCCACTGTATATTTTATATGTTCCTATATATATGTAATATGACCGACGTATAAATATTTAAGCCGGTCGTCTCAATTCCGCAACGTATAAAGAGACATTACAAGCGTTTTACTGTCGTAAAGGGAGTTACGCCGTCACTCTTTGGGAATACGTCGGAATATCATGCTTGGTCATATTTCCCGGTACTTCGAGCACCGATGGTTATTACAACGCTTATACGAGCTCTGGGGTATGTTGGAGAAACGCTCATACCCGATTCAAACGACCCACGAGGACGTATATCGCATAAATACACGGGGGCACATTTATGACGAGGGAAAATCTCAAATATCTTTCATCGCTGAATCTTCTCCGTGATCTCTCGATTATTCCTCATATACCGATGACTATTTTCGTCATATTTACCATACGTAGATAAATATTTCGATCCCATAGCTTGAAATAAAAATTACAGGTTTCTTTTTTTCGATAAACATAGAAACCGAATAAAATTTGCAGCCCTTGGGCGATCGTAAGGAAAATTGAAAGAATGGAAAAATAAATTTGTTTTTGTTAAAAAAAAAGTCAACTTTTCGTTCACCGTTGTACGAGGCAGTGAACGATTTCCCCCCTTTTTTTTTATTGTTTTGAGAGAAAAAGGAAAGAACCGAGGGTAGGGGTGAAACTAGATGCATCGATGGTCTGGTAAATAAGCCTGAGGCTATGCGGGTACCTTGCTTGGCTCTCAATTATTTTCCCCCTTTTTCTGTTTCTGCTTGAACACATGTGGTCCGAGTTCGATGGATGCTGAAGAGTACCACCGTTTCGCGATCGAAGAGAAGTGCAAAGCTATCGGTGTACCGATCGAGGTCGAGACCGAGCACGAACACGACAAGGTATGTATGTGTTTACTCTTCAGGGGGAAAAACAGAGGCAAATTGGAAGAGATTTTTGCCCTCTGGTATGAATCGAGAGGCCTCTATTGGTGTATATTTTATTAATCTATAATATAGTTGAGCGCCAATCAGTTTTAAGGAAACTGATCAACTATTAATGATTCGATAACTAATTTAATAAATCGGAGACGATCACGGGGTAGAAACAGTTGGAGAACCAAAGGACTAGAATATACAAAGCAACAAGTTGGCGTTTCCAATGAAGATATATAAATTTATTATTTTACCTTGTAACTTATCGAATTATTCGAGCAATAGTCAACAATCCTGATGTTCGGCAGGCAACTGTTCGTTTAATGTTTCTCACATACCTTTGACAATTAACAGTTCTTTTACGTTCGACAATTATTATATATAAAGAATGGTTATAAATTAGACACAGGCTCAGACCCCTCGAGAATCGACTATATCTTATACTGTCGAAGGCAAAATTAGTAATATTCGACGTGTAATGAGAGCGCTTCACCAGCTCTCTCGTGATTTTCGCTGGAGGGGGTCATAGGCCTTTCGGGATCTGTGACCAATATTTTGTCTCGATGATCAGCGCATACGGTCTTCGATCTCGATTATCTTTGTCGCACCATTGACAAATCGCGGTCGTGTTTCTCGAATGTTCGACAGAGCCTTGTTACATATATATATATATATTTGACGAATTATACGAAACTTATAATCTACAATATTCGATTTGATACGGATCTCATGCAATGTTTTTATAATTATAATCGACAATTTTGACGCTCGAGGAGTCCGTCAAGCGATGACGTCGAGGGAATGGACGAATTCTATTTTCCTGTCACAGTATCGAGGTATACAGTGTATAAAGTATCGATCCAAATTTTGTCCACACTATCGTTAGCCACGTATTTATAAAAAAATTTATTTCTTAATTACGAAAATCTGATTTCTATATTTACTTACTTGCCTCGTTCTAATATTATCCTCTTGTATAATCAATAGATCAGCAGGAATTGTAATATATCGATGAAAAGTCATTTCGATGATTATTTGCGACGAAATAATCTCGAGTGAATGATGAATCGCTATTTTTTTGTACAAATAATACTAATACCCCAATTGACCTCAATCTACCCTATGTAGATATACTTATGAATTATTATCGTGTGAATGGTCCTGGCACAAGCTTACCCCCGAGTTTGAAGCACTGGGATATTTTTGTATTTGCCAAACATCCTTTTTTTGTATAAAAAGAAAATTCACAGAATTTATAATTGTTAGTTTTTATTTAGTCTCGTATCGGGTAAATAAACAGAATGAATAGATAGGAAGAGTGAGCATAAAACCAGGTTAATTTTTGTTTTACGATTCATTTATCAAATAGTTTACATTTTATGTACATAATTTATTTAATTTCGTGACACATTGGTCGATCTCCTTAGGGCTGGACGAGTTACATACCGACGCAACTCATATGCAAACAAAACTAGAAATTCAAGAAAATCAAATAAAAAATGTTTCCGATTTATAAATATAAAGTGAAATAAATTGTTTTTCTTGGTACACACTCACCTTAAAAGAAGGAACGTCGCACGGAGTACCGTCAAGAGCTGGTTGATCGAGTGAAACGCAGACTCCGTCTTCGTTTAGGCAGTGAAGATTCAGGCAGATCGAGTCATCATCCTGACACGACAAATTTATCATAATCAGCCTTCTTACAACCACTTCAATTTTATGCTTATACAAAAAAAAACAAAAAAAAGGATGCTTACCTGGCATGGCTCGCCATAACCCGCAGCGATGCACTGATCTCTCATATCCCTCATTCTTCCAGGCATGAGATTGGGCAGTGGAACCACCAGAGGATTATTATACAAACACGTCAAAAGATTTTTTCTAAATCAGAGGAAAAAACAATGTTCGATCACAAATAAATAAATAAATGCACGTCCTTAAGAAATTTAATTCGAGTTTTATGTACGTACTGAAGACGATGGTGAAACGTTTTTCTAGAACACGGTGAAAAATCGGCTGAGTTTTTGGTCGAGATGCGAGGGGAAGCCATGATGAAACCAAAGGAGTTTTTACACTTCCTATTGTCTATATCCCGATCGGAAGATCCATACCTGTCGATAAAAATTCAATAAACCGTTAATTATATCAAATAGTAATTCGCAAACGATCAATATCTGGAGAATAATGTCGTATTCACTCACATGTAAGCCAACTGTTGTGTAACTTCGTGAATACCACTGAACACACTATCGTCCCGGAACAACATGATGCTCTCAGTTGTCTTTTTATCATGATGAACGGTACAAGCACCACCGAACACCGATAAAGCTGCGATAATAAATTTACAATTTGAAATTTTATCTTTGATCAATGATTTGATTTTACAAATAAATGAATTTTTATGAAATAAAAATAAATATGTAGGATAACTCACCTTTTAAAGGTTTCTGGTCACTGTGATCCCGAGCTAGATCGAGCCTAGACATTTCATCGAAAAAATCGTCGTATTAATAATAGTATGGATTAAATTGTGGTAATCTCTATTTAGTTTTGTTCCAACTCACTTGGTCATAATCACGGCGATATCGTAACTTTCGATAGGGAATTTGTCTTGAACAGCATAGAAAAATCTCGATGCGTCTCTTAATGCCTGAGTGGCGTGTAACTTCGATGAGGAGATCAGATTTGACGAGATGTACGGAGTCGCGCGTGGATCCTGCAAATTCGATTATAACACGTGACAATGCTTAAAGAAGTAATTGTTTTTCACGAACTAATTTAGGTTCGATGAAAAATGAATTGTCTTATTTTTGTATAGTTTCTAGGGGAAGTTTAACCGACGTACCTCCGAGAATACTATTGCAGATACGCGATGACGAATACTTGGATTTTTGAGACTTCTGAATTTCAGATCGACGCCGTTCCAGTAGGCGATGAGATATTTCAAGAATTCGCGAATGTCACGTTCCTCCTCGACCCTCTCGTAATACCTGTGAAACATGGACCATTTTAAATCTAATATTAGCAATCTATGAATTTCGTTACCTCGACTGTTAGTTAAAATCGATCGATCAATTAATTTTCATTGATCGAATTTCGATCGAAATTTGATATATTTTGTTCTATAAATATTTCCATGCTTACTGCCACATGCTGTGATCGATTACGAGGAGAAGTTCTGGATAAAGATAGTCTGGAAAGACAGGAGTCGTCTTCAAGCTTTGATCCCTTTCATATTCTGGTCGATTGCCCTCGTTCGTTAATTTCGTTCGACCTATCGATAAATCATAATCTATTACGAGCATGCCTTAAATAGTACACGTGTTATATTTTTCTTGCAAAAGTACAAGAATCTTCGTGTACTGAGAGATAAATTACATAAATTGTCTGAAATTTTTTGAACCATTTTCAAATAAAATCATCACCTTCTTCCGTCGCAATTTTGTAAGCAACGTGATAGGATTTTCCCTCTGACAAATCGTACAATTTATCCGACGAACTATTTTTGTTATAATCGTCAACGATACGATCGGGTAAGGATTTGATTATAATGTTGGATCTTCCGATATGTCCGTTCTGAAAAATATAAGAATTACCAAAAAATAAAACAACAATACAAAAACAATATTTTTTTCGCTAATTTAAAAATCATTTTTTAAAAATGTTTACGTACCATTCTCTTCCTCCCTGTTTCATCTTCGTCGATCACCAGTGACGTCAAGGATTCTGTATTTTCGTACAATTTAGCTGTGAACTCTTCCATCAACTGTACCAACAACGATCGAAATTATCATATCGTTTAATCGAACACTTGTTATGTCATTATTATTTAATTAACTTAATATTTTGTAACTTAATGATAATCAGGTTCTTATTTATAAAAAAAATGGACTAACCGTATCAACTGTACCAACAACGGTCGAAATTATCACATCGTTTAATCGAACACTTGTTATGTCATTATTATTTAATTAACTTAATGATAATCAGGTTCTTATTTATAAACAAAAATGTACTTACGCCCAACTTGCGCGTAAATTTCACTTTTTTCGGCTCGGTTTCCGAATAACCAGCGTGATAAATCGGAGTTGTATCACCGAACAATAAACCATCACTGGGATACAACCATTCTTCGATATGTTCCCCGAAGGATCTCGTTTCGAAATGAACACCCTGCGGTAACGTCACAGGTCTATTGAAATCTGGTCCTGATTTGCTCAATAAATAGTTCGGATCGGAAATTATCGGTGCTGCACCATTCGGTGTCACTCTGTTCATTACGATGTCATTCGATTCTAAATTATTCGATTCATCCCGTCTTCGACGAATTCTCGAACCCTCGACGATCATCACCTCGTAATTGGGTACTGATTGGAATAATTAAAAATTAATTTATATAAAAAAACAACAATTTTTTATGAATATGATTTTTTTTTATAAATAAAAAAATAAAGTAACAATAAATTCATTAAGTTATGTTCAGATATTTGACTGAACGACTAATCGATTCGAACGTAATTTTGTACGATTTGGAATAAAATCATTTGAATAAAATGCAATTTACCTGAACCATCGGAACTTCCAAAAATGTGATGCAGGTCAGTTGGACTCATTTCCGAATGAATATCCGATTTAACCGCGATTATTCCGAAGAATAAGAATACAAATATTTTAACGTGGAACAACATTGCGAATTAATCGAGTTCGAAATAATCTCAAATTTCGTCACGATCGGACGACGACTCGCCAAGAGTCAAAATCAAACTACGAGTGCCGACAAGTTCCTCGCCGTGTGTTTGAATTAGCTCATCAATCGATTGCTTTTAAAGCGATCGAGCAGATGTTTGCTCGAGCGAAACGTCTTTATCGTACAAAGGAGGAGGGATATCTATTTTTTTTTTTTTCGTTAAAACCAATAACGTTTTATCATAATTTTGATACAAGTCGCGAATAATTATTACGTTTCCTAGATAGAACACACTGTTTGTTCGCAATGTAGGAATATTAGGAACGCGAATACTCGCTTAAATGCTTCTTCAATATTCCGATATCAGTAAACTCGAATTTATTTACATTTTACGAATCAATTTTTCACAGCGCGCAAACGAACGCGACCGTAAAATAAATTATCGAATTTTATTTAACGAACGATTAATTAATATTGAATTTATTAACAACGATCGATCGTTAAAAAATAATTGACTCCTCGATGACTCTAATTACAAGAATTTTCATTTTGTTACTCGTACAAATTTATCCTCGCTGCACATCGATAATGGCGGAAATTTCGCCAAGGATTACATCATGCCATATCATCATCCATGATTGTCGATATTTCAATGGAATCGCTTGATGTATTACGATACTCGTACGATTACGTTAACAAATTTACTTACGATAACTGTAATCGTCATTTAAAGAACGTCGGCGCGCACATTAATCACGCGAGACTAGCCACGACCAATTTCCGGTCTTATTCAATTCGAGAGAAGATTCGACACACGCGGTGGTCGTTGTATTAAAAAATCATTCGTTAATTGCCCGCATTTTTTCTTCCAGATCGATACTTTTTTCGTTCAATATTGATTTTTTGTTTATTTATTCCCCCCTCACTCTTCTTCGAATTGTCATTAATTCCAATCGAGTGGTTTATTTCGATAAGATCCGATCCGAGCTAATTAAACGCGACTCGATTCTACCGTCGTATTCGATGAAGAGCCAGAGAACCGTACGTTTTCTTCACACGTATCTCATCTCGGCGCAGCCTCTTCGTCGAAACAAAAGAGAAGGAATAAAAGGGCCTTTTCCTTTCGGTCGAGTAAAATTTAATAAAGAAAACGGAAATCGACGAAAATCCATGAAATACGAGGAAAAATCACAGACACGCGGGCACACATGCGCGTTTCGTAGATGGTGAAACGTGACGAGGAAATAGCGTCGAGGATTGGAACGCTTCTCCTCCCTTGTTCTATTTCTCGCTGTCTCTCTTTTCTCGTTGTTGCTTCGTTCGAGGTGTCCTCGAGAAATCGAAATGGACCTTGCAAAAAAAGAACGACTCTCGGGTTGATTTTGTTGGATAGAAATCACGAGGAGAAAGAGCTCGATCGATCGTCGGAGCGGGCTAAATGCGTTAGTACAGTCTACTTCACCGATTTGATTTCACGACCTTCCTCTCCCTTTATCCCATTATTACACTCTCCTCTCTCTCACACTCTCGTTAATTTTCCTACAAACATGTCAATTTTTATTCGACTCTCGAATACCAACGAATATCGTTCGAACATTTTCAAAACTTTCGAAAGAATCAATTTCACAATTTTCACCAAAATTGATCACTCTTGATCCAAGGTAGAACGAAAATTATTTTATTATTTTATTTGTAAATTCTGTGGTACTATAAACAAAAAAAAAGAAGAAAAATGAAAATAAACAAATTTTGTAGTTCGAGGAAAATTATTTTACAAATCTAAAGATACGTTTACGATATAGATATTCGTCATTTATCGATCGAGCTTTGCTCGCAAGAACGTCGCAAAAGCTAGTTGCGATCGAACGTCGGTACATCTTCGGATGATTTCAGGGACGCGAAACGCACACTCGAAGATCTCGTTGAAAGATTGCTTCACATACGGGACAAAATAACCTAAGGCGCTTTTTCTCAAGGGGGCAAAGAGCTTTCTCCAATCGTTGTTACATCGTACGTCCTACATGTACGACTTCCTACCTTCGACCTATCAGCCCCAACCCTCCCACGTTTTGCTCTCTCAACACCGGTTGAACAGCAAACATTCGTCCTGGAATTTATTCTCGTCGGGTGGTCGCTTCTCTCGTTCATTCCCAATCGGTCCTTCAACAACTCGGAAGATACGACAATCGTTCGGCACATCCAACCTTTCTTTGCCCCTACGATTCTCTTTTGTTCTTTGTAAGTGAAAGCGACGCGAGAGACAAAAATCGTTGGCAATTTGTTAACGAACAAAAAGGTCGACGTATTTCGGGGAACGAAATTTTCCAAAAATCTGCGAGGTTCCCGAAGAATTTTACGAAACACTCTCAATAGAGGGAGCTTGCAAATTTTT